>OZ014525.1:456174954-456823216 GCA_963966055.1 Lathyrus aphaca | reverse complement strand
GGTTTTAGATTTGTTCATTTTAGTGATCAGTTTTATCTTATTTAGAAAAAGTGAAAATGGAGTTACTTATTTTGAAAAGCATTGCCATTTTATTTTTGTACAAAAAATGAAAAATGAAAAACAGTGAGCGAAAAAAGAAAAGACTCATTTGCAAAAGATGTCTTGATATTCATTAATTGATCTTTGCACAAAATACAAGATGGCCCGATTACAAAATGAGTCCTGACATCTTGGCCAAGATGCAGGACTTGATGCATGCTTTAAAATACAGGAAATAATAATTACTCTGCAGGAGTAACCCTTATAATTTCTTGGGAAGACCAGTTTGAGACATGGCTCCCCGGGATCCTTGGACGTATCTAGCTTTCCAGGTTGCGCTCGTCTTCCGACTCATCTTCAAAGCTATTCACAGCATCCGGGGTGAGCATCCCCCCACTAATAAACTTGGGCTCCATTGCAGCCTCTGATTGATCTTGTCGAGTTGGTCTGTAACCCAACCCGAATCGCTCTTCTTTCTTCTCCACGGGCAGTAGCTTGCCCCAGCCTTGGGCGGTACCTTCCTCAACAACCTTCCGGGCTTGCTGATATGATGTGATGGAGGTCCCAAGCACAGCAGATGTTTCATTAATATTAAGGGCCTCAAACCCTTGGCTCATGGTTTCATGAATCTCCCCATCCATCTCAATATATTTGAAAGTAGCCAACTGGCTAACAAAGATATCCTCCTCCCCACAAATAGTAATGACTTGGCCTTCCCACTCGAATTTTAACTTCTGGTGAAGGGTTGACGTCACGGCGCCAGCGGCGTGTATCCATGGTCTACCCAATAGACAGCTGTAGGCAGGCTGTATATCCATCACAAAGAAGGTCGTTTTGAAAACCTGTGGGCCAATCATTATTGGTAATTCTATCTCTCCCAGAACTGATCTTTTAGAACCATCAAAGGCTCTTACTACCAAGTTACTTGGGTGTAGTGCCAATCCATCATACTCCAGCTTCACAAGGGCTTTCTTGGGCAGGACATTGAGGGATGACCCTGTATCCACTAGTACGTGAGAAAGAACTGCACCCTTACACTCCAAGGTGATGTGCAAAGCCTTTTTGTGATTGCGACCTTCCGTTGTCAAATCAGTGTTGGTAAATCCTAGCCCATTACTAGCGTTAACATTTCCAACCACAGCCTCTAACTGATTGACGGTAATCTCCTCCGGCACATAAGCTGCGTGTAGGACTTTCAATAGTGCATTCCGATGAGCCTCGGAGCACAATAGCAATGATAGTATGGAGATTTTGGAAGGTGTTTGGTGAAGCTGGTCTACCACCTTGTAATCACTTTTCTTTATGATTCTCATGAATTCATCAACCTCTTGATCAAAAGGAGTCTTCAGAGCTTCTTTGACAACTTGTTCTTCTTGCACCATACTCTTCCCTTTTGCCTTAGCAACAGCTTCTGCTTCGGCAATGGGTCTTGGAATTTGCGAGGCAAAGAGACGTCCGCTTCTAGTGAAGCCTCCGCCTCCCCCCACATTGTCAATCTGAGGTGAAGAAGTTGATGATTCTAAAGTGATTTTCTGCCCCTCGAAGTACAGATCTGAGCCATAATGCCAAGGGATGGTACTATTGCTTTCGTAAGGAACTGGCCCAGGCACTGTGATAGTGACTGGACTGATAGCAGCTGCAGACGGGACCACAATGGTGTGTGGATCATAGTATATGGTGACTGGCGCTCTGGCAGGAGTAACATTTTGTTGGTTGTTGGCAGGAACATTTGCAGGGTCATAGTATATAGTAACTGTTGAGACGCTTTCATCAATTGTTGTTGATGTTGTAGAAGACACTATTGACTAGATGGGTGTTGAAGTTGAAGCAGGGATGGTGACTAAACTTGCATCCGTTGAAGTGATTGATTGAGCAGTTGTTGGAATTGTAGTAGAATCCGTTGGAACAATGGTTGCTGATGTTGTAGGAGTATCTGTGGTTGCCGGTGAAGGAGTTGCTGGATTTGTAGGTGCCGTTGTCGTAATCTGAAGAATACCATCCTTAATAAGACTATCTATGCCATTTCTCATCCTTTCACACCCATTGACTGCAATATTGCAATACCCACAGCCGAGCTCACACCCAGGGAACACTTGGTGTAGATGTTTAGAATTGGCAGAATTTTTGACCAACAAGAAGTAATGAATTTAGTTCAGGATGTCACACCAGATGTTGTGACATTATCAAACAGAGTATAAGTAAATGAACTGAATTCAGGATGTCACATCAGATGTTGTGACATTGTATCAGTTAATGAAGTAAGTTCAGTTTACAGGATGTCACACCAGATGTTGTGACATTGTATCAGTAAATGAAGTAAGTTCAGTTTTCAGGATGTCACACCAGATGTTGTGACATCTCAAACCTGCTACCAGAATTAATTAATGATTAACAGAACTGAGTAAATTAAGGGAAGGTATCTGGAATTAATTATGGATGGATAAACCAGAAGAAGGCGCATCTGTAGGGAGTTTTGTTATATGACTTCAGTATAATCAGAAGAACTGAATCACCTAGAATCTAGGAAGTAACAAACCCTAATTCAAGGTGATGGCTGCATGCGTATCAGGATTGGATAAACCTACAAAAAGCCCAAAATCCAAACACCTATTTAAGCAACAGAAACTCTCAGAATAGAGTACGAAATTAAGAAGACCAAATAGGGTGTTTTGTGTTTTAATAGCAGGTTGCTTTATTTGTATTACTTTATGAGCTTTTAAGCAAAAGTGTATTTGTGTCTTGATTGAAACTGTGAAGTAAGATCAAGCTGTTTTGTTTGAAGTATGACTTCAATTTTATTAAACTTGTAAACATATCACTGTGTGAGTAAGGGGGAGTGAGTTGGTACTCATATCTAAGTTGTGTCTTAGGTAGAAATTGCATTGGGTAGATATTAAGTGAAAGATTAAACTGAGTGGTTTAAGTCTAGAATTAATATTACTTATATTGGATTTCCTTCATGGCTTGGTAGCCTCCAGATGTAAGTGTGGTTATACACTGAACTGGGTTAACAAATTCCTGTGTTGTTTAATTTTCCTGCACTTTAAGTTTTGGTCAAGTCTTCAAGTGTTTAAACATCTCATTCGACATCTCGTACCTGATCACAGAATTTCACTTGGCATTCTAAAAGCTGAGCTTTGATTTCAACCAAAGGTGTTCGAATTTGTGTAACACTGGTGATCAGGGTAGATAGTTTGCCTTCCTCAATAGCATTAATCCTAGGCCCGTTGTGACTAGGCATTGGATTTCTTGTGACATTCGGAGGAGGTGCAAAGTTGAGAGCTTTTGAGTCCACCAGGTCTTGGACTTTCATCTGTAAGGCCCTGCATTTTTCAGTATTATGCCCCGGTGCGTTCGAGTGGAATGCACACCTGACATTGGCATCATAGTTCTTTGGGAGATTGAGGGGATCTGGAGGTGCCAATGTCCTTAACTCAACTAGGTTGAGCTTCAGGAGTTGTGGCAAGAGTGCAGCATACGGCATTGGGATTGGGTTAATTACCCTGTTTGCTTGTGATGGTCTTTGCTGGAAAGGACGCTGTTGTTGGTTATTGTTGTTGTTGTTGTAGGTTCTCTATTGCGGATACTAAACTTGTTGTTGATATTGTGGTTGTTGTTGTTGAGGATATGCTGATTGTTGAGGAATCGGAGCTGGAATGGTAATAGCTGCTACTGACCGGTGAACATACTGAGGTCTGCCCCTGCTTGCATGAATGGAATTGGTCTCACCGGCTCTTCGGGGTCCTACAAAAGGCTTCCTGGGATTGCTGGATGAACTTGCACCACTGTCGGAGATTTTGCCCATCTTCAGCAGACTCTCAATCCTTTCATCGGCTATGACCACATCAGCAAAACTGGTAGAGGAAAAAGCGGTCAATCTATCAATGTAGGTCCCTTGCAATGTATTCATGAACATGTCAGCCATTTCCCTTTCTGACATGGGTGGTTGGACAGCAGTAGCAAGCTGTCTCCACCTTTGGGCATATTCCCTGAAGCTTTCTCTAGAGGACTGAGACATTCCCATTAGAAGGGTTCTATTTGGAGCCATGTCCAGGTTGTACTGATATTGTCTGATAAAGGCTTCAGCCAAGTCCTTCCAGCATCTAATGGTAGCCATAGACAGATGTGAATACCACTCTCTTGAAGCCCCAATCAGACTGTCTTCAAAGTAGAACATCCATAGCTTTTCATCCATAGTATAAGCTTTAAGTCTCCCCAGGAAAGACTGCAAATGAGTGCGAGGACAGGAGGTACCATTGTACTTTTCAAAGCATGGGGGTTTGAATTTGTGGGGAATTCTCACCCCATCCACCAGCCCCATGTCCATCACATCGAAGCCCAAAGAATTTTGAGACTCCAGAGATCTCAACTTCTCAGCAATTTCGTCCAATCTCCGGTCATATACTTCTTCTCCATCTCCCATAACAGTAAATTGTTCTTCTTAGGGATCTTCCTGTAGGATTCTCCCCCCAGCAGTATTACCCTGCACATTTCTCGGGATGTTAGCTTCTGGATCCAGATGAGGTCCAAACACTGGTGGATCAATACGAGGCTGACCCCGTTCATTGTTACTAGTTCCTCCTGTTCCAAGGTGAGGTTCCTCAGGAGTTTGTCTTTCCACCAGTTCTCTTAACCTTTCCTGACTTTGGGCTAAGCCAGTCATCACAACCATGAATTGAGACATCTGATTTCTCATCTCCACTCTCTCATTAGCCATCTGATTTCTGACCTCAGTCAAATCCTGCTGTACTTGCTCCATTTGAATACCGGGAAGGTTGTTGCGAGTCGGGTACCGGTGCACGCGGTTGACAGGGAACACTCGGCGACGAGCAATGTTTCCTGAGATCACAACAAAGTTAGAAATAATAATAATTACAATACCTACAAAACAAAAACAAAGTTAGTATGCAATGCAGTATGCTTATTTGTTTTCCAAGGTATCCGGTTTGGTTCTTGGTTTTGACCTTCCCATACCTCGAGGAAGATGCCTGATGTTGCTGAGAAAAGAAACCTCATGAAAGAAAACTAATATATTACAAATGATGAACAATACATAGTCTGTTTTACAACACACGCCCATGGAGGGTCAAAATACAATAAAAGGAAAAGTACATCAAATGGAAACAACAACAAACAAAGAATAAGACATCCAGTCCAAACTCATCCTATCTGACCTCCTTCAGGAGTGCCTCAGTCACTGGACCAGCTGGGTGCTCTGTAATGGTCCTAATGAGGAGGTTCCTGGTAGCAATGAAAGTGGTCAGCTTTTTATGCCTGTCCTGGTCCTTTGATTTTTTCAATCCTGCTCTGAGCTTCAACTCTGAAATCTCCTTCTGGGCTGCCAACAAAGCTTCCTGCTGCTTTTTCTCATTGGCCTCTAGCTGTTCAATCTTGGCTTGAGTTTTCAGGTCTTCTTGTGTACGGGCTTCAGTGATCCTGACCCACCTAGCCTGACTCTCTTGCAGGTAGAGCTCAGTCCTAGCCTTCTGGATCTTGGCTTCTTTACAGGCATTCTTCAATATTTGCTCCCCAGCTCTTGCTTTCCTGATGTAGTCCTCTGTCTTCTCAATTTTGGCCAGATGCTCCACTCTAAGCTTCTCCAATCTCTCAATGTCTAGACGACCATCACTCCTTTCCCAAAGAGTCTTCTTCAAAGCTTGAGATAAGTTCTCATTCCTTTCTTTTAGCTTTTCAAATTCCTCCAGGCTGACTATTGCTGCAGGTTGTGTTGTAGAGGGTCCAGGTATGTCCTCCAAGGTGAAAAGCATTCCTGTAATCAGAGCTCAAGTACGGGACCAGTCATAGTACTGAGCTGAAGCAACATTATTACACCTTCCAAGAATAGCCATCCCTTTTGTCTGGATGTTGTCCCAAGCCCAGGATGCTTGTTTGACAGCAACTGAATTAGGTTTTACTTCACAGTACAGGATCTCAGCTAAATCTTGCACTCTAGGAGGGTGAACCAAAGCATAGCCCAGTTGTCTCTTAAACAGTAAAGGATTGTAGTTGATACAACCCTTCACTCCTATCAGAGGTACATTTGGGTATTGTCCACAGCTGGTGATAATGTCCTTGCCTTTGGTGCTTTGGGTGCACCATCTGATATCATCTGAAGTCAAGGCAATGAGCCTCTTGGCCCAATTCTTTTGTTGGTGGGGATTCAAGAAAGCATCTGTCTTAGGCAGGTGCCTGAGCAGCCAGGTGTAAAACAAAGGAGCACAACATCTCACTAACTTCCCCCTTTGTTTTTCATTCCTCTGATGAATGGAGTAATAAAAGTCTCCCAATAATGTGGGTACTGGGTTCTTCAGAAGAAACAGATGGATGGCATTCTTGCTGACAAATTTGAGCTCATCTGCAAACAGTATAACCCCATATATGCTGAGGGCTAACAGTGCACAGAATGCCCTCCTCTCTCCCAATGAGGCCTTCAGGATGGCCTGAGAAATCAAGAAGTCCAAGTGCAAACCAGGGATCCCAACTTTTGTGGTCATATTTTGCTCAATCAAGGCATGCTCCAGGTACAGTGCTTTTGGTACTTCTCCATTGCTGGGAGCTGGCATTTCTGGGTTGAAGGGGATTCCATTGCTGCAAGCATGTGTGGATCATGCTCCTCTGAGAAGGGTCAAGGTCCATAACCATATCCAGGATTCCTCCATAATGCTCTCTAAACAAAGGGATGTAATCAGGTGTGATGAGTGACTGGACCTGCCTGATACCAGTCAACACAGGCTCAAAGAAGTGATAGGATATGTTGCTCTTCATATGAGTGCTGCTAAAGAAACTGAAGATAAGTGCTGATGAGGGTCAAGACTGATACTGGAGATGAGCCACTGATAGGCTGATGCTGGTGATGATGAAGAAAGCTGAAGCAGATAACTGATGAAGACAGTTGAAGCAGAGGTCTATGCAAAAGAAGGGGTCAAAACCAAACCAGATATGACGTGGATAGCCTGAAAAACAAATAAACAAATGTTAAATGATGCAAATGATGATATGTGCAAATGATATGCAAGGGTTTGTGATCAAGCTGGATCTAATTAACTGTCTTGATATAAGTCCATGTATGTTCAAAGAGAGTCCAAATGGAGGTTCAGAAATCCAGTAACCAAGGTGGGGGACTCAAATAAAGAGTCACATGTCCAGGGTTTAATCACAAGAACTGTCCAAAGTGGAGTACTCTTAAACAAAACAAAAACAGGGTATGATGCGGCCAAGGGTACCTACAAACCTGTAAACAACCCAATCCCCCTCACAGGTAGTGTTCTAGAACAAGGATCCTCAGACTTGGATCAGTTATGAGAAGTGTAAACACTTCTAACCCGGAGGTACAATGTTTACAATAGCCATAAAAGATCCTCCTCTAATTTACCTCAGTTTCTGAAGGTCATAATAAAGGTCATCTAGACTTAGCAGGCTTCCCAGATAGCCCTAGCACTACAGGAGATCTGTAGCACAGAGTTCTCAAGAAGAAACCCACATCTGAACCGTGTTTCATATTCCCGCACCAGACCGAAATGGAATGGGAAAGAACATGAACCACTCTAGCCTAGGTGTCACTCAGGTCCCAGGTATAGGACCTTAATCGCTCAGTGGAACCCCACCCACCAACAAAAACCAGATCCAGCACAATGATAGTGACAGTATGAAATATGTAAAACTGTAAAGAAAGCAATAAATAAAGCTGTACATAAAGCAATAAATAAGGCAACTAAATAAACACAATTAGCACATAACACCCCAGTAAACACAAATCAAACAAGCGCTAGGAGGAACCCACAAAAAGAACAAGAAGCCCTGGTTGCAGTATAAGGGTCCCCAGCAGAGTCCCCAAGCTGTCGCTCCCACCAAATGAGGCTAAGTCAAATGGGGTACAGACGTGAACGGTCGGCGAAGGAGAAAGAACACACAAGGGTGAACTGAAAAGAAAAGAGTCGCCAGCTAGGCATTTTTATCCCGAAGGAAAGGTAATGCTGCATAAACCTAGAAAGATATGGACAAGACGGTCGCGAACCAAAGAAACTGAGAAAGGGGGTTGGTTACAACCTGGGAAGGTATTAGCACCCAGATTGTCCGTCGTACTCGACGGGATCCACGCCTGAAAGATTTGTGTTTAAAAGGGGCAGTGTCAGTGCAATCTGTGTATCAAAGCTGGAAGGAATGCACAAGTGTCATTGCTTGAAGAAAGTGAAGTGAAATATGTGAAGTGTCAGTGCTAGAACAGGAGTGCAAAGCTCAAGACTATGAGGCTTAAAGAATAATGTTGGAAGCGGGTGGATATACAGAGACTTTTGTTCGATAACTGTTAAGTTATGCCTACGTATCCTCTCGTGCAATGAGGAAGTCAGAACACCGTAGTTCGACTCAAAGAGACTGAAAGATAAATTGACTTGTGAACTGCTTACTTATCCATGCTCAAGTGTATGACCTGTCTGGCTCAGGTGCTAACTGTCTTGCATTAGAAGGAAGAAGCGAGTTCTCGTTTGTGAGTGAATGAGATGAGAAAAGAATCCCAGAGGAGACGATTATTGTTTGTTTTTGTGTTTTTCAATCTTTTATTGTTTTTTTGGAGTTTGTCATAAGAAAATGAGCTTAATCCTAAACCAAGGATTAGTAAACTCATCATATCTTCCCTCTGATTAGGGGTAATGAGAATACCTTAAGTATGAAGTAAGCACGTCACACTTAATCACCATGGTGTAGGATTAAGATCATTAACCTACTTGTGATTATTTAGATGTTTTTTGTTATGTTTGTTTAGTGTTAAGTAATGAGTTTAAGCCATAATCAAGGATTTAATGGACTCATTACACCATCCTAATAGGAGGATAATAGATGAGAACATTTAAGCTGAGAAAAGCTCCTCAACTTAATCCATGATTAGGGATTAACCTTATGACAAAACAAAACCTTTATTAAATGGATTTTATTTAATGGTAAGATTAAGAAATGAATTTTATGATTTGTAAGACAACTTGAGGGGGACTTGTCCATTAACACTAGGGTTAGTCCTTCTTAACCAATTAAGGAAGAATTAGAACCCTAATGCAAGGCCCAAGTTACAAACTTGATGTCTTAGTGATTATTAAGAGAATTGATTAAAGGACTTAAACACATTAAGGGTTTAACACTTAGGATTAAAGTTATACACTCCATCCTAATAGAAGGATGCATGCATAAGCTTAATCACAAAGCCTTAAAACCTTTAAGGTTTAGTCCCTGGTTATGAGATGAGAAGAGAGGACACAAATATGACACAAAGGTAAAACTAATGGGGGACTAATCAAACCCTAATTGTTATCATGCTTGGTTGTTCCTAGGGTTTATGAGAATTGCAAAAGATCTCCAAGGAAGAGCCACCAAGGAAGAAGCAGATGAAAAGGAGGAGAAGCAAAGAGAAACAAGACAACTTGCTTCACTTTAAGAAGACATGTTGCTTGAAGAAAGAAAATGAGGAGGGAGAATGAATGAGCAAGCTCACTCTAATACACAAGTAAAATGCAGAAATGATGCATAAGAGAGATGAGAAGAGATTGTGAGAAGTGAAGGCAAATTCACTTCTCAAACACTTACCACCTGAAAAGTTAGCAACAAGAAATGAGATGAAATGAAAATGAGAAAGATGCAATGATGCAAACCAAAACCAGAAGCATAAACATGATGTTAATGATGCTAAGAGATAAAGCAAACACAAGTCAAGAGTTGTGGATAATCAAACAAGGATGAGGATGCAAATGAAGCATGTTTTGAACCATGAAAGTTCATGAAAGTTTATGAAATGGAATGAATGCATAACATGGTAAATGAATGATGCAATGATCAAACATGATTCTAATGTGTCCTAAGATGTCTTAGAAGTCATGTGAATGCACAAAATGTCATGGCAAGTTCATGTATGCAAGCATATGGAGGATGGATGCAAATGAAGGCAAAAATTAGGGTTTATGCACATGGCACAAAGCAAAATTCAAAACCAGAAGCAAATGACAAGATAAAAAATTGCAAATGGGATCAAAGGAACCCTAACCCTACATAAATTTGCTGCCCAAAGGAGGAGACCTAAATCTTAACCTAAGGGAAGTTATGATTTTCTCAAGTTAGCTAGGGTTTTAAGGTACCTCAAAAGGGAAAATGCACATCAAATTGAAAATGAAAGATAAATTCAAACCCATTTTACCCTAGAAACTACATGATATGTGGAATGCAATGCAAAAAGAACCAACATCAAACTCTTCATGGTTAGGCAGAATGAATTTTTCTAAGTTAGAACAAAAATATTGCCTTTTAAGAACTTTTATTCCAAAGAAAAATGTCAAAATAAGTTAAGAACCAAAAAGAAATTTGTTTGAGGAGTTTGATAATGTTTCTAAATGTATCAAGATGCAATGTGAATTTTTTTGTGATTTTTTAAATACCTAAATGTATTTTTAATTAATTAATTCTCATTAACTAATTAAAATAAACATTTAAATATTTTTAAAATACGAAAATTATGCAAAAAATAAAATAAAAATTGTTTTCAGAAAGAGAAAAATATTTTAAGGTATGATGTAAAAAATGGGATTTTTTAGAAGTGATTTGCTATTTTAAATAAAATGTGCAAGAATAATGGATTAAAAAGAAAATAAAATTGAATTAAATGGGAGGTAATCAGATCCAAAGGCCTAGATTTGAACTGGGGTGGACAAGGTTGACTGTGCGCGCTGACCAATGGTTGGGATTCACTCTAATTTAATTAACCTAATTATGATTAATTAAACTAATAAAAACAGATTAGGGCTAAATGAGTTGATCTGAGCCCTTGAAGCACGCGCGGGAAGCTTAATATAAAGGCCAATATTCAAAGTTGCCTAATTAATGGGATTAGGGTTTAATCACCCTCAGGAGACCGGAACAGTGTTTCGGTCGTCTTCTCCGATGAGCCAAAACCCCAACTCTCTCCCTACGCATCTAAAACAAAATCTCTTTGGCCAGAAATGAACCCCACACATCACTGAATCAAAATCCCCAAACAAAAATCATTTTTCATTCATCAATAATGCAAATCGAAGCAAAACAAATTTAGGTCAGAAACTTTCAGACAACTCATACATACTCAATATTCCACCATTTTGAAAAGTAAACATATCAGAATCATCAGCACATCATAAGGATTTGATTAAGAACTTAAAAACAAGGTTCTGAGAAAAAAGTTCTTGAGCCATACCTGAGATGGAACCTCCTGGTTCTGGGCTTTCTGGGCTCTCCCTTGTTGCAAACCCACTCCTATGAACCTCCTGAAGATGATACGAAGCTTAGAAAGCTTTGAGGATGGCTGGTTTGTGTTGTGTGGTTCTGGTGTAGCAGAAATGAAGGTCTGTGTGTGTGGTGATTCAGGCTGTTTTGAGGGCTGATTCTTGTTCTATGAATGATATGTGACTTATTGGTGAAGGAATTTTTGAGGTTTGATGGCTGTGGGCAGAGTTTCGAAGAGATGAAGCTTTGGACAGTTTTTGTGCAATCTGATTGTGTGTGTGCTCTGAGCTTTTCTCCTTCTTGTTTTATGACCTTGAGGCAATCCATAAGAAATCCCAACAATTCAGGAGGGCAGATATGCACTGTGGGAATGGTATGGGGTGATTGGCCAAAAAGTCAAAAATTGTGTACTATAGGTATGGGCCATGGCAGAGGATATTTTTGTGCTTGGATTGCCTCAGCTAGCTTCAAGGAAGGCCCTTGGATGTTCTGATGTGATCTGAAATGGGTGAAGGGTGAGATGTCATATGTTTTGCCTTTTTGCAACTTGTTGCATTTTGAAATTTTTGGTCATGGACATATCTCATTCCTTGTTCAATATGCAGCAAAATGTACCATATAATGTTGTTATGACACTTTGAGATTGATTAGAGACCAAACAAAACCCTAAGAACCATTCTTGCAAGACTTCCCTCTTTGTGACTTTTATGAAAAATGGCTTATGATACTTGGATCCAAGGCATGAAAGTGAGAAATTCTTTGGGCAAATCTGAATCATGGACCATAAATTATGTTTGTGTGATGATTAGAAGATGATTTGAAGTCACATTTGGTTTTGGCAAGTGTTTTTGCAAATTTCCTTTTTTGGCACAAAAGTGAAAATTTAGTGATTTTGTCCAACTTTGCAAGGCCATAACTTTTGTTCTAAAATGAATTAGAATGAGTTCTTGTAATTTTTGAAAATGGGAGGATCCAATATACAACTTTCATGACCAAGAATTTTTCATTTGAAGCATTTTTGAATCAAAAAGAGGAGGTTGAAAAACTTTCCCAAAATGGCAAGTTTACATTACAAGTCACTTTCCCAAAATGGCAACTTTGCAAATGGCTTGAAATTCTTCAATTTTGTGAACTTATAACTTCTTCTAAGATCAAATAAAGATCATACACATTCAAAATGATGGAGAAAACCCTTTGGTTGTGTCATTGGGGGCCTCAAATGCCCTGATTTTGCACTGATTTGCTCAAGAAGTCATCTATTGATCAGATGCCTTCCCCATTGAATTTCTTCATGAAAATTGGCATGCATGATCCTCACATCATATAGAGACCAATAGAAACAAGAATGACCAAAAAATTTGGAGTTATGGCCTCTGAAACCAAAACCCTAATTTCAGGTCATCTGTGCAGTTAAACCTGGCTCTGCTTCCATACCTCTCTCAGTTCTTATGATTTTTTGATTTCCTTGATCTTTGGAGGATATAACATGATGCTTGAACACACATGGACCCTCTTGATATGATTGATGATTTTTGGAGTGGCTCAGATAGCTCAGGGATTGCTCAGATCACAAACCCTAGATGCAGATGACTTAGAGATTGAATCTATGCAAATGAAAAGATCACAAGCCATGGAGAAATGAGTAAGGGAAAATTTGGGGTGTTTACACTATGGATGGTGAAGATTTCTTATCCCCTGTGAATTTAGATGCAGTTAAAAAAATATTTCGCATAAAATGACCCGCTGGACATAAAAACAGAATGTAAGTCCAGGCAAAATAGGGCATCCAGGCGAGTCAAAAACAGAATAAAAGACTCGGGAAAAAATAAGGGAAAAATTGAAAAAAAATGTACACTCGCTGAGTTGAAAAGCCACATTGGACAGCTCAGGCAAAAAATTGGTATCCCGGTGGATCGAAAACCCGAAAGGGCGATCCACGCAAAATCAGGGAATAAGCGAACAATTGCATTCTGAATTCGTCTGTATTACTCACAACACGGTAAGCTTTGAAAGGATAAGGCATCGGTCAGAATCAACCTTCTTCAGAAAGCAAGATGAGAAGAACGTCGAGGTCATACAGGTCATAGCAAAGGAAGTTCATCGGAGCGTCGTCAACATTGCCAGCACTTTTACTTTTCTCAATTTATAGCAATCTCCTCATTCCAGGGGATTTGTTTCTTTGACTGTATTTGCCAATTCAAGGCACCCAGATTAATAAAATCAGAAGTTTTCAGTCACACCTCGTTTTGTACATTTTTGTGTCGTTTGCAAAATGTCCAATATTCATGATATAATACTTGCATAAAACAAATGGGCCATTTTTAATAAATGCTTGTGGGAAATATATTTACTTTCAGGAATATCTAATTCCTATGACGGAATCCGGTAAGGGATACCTCGGGATACTTGTGTGTTTCTTTTGCCTTAATAGATTGCATGTATTCAATACATAGCATGAGGCATGCCAATCACACTTCCCCAGCATACCTCCTCCCCAAGCAGTATCTGAAATGCTTTTCCCCGAAGAAGTTGTCAAAGCCTCATCATCCTAGCACAGGTCTACTCAAAAGGAGCATCCCCAGCCAATCTCCAAACAGAATCTCCAGCTTCTCCCCAGAAGAGCAATGCCTGAAACTCTTATACAACAAAGTGACGAAAGTTTCCTTCTTCCCAGCTGGGTTCTCCTTACAGGATAAATCTATCAAAGATCTATTTTCCCAAGCAAAGTTGCACCTCCTGACAGATCTACCAATGATCTCTTCCCCAGCTAGGATATCCCTCCAAGCAGATCAGCCAGAGATCTTTTCTTCAGCAGGATCCGAATCCCGGATCGTTTCCTCTTTTGCATAATCATAGCATTTGCATCATATTCACCAAATAAGCGTAGCATTCCATATAATACGGAGCATTACGGCAAAAATCAAACATTTGCATGATCACTGTCGCTCCCACCTGATGACACGGGGCCAAGAGGGGTACAGACGCGAACGGTCGGCGAAAGGGAGAGAACACACAAGGGTGAACTCAGAAAGAAAAGAGTCGCCAGCTAGGCATTTTTATCCCGGAGGAAAGGTAATGCTGCATAGACCTAGAAAGATATGGATAAGACGGTCGCGAACCAGAGAAACTGAGAAAGGGGGTTGGTTACAACCTGGGAAGGTATTAGCACCCAGATTGTCCGCCGTACTCGACGGGATCCACGCTTGAAAATTTGTGCTTAAAGGGGTAGTGTCAGTGCTATCTGTGTATCAAAGCTGAAAAAGAATGCAAGTGTCAGTGCAAAAGAAATGTGAGGTGAAATAATGGAGTGTCAGTGTAAGAAATGAATGAAGCTCAAGACTATGAGGCTTAAAGAATAATGCTGGAAGGGGGGGGAATATACATAGACTTTTGTTCGATAACTGTTAAGTTATGCCTACGTATCCTCTTGTGAAATGAGGAAGTCAGAACACCGTAGTTCGACCCAAAGAGACTGAAAGATAAATTGACTAATGAACTGCTTGCTTGCCTATGCTCAAGTGTATGACCTGTCTGGCTCAGGTGCTAACTGTCTTGCACTAGACGGAAGGAGCAAGTTCTCGTTAGTGAGTGAATGAGGTGAGAAAAGAATCCCGGAGGAGACGATTATTGTTTGTTTTTGGTATTTTCAATCTTTAATTTCTTTTTGGAGTTTTTCATAAGAAAATGAGCTTAAGCCTAAACCAAGGGTTAGTAAACTCATCACATCCTCCCTCTGATTAGGGGTAATGAGAATACCTTAAGTATGAAGTAAACACCTCACACTTAATCACCATGATGTAGGATTAAGATCATTAACCTACTTGCCTTTATTTAGATGTTTTTGGAGTTTTTGTTTAGTGCTGAGTAATGAGTTTAAGCCATAATCAAGGATTTAATGGACCCATTACATCATCCTAATAAAAGGATAATAGATGAGAACATTTAAGCTGAGGAAGATACCTCAACTTAATTCATGACTAGGGATTAACCGCATGACAAAACAAAGCATTTATTAAAGTGGATTTTAATTAATGGTAAGATTAAGAAGTGGATTTTAGGATTTGTAAGACAACTTGAGGGGGACTTGTCCATTAACACTAGGGTTAGTCCTTCTTAACCAATTAAGGAAGAAATAGAACCCTAATGCAAGGCCCAAGTTACAAGCTTGATGTCTTAGTGATTATTTGATGGATTGATTAAAGGATTTAAACACATTAAGGGTTCAACACTTAGGATTAAAGTTATACACTCCATCCTAATAGAAGGATGCAGGCATAAGCTTAATCACAAAGCCTTAAAACCTTTAGGGTTTAGTCCTTGATTATGAGATGAGAAGAGAAGACACAAAGATGACATAAAAGGTAAAACTAAATGGGGGGCTAATCAAACCCTAATTATGATCATGTTTGGTTGTTCCTAGGGTTTATGGGGCTTGCAAAAGATTTTCAAGAGAAAAGCCACCGGGAAAGAAGCAGATGAAAGGAGGAAGAAGCAGAGAGAAGCAAGACAACTTGCTTCACTTAAGAAGACAAGTTGCTTGAAGAAAGAAAGTGAGAAAGAGCATGAATGAGCAAGCTCACTCTAGAACAAAAGTAAAATGCAGCAATGAATGCATAAAGAGAGATGAGAAAAGATTATGAGAAGTGAAGGCAAATCCACTTCTCAATGACTTACCACCTGAAAAGTTAGCAACAAGAAAATGAAATGGAATGAAAATGAGAAAGATGCAATGATGCAAACCAAAACCAGAAGCATAAACATGATGTTAATGATACTAAGGGATTATGCAAACACATGTCAAGAGTTGTGGGTGATCATACAAGGATGAGGATGCAAATGAAGCATGCTTTGAACCATAAAAGTTCATGAAAGTTCATGAGATGCAATGAATGCACAAAATGGCAAATGAAAGATGCAATGATCAAACATGATTCTAATATGTCCTAAGATGTCCCCTATGCTATGTGGATGCACAAAATGTCATGGCAAGTTCTTGAATGCAAGCATATGAAAGATGGATGCAAATGAAGGCAAGAATTAGGGTTCATATATGTCATGCAACACAGAATTCAAAATCAGAAGCAAATGACATGATAAAAAATTGAAAATGGGATCAAAGGAACCCTAACCCTACACAAGTTCACTACCAAAAGGGGGAGACCTAAATCTTAACCTAATGGGGGTTATGATTTTCTTAAGTTTGCTAGGGTTTTAAGGCACCTCAAAAGGAAAAATGCACATCAAATTGAAAATGAAAGATAAATTCAAACCAATTTTACCCTAGAAACTACATGATATGAAGGCAATGCAAAAAGAAACAACATCAAACTCCTCATGGTTAGGCAGAATGAATTTTTCTAAGTTAGAACAAAAATATTGCCTTTTAAAAACTTTAATTCCAAAGAAAAATGTCAAAGTAGGTCAAGGACCAAAAATAAATTTGTTTGAAGAGTTTGATAACGTTTCTAAATACATCAAAATGCAATGTGAATTTTTTTGTGATTTTTAGAAACCAAAATGCTATTTTAATTAATTAATTCTCATTAACTAATTAAAATAAACATTTAAATATTTTTAAAATACGAAAATTATGCAAAAAATAAAAATAAAATTATTTTCAGAAAGAGAAAAATATTTTAAAGTATGATGCAAAAAATGAGATTTTTTAGTAATGATTTGCTATTTTAAATAAAATGAACAAATAAAATGAAAAGAAAATGAATTAAAAATTAAATAAAGGAAATTATGCCAAAGGGAGGGTTCAGATTGATTCTGGGCTTAAGACGTTTGACTGGGCGCGCATCTGGACGGCCCAGGTTCAAACCTGACTAATTTTCATTAATTCATTAATTAAACTTAATTAAATCAGAATTAGGGCTAATGACTAGATCTCAACCATTGAAACGCGCGCGGGAAACAAAATCTAATGGCTCACGTTTAAACCTCACTAATTACGCTGATTAGGGCAAATCACTTTCAGGTGACCGGAACAGTGTTCCGGTCATCTTCTCTGACGAGTCCAAACCCTAACTTCTCCCTCAGGCCATTATTCTTCAAATTTCTTACACAAAAATGATCCTCTAACCATTCTAAACCTAAACCCCCAACCAAAACTCAATTATTTTGTCTCATGAACATGAATCGAACGAAAATGCAAAAACGGGCAAAATTTTTAGAGATCACATACATGGTGGTTTCGCAACCATTTTCAAAAGTAATCACATCCCCATGATCAGGGAAGCATATAGAACCATAAAAGAACTTAAAAGCAAGCTTCTGAGAAAAAAGTTCTTCATGTTACCTGAGATGGGGACTCTCTGATTCTGCGCTTTCTGGATCCTCCTTTAATGCAAGCCCACTCTTATGAACATCCTGAAGTTGATATGAAGCTTAGAAAGCTTTGAGGATGGCTGGCTTGAATGTTTCAGTTCTGGTATAGCAGAAATGAAGGCTTTTGTGTGTGATGTTTCAGGCTGTTTTGAGGGTTGATTCTTGTTCTATGGATGATATGTGATCTGTTGGTGAAAGAAAAATGGAAGTTTCATGGCTGGTTTGAGAGAATCGAAGAAGGGAAGGATATCTGCAAGTTTGTGAATGCCGGTTGTGTGTGTGGTCTGAGCTTGTGTGAGGCTTGTTTTATGATCTTGAGGCAATCCATAAGCAATCCCAACAATCTAGGAGGGCAGGTATGCACTGTGGGAATGGTATGGGATGATTGGCCAAAAAGTCAAAAAATGTGTACTATAGGTATGGGCCATGGAAGAGGAGATTTCTGTGTTTGGATTGCTTCAGCCAGCTTCAAGGAAGGCCCTTGGATGTTCTGATGTGATCTGAAATGGATGGAGGGTGAGATGTCACATGTTTTGCAATTTTCACAACTTGTTGCATTTTGAGATTTTGGTCATGGATATGTCTTATTCCTAGGGCAATATGCAGCAAAATGCACCATGTGATGCTGTTATGACACTTTGGGATTGATTAGAGACCAAACAAAAGCCTAAGAACCAATCTTGCAAGATTTCCCTCTTTGTAACTTTTGTGAAAAATGGCTTATGATACTTGAAATCCAAGGCATGAAGGCTAGAAATTCTTTGGGAAAATCTGAATTTTAGGTCATGTGTTATGTTTATGTAATGCTTAGAAGTCATTTTGAAGTCATAGAAATGCTTGGCATGTGAATTTGCAAGTTTTCCTCTTTGGTGTAAAAGTGAAAATTTAGTGATTTTGTCCAACTTTGCAAGGCCATAACTTTTGTTCTAAAATGAATTAGAATGAGTTCTTGTACTTTTTTAAAATGGGAGGATCCAATCTACAACTTTCATGACCAAAGATTTTTCATTTGAAGCATTTTTGAATCAAAAAGAGGAGGTTGAAAAACTTTCCCAAAATGGCAAGTTTACATTATAAGTCACTTTCCAAAAATGGCAACTTTGCAAATGACTTGAAATCCTTCAATTTTGTGAATTTCTAACATCTTCTAAGATCGAATAAAGATCATACACATTAAAAATGATGGAGAAACCCCTTTGATTGGGTGATTGGGGGCCTCAGATGCCCCGATTTTGCACTGACTTGCTCAAGAAGTCATCTGGTGATCAGATGCCTTCCCCATTGAATTTTTTCCATAAAACTTGGTATGCATGATCCTTATAGCATATAGAGACCAGTAGAAACAAGAATGACCAAAAAATTTGGAGTTATGGCCTTTGAAATCAAAACCCTAATTTTAGGTCATCTGTGTAGTTAAACCTGGCTTTGCTTCCATGCCTTGCCAGTTCTTGTGATTTTCTGACTTCTTTGATCTTAGGAGGATATAATATGATGTTTGAACATACATAGACCCTCTTGAGATGATTGAAGACCTTTGGAGTGGCTCAAATAGCTCATGGATTGCTCAGATCACAAACCCTAGATGCAGATGACTTTGAACCAATGCAGTGAAGCAGAAATGCAACATGATATGATATGATTGAACTTATGAAAATGAAAAGAACCACAAGCCATAGTGAAATGAGTGAGGGCAAATTTGGGGTGTTTACAATCACAAGTCAGGTTCTAGCCAGTCACCTGTAACCACCATCAGTATTTCATCAGCAATGTACATATAAAAACACATACTCCCCGCAGGTCGCCTGAATACCTTTTTCACTCTCAAGTACATATACCTATACATGCTCTTTTGATACTCGTCAATGTCATATTCCCCCAGCATGGTTGCCAAAACACTTGTTACAAACCAAACACTTGTTTATAACACACCCTTTTTTCGACACCCGTCTGTGTCATCCTATCCCCACAGGTCACCAGAATACCTTTTACACCCCCACATACAGACATTTGTTCATAACTTATACATATTTGACACTCGTCCGTGTCATACATTCCCCAGCAAGTTGAACACTCGTCCGTATCTTGCTCGTACTTCAATCAACAAAATAATCCTCTCTCATACTTATACAGAAGTCTTCGATACTCGTCCGTATCTCATATATATATCACTCCTCAAACAGATTCGACACTTGTATGTGTTCTTTGTTAACCAAATGATACTCGTCTGTATCATCATCTCTGAACACGCGACAACGTTTGTTTCTACCGATACTCGTCTGTATCATGGTCTTAAGGATGCTCGTCCGCATCTTTAATCTATACATAGCGTCAAACACTTATACTTTTTATTCTTGAGCGTAAGCACTCGTCCGTGTTTACCAATCCCCAGTGAGTGACCAACAAAGCAACTTTTCTTCTATCCGATATTCGTCCTATGTCGTGATACTTTCGGCAGCCGTACCCTGCCAGGTGATCGTCCTTCACCTTTGGATGACTGTCCCTCATCCTTTCCCCAACGGAGTCCCCATTAGTGGAGCCTTTTCTATCCGACATTCATCCTATGTCGTGATATAGAGCCCCCGTCCCCTGCTAGGTGATCGTCCTTCACCTTTTGATGATCGTCCTTCATCATTTTATCCGATGGCCATCCCCATCGTTAATCTTGTTATCCGACATTCGTCCTATGTCGTGATAAACCCCGAGAGCAGTCGTACCCTGCTAGGTGATCGTCCTTCACCTCTTGATGATCGTCCTTCATCATGCTTATCCGATGGCCGTCCCCAACGTCGACCTTTTCTATCCGGCATTCGTCCTATGTCGTGATAAAGAGCAGTCGTCCCCTTCTAGGTGATCGTCCTTCACCTTTGATGACTGTCCCTTATCATTATTTCATTTATTCTTTGAACTGATGGTCGTCCCCATCGTTGTTTACTTTACTTTACAAACCTGATGGTCATCCCCATCATTGCCTTTACTTTAATCCCCAGAAAATCTTGTTTCTTTACCCGATGGTCATTCTCGTCGTGGTCTCTTTATCTCCCCAGCTTGTCGGTCGTCCCCGTCATTGCTTTACTACCTTTTTCAATTTATATCCCTTTTCTTCTTCTCCCTAGTGAATGCAAATTTCGGACTGTATTTGGTATTCAAACCACAAGTTATCTTGTTTGTCTGTTAAGCCAGGCGCTTACATCCTGCACAGCTAACTCATGTTTGAATAGGGGAAGCTGTAAACACCCCTAATTTTCCCTCACTAATTTCACACCATGGCTTGTGATCTTTCATCTTTGCATAAGCATAATCATTGCACCTCATATTGCATATTTGATTCACGACATAGTTCAAGTTCATCTGCATCTAGGGTTTGTGATCTGAGCAATTCAAGAATCCATCTGAGCCATTCCAAAGGCATCAAGGTGTTCCAAGAGGGTCCATGTGTGTTATATCATCATATTATATCCCTCAAAGTTCAAAGAAGTCAAGAAATCACAAGAACTGGCAAGGTATGGAAGCAGAGCCAGGATTTTCACTACATAGATGACCAAAATTAGGGTTTTGGTTTCAGAGGCCTTAACTCCAAATTTTTGGGCCATTCTTGTTTCTAATGTTCTTAAGATGTTATAAGGATCATGTGTACCAAGTTTTATGAAGAAATTCATTGTGGAAGTCATCTGTCCACTGGGTAACTTCCTGAGCAAGTTAAGTCAAAATCAGGGAATCTAAGGCCCCAACAATGGAATCAAAGGGGTATTTTCATCAAATTGAGGTTATATGATCTTTATTTGATATTAGAAGGGGTTATAAGTTCACAATATTGAAGAATTTTGAGCCATTTGAAAAGTTGCCAAAAATGGAAATGACTTGTAATGGAAACTTTCCATTTTGGGAAAGTTTTTCAACCTCCTATTTCTTGATCAAAAAGGCTTCAAATGAAAAATTCTTGGTCATGAAAGTTGTAGATTAGGTCTTTCCCTTTTCTAAAAGTACAATAACATGTTCTAATTCATTATGGAACTCAAGTTATGATCCTTCAAAGTTGGCAAAAATCCTATATTTTTCAAGAATGCACCAAAGAGGGATTTTTGCAAAACCACTTGCCAAGGCTTCAAATGACTTCTAATGTGCCCAAATATGCCATAACATGATCAAACAACTTCAAAGCATCAAAATTGGCCCAATAATTGGAAGGTTTCATGCCTTGAATCACAAGAAACATCAAAGAGGGAAAATATGCAAAACGCATACAAACCCTAGTTCCATGTGTTCCAGCTCATCAAATCTGATCCAAAAGCTTTCCTTGATCTCAGCTGAGGCCAGACATGCCCTAATCCAGCTCTGACTCGTGCCCATACTTGAAGTACACCTAAGCTTGACTTTTTGCAAAAGCACCCATACCAATCAAGCAAGGCCACCACCCACACTCTGACCAATCAAGACATCATATGCAAACATTATGGAACACAAACACATAATGCTTCAAGCCTGAAACTGACCCAAGCTCAAGAATACCAAAAATCCCTCAAAAATTCTCTTCTTCGATTCTCCCTGCTCAAGCATCAAAACTTCAAACAAACTTCACCAATCATCTCCATACATCCTCCAGATCATTTCCCAACCATTGCCAAGCCCTAAAACCCCAAGAATCAGAAACACGATTTTGGTGCAGCTGAGGTGCAATCTCTCAAACCAGCCATTGCAAGCTTGTTATAAGCCTTCCATTCACTCAAGGGAAGCCATTGGAGGTTGATTTCAAAAAGAAAGAGGTCAGAAAGCTCCAAAAGTGAAAGCTCCAGCTCAGGTAGCCATCTTCAAACTTTTTTCCAGAAGCTTGTTTTTAAGTTCCTAAATGATTCTACATGTCTCTCTGATCATGGTGATGTAATTTGTTTTGAAAATGGTTGAGTTTTAAAGATGTATCGTGCTTCTGAAATTTTAGCCAAGTTTTCTGTTTTGCCTTGATTCATGATCTTGATGAAAAATAAATGAATTTTGTGTGTGGATTCTTGTTCAGTGATGTTTAATGAGTGTTTCTGGAGATTTAGGTAGAGTTTCATGACGTTTTGGGAGAGATAGAGTGAGATTCTGGCCGGAGAAGACGACCGGAGCTTGCTCCGGTCGCCTGAGAATGCTTAGGGTTTTAATTAGGGTTTAGCAGCAACTTTGAATCTCCACCCTTGGATTTTGTCTTACCGCGCGTGTGGATGGTCATGATTCACTCACTTAACCCTAATCCTGATTAATTAAATTAATTAGGATTAATTAATTTGAAAATTCCAGATTACATCCTAACCCTTCATTTACACGCGTGGTCAATTCCCACCAAATTTGTTTGAATCTCAGCCACTGGATTTGCATACTTCCCATTTTAATTATTTTTATTTCATTTTATTGCATTTCTTTTGTTTAATTTATTTAAAATATCAAAAATCATTTTAAGAATCTCATTTTCTGCATTTTAGCTTTAAATATTTTTCTTTATCCAAAAATAATTTTTATTTTATTTTTTGCATTTAAAAAGTATTTTTAAAATATTTAAATGTTTATTTTAATTAATTAATGGAAATTAATTAATTAAAATTGCATTTAGGTTTCTAAAAATTACCAAAAAAATCATGTTGCATCTTAACACATTTAGAAACATTTTCAAACCCTTCATACAAATTTCTTTTTGGTTTTGATCATAAAGTGACAATTTTCTTTGAATTTAGGGTTCATAAAATCACATTTTTAAACCCTAACCTTTGAAAAATCTTTTCTGCCTAACCATGAAGGGTTTGAAGATGGTTCTTTTTGCATTGTTTTACACATATCATGTAGTATCTATGATATTTTTGGCATGAATTTATCTTGCATTTTCAATTTGATTTGCATTTTTCCTTTTGAAGCATCCAAAAACCCTAGCAAACTTAAAAAATCATAACTTTCAATAGGTTAAGAGTTAGACCTTCTCCTTTAGGGTGTGATATCATATGGGATTAGGGTTTGTTTGAGCTCATTTTCAATTTTTTATCATGTCATATGCTTCTGTTGTGGCCATTTGCATCTCATCCTTCCATATAACCCTAATTTTGCATCTATACTTGCATCTTACATTGCATTACATGAACATATGAACTTGCCATGCCATTCTAAGCATTTGTATGCCATCTTAGACATCTTTAGACATTGATTGAACATTGCTTGATCATTTATCCATACATTTGCTATGCTTTGCATCCATTTCATTTCATAAACATCCATGAGTTTACATGCTTCCTACATGCTTCATTTGCATTCATTCTCTTGTATGATCACACATATGCATCTTGTATGTCTTTGCATCATATAATAGCATCATTTACATCTTGTGTATGCTTCTGGTCTTGGTCTTTGTCCTAGCATATGCATTATTTCATTTCATTTCTTTCCTTATGCATCTTGTGCTAACTTTTCAGGTTAATGGTAAGTTGTTTGGGAGGTGGATTTGCCTTCACCTCCCACCTCTTCTCATACCTTCATATTGAATCCTTGATGCATTTTTACTTGTACTTGAGTGAGCTTTCTCACTTGTGTTTCTCTTCCTTTCTTTCTCTTCTCATCTCATCTCTTTCCTATCTTGCTTCTCCTTGGTGGCTTCCTTGAAGACTTCTTCTCTTAAGCCTCACAAACCTTAGGACTTCCAAGAATGATAACTTTCTAGGACTTATTAGTTTCCCTTTAGTCTTTTCTCTTTGAATCTTCTTTGTGTCTCTCTTCTCATCCCATCATTAGAGACTAAACCTTTAAGGTTTTAGGAATTTGGAATTAGGGTTATGCCTGTATCTTTATCTTTGGATAGAGTGTATAAATTTAATCCTAAGTGTTAAACCCTTAATTTGTTTAAACTTCTTAATTAATCCACTTAATAATCACTAAGACTTCATCTTGTAACTTGGGATTTATATTAGGGTTCTATCTCTTCCTTATGGTTAAGAGGGACTAACCCTAGTGTTTAATGGACAAGTCCTCTTCAAGTTGTCTTGCAAACCATAAAACTCATTTCTTAATTTCCTCCCTTAATTAAAATCCATTTAATAAAGGCTTTGTTATATAATGAATTTAATCCCTAACCATGGATTAAATTGAGGTATCTTCCTCAGCTTAAGTGTTCTCATCTATTATCCTTCTATTAGGATGGTGTAATGAGTCCACTAATCTGTGATTAGAGATTAAACTCATTACTTAACACTAAACAAAAACCCAAAAACATCTAATTAATCACAAGTAGGTTAATGATCTTAATCCTACATCATCATGGCAATTAAGTTGAGATGTTTATCTCATACTTAAGTATTCTCATTATCCCTAATCAAGGGAGGATATAATGAGTTTACAAGCCCTTGATTTAGGCTTAAGCTCATTAACTTATGCAAAACACCAAAAACAATAACAAAACTGAAAACACAAAAACAAACAATAATCGTCTCCTTCGGGATTCTTTTCTCGTCACACTCATTCATAAACGAGAACTTTCTTCTTCCGTCTAATGCAAGACAGTTAGCACTCGAGCCAGACGAGTCATACACTTGAGCATAGACAAGCAAGTAGTTCACACCAAATCTTTCAGTATCTTTGAGTCGAATTACGGTGTTCTGACTTCCTCGTTGCACACGAGGATACGTAGGCATAACTTAACAGTTATCGAACAAAAGTCTCTTTGTCATCCCCCCTCTTTCAGCATTCTTTAAAAGCCTCAGTTCCTGAGCATTCACCCTTTTGCATAGACACTTTTATATTCCCTTCCAGCTTTTGCACACAGATAGCACAATCACTACCCCTTTAAACACAATCTTGTAAGCGTGGATCCCGTCGAGTACGACGGACAATCTGGGTGCTAATACCTTCCCAGGTTGTAACTGACCCCCTTTCTTAGTTTCTCTGGTTCACAACCGTCTTATCCATCTCTTTCTAGGTTTATGCAGCATTACCTTTCCTTCGGGATAAAAATGCCTAGCTGGCGACTCTATTCACCTTCATTTCATCTTATCCTTTCACCGACCGTTCGCGTCTGTACCCTATCTGACCAGGTGTTTTTTCGGGGGAGCGACACACTCCCTTTCGGAATCAAAGGAAGAATCATTCAAGGATTTTTCAAAAAAAAAAAAGAGGAAAAAGCCCGCTAAGCCAAAAAAAAATTTGAAAAGAAAGTTGGCTTGGACTTAGGAAAAAATTAGGGCATCCCGATGGACCAAAATTTAAAATAATTTGTCCATGCAAAAATAAGGGATTTAAAAAAAAAGGAAAATGGAACAATCTTATAAACAGAAGTGGGTGACTGCACTTCAAAAAGAAAAATCTCATCAAATGCTTAAACCAACATACCTTTTAATTACCGGGACTAGAAATTTTCTTTTGCAGTATGAACACATTTGTTGGGTTAATTGAATTTAGGAATGGAGAACATCAAGGAGAATGGGAGTTTTAAATTTAAAATTTTGAGCCTTATATCTTTTGTTTCATAAACCGTGAACCAGGCCACGTTATAACATACAAAAGTCCTAATTGAAGCTAGGGGCATCATAAAAGCTTACTCGGCAAATTCATTGTTAAACTGACTCCAAAACCAAAGGTTTGTTAAATCATTATTTTTCCATCTTCATGTGTGCCAACATCATGGCCAAGCATCAACATACTTATTTCCACATCTATTTTTGGTTTTGAAAACTTGCATGAGCATTGAGTTAGAATTATTTTTCAAAAGGAATAAATTTTACTCGCAAATCAATAATTAGCATTAAAGGAATATCAACAAGGGTTTAATCAAGGGCATATCGATTCAACACGCTTCTGACTAGGGGAAAATTATCAAGGAATCATTCTAATTAAGGGAAAATACTCATATGATGATCCTACTAATCAGGGGTAAAATATTTAAAGATTTGACACACCAATGTCAAAATGCCTCCATGACTCTAAGGGGCAGATCTTTTCAAGAGGCTCATACTGGGGCATACTTACATAAGGGTGTAGTGAGGCCAATCACTCTAGAAGTCATTTAATTAGGGGAATACTTTTCAAATATTTAAATACTGGGACAAGTAATATAAATGGCATATTGTAGCATTGTGGGACCCACGTCCTTTCATGCAATTCTTCTAGACCTTAAGGATCAGAGGCATACCTTTCAAGGATTCAAACAATGGGAAATACCTTTCAAGGATTCAAACAATGGGACACACTTTTCAAGATGTAAATATTGGGGGAAATTCATATAAAAGTATGTCGCTCCCCGGACTCTCGTCCCGGTGCAGACGCGGATGGTCGGAGATGCTGGAGGTTGAGGTTGAATAGAGTCGCCAACTAGGCATTTTTATCCCGGGGAAAGGTAATGCTGCATAAACCTGGAAGGGTATGGATACGACGGTTGCGAACCAGAGAAACTGAGAAAGGGGGTTGGTTACGACCTGGGAAGGTTTTAGCACCCAGATCGTCCGTCGTACTCGACGGGATCCACACTTACTTGATTGTGTTTACAAGGGGATAATGTATGTGTTGAATGTGTATGAAAATCTAGGAATGAATGTACAATGTGTCTGTGCAAAAGCGAGTGTGATGCTCAAGACTGAGGCTTAGAAAGAAAGCTGGAAGGAGAGGGGACGACAAAAAGACTTTTGTTCGATAATTGTTAAGTTATGCCTACGTATCCTTTCGTGCAATGAGGAAGTCAGAACATCGTTGTTCGACTCAAAGAGACTTAGTGTTTTTGTTGTGAACTTCTTGCTTGTATATGCTCAAGTGTGTGACTCATCTGGCTCGAGTGCTAACTGTCTTGCATTAGACGGAAGAAGCGAGTTCTCATTTTCAGAGTGAGTGTGATGAAAAAAGAATCCCGGAGGAGACGTTTATTGTTTGTTTTTGTGTTTTTAGTTTTTTTATTGTTTTTGATGTTTTGCATAGGATAATGAGCTTAAGCCTAAATCAAGGGTTGTAAACTCATTATATCCTCCCTGATTAGGGATAATGAGCCTACTTAAGTGTGAGATAAGCATATCAACTTAATTACCATGATGATATAGGATTAAGATCATTAACCTACTTTGGTAATTATTAAGTGTTTTTGGGTTTTTGTTTTGTGTTAAGTAATGAGTTTAATCTCTAATCAGGGATTAGTGAACTCATTACACCATCCTAAGAGAAGGATGATAGATGAACACTTAAGCTGAGGAAGACTCCTCAACTTAATCCATGGTTAGGGACAAAATTCATTAGATAACAAGCCTTTATTAAGTGGATTTTAATTAAAGGGTGAGATTAAGAAGTGAGTTTTAAGTTCGTAAGACTTATCTTGAGGGGTTTTGTCCATTAAACACTAGGGTTAGTCCCTTTTAACCATAAGGAAAAGATGGAACCCTAATATAAGGCCCAAGTTAAAAGCTTAAGTCTTGATCATTATTAGGTGTTTTTGATTAAGAGGTGTAAACAAATTAAAGGTTTAACACTAAGGATTAAAATTATACACTCCATCCTAAGATAAGGATGCATGCATAACCCTAATTCAAAGTCCTAAAGCTTTAAGTGTTTAGCCTCTGATTATGAGATGAGAAAAGAGACTCAAAGAGACTCAAAGACAAAAGACTAGGGGAGACTATATAAAACCCTAAAATTATCATGCTTGGGTGTTCGTATGGTTTGTGAGGATTAAAGAAAGATCTTCAGGAGGCCACCAAGGAAGAGAATCAGATGAAATGAGAATAGAGATGAGAATAGGTTACTTACTTACTGAAGAAGATAAGTAACCTAAAAGAAAGAGATAGGAGCAAGGGAGCACAAGTGAAGCAATTTCACTTCAAAGACAAATAAGATATGCAAATGAAAAGATGAGAAGAGATGGGATGTGAAGGCAAATCCACATCCCAAACAACTTACCATAAGCCCCTGAAATGTTAGTGTGAGATGTATAAGATGCAAAGCAAAAGGAAATAAAGCAAATGAAGGTGTAAAAACCAAAACCAGAAGTGTAAACATGATGCAAATGTGTTATGGAATGATGAAAAGACATGTGGGATGCTTATGAATGTCCATACAAAGGATGAGATGCAAAACAAACATGTTAGGAGCTTGAAAACACATGAAGAAACATGAAATGTAATGAATGCAAAGCATACCAAATGAATGAATAAATGATCAAGCAATTTTCAAACATGTTCTAAGATGTATAATATGACATACAAATGCTTGAAATGTCATGGCAAGTTCATGTGATGATGATATGCAAAGATGGATGCAAATGAACATAGAAAATTAGGGTTTTATGAAAGTATGAAGTGCACATGATCAAAACAGAAGCATACATCATGATAAAAATTTGAAAATGAACTCAAACAAACCCTAAACGACACAAAATCACTCCCCAAAGGTGGAGATCAAAAGCTAAACCTAGGCAAAGATATGAATTTTCTAAGTTAACTAGGGTTTTTGGATGGTTCTTCATGAAAAATGCCAAACAATTTGAAAATGAAATGCAAAATTATGAGTTAAATAACCTAGATACTAGATGCAAACTATGAAACAATGCAAAAAGAACCAAATGCAAACTCATCATGGTTGATCAGAAATGATTTTTTCAAGTTAGGGTTAGAAATATGTGAATTTTGGAAGCCCTAATTCAAAGGAAATTGTGAAAATATGATCAAACCTAAAAAGAAATTTGTATGGTGAGTTTATAAATTGTTCTAAATGCCTAAGAATGCTTCATGAATTTTTTTTTGTGATTTTTAGATACCTAAATGTATTTTTAATTAATTAAAATAAATTAATTAATTAAATAAAACATTTAAATAATTTAAAAATACATTTTTAATGCAAAAATTAAAAATAAAAATGTTTTTGAGTTTAGAAAAATATTTGAAGTGAAAATGCAGAAAATGAGATTTTTAGACATATTTTTGCTATTTTTAATAAATATATGAAAAGAAATATGAAATAATTAAAAGAAAATAAAAGTATGCAAGATCAAAGGCCAACATTTGAAGCTGAGGTGACTTGGCGCGTGTTTGTGTGGCTGGGATTGCTTCTGACTAATTAAAATTAATTAAATTAATTAATCTGGATTAGGGTTAAGTGAAATGATCTGGGCCGTTCACGTACGCGGGTAAAACACATCCTAGGGTCAGAATTCAAACTGGCTAATTAACCATAAATTAACGCTAATCTTTTTCAGGCGACTGGAACACTATTCCGGTCGTCTTCTCCGGCCACTCTCTCACTCTAAATCTCTCCATAGGCCATGATAACCCACCAAAATTTCCAGAATCACTCATTAATCATCACTAAACACAAATCCAGCAACAAAAACAATTTATTTTGCATCAAAAGAGAGAATCTAAGCAAAACAAGTTTCACGGTTAAAGTTTCAGAAGATCAATACATGCTTATTTTCCACTCATTTTCAAAAGTAAACATATCACAATATCAGCGCACCATGTAGAATCAATTTGTAACTTAAAAAGCAAGTTTTGGAAAAAATGTTCTTGGTGACTACCTGAGTTGAAGCCTTTCTACTTTGAGCTTTTTGGCCTCCTCTCTTGTGCAAAACCACTCCAATGGATCCCCTGATGCTTCTGAAAGGCTTAGATGGAGTTTGTATGGGCTGGTTTGAGAGTTTCAGTTCTGATAACTCAGAAATCATGTTTCGGTTATAGGGGTTTTCAGGCCATTGTGAAGGGTGGTTTGTGTTCCTTGAGTGATTTTGAGATGAATGGTGCAAAGAGTTTTAAGTTTTGATGGCTAGGTAGTGAGTTTCGAAGAGATGAAGGTTTCTTGAGGTTTTTGTGATTCTGAGTGTATGGCTTGTTCCAGGCTTCAATGTTGTTATGTTTGAGGTCCTTAGGGTTTGCATAAGATGTATTGATTGACCAAAGAGTTGTTGAGGCATAGTGTGATTGGTATGGGCAAATTTGCAAAAAAAGTCAAAGTTATGGTACCACAAGCATGGCACGGGTCAGAGGAGTTTTCAAGGCTTGTCCTGACTCAGCTTCATTCAAGGATGGCCCTTGGATCAGATTTTGTGAGCTGTAACACTTGATGCAAGAGCTTGAACATGTTTTGCAATTTTCCCTCTTTGGATTTTCTTGAAGAGCAAAGGCATGAAATCTTGTGGTCCAAGGCACCAATCTGATCAAGCAATGTTGCATTATCCTATTATGATGCTTAGAAGTCAATTAGAGGTCATTAGAAGTATTGGAACTTGATTTTGCAAAAATCCCTCTTTGGCACATACTTGAAAATTACAAGATTTTTGCCAACTTTGAAACATCATATCTTGAGTTCTTGGATGAATCAAGAGGAGTTCTTGTACTTTTTGAAAATGGTAAGATCCAATCTACAACTTTCATGTTTGAATATTTTTCATTTGAAGCCTTTTTGATCAAGAAAGAGGAGGTTGAAAATCTTTCCCAAAATGGAAAGTTTTCATTACAAGTCATGTCAAAAAATGGAAAGTTTGCAAATTGCTTGAAATTCTTCAATCTTGTGAACTTATAACTACTTATAAGATCAAATAAAGATCATAGAACCTCAAAATGATGAAGGTGACCCTTTGGTACCATTGGTGGTGGCCTCAGATGCCCTGATTCTGACTTTTCTTGCACAATAAGTTACCAGTTGATCAGATGACTTCCAAAATGAATTTCTTCATCAAATTTGGTACACATGCTCCTTATAACAAATTAAGACTATTAGAATCAAGAATGACCAAATAAATTGAGATTAAAGGGCCTCAAACCCAAAACCCTAATTTTAGGTCATCTGTGCAGAAAAACCCTAGCCTGTCTGAACACCTTTGCAATGCTTTGTGATCTCTTGACTTTAATGAACTTTGGGGAGCATAAGATGATCATGGAACACTCATGGACCCCCTTGACAAGCTTCAAGGCCTTTGAGATGGCTCAGATCACTTCTAAAATTCTCCTGATCACAAACCCTAATTGTGCAACTTATGCAGTGAAACAAATATGCAATGTGAGATGACATGCTTATGATAATGCTATATGAAAAGATCAAAAGACATGGTGTGAGAAAAAGTGAGGGAAAATTTGGGGTGTTTACAGCTTCCTCTATTCAAGCATGAGTTAGTTGTGCAGGGTGTAAGCGCCTGTCTTAACAGACAAACAAGATAACTTGTGGTTGAATACCAAAGACAGTCTGAAATTTGCACTCTCTGGGTAGAAGAAGAAAAGGGATATAAATTGTAACAAGCAGTATAGTATGAGTATCAAATGAAAGCGATAGAGGACGACCATCGAGCAGAGGGAGACAGCTGGGGATGAAAAACGGTAAGTAAAGCAATGACGGGGACGACCATCATGTTGGGAAATAAAAAGACCGCGACGGGGACGACCATCGGGTAAACTGATGAAGGACGATAATCAGGTTAAAGGAAAAGACCACGACGGGGACGACCATCGGGTAAAGAAATAAAACTCTCTGGGGATTAAAGAAATGAGGAAAGCACTGATGGGGATGACCATCAAGTTAAAGGGTAAATAAACCGTGACGGGGATGGCCATCGGGTAAAAGAATAAATGAAATAATGATGAGGGACGATCATCAAAAGGTGAATGACGATCACCTAGCAGGGGACGGCTGCTGAAAATATCACGACATATGACGAATTCCGGATAGAAAAGATCAACGATGGGGACGGCTGCTCTTGGAGATTACCTCGACATAGGACGAATACCGGATAACAAAGATCAACGATGGGGACGGCCATCGAATAAATGATGAGGGACGGTCATCATAAGGTGAAGGACGATCACCTAGCAGGGGACGGCTGCTAAAAAGATATCGCAACATAGGACGAATATCAGATAGAAAGTTCCAACAATGGGGATTCCACTGCGGAAAGGATGAGGGACGATCATCCAAAGGTGAAGGACGATCACCTAGCAGGGTACGGCTGCTGAAAGTATCGCGACATAGGACGAATGTCGGATAAGAGGATCAACGATGGGGACGACCATCAAATAAGCATGATGAAGGACGATCATCAAAAGGTGAAGGACGAATCACCTGGCAGGGGAAGGTTGCCGAAAATATCACTACATAGGACGAATGTCGGATAGAAAAGTTGTTTTGTTTGTGACTTACTGGGGAATGGTAAACACGGAAGTGCTTACGCTTTAAAATAAAAGGTATAAGTGTTTGACAGTGTGTATAGACTAAAGATGCGGACGAGCATCCTTAGGACCAGGATACAGACGAGTATCGATAGAAACAAACAGTGACACATGTTTAAGGATGATGATACGGACGAGTATCAATCGGTTGAGCAAGGAACACGAACGAGTGTTGATATGTCGGGGAGGTGATATTTACAAGATACAGACGAGTATCAGTGGATTGTGTATCAGTATGTACAAGTGTTTGACCTACTGGGGAAATATGACACGGGCGAGTGTCAAAAAGAATATGTACATGTATGAAAAAGTATCTGTATTGCGAGTGCAAAAAGTATTCTGGCTTTGTCTGCGGGGGATAAGTTTCGTATATTGCTGATGAAGTGATTCTGATGTTTGTAGGAGATTGGCTCGAACCTGGCTTATGATCATGGAAATGTTTGATTTTTGCCGTAATGCTCCGTATTAGACGGAATGCTACGCTTTGTTTGGTGAAAAATGATGTGAATGTTATGATTATGCAAAATGAGAGAGCCGATCCAAGATCCGGATCCTGTAGGGAGAAAGATCTCCGGGCGATCTGTCTAGAGGGAGAACTCTACTAGGGAAAGAGATCATTGGCCGATCTGTGGGGAGAGAGGATCACCGAACGATCTTCCTAGGGAACTCTGTGAGGCTCTGGGGGAAGAAATCTATGGGGATCCAGGTTTGGGAAGCTTCTGTGGAAGAGTCCCATGCTGGGATGAGGAGGCTTCGGCAACTCCGTTGGGGAAGAGCAGTTCAGGCATTGCTCAAGAGATCCTGCTTGGGGAGGAGAGAACTTCTGGGAAGTAATCTGTTGTAACTCCTTCGTCCAAGCGACACGTTGGGGATTTAATGAGTTTCTCGAAGGATCCTCTGAGGGGATGACAGCTTCGTGGGGGATACTTCTGTCAAGTAACCCCGCTGATGAGGTGATTGCTGACTTGGCTGGGGATATAATGCCTGATATGCCCCATGTTGTGAATTTGTCTGTCTTGAGTACCTGCAACCTGTTAAAAAGAAACTCACAAGTGTCCCAAGGTATCCTCAACCGGATTCCGTCATAGGAGTTAAATTTGCTCAAGAGTGCATATTTCCTGCAAGCATATATTGAAAATGGCTTATATGTTTTCATGCAAGTGTTGTATTATGAACTTTGGACATTTTGCAAACGAAACAAAAATGTACAAAACAAAGTGTGACTGAATATTCTGATTTTATTGATGTGTGTACCCTGAATAGGAAAGTACAGTGAAGAAGCGAATCCCTGAAAGGAGGAGATTGGTGTAAATTGAGAAAATAAAGGTGTTGGCAATGTTGAAGTTGACGCTCCAGTGAGCTTCCTTTGCTATGACCTGTATAACCTTGATGTTCTTCTTATCTTGCTTTCTGAAGAAGGTTGATTCTAACCGACGCTTTGTCCTTTCGAAGCTTGCCATGTTGTGAGTGATACAGAAGAATTCAGAATGTAGTTGTTCGCTTTTTCCCTAATTTTGCATGGATCACCCATTCGGGTTTTCAATCCACCGGGATACCCATTTTTTCCTGAGCTATTCGATGTGGCTTTTCAACTCAGCGGGTGTACACATTTTTTTCAATCTTTCCCTTATTTTTGCCCGAGTCTTTTATTCTATTTTTGACTCGCTGGGATGCCCTATTTTTGCCTGGACTTACATTTTGTTTTTATGTCCAGCGGGTCTTTTATGCGAAGTATTTTTTAACTGCATCTGAATTCACAGGAGATAATAAATCCTCGCCATCCATAGTAGTGAGCATCAGTGCCCCACCAGAGAAAACTTTCTTTACTATGAACGGGCCTTCGAAGTTTGGCGTCCATTTGCCCCTGTGGTCTGTATGAGGAGGAAAAAGTCTTTTCAGAACAAGCTCTCCCACTTGGTATTCCCGAGGTCTGACTTTCTGATCGAAGGCTTTCTTCATTCGCTTTTGATATAATTGTCCATGACAGATAGATGCTAATCTCTTTTCTTCAATCAGACTCAGTTGATTATATCGAGATCGGACCCATTCTGCTTCATCCAGTTTCACATCCATCATTACCCATAAGGAGGGTAATTCAACTTCAACAGGTAGGAAAACTTCCATACCATACATAAGCTGATAAGGTGTTGCCCCAGTAGATGTTCTAATAGAGGTTCGATACCCATGCAAGGCAAATGGTAGCATTTCATGCCAGTCATTGTAGGTGACTACCATCTTTTTCACAATCTTCTTAATATTCTTGTTAGCGGCCTCAACGGCGCCATTCATCTTTGGCCTGTAAGGAGAAGAGTTGTGATGTTGAATTTTGAAGTCCCAACAAAGTTTTGCCATCATCTTGTTGTTCAAATTGGAACCATAATCAGTAATGATTCGCTCGGGAACTCCATATCGACAGATGATATCCCTTTTCAAAAATCGAGATACCACTTGCCTGGGGACATTTGCATACGATGCTGCTTCAACCCATTTGGTGAAGTAATCAATGGCTACCAGGATGAATCTGTGACCATTCGAAGCAGTCGGTTCAATCTTTCCAATCATATCAATTCCCCACATGGCGAAGGGCCAAGGTGAAGACATCAAATTCAAAGGATTCGGAGGCACATGCACTTTATCTGCGTAGATCTGGCATTTGTGGCATTTTCTGGCATAAGCACAACAATATGCATCCATTGTGATCCAGTAGTAACCTGATCTTAATAACTTCTTTGCCATTACATGCCCTCCGAAATGGGTACCGAAAGAACTCTCATGTACTTCGTGCATCAGTAGGTCTGTTTCCTTCTTGTCAACACATTTGAGCAAGACCATGTCGAAGTTTCGCTTGTACAAAGAGCCATCAACATTGAGGAAGAAACTGCTGGCTAGCCTTCTTAATGTCTTCTTATCATTTGACGATGCTCCAGGTGGGTATGTCTGAGTTTCCAATAAGCATTTGATGTCATGGTACCAAGGCTTGTTATCAGTGGCAGTGTCCACAGAGAATACATATATCGGTCTGTCCAATGTGGATACCCAAATCCGAGGTACATAATTGGCGACTTGATCATGGCTGAAATGGTAGCCAAAGCGTCTGCAAAATGATTCTCATCTCGAGGGATGTATTCAAGCTTAACTGTTGTGAAGAAGGTCAACAATCTCCTCGTATAGTCACGGTAGGGAATAAGATGCTCCTGATGAGTGTACCACTTGCCGTTGGTCTGGTTAATTACCAAAGCTGAATCTCCGAATACATTCAAGGTTTTGATCATGAGGTCAATGGCTTCCTCAAGACCCATGATACAAGCTTCATATTCGGCTTCGTTGTTAGTGCAGGCAAAGGTGATCCTTGCTGAGAAAGGCATATGAACCCCTTTAGGCGTAATAAGCATTGCACCAACCTCATGACCGTTGCAATTAACTGCCCCGTCAAACATCATAGTCCATTTTTCTTCTGGGTCTGGCCCTACAGTGTGAATAGGATATTCATAATCTTTTGACTTTAAGAACATGATGTCTTCATCAGGGAAGTCAAATCTCATAGGCTGGTAATCATCAATGGGTTGCACAGCCAGATAGTCAGATAATACACGTCCTTTGATGGCTTTCTGAGAGGTGTACTGAATGTCATATTCTATTAGAATCATTTTCCACCTTGCAAGCCTTCCGGTAAGTGTTGGCTTCTCAAATATGTACTTGACTGGATCCATCTTTGATATTAATAAGGTAGTAGGAGTCAACATATACTGTCTTAGTTGGCGATCAGCCCACGCTAAAGCACATCAAGTTTTCTCGAGCAGTGAATAACATTGTTCACAATCGGTAAACTTTTTGCTTAGGTAGTATATTGCATACTCTTTTCGACCAGACTCGTCATGCTGGCCCAACACACACCCCATTGACTCTTCTAATACTGTCAGATAGATGATTAGAGGTCTTCCTTCGATTGGAGGCATGAGAATTGGAGGTTCTTGCAAATATTCTTTGATCTTTTCAAAAGCTCTCTGACAATCATCGTTCCACCTGACTATTTTCTCTTTTCTTAACAGTTTGAACAAGGGTTCACAGGTTGTAGTGAGATGAGATATGAACCTTGAGATGTAGTTAAATCTACCTAAGAACCCTCAAACTTCTTTCTCAGTCATAGGTGCAGGCATTTCCTAAATAGCTTTGACTTTATCAGGATCAACCTCAATTCCTTTTTCACTTACAATAAACCCAGTAGCTTATCGGAACGTACCCCGAATGTGCATTTGTTGGGGTTCAACCTTAACTGATACTTTCTCAGACGCTTGAAATGTTTCAACAAATTCACCAAATGATCTTCTTCTGTGAGGGACTTGGCAATCATATCATCCACATAGCACTTGATTTCTTTATGGATCATATCATGGAATAATGTTACCATAGCTCGTTGATATGTTGTACTGGCGTTCTTTAGACCAAACAGCATTACCTTGTAGCAGAACGTGCCCCATGGTGTGATGAAAGTTGTCTTCTCTATGTCTTCAGGTGACATACTGATCTGATTGTATCCAGAAAATCCGTCCATAAAAGAAAATACCAAGAACTGAGTTGTGTTATCCACCAATACATCAATGTGAGGTAATGGGAAGTCAACTTTTGGTTTAGCTCTGTTCAGATCCAGGTAATCCACACACATATGCACCTTGCCATCTTTCTTAGGTACGGGTACAATGTTAGCAAACCACATTGGGTAACTAGTTACAGCAAGAAAACCGGAGTCCCACTGCTTTTGTACTTCTTTTTTGATTTTCATGGCCATGTTTGGGCGAGTATGGCGTAACTTCTGTTTAATTGGCGGATAATCGTCCTTCAATGGCAGCCTGTGCATGTCAATATATGTATCCAAGCCCGACATATCTTGATAAGACCAAGCGAACACATCGACATATTCTAGAAGCATACTGATGAGTTATTCTTTAACTGGAGCTTACAGACTAGCCTCGATCTTTACTTCTTTCACATCTTCCTCGGTGCCAAGATTGATAGTCTCAACCTCCTCCTGATAAGGAGCAATCACTTTTTCCTATTGTCTCAACAACCTGGACAACTCTTCAGGCAAATCATAGTCTTCATCAACCCCTTCATCTGCTTGATTAATTAGATTATCAAAGTCATACGAGGTCATAACAGTGTCGTTGTCGGTGCATTATGGAGGACTATCTCTGCAAGGGTTGAGATATGTTCATTTTAGTGATTGATTTTATCTTATTTAGAAAAAGTGAATGAAGTTATTATTAAGAAAAACATTTCCATTTATTGTTTTGTGCGAAAACAAAATGAAAAGACAGTGAGCGAAAAGATTGGTTGCAAAAGATGTCCATTGTTCATTAATTTCAATTTTCACAAAATACATATATGACCCTATTACAAAATGAGTCCCGACACCTTGGGCAAGATGCAGGACTTGATGCATGCTTAAACATGAAATAATAATTACTCTGCAGCAGTAATCCTTATAATTTCCTGGGAAGACCAGTTGAGGACTTGTTGGCCCGGGACTCTTGGACGAATCCAGCTTCAAGGTTGTAGTCGCTTTCAACCTCGTCTTCCACATTGTTGATAGCATCCAGGGTCAGTATTCCCCCACTTATGAACTTGGGAGCTTCAGCAGCCTCCTCTTGGACCTGTCAGGATGGTCTGTAACCCAAACCGAATTTGTCTTCCTTTATCTGAACTTGCAGCAGCTTGCCCCAACCTTGGGCATTCCCGTCTTCAACAACCTTCTGAGCTTGTTTGTAAGAAGCAATTGAAGTACCAGACACTTCACCTGTTATTTCATTGACATTAAGAGCTTCAAAACTCTGACTCATTGTTTCATGGATCTCTCCATCCATCTCAATGTACTTGTAAGTGGCCAAGTGACTGACAAAGATGTCCTCCTCTCCACAGATTGTGATAATTTGGCCCTCCCACTCGTATTTTAACTTCTGGTGAAGGGTAGACGTTACTGCGCCAGCGGCATGAATCTAAGGTCTACCCAACAAACAGTTGTAGGCAGGCTGAATGTCCATCACATAGAAGATAGTTATGAAAATATGTTGGCCAATTACCACAAGCAGCTCAATTACTCCAAGAACCGATCTCTTAGAACCATCGAAGGCTCTCACAACCAGGTTACTCGGACGGATTGCAAGGCCATCATATTCCATCTTGACCCAGGCTTTCTTTGGAAGTACATTGAGAGATGACCCAGTGTCAACCAAGACATGAGAAAGTACAGCGCCTTTACATTCCAAGGTGATATGTAAAGCCTTATTGTGGTTACGGCCCTCTGTAGTCAGATCAACATTGGTGAAACCTAGTCCATGACTAGTATTAACATTTGAAACCACCGTTTCTAGTTGGTTGACTGTAATCTCCTCAGGCACGTAAACTGCGTGCAAGACCTTGAGCAACGCATTCCTGTGAGCTTTGGAACACATGAGTGTCGCTCCCGAAGATTTTTTTGCATCCACGGTACAGACGCAAACTGTCGGTGAAAAGAGATAATGAAGATGAAGTGAATAGAGTCGCCAGCTAGGCATTTTTATCCCGAAGGAAAGGTAATGCTGCATAAACCTAGAAAGATATGGATAAGACGGTTGCGAACCAGAAAAACTGAGAAAGGGGGTTGGTTACAACCTGGGAAGTGTAGCGGTAAAATCATGAGTGTAAGTTATTGATTAACTTAACTCGATATACACAGAGTCGCCACCGCGCTTTTATTTATTTCCAAAAGGAAAAAGGCAAAAAGAACGAAGAAAGCCTAATGAATCTTAAAAGCTAAAAAGCTAAAAGAAACAAACAGAGAATGGGTACGAGGATTGGTTACAAATCGGGAAGGTTTTAAGCACCCGACTTGTCCGTGGTACTCCACGGGAACCCTTTGAAGTATTTACTGCATTTTTGGTTTGAAATGGTTTGCTTGAAAAAGGATTGAAGAGATAAGAAGAAGAATGTTTTTTAAGATTTTGGTGTTTGAAGAGACGAACGTCTCATGCCTACGTACCCACAAAGTGCAATGCGAGATCAAAACCCCGTAGTTCGTGGTACAAATTGTGAAAAGGCAAATGAGTTGGATGGATTTCAAAATGTAAAGATAAGTCGTCATTCTTTAGCGAATAATTCCGCTAGAAAGAATGAATCATATCTAAACATAAAAAATGGTTAAAAAGAAAACGTGCACGAGGGCACAAAAACAATTGAATGAGTTTGAATATTTTTTAAGTTTTGAGAAGAAAGTTTTGATATGCTTATGTAGTTTAGCATTTATTAAGAAAATGAAATGAAAAGGTAAAAGCACATGACCGAAGTCAAGGTTTGATTGCGAAAAGGTTTGAAATTTGAAAATCAAGAAGATTTGAAAATAGGAAGGAGATTTGAAAATTGAAGAAGATGGGAAGAGATGAAGGGACTATCCTAAGACTTGAAAATAAAAGCTAAAGGAAGAACGATCGAACCATGTGGCAAGCATCTTTGAAACAATTGGATTTCCATCTTCATAATCAAGTAAACTCAACCGGAGCCAAAGTCTTCAATCCATAACAACTTGAGCAAAGGGATGATCCTAGAATCTAAGTCTGAAACTCCAATGCTAAGGATAGTAACCATAGTCCGAAATTAAAGTCACCAATTTTTTAGATGTTTAATCCGTTATTAGTATTTTGGTGTCCAAATGGACAAAGGAAAAATCAAAAGCAACAATATAAACAATAAGCAATATGATGAATGAATATAGTATAATAAGCATAATAAAAGTGATAAGGAACGAGAAATTGAAATAAAAGGATAAGGTGCGAGAGATTAAATTTAAAATGTTAGTATATTCACATTATTATAATATTTACAATATAAGTGGTATGATGAACTTAATCAAGCACAACCACGAAAAGAATAATAAAAATCGAGGCGACCGGATCCAAGTGGATCTTATTCCAAATCGGGACAACTTTAGGTCTATGTTAAGCAATCGCCGAGTAATTTATGGAGTAATTACCCTACAAATGAGGCCGGCCACCACTAATTAAAGTGGAAAATATTCGTGTTAATACATGTTAAAGAAACGATATTATGGATCATTCTCCGAAAACATGCCACACTAAAAGAAAGAGAACGGTCTAATCTTAATCGAGATTTTCGTTGAATTTATCGAAAAGCAACCTATCACGATCTCAAAGTAGGGAGAATGATCCAAATGATCATTCATCCATAGATTTGAAATAATGAAGATTAAACCGATCGGAAATCAACAATCACGAATCGGAGATTGTCATCGACCAAAAAAGAAAAAGATGAAGGAAAAAAATTGGATCTAAAAATAGATCCAATAAAAGAATTAAACTATTTTTTTAAACTCTTTTTTTCTAAAATTCTTTTCTAAATTTGTTTTCCTAAAACCTTTTCTCTAATGATTTCTAAATCTTTTCCTAAAAATTTATTTTTCTAAAAAAAAGTCCTAAAATATATCAAAATAAGAATTGAAAATGATTTTCTTAATAAAATCTAAACTAATCAAAAAATACAAAAAAAGAGAAAAGAATGAACCAAGGTGATAGCGCAGGATTGGATGATGTGAGATCAGCAAATAATGGCCCAAGGCCCAATCAACACTAACTGAACTTATCAAAATTACTTACAACACAAAAAATCAACAAAAAAAATGGAAAGAAAAAAAAAGAACACATCTCCTTCTTCATCACGCAGCTAACTCACGAAAAGGGGAAAAAAGAAAATAAGTCCGCCGCGAAGCTTGCATTCTCACCATCAACTACAAACGGCCTACACCACTACGATCTCGGCAGCCACATTGTTCTTCTTACCGATCTGAACTTCACTTTTCCTTCCTTTCCTCTTTGATTTTTCCGTTTTAATTTCGAATCATTTGTTTTTTGGTTGTTTGAATTTGTTGCGAGATTTGCGTTTTTTTCTAATGGTTTAAAGCTTGAAAGGGAATTGAAGAAGAGGATTCATGGATCGAAGGTGAAGAAGAGCTTTATGGAGGATTTAGGTTGAAGCTTGGAGATGGATTTTTGACAGGGTTTTGATATGCTTTTTAAGCTTACCGAAAATGAAGAGAGGGAGATTCAATTTATAGGAGAAAGGGAGAAAAGTGCAGCTGCCGTTTTGAACAATTGAGGTGCGTTTTACAGGTTCGTGATTTTCTCGTGTTCCGCTTTCATTTTCATTCTTGAGTTTTTGCGTATCATTTGTTTTTCATATGCGTTTTGAATGTTGTGCAGGCTTGCGTTTTGTGCTTGTGGTTGTACTTGTTGAGATGCGTTTTGATGTTTTGCATTTGGGTTTGTTATCCGCGTGCATATTCAAGTGAGAAGTTGGTGCTCGGAGTTTATTCAGCTGGGAGTGTTGGCTAGCGTGTGAAGAGATGCGGCTGGAGCTTGGGGAAATTGGCTTTCGGCAGAAGTCTTGTGTTTGCGGCTTGTAGTTGCAAAAAGTATTAGCTGGCTATTGTTGTAACTGGGCTTGAGGTGAAGTTGGCGTAAAGTTGTTGGGCTGCGGCGTGGGATGTTGAAATAATGTGAAGTTCGTGCGGCAGAAAGTTTGTTTGGATGCTGTTATGCAGGCTTGGGAAAACATACGCGTGAAAAAGCTTGGAAAAGGCTGAGGAAAATGTTTTAGAGTGTGGATTGGCAGGTGCCTGGTGCGGCGTATTGGGCTTGGATGTTGTGGCTTTGCATATGCGTGTGGGAAAAGTATTGAAGGCTTGGCCTTGGAGTTTCTTTTGGAACTGGAAAAAGTAAAGTGTGCGTGTGATGGCTTGGTTAGTGGGCCTGAAGCTGATGTTGTAGCTGAGGGAGTATTGGGAGCTGAGGGAACCACGTGCTGGCTTGATTGACTGGCTATGGTTTCTTTTTATATTATTTTGTATTAATGGTCTAAAAATATAATGAAGAAAAAAAGATAATGTGATCCTTATGAATGGGCTTAACAAAAGATATATGGGCTTCAAATTTGTATTTCTTTTTTCTAATATGTACATGGCCTTAAAAAAATTTTAATGGATAAAGAGAAAGAAAAAGATAAAAAAAAATGTTTGATTTGGATAATAAAAGAAATGGAATAAAGGAAAAAAGGATTAATAAATTTGGACAAAACAAAATTAATATGAAGAAATTGATATGGATAATGGATTAATGGGTATATATGTAAGAAATGGAGATCTAAAATAATTGGGTATTCGGAAAAAAAAATGGTTAAAAAAATGGATATTGAATGAAAAAATGGATAATCAGAAATCGATTAAAATGGTGATCTGGATGATTGAACTAAAAAAATGAATCTGATAATCAGGGAAGAATGGAAATAATGGTTATAGGGTGATCTGATGGAAAAAGGATAATGGATGCGGTAATATTTTTTTAGCTCAAAACCTGATCTTCACAAGCCTCTCACACAATGAACACATCCATCACGAAACCACTGAACAATCCACAACTCATATACCACAACCATCATCTGAAATCTGCCTCGATTATTTGAAACCATGCTGTGGAAAATAAATCCACAAACGAACCACTGATGAACTGACGAACATTGAATATTCGAATCAAATTTCGCACAAAACACTGTCTGATAACTGATGACTTCGCACATAACAGAGTCTTGAACTTCTGAATACGCATAGTCTGAGAAACAGACCACTGGCACACACAACCTGCAGTCAAAACAATCTCTTGATAGTTTGACCAAGATTAGGTCAAACGTCCATCTGAATCGAATCGTGACTGTACAAACGCATCTGAATTGAAATCACAGCCCTGTCTTTGAAATCCTGCAACACAGAAGAAGAAGAAGCAACTCAATGTATATTTTTTTGTATTTTGGTTAGAAGTTAGTAAATATGAACAAATAAAAGCAATTAAACATGGTGATCCTCTGCAAGGCATAGACCTGCACCTGAAAAAGGATAAATGAACCAGTGCGTGATCTTGTTTGTATGCGAAATGCAAATGAGATGCGAACAATCTTAGGGTCAAAAATTAGGGTCTGACAGATGCCCCTATTTAAGTTTCTTCAATCCAGAGATAATGAAGATTGAAATCTTTGTTTCGACTAGATGGAAGATACTTAAATATATAAAAAAAAAACCAATTTTTGATCCTAAGATGCCAAAAACTGGAATGAAATGAAAGGAAATGAAATGAAACAAAACGAATGATGTGAAATGATACGAAGATGATATGGAAATGATATGAAGCATATGAAACTGTTTATGAAAGCACATGAGATGTTATGAGAAAAATATGAAATGCAGAGAAAATATGTGACATCATATGAAATATTATGAGGAAATTTATGAGAGGATATGAAATGTATCTGGAACCAAATGAAATGCAGAGACGTCCGTGATGGACAAGACGACACGTGAAAAAGAATAAACGCTGGGGATAAGGAGCATAAGACTCCGACGGGAAAAACAAACATGCTAGAGACCAACATATGGCTCAGCTGAGGTGAAAAATGTCCAAGAATGGCAATTGGACAGAAAACATCACAACATCCAAGAATGGTACTGAATGAAGTGAGTAAAGTCCCGAAAAAGTACACCAGAAGCATCCAAGGATGACATTACTGACTTTAAAAGGGATGTCCGAGAATGGCAATCGGAAAAGGGTAATCACAAAATCTGAGAATGGCAATCAGATAAAAAGTGAATTACAACATTCAGGAACAGAACTGAATGAAATGGGAAAAATTCGGGAAAGCACATCAACTTAATGATGACTCCAACATGGAAATCCAAGAATAGCAATCGGAAGGCAAGTGATCACAACATCTGAGAATGGAAATCCGATAAAATGCAAAGCACAACATTCAGGAACAGAACTGAATGAAATGGGAAAAAAGTCCGGGACAGTGCATCAAATCAATGATGACTTCACTATGGACATCCGAGAATGGCAATCGGAAGGAAATGATCACAACATCCGAGAATAACAATCAGATAAAATGTGAATCACATCATTCAGGAACAAAACTGAATGAGATTGGAAAAAGGTCCGGGACAGTACATCAAATCAATGATGACTTCACTATGGACATCCGAGAATGGCAATCGGATAAAATGGTGTAATATCTGAGAGAAACAACAAGTAAATGAAGAAAACGCTCTGGAGAGACAGACAAATGCCAAGTAAGTTGGACTTTGACCAAAAAGTAAGAAGTTGAAAACAACAAGAACTCGAGAAAGGCATATGAGGACTAAAACACTCAGTATGCAGACATTTACGAAAAATGGGGACTAAACCATCCGAGAGAATGCATAATGAGGACTAAAACACTCAAATATGCAAAGGTTAACAAGAATGGGGAATAACACACCCGAGAAAACGCATAATGAGGAATAACACACTCAAATATGCAAACTTAAACCAAACTGTGGAATAACACACCCGAGAAAACGCATAATGAGGACTAAAACACTCAAATATGCAAACTTTTCAAAAAATGGGGAATAACACACCCAAAGACATGATACGAGAGGAAATGCTGACAACCAGTTTAGACTCTTAGAGGAGTGGAAAAGATAAAAGACTGATTCCTCAACACAGAGGATCACTGCCATTCTGCTCGAATATTAGAGATGCTACTGCTGAACAAATCTCTGTCACACCAGTAAACTGTATCAAGTTGAAATTTTTTTAAGAGAAGTCATGCAAAGCTGCTCGGGGATTCTTGAAGAAAAATTGCCCCAAGTTTAATAATTGATGAAGGTAAACTGATAATGGATTCAGTCCTCAACTACTGCTGGAGAAAATAATCAGATCTTTGAGGTAACTGTTGAGAAGAATAAACTGATCATGTCTTCGGTTCTTGAAATGAATGTTGAGAAAATAACCCAATGTAAAACTTGCAGAGAATCTTCTGACCAACCAAATCTGAGAATATCTTGCACTGATCAACAACTCTTGAACCATAGGAACTGAGAAAAACCTGCCCCTGACAAGATCACTGAACAAGTTTCTAAACTGTTTGAAAAATTCCTTGATGAGGAAAGTATATTTGTAAATAAAAATGTTTGTACCAACCTTGTAATTTTAATGCAAAGTTCAATGCAAAGTTTGAAATCAAGAATCATTTTTGGAATAAAATTTATTGATGTAAAGTAAATGAAAACATTACCAAAACACAGCGGTTGAGACAACATTAAAGATAAAGCAAAGGTAAGGAAGCAAATGATTGGTAAAGAACTTGGGAGTCAGTTTACGCAACCTCATTGTTGTATGCTTTTTAAAAGAAATCTGGATTCAATTAGGACTTTTGAAGGTTGTAACGTGGCCTGGTTCACGGTTTATGAAACAAAGGATATAGGCTCAAAGTTTATTTGTACCCAACCCAACTTCGTGATGAACTCCAGTCCTACATTCAATTAATTCAGCCTATGCATTCAAGTTCGAAGCATTTTTGAGATTGCACAGATGAAGATGGTTCATAAGCCAAAGGATTTTGAGATAGCAGTCACATCTTCCTTTTGTTATTTCCAGTGAGGACTTTGGTCAACTCAACCTATTTTTGCTGAGGATTTTGATGACCTCTGGACAAATCTTTCCTTTTATTATCCCTAACTTTTGCCTGAACTGTATTATTTCAACTTACAGCCAGCGGGATGCCCCAGTTTTTGCCTAAGTCTCCTTCATAGGTTTTGACTTAGAGGGCTTTGATTTTTCAATAATTTTTTTTATATCATTTTTTTTTGAAAGATAATGACTGCATGGCTTAATGATTACGACGAACCATCATTGGCTTTTGAATTGAGAAACATCTTCAACACTTCTTGATGTGTGTGAAGGAAAACTTGAGATTGCAACCTTTGTTGAAAGGTGTCTTGAATGATTCTCTTGTACTTGAATGCATATTCGAATTAATTGAGAACTACCCATCCCTGGGTTAAAATTGCGGGTTTTTTCCGAATAGAAAGAAACTCCAACTTCAAGGCTCAAAGGGGTTGACAAAGGATTAACTTCCTTATTTCTCCAGTGTTTAGGATTTGAAACAATGCCTGTATATCATCAACCAAATCTCAATTGAAAGCATACCAACAACAGTTATGGGTATCTCGTTTTCATCATCCTCCCTCCAATCATTGTAAAAACTTTGAGAAAAGATAAATGAACTTGAAATGTAAAGCATAAAGATGCAAATAGTAAATGAAATTGAATCAAAACAAAGCAATGCTCATTTCATTAAAATCAACATGAAAGTACAAACAAGCTTAAAAGCAAACAAGTCAATACAATTGAAGAAAATTGCAAACATGAAGAAACAATGGCCTATTGATCCATCAACAACAAGGATGAGCTGTCCCGTCTGATATTCCGGCCTTGAAGAAAATTGACAATTGAAGTCTTCTAGAAGATTCACTTCCCAAGCTTCGGAAAAGGATTGTTGATAACATTGGGATTAAGGTCATTAAAGTAAAGGATGTTGTTCCTGATAAGTTCTTGCATTTTAGCCTTCAATGCAAAGCAATGTTCCAAGTCATGGCCAGTTCCACCTTGATGAAACTCACAGCGAAGGTCCGATCTATAACCAACCGGAAGAGGATTTGGAACAGGAGGCGGAGGCCTAGTAGTAATTAAACCTTTCTCAATCAAGGAAGGAAACAATTCAGTGTAAGACATCAGAATAGGATCAAAGTTTGGCCTATTGCGATACTGATTTTGTCCAGCAGCAGGATGAGGAACCTGAGCTTGAGCTCGAATCTGAACTTGAGCTTGAGCTGGTCGAGCTTGACCTTGAACTTGAGTTTGAGCAGGTGGAGTTTTAACAACAGGAGCAACTGCAGCTACATATGGTTGAACATATCGTTGTTGCGGGCGATAAGGCCTCCTCTCAGTTGAAACAGCATAAGCATCACCATCTCTTCTCTTATGAGGATTCCCAAAAGACTTTCTTGCAGCATTAGGAGCTTCAGAATTGGTAATCTTACCTTTCTTGATACCTTCCTCTAGTCTTTCTCCAATAGTGACTAGGTCAGAAAAGCCAGATGAAACACTTCCTACCATTTTCTCCCAAGAGAACGGTTGAAGAGTGTCCATGAACAAACCAGTTAATTCCTTTTCAGGCAAAGGTGGCTCCACTTGAGCAGCTAGCTCTCTCCAACGCTGAGCGTACTCTTTGAATGATTCTTTCTCTTTCTGTGACATGTTTTGAAGTTGACGACGATCAGGCGCCATGTCCAGATTGTACTTATACTGCCTTACAAAAGCATCAGATAAATCCTTCCAGCTTCGAATGTGACTCTTCTCAAGTCCAACATACCACTTCATAGAAGCACCACTTAGACTATCTTGAAAACAGTGAATAAGAAACTTGTCATCCTTAGCATGCGCAGCCATTTTGCGACAATACATCAGCAGACGAATCTTTGGACAAGTATGACCATTGTATTTCTCAAATACAGGAACTTTGAACTTATCAGGAAGAACCAAGTCGAAAACCAAACACATGTCTATTGCAGCAGAACCAAAGACATCTTTTCCTTCAAGACCCCTTACCCTCTTCTCTAGAGTCAAACATTGCTCCCTAACTTCATCCATATATCCAGGTTCACCCTGACTTTCAGCTTATGGACCAGCAGCTTGGTACAAGAAAGGAGAATTCTGATAAGTAGTCTGGGCAGTAGCGTGCACAACAGGTTGAGGTTCAACAAAAGTCGGGGCTGAAAAGACTGGTACAACAGATGGACCACCAATCTGAGCAGTAGCAGAAACTGGCACATAATCCGAAGGTAACCCATATTCTGGCCAAGTAGAAACCGGTTGCTGAACTACAGGAGGATCAACAACAGCAGTAAAAACTTCAGAGATAACAGTCCTTTGAGGTGGTTCACCTCGAGCAATCAAAACTTGCATCATTTCAGTGAGCCTAGTCATACCGACCTTCAACTCATCAATTTCCATTCGAACTTCCATGTTATGTTGTTCTTGGTGTTCCATTCTCAATCTGATAGCTCTCCGTCTGTTAGCAGCTCTAGTATCGTATCTGTGGTGAGGAGTCAACTTGACGGATCAACAGACAACTGAAGAAAGAAACGACCGGGATGAGTTCCCATACAACTCGGATGAATGCAAGAATATGCGAGGATGCAATGATATGCAATGTTCACTTCCATTTTCAGAAAAACTACTCGATTATTGCAAACATGGTCAACATCGAGAATACTGTCATGAAAAATCTTGACAAAAAAGAATATTTGCTTTTCCCAATATTTGCAATAATCGGAATTATTTTCCTTGAAAAATGGTCGTGACAATGATCATGATGAATATGTAGATGCAACAAACACAAACAAGATCACGCAAAGAACACAGGTTCAAAGGTTCGAATCACGAGCATGGAGTCATAGTAACAGAACACCAACCCATACAGGTAAGTAATAAGGTTTATCTTCATTGTACCTGCAAAAAACCAGAAGGGTGCTAACAGAGGTTCCCAGAGTTAACATCCATCTTTAGAATATCATCGGTACGTTGGATTACTCCCCAACCGATAACATTCTTAAAATAGACCTCGTCCGAGTGTAGTATCGCGTGACAACCACCTTAGGTTTACACCCAGATAGTTTCCGCACTACGTTCCTAAATTGGCTTAGATTGGTTAAGGGTTCTACGGTCCTCAGTATGATCAGCTCAAGGTCGGAAAATAATGCCACGTACGATTACTCGTCATTACATTGATATTCCAATAGAGCCTAACTGAGTGGAGATTATCAAATTGATATTGCTTTGGACTACTCCATCGCATATCACTTCGAATATCGCCATCCTATCATAAGTTCCACTCAGATCCGGGTTAGAATCTATCTCACAGAGAATCACCAAAACCGAAACAGAACAACCAAGGAACAAGCAAATCAAACTAAAGTAGTAAACAAATCAAAGTAGGCCGAATCGATTTAGAGATTGACTCCCCAGCAGAGACGCCACTTTTCTGTAGTGGTAAAATCATGAGTGTAAGTTATTGATTAACTTAACTCGATATACACAGAGTCGCCACCACGCTTTTATTTATTTCCAAAAGGAAAAAGGCAAAAAGAACGAAGAAAGCCTAATGAATCTTAAAAGCTAAAAAGCTAAAAGAAACAAACAGAGAATGGGTACAGGGAATTGTTATAAATCGGGAAGGTTTTAAGCACCCGACTTGTCCGTGGTACTCCACGGGAACCCTTTGAAGTATTTACTACATTTTTGGTTTGAAATGGTTTGCTTGAAAAAGGATTGAAGAGATGAGAAGAAGAATGTTTTTTAAGATTTTGGTGTTTGAAGAGACGAACGTCTCATGCCTACATACCCACAAAGTGCAATGCGAGATCAAAACCCCGTAGTTCGTGGTACAAATTGTGAAAAGGAAAATGAGTTGGATGGATTTCAAAATGTAAAGATAAGTCGTCATTCTTTAGCGAATAATTCCTCTAGAAAGAATGAATCATATCTAAACATAAAAAATGGTTAAAAAGAAAACGTGCACGAGGGCACAAAAACAATTGAATGAGTTTGAATATTTTTTAAGTTTTGAGAAGAAAGTTTCGATATGCTTATGTAGTTTAGCATTTATTAAGAAAATGAAATGAAAAGGTAAAAGCACATGACCGAAGTCAAGGTTTGATTGCGAAAAGGTTTGAAATTTGAAAATCAAGAAGATTTGAAAATAGGAAGGAGATTTGAAAATTGAAGAAGATGGGAAGAGATGAAGGGATTATCCTAAGACTTGAAAATAAAAGCTAAAGGAAGAACGATCGAACCATGTGGCAAGCATCTTTGAAACAATTGGATTTCCATCTTAATAATCAAGTAAACTCAACCGGAGCCAAAGTCTTCAATCCATAACAACTTGAGCAAAGGGATGATCCTAGAATCTAAGTCTGAAACTCCAATGCTAAGGATAGTAACCATAGTCCGAAATTAAAGTCACCAATTTTTTAGATGTTTAATCCGTTATTAGTATTTTGGTGTCCAAATGGACAAAGGAAAAATCACAAGCAACAATATAAACAATAAGCAATATGATGAATGAATATAGTATAATAAACATAATAAAAGAGATAAGGAACGAGAAATTGAAATAAAAGGATAAGGTGCGAGAGATTAAATTTAAAATGTTAATATATTCACATTATTATAATATTTACAATATAAGTGGTATGATGAACTTAATCAAGCACAACCACGAAAAGAATAATAAAAATCGAGGCAACCGGATCCAAGTGGATCTTATTCCGAATCGGGACAACTTTAGGTCTATGTTAAGCAATCGCCGAGTAATTTACGAAGTAATTACCCTACAAATGATGCCCGCCACCACTAATTAAAGTGGAAAATATTTGTGTTAATACATGTTAAAGAAACGATATTATGGATCATTCTCCGAAAACATGCCACACTAAAAGAAAGAGAACGGTCTAATCTTAATCGAGATTTTCGTTGAATTTATCGAAAAGCAACCTATCACGATCTCAAAGTAGGGAGAATGATCCAAATGATCATTCATCCATAGATTTGAAATAATGAAGATTAAACCGATCGAAAATCAACAATCACGAATCGGAGATTGTCATCGACCAAAAAAGAAAAAGATGAAGGAAAAAAAATTGGATCTAAAAATAGATCCAATAAAAGAATTAAACTCTTTTTTTAAACTCATTTTTTTCTAAAATTCTTTTCTAAATTTGTTTTCCTAAAACCTTTTCTCTAATGCTTTCTAAATCTTTTCCTAAAAATTTATTTTTCTAAAAAAAAGTCCTAAAATATATCAAAATAAGAATTGAAAATGATTTTCTTAATAAAATCTAAACTAATCAAAAAATACAAAAAAAGAGAAAAGAATGAACCAAGGTGATAGCGCAGGATTGGATGATGTGAGATCAGCAAATAATGGCCCAAGGCCCAATCAGCACTAACTGAACTTATCAAAATTACTTACAACACAAAAAATAAAAATAAAATGGAAAGAAAAAAACAGAACACATCTCCTTCTTCATCACACAGCTAACTCACGAAAAGGGGAAAAAAGAAAATAAGTCCGCCGCGAAGCTTGCATTCTCACCGTCAACTACAAACGACCTACACCACTACGATCTCGGCAGCCACGTTGTTCTTCTTACCGATCTGTACTTCACTTTTCCTTCCTTCCTCTTTGATTTTTCCGTTTTAATTTCGAATCATTTGTTGCTTGGTTGTTTGAATTTGTTGCGAGATTTACGTTTTTTTCTAATGGTTTAAAGCTTGAAAGGGAATTGAAGAAGAGGATTCATGGATCGAAGGTGAAGAAGAGCTTTATGGAGGATTTAGGTTAATGCTTGGAGATGGATTTTTGACAGGGTTTTGATATGCTTTTTAAGCTTACCGAAAATGAAGAGAGGGAGATTCAATTTATAGGAGAAAGGGAGAAAAATGCAGCTGCCGTTTTGAACAATTGAGGTGCGTTTTACAGGTTCGTGATTTTCTCGTGTTCCGCTTTCATTTTCATTCTTGAGTTTTTGCGTTTCATTTGTTTTTCATATGCGTTTTGAATGTTGTGCAGGCTTGCGTTTTGTGCTTGTGGCTGTACTTGTTGAGATGCGTTTTGATGTTTTGCATTTGGGTTTGTTATCCGCGAGCGTATTCAAGTGAGAAGTTGGTGCTTGGAGTTTATTCAGCTGGGAGTGCTGGCTAGCGTGTGAAGAGATGCGGCTGGAGCTTGGGGAAATTGGCTTTCTGCAGAAGTCTTGTGTTTGCGGCTTGTAGTTGCGAAAAGTATTAGCTGGCTGTTGTTGTAACTGGGCTTGAGGTGAAGTTGGCGTAAAGTTGTTGGGCTGCGGCGTGGGATGTTGAAATGATGTGAAGCTCGTGCGGCAGAAAGTTTGTTTGGCTACTGTTATGCAGGCTTGGGAAAACGTACGCGTGAAAAAGCTTGGAAAAGGCTGAGGAAAATGTTTTAGAGTGTGGATTGGCAGGTGCCTGGTACGGCGTATTGGGCTTGGATTCTGTGGCTTTGCATATGCGTGTGGGAAAAGTATTGAAGGCTTGGCCTTGGAGTTTCTTTTGGAACTGGAAAAAGTAAAGTATGCGTGTTATGGCTTTGTTAGTGGGCCTGAAGCTGATGTTGTAGCTGAGGGAGTATTGGGAGCTGAGGGAATCACGTGCTGGCTTGATTGACTGGCTATGGTTTCTTTTTATATTATTTTGTATTAATGGTCTAAAAATATAATGAAGAAAAAAAGATAATGTGATCCTTATGAATGGGCTTAACAAAAGATATATGGGCTTCAAATTTGTATTTCTTTTTTCTAATATGTACATGGCCTTAAAAAAAATTTAATGGATAAAGAGAAAGAAAAAGATAAAAAAAAATGTTTGATTTGGATAATAAAAGAAATGGAATAAAGGAAAAAAGGATTAATAAATTTGGACAAAACAAAATTAATATGAAGAAATTGATATGGATAATGGATTAATGGGTATATATGTAAGAAATGGAGATCTAAAATAATTGGGTAATCGGAAAAAAAAATGGTTAAAAAAAATGGATATTGAATGAAAAAATGGATAATCAGAAATCGATTAAAATGGTGATCTGGATGATTGAACTAAAAAAATGAATCTGATAATCAGGGAAGAATGGAAATAATGGTTATAGGGTGATCTGATGGAAAAAGGATAATGGATGCGGTAATATTTTTTTAGCTCAAAACCTGATCTTCACAAGCCTCTCACACAATGAACACATCCATCACGAAACCACTGAACAATCCACAACTCATATACCAAAACCATCATCTGAAATCTGCCTCGATTATTTGAAACCATGCTGTGGAAAATAAATCCACAAACGAACCACTGATGAACTGACGAACATTGAATATTCGAACCAAATTTCGCACAAAACACTGTCTGATAACTGATGACTTCGCACATAACACAGTCTTGAACTTCTGAATACGCATAGTCTGAGAAACAGACCACTGGCACACACAACCTGCAGTCGAAACAATCTCTTGATAGTTTGACCAAGATTAGGTCAAACGTCCATCTGAATCGAATCGTGACTGAACAAACACATCTGAATTGAAATCACAGCCCTGTCTTTGAAATCCTGCAACACAGAAGAAGAAGAAGCAACTGCAACGTATATTTTTTTTGTATTTTGGTTAGAAGTTAGTAAATATGAACAAATAAAAGCAATTAAACATGGTGATCCTCTGCAAGGCATAGACCTGCACCTGAAAAAGGATAAACGAACCAGTGCGTGATCTTGTTTGTATGCGAAATGCAAATGAGATGCGAACAATCTTAGGGTCAAAAATTAGGGTTTGACAGGAAGGTATTAGCACCCAGATTGTCCGTCGTACCCGACGGGATCCATGCTTACAATATTGTGTTTAAAGGGGTAGTGTATGTGCTTTCTGTGTGCAAAATCTAAGGAGTGAATGTACAGGTGTCAGTGCAAAAGGGTGTGAATTGCTCAGGAACTGAGGCTTTAGAAAGAATGCTGAAAGAGGGGGTGACAAAGAGACTTTTGTTCGATAACAGTTAAGTTATGCCTACGTATCCTCGTGTGCAATGAGGAAGTCAGAACACCGTAGTTAGACTCAAAGAGACTGAAAATAAATTGACTGTGAACTGCTTACTTACCAATGATCAAGTGTATGACTCGTCTTGCTCGAGTGCTAACTGTCTTGCATTAGACTGAAGAAGCAAGTTCTCGTTTGTGAATGAGTGTGATGAGAATAGAATTCCGAAGGAGATGATTATTGTTTGTTTTTGTGTTTTTAGTTTTTTATTGTTTTTGGTGTTTTGCATAAGTAAATGAGCTTAAGCCTAAATCAAGGGCTTGTAAGCTCATTATATCCTCCCTGATTAGGGATAATGAGCCCACTTAAGTATGAGATAGGCATCTCAACTTAATTACCATGATGATGTGGGATTAAGATCATTAACCTACTTGGGATTGATTAGATGTTTTTGGGTTTTTGCTTAGTGTTAAGTAATGAGTTTAACCTTTAATCACAGATTAGTGAACTCATTACACCATCCTAATAGAAGGATGATAGATGAGAACACTTAAGCTGAGGAAGATACCTCAACTTAATCCATGGTTAGGGATTAAATTCATTATATAACAAGCCTTTATTAGATGGATTTTAGTTAAGGGATGATATTAAGAAGTGAATTTTATGGTTTCTAAGACAACTTGAGGAGGACTTGTCCATTAAACACTAGGGTTAGTCTCTTAACCACAAGGAAGAGATAGAACCCTAATGTAAGGCCCAAGTTACAAGATAAAGTCTTAGTGATTATTAGTGTGTTTTGATTAAGAGGTTTAAACAAATTAAAGGTTTAACACTTAGGATTAAATTTATACACTCCATCCTAAGAGAAGGATGCAGGCATAACCCTAATTCCAAAAGTCCTAAAACTTTAAGAGTTTAATCTCTGATTATTGAGATGAGAAGAGAGACTCAAGGAGACTCAAAGGAAAAAGACTAAGGGGGACTATACACAACCCTAAAAGTTATCATGCTTGGATATCCTAAGGTATGTTAGGATTAAGAGAAAAGATCTTCAAGGCCAGCAATGGAAGAAGCAGATGAAAAGAGAAGGAAGGAGAAGAATAAGTTACTTACTTCCTGAAGAAGATAAGTAACTTAAAGAGAGAAAGTAAGGAGGATGGAACACAAGTGAACAAGTTCACTTCAAAGACATGTAAATATGCATATGAATGAGATAAGAAGAAGTGGGAAGTGAAGGCAAATCCACCTCCCAAAATAACTTACCAAAAGTTCCTGAAAAGTTAGTGTGAATGCATAAGACATAAAACATAAAGAAATGAATGGAAATGAGATGCAAAGACCAAATTCATAAGTGATTATGCAATGTTAATGATATATGAGATGATACAAAGTCATAAAAGATGCATATGAATGATCATACAAAAATTAGATGTCATGAAAGCATGCTTAGACACTTGAAAACACATGGATGTTTATGAAATGAAATGAATGCAAGTCATGGAAAATGAATGAAGAAATGATCAAGCAATGTTCTAAAATGTCCTAAGATGTCTAATATGACATATGGATGCTTGAAATGTCATGGCAAGTTCACATGATGATGAATATGCAAGGTGAATGCAAATGGAAATGAGTAATTAGGGTTTTATGAACATATGAGATGAAAATGAACAAAATAGAAGCATACAACATGATAAAAAAATTGAAACTAAGCTCAATCAAACCCTAAAGCTATACAAGGTCACGCCCCAAAGGAGAAGGTCAAAAGCTAAACCTAGTGGGAGTTATGATTTTCCTAAGTTTGCTAGGGTTTTTGGGTGATTCAAAAGGGAAAATGCAAATCATTTTGAAAATGCATGATAAATTCATGAGGAAAATAACCTAGAAACTATATGCAATATGTGAAGCAATGCAAAAAGAATCAAGTTCAAACACTTCATGGTTAGGCATAAATGATTTTTCAAAGTTAGGGTTAAAAAATGTGATTTTAAAGACCCCTAATTCAAAGAAAATTGTGAAATTATGATCAAACTTAAAAATAAATTTATAAGAAGAGTTTGAAAATGTTTCTAAATGTGTTGGAATGGTTCATGATTTTTTTTGGTGATTTTTAGAAACCTAAATGTATTTTTAATTAATTAAAATACTTTAATTAATTAAAAATGATATTTAAATATTTAAAAAATACTTTTTTGATGCAAAAAATAAAATAAAAATCAATTTTGAATTGAGAAAAATATTTGGATCAGAAATGCAAAAGGAAATATTTTTATGATGCTTTTAACTATTTTAAAATAAATATGCAAAATAAATAAAATAAAATGAATTAAAAATGAGATTAAATGAGAAGTCAGCGCATCCAAGGGATGAGATTTGAATGAAAAAGGTGGGAATTGACTGGCGCGTGTTTGGACGGCCTGGATCTAATCCGGGCTAAACTGAATTAATTAAACTAATTAAATAAAATTAGGGCTAATGGACGAATCTGAGCCACCCACACGCGCGGTAAACCTAAGATCTAAGGGTGGAGATTCAAACTGGGACTTAAACCCTAATTAAGCCCTAATTAATTTCAAGTGACCAGAGCTAAGCTCCGGTCATCTTCTCCGGCCACTCAAAACCTCAAATTCTTCCCTAGGTCAAATTAAAACCTCTAAAGCTCCAGAAATGATCTTCTAACCCCCCTAAGCAAGAATCCATCATCATATAACATTTATATTTCATCAAAAAACAAGAATCGAAGCAAACAAGATTTTCGGGCAAACATTCAGAGAGTTCATGCATGCTCATTTCTCAACCATTTTCGAAATTAAACATATCAGTGTGATCTAGAGAACATATAGAATCATTCTAAAACTTAAAAGAGGGTTTCTGGAAAAAAAATTCTTGAGGTATACCTGAGTTGAAGCTTTTCAGTTTGGAGCTTTCTGGCCTTTTCTTTGATGCAAACCAACCCCAATGAGCTCCCTGATGATGTTGCAATGCTTAGAACAAGTTTGTGATGGCTATTTTGAAGTGTTTGGTTCTGGTTTTGCAGAAATCGTGTTTTTGATTTGGGAGGTTTCAGGCCATTTTGAGGGTTGCTTTGTGTTCTATGAGTGATTTGAAGATGATTGGTGAAGTTTGTTTTGAAGTTTGATGGTTGTGTTTTGAGTTTCGAAGAAAGGAAGGTTTTGATAATTTCTGTGAGTTCTGAGTTCCACAATGTTTTAGGCTTGAATGTGTTATGAAATAAGGTCCTTAGTGTTCACATAAGTCACTGTGATTGGTCAGAGAGTGGGTGGTGGCACAGCTTGATTGGTATGGGAGGAAATGCAAAAAGTCAAGATTATGTGTACTTGAGGTATGAGCTTGTGCATCAAGGATTTCTGATCATAGATTGCCTCAGCATGGTTCATGGGGAGCCCTCAGATCATTAGAATGCAGTTGTAATGCTTGGATGAAGAGATTTCAATGTTTATGCAATTTTCCAACTATGATGTTTCTTGTGAATCAAGCCATGAAATGCTTCAATCCTTGGGCTAACTTTGGTCTTGGCAAGTTGCATCAACATGTTGTGACATAATTGAGTGGATTAGAGGTCACTTAGAAGCTTGAAACTCAAAATTGCATAAATCCCTCTTTGACATGAACATGAAAATTATGTGATTTTTGCAAACTTTGAAAGGCCATATCTTGAGTTCTAGGATGAATCAAGACATGTTATAGTACTTTTTGAAAAGGGAAAGACGTAATCTACAACTTTCATGTCCAAGAATTTTTCATTTGAAACTTTTTGGGTCATGAAATAGGAGGTTGAAAATCTTTCCCAAAATGGAAAGTTTCCATTACAAGTCATTTCCAAAAATGGCAAGTTTGCAATTGGCTCAAAATTCTTCAATCTTGTGAACTTCCAACCACTTATAAGATCAAATAATGATCATAGAACTTCAATTTTATGATGATGACCCTTTGGTACCCTTGTTGGGGGCCTCAGATGCCCTGATTTTGACTTAACTTACTCAAGAAGTTACCCAATGATCAGATGACTTCCATAGTGAATTTCATCATCAAACTTGGTACACATGATCCTTATAACATATTAAGAACAATAGAAACAAGAATGACCAAAAAATTTGGAGTTAAGTCCTCTGAAACCAAAACCCTAATTTTGGTCATCTGTGTAGTGAAAACCCTAGCTCTACTTCCATGCCTTTGCCAATTTTGTGATTTCTTGACTTCCATGGACTTTGGGGAGAATAATATGATTATATAACAAACATGGACCCTCTTGGAAAGCTTCAATACCATTGGGATGGCTCAGATTGGATCTTGGATTGCCCAGATCACAAACCCTAGATGCAGATGAAAATGGAACTATGTAGTGAAACAAATATGCCATATGAGATGTAATGCTTATGTAAATGAAAAAATGAAGGATCACAAGCCATGGTGTGAGAAAGAGTGAGGGAAAATTTGGGGTGTTTACAACTGCCCCTATTCAAACATGAGTTAGATGTGCAGGATGTAAGCGCCTGGCTTAACAGACAAACAAGATAACTTGTGGTTGAATACCAAAGACAGTCCGAAATTTGCACTCGCTGGGGAGAAGAAGAAAAGGGATATAAATTGTTAAAGGTAGTATAGTATGATTATCAAATGAAGGTGATGGAGGACAACCATCGAGCAGAGGGGGAATGCTGGGGATAAAGTGGTAAGTAAAGCAATGACGGGAACGACCAACAAGCTGGGGAAATAAAGAGATCATGATGGGGACGACCATCGGGTAAGGAAATAAGATTCTCTGGGGATTAAAGTAATGAGAAAAGCAATGATGGGGACGGCAACTAGGCTTGGAAAGTAAAGTAAACAACGATGGGGACGACCATCGGTTTAAAGAATAAATGGAATAATGATGAGGGACGGTCATCAAAGGTGAAGGATGATCACCTAGCAGGGGACGACTGCTCTTTATCACGACATAGGATGAATTTCGGATAGATAAGGATAATGATGGGGACGGCCATTGTGTAAGCATGATGAAGTACGTTCATCAAGAGGTGAAGGACGATCACCTAGCAGGGTACGGATGCTCTCGGGGATTATCACAACATAGGACGAATGTCGGATAATAAGATCTACGATGGGGACGACCATCGGATAAATGACGAGGGACAGTCCTCAAAGGTGAAGGACGATCACCTAGCAGGGGACGGCTGCTGCAAATATCACGACACAGGACGAATGCCGAATAAAAGGTTCCAATAATGAAGATTCCATTAGGGAAAAGGATGAGGGACGGTCATCCAAAGGTGAAGGACGATCACCTGGAAGGGGACGGCTGCCGAACGCATCACGACATAGGACAAATGTCGGATAGAAAATCGTTGTTTTGTTGGTGACTTACTGGGGATGGTAAACACGGACGAGCGCTTACATCTCAAAAATAAAAGGTATAAGTGTTTGACAGTGTGTATAGATCAAAGATGCGGACGAGCATCCTTAGGACCATGATACAGACGAGTATCAGTAGAAACAAACGTTGACGCATGTTTAAGGACGATGATACGGACGAGTATCAATCGGTTAAGCAAGGAACACGGACGAGTGTTTTAATCTATCGGGGAGATATATACAAGATACAGACGAGTATTAGAAGATTGTATATGTACAAGTGTTGATCTGTTGGTGAGATATGTGCAAGACGCGGACGAGTGTTTGACCAACTGGGGAAGCATGACACGGACGAGTGTAAAAAAGAACATGTACGAGTTGTGAACAAATATCTGTATTTGAGAGTGCAGAAGGTATTCTGGCGATCTGTGGGGGAATAAGATGACACGGACGAGTGTCGAAAAGAGCATGTTATGATCAAGTGTCTGCTTGCAGAAGGTGTTCTGGCGACCTTACTGGGGAAGGATGACTCGGATGAGTGTCAAAAAGAGCATGTATGAACAGGTATCTGCATTTGAGAGTGCAAAGGGGATGCTTTGGCTTTTATTTGCAGGGGATATGAGTTTTGTATATTTGTTGATGAAATGATGATGGTATTTGCAGGTGACTGGCTCGAACCTGGCTTATGATTATGAAAATGTTTGATTTTTACTGTAATGCTCCGTATTAGACGGAATGCTACGCTTATTTTGGTAAATATGATGCGAATGTTATGATTATGCAAGGGAGAGACACTGATCTGGGACTCGGATCCTTCGGGGATAAAGATCTCTTGCTAATCTGTTTGGAGAGAGAACTCTACTTGGGGATAGTGGTCATTGATTGATCTATCCGGAGGGAGAACTCAGCTGGGGAGAAGGGAGTTCCAGCCACTACGTTGGGGATGTGTTTCAGGTATTGCTCTTCTGGGGAGGCAACTCTATGGGGAATCAATTCCACCAAATCTGCTGAGGATGAGGGAAATATGGTATCTCTGGTGGGGAAGAGAAAGTTCCTTGACCACCTTGTTGTGGAAGAGGCTGCTTAATATGCCCCATGTTGCGAAAGGTTGTCTGCCTTGAGTACCTGCAACCTGTTAAGACAAAGGAAAACGCACAAGTGTCCCAAGGTATCCTTAGCCGGATTTCGCCATAGGTGTTAGATTTTCCTGAAAGCAACATATTTCCTGCAAGCATTTGAAATGGCTCATATGTTTTATGCAAGTGTTGTATTATGAACTTTGGACATTTTGCAAACAGAACAAAAATGTATAAAAACGAAATGTGACTGAAAACTCTGATTTTATTAATTTGTATGCCCTGAATTGGCAGGTACAGTCAAAGAAGCGAATCCCCTGGAAGGAGGAGATTGCTGTAAATTGAGAAAATAAATGTATTGGCAATGTTTGAAGATGAAGATCCAGCGAGCTTCCTTTGCTATGACTTGTATGACCTTGACGTTCTTCTTATCTTGCTTTCTGAAGAAAATTGATTATGACCGACGCTTTATCCTTTTAAAGCTTGCCATATTGTGAGGGATACAGACGAATTCAGAATGCAGTTTGTGCGCTTATTCCCTGATTTTGCGTGGATCGCCCTTTCGGGTTTTCAATCCACCGGGATACCCATTTTTTCCTGAGTTGTCCAATGCGGCTTTTCAACTCAGTGGGTGTACATTTTTTTCCCTTATTTTTTCCCGAGTCTTTTATTCTGTTTTTGACTCGCCAGGATGCCCTATTTTTTCCTGGACATACATTCTGTTTTTATGTCCAGCGGGTCATTTTATACGAAGTATTTTTTAACTGCAACTGAATTTACAGGAGACGGGAAGTCTTCACCATCCATGGTTGCGAGCATCACTGCTCCACCCGAGAAGAATTTGGTTATCAGGTAGGGACCTTCATAGTTTGGTGTCCACTTACCCCTATGGTCTGTATGAGGAGGAAGGATTCTTTTCAGAACAAGCTCTCCCACTTGGTATTCCCGAGGTCTGACTTTCTGATCGAAGACCCTCTTCATTCGCTTCTGATATAGCTGTCCATGACAGATCGCTGCTAATCTTTTCTCTTCAATCAGATTCAGTTGATTGTATCGAGACTAGACCCATTCTGCTTCATCCAGTTTCACATCCATCATTACCCGTAAGGAGGGTAGCTCAACTTCAACAGGTAGGACAACTTCCATACCATACACAAGCTGATAAGGTGTTGCCCTAGTAGACGTTCTGATTGAGGTTCGGTACCCAAGCAAGGAAAATGGTAGCATCTCATGCCAGTCTTTGTAGGTGACTACCATCTTTTGCACAATCTTCTTGATGTTCTTGTTAGCAGCCTCAACAGCGCGTTCATCTTTGGCCTATAAGGAGAAGAGTTGTGATGTTGAATTTTGAAGTCCCGACATAACTCAACCATCATCTTGTTGTTCAAATTGGAACCATTATCAGTAATGATTCGCTCGGGAACTCCATATTGACAAATGATGTCTCTTTTCAGAAATCTGGCTACCACTTGTCTGGTGACGTTTGCATACGAAGCTACTTCAACCCATTTGGTGAAGTAATCAATGGCTACCAAGATGAATTTGTGACCATTTGAAGCAGTCGATTCAATCTTTCCAATCATGTTAATGCCCCACATAGCGAAGGGACAAGGTGAAGACATCACGTTTAAAGGATTTGGAGGCACATGCACTTTATCTGCGTAGATCTGGCACTTGTGGCACTTTCTGGTGTAGGCACAACAGTTTGTATCCATTGTGATCCAGTAGTATCCCGATCTTAACAATTTCTTCTCCATTGCATGTCCTCCGGCATGGGTACCAAAATAACCTTCATGTAGTTCGTGCATCAACAGGTCCACTTCCTTCTTGTCAACACATCTGAGCAGGACCATGTCGAACTTTGGCTTGTATAATGAACCATCAGCATTGAGGAAGAAACTGTCGGCCAGCCTTCTTAATGTCTTCCTATCATTGGATGATGCCCCAGGTGGGTATGTCTGATTCTCCAAGAAGCATTTGATGTCATGGAACCAAGGCTTATCATCACTAGCAGTGTCCACGGAGAATATATACGTTGGTCGGTCCAGTCTGGATACCAAAATCCGAGGTACATAATTGGCAGTTTGAACTTTGATCATGGAGGAGATGGTAGGCAAAGCTTCCACAAACTGACTCTCATCTCGAGGGATGTACTCAAGTTTGATTGTTGTGAAGAAAGTCAGTAATCTCCTCGTATAGTCACGATATGGAATCGGATGCTCCTGATGAGTGTACCATTTGTCGTTGGTCTGGTTGATTACCAGAGCCAAATCTCCGAATACATTCAAGGTTTTGATCCTGAGGTCAATGGCTTCCTCAAGACCCATGATACAGGCTTCGTATTCTGCTTCGTTGTTAGTGCAGGCAAAGGTGAGTTTTCCCGAGAAAGGAATATGAACTCCCTTAGGTGTAATGAGCACTGCACCAACTCCACGACCATTCATATTGACAGCCCCATCAAACATCATAGTCCATGCCTCTTCTGGATCAGGCCCTTCAGTATGAACTGGCTCTTCACAATCTTTCGCTTTTAAGAACATGATGTCTTCATCAGGGAAGTCAAATCTCATATGCTCGTAATCATCAATGGGTTGCTCAGCCAGATAATCAGACAACACACTGCCTTTGATGGCCTTTTGGGAGGTGTATTGAATGTCATACTCTGTTAGAATCATTTGCCATCTTGCAACCCTTCCGGTAAGTGCTGGCTTCTCAAATATGTACTTGACGGGGTCCATTTTTTGAGATCAACAAAGTAGTGTGGGTCAACATATATTGTCTTAGCCGGCGAGCAGCCCACGCTAAAGCACAACAAGTTTTCTCGAGCAGTGAATAACGTTGTTCACAATCGGTAAACTTTTTGCTTAGGTAGTATATTGCATACTCTTTTCGACCAGACTCGTCATGCTAGCCCAACACACACACCCCATTGATCCTTCTAATACTGTCAGGTACATTATCTGAGGTTTTCCTTCAATCGGAGGCATGATAATTGGAGGTTCTTGCAGGTACTCCTTGATCTTGTTAAAAGCTTTTTGACAATCGCCGTTTCACCTGATTGTTTGTTCCTCTCTTAACATCTTGAACAAGGGTTCACAAGTTGCAGTGAGGTGAGATATGAACCTTCAGATGTAGTTCAATCTACCCAAGAACCCCCGAACTTCTTTTTCAGTCCTAGGTGCAGGCATCTCCTGAATGACTTTGACTTTGTCGGGATCAACCTCAATTCCCTTTTCACTTAAAATAAATCCTAGCAGCTTACCAGAACGTACCCCGAATGTGCATTTGTTGGGGTTCAACTTCAGTTGATACTTCCTCAGACACTTAAATAATTTCAGCAGATTCACCAGATGATCTTCCTCAGTGAGGGACTTGACAATCATATCATCCACGTAGCATTCAATTTCTTTGTGGATCATATCGTGGAATAAGGTTACCATAGCTTGTTGATACGTTGCACCGACATTCTTCAATCCAAATGGCATTACCTTGTAACAAAATGTGCCCAAGGTGTGATGAAGGTTGTTTTCTCCATGTCTTCGGGTGACATCTTAATCTGATTGTATCCAGAAAATCCGTCCATGAAAGAAAATACCGAGAACTGAGTTATGTTGTCTACCAACACATTAATGTGAGGTAATGGGAAATCATCCTTCGGGCTAGCTCTGTTCAAGTCCCGATAATCCACACACATGCACACCTTGCCATCCTTCTTAGGCACGAGTACAATGTTAGCAACCCACGGCGGGTAACTAGTTACAGCAAGGAAACTGGCGTCCCACTTTTTTTGTACTTCTTCCTTAATCTTCATGGCCATATCTGGGCGAGTGCGACGCAACTTCTGTTTGACTGGAGGGCATTCTTCTTTCAAGGGTAGCCTGTGCATGACAATATCCGTATCTAGACCTGGCATATCTCGATAGGACCAAGCAAAGACGTCGACGTATTCCCGAAGCATACTAATAAGCTGTTCTTTCACTGGAGCTTGCAGACTGGCCCCAGTCTTCACTTCTTTCAAATCCTCCTCGGTACCAAGATTAACAGTTTCAATCTCCTCCTGATGAGGCGCAATCACTTTCTCTTCTTGCCTCAACAACCTGGCTAACTCTTCAGGCAAATCATAGTCTTCTTCAACCCCTTCATCTGCTTGATTAATTTGATTGTCGAAGTCATACAAGATCATAGCAGTGCTGTTGTCGGTGCAATCTGGAGGATAATCTCTGCAAGGGTTGAGATTTGTTATTTTTAGTGATCAATTTTAATCTTGTTCAGAAAAATGAAGTTTATTTATTTTGAAAACATTGCCATTTTATTGTTTTGTGCGAAAAACAACAAAAATGAAAAGACAGTGAGCGACGAAGAAAATTGTTTGCAAAAGATGTCCATTGTTCATTGATATTTCATTTGCACAAAATACAAATATGGCCCTATTACGAATTGAGTCCTGACACCTTGGGCAAGATGCATGACTTGATGCATGCTAAAGCAGGAAATAATAATTACTCTGTAGGAGTAACCCTTATAATTTCCTGGGAAGACCAGTTAAGGACTTGTTGGCCCGGGATCCTTGGATGAATCCAGCTCTCCAGGTTGAGGTCGCTTTCAGGCTCGTCTTCCACGTTATTGACATCATCTGGGGTCAGCATTCCCCCACTCACGAACTTGGGCTCCTTAGCAGCCTCTACTTGATCTTGTCGGAATGGTTTGTAACCCAAACCGAATCTGTCTTCCTTCTTCTCCATAGGTAGCAATTTGCCCCAGCCTTGGGCGTTTCCATCTTCAACAACCTTATGAGCTTGTTGGTAGGAGACAATTGAAGTACCCATCCTATCCTATTGGGATGCATCAAATACTTCAGTTGTCGCCTCATTGGCGTTAATTGCTTTGAAACCTTGGCTCATGGTCTCGTGGATTTCACCATCCATCTCAATGTATTTTTAGATGGCCAGATGGCTAACAAAAATATCCTCTTCACCACAGATTGTGATAATTTGCCCTTCCCACTCGTATTTTAATTTCTGGTGAAGGGTCGACGTAACTGCGCCAACGGCGTGATTCCATGGTGTCGCTCCCGACAAATGAAATGGATCAGATGAAGGTACAGACGCGAACGGTCGGCGAAGGGGACAGTGAGAACACGCAGCCGTGAACTCACTGGGGATGAATAGAGTCGCCAGCTAGGCATTTTTATCCCGGAGGAAAGGTAATGCTGCATAAACCTAGAAAGATATGGATAAGACGGTTGCGAACCAGAGAGACTGAGAAAGGGGGTTGGTTACAACCTGGGAAGGTATTAGCACCCAGATTGTCCGTCGTACTCGACGGGATCCACACTTAAAAGATTTGTGTTTTAAAGGGGTAGTGTCAGTGCAATTTGTGTATAAAAGAGCTGGAAAAGGATGTACAGGTGTCAGTGTAAGTGAAGTGTATAGGTGAAGTGTCAGTGTAAGGACAGGAGTGAAATGCTCATGATCATGAGGCTAAAGAATAAGGCTAGAAAGAGGGGGAATATACAGAGACTTTTGTTCGATAACTGTTAAGTTATGCCTACGTATCCTCTCGTGCAATGAGGAAGTCAGAACACCGTAGTTCGACCCAAAGAGACTGAAAGATAAATTGACTGATGAACTGCTTACTTGTCTATGCTCAAGTGTATGACCTGTCTGGCTCAGGTGCGAACTGTCTTGCATTAGACGGAAGAAGCAAGTTCCCGTTTATGAGTGAAGATGATGAGAAAAGAATCCCGAAGGAGACGATTATTGTTTGTTTTTGAGTTTTCAGTCTTTTATTGCTTTTGAATTTGTCATAAGTTAATGAGCTTAAGCCTAAACCAATGGGTTAGTAAACTCATCACATCTTCCCTCTGTTTAGGGGTAATGAGAATACCTTAAGTGTGAAGTCAGATTCTCACACTTAACCACCTTTGGTGTAGGATTAAGATCATTAACCTACTTGTGATCAATTAGATGTTTTTGGTGTTTTTGTTTAGTGTTGAGTAATGAGGTTAAGCCATAATCAAGGATTAAACAGACTCATTACACCATCCTAATAGAAGGATAATAGATGAGAATGTTTAAGCTGAGGAAAGCTCCTCAACTTAATCCATGATTAGGGATTAAACTCATGACAAAACAAGTCTTTGATTAAGTGGATTTTATTTTAATGATATGATGATGAAGTGAGTTTTATGATTTGTAAGACAACTTGAGGGGGACTTGTCCATTAACACTAGGGTTAGTCCTTCTTAACCAATTAAGGAAGAATTAGAACCCTAATGCAAGGCCCAAGTTACAAGTGTGATGTCTTGATGATTATTAAGTGAATTGATTAAGAGATTTAAACACCTTAAGGGTTTAACACTTAGGATTAAAGTTATACACTCCATCCTAAGAGAAGGATGCAGGCATAAGCTTAATCACAAAGCCTTAAAACCTTTAGGGTTTAATCCCTGATTATGAGGTGAGAAGAGAAGACTCAAGAGAGATACAAAGGTAAAAAGCTAAGTGGGAAAAGTCTAATCCTAATATTCACATGCACGGATGGTCCTAGGTTAGTGTGGTCTACTATCCTAAAGGAGGAGAAGAAATAAGAAGAGAAAGATGAATGGAGAAGCTCCATGGTGGCCTAGGCACACCTCAAGTCGAGAAATAATAAGAGAAGATGAGGAATAAGAATTAAGATGAATAAGAAATAAGATAAGAAGATGAGAGTGCGATAAAGATGAGATGAGCAATGCGCAAACAGAGCCTACACCAGTAGGACTTCCAGATGCAGCAGCAGGTAATAAAACTAAAATCAGGCCTCAGTGTTACCTAACGGAGAAAGTCCGTTGCCTCTTCAATATGACACAAAAGGTTCAAAAACACTTGTAGAAACTTCATACGATCAATCCAATTAGTATCGTGTTCAACATCACAAATCCACAAAATTAGTTCACTCGAAATTCTATTAACTAAATTCAACAAAGTTAACAAGAACTTAATACAAAAAGTCAATTAAAACTCTATTCAACATTAACTAAAATACAATTAAAGTTCAAATGGTATTTAATCACAAAATTCAAATCAAACACAAGATTTTATTTAAAAGAGTACAATTAGTAATATTAAAACCAATCAAAATTAAAACAAAATCCATCACTCAAAATAAACTATCAAATGTATATATAAAAAGTTAGAACTCACTGTATGTACATGTAAACTTTAAATAAATAATATATAAAATCTAAAATGTAAAACTTATAATACATAAAATCTTAAATATAAAACTTATAAACTTATAGAAATTAAAAACGTATGTAAGTATAGGACATAAAAAAAATCAGTAACATGTAATGCACCTTAGCTAAATATATTTTAAAAAATGCATGCCAGGTAGACACATAAATTTCGGAAAAAAAATTTATACCAATGTGCACATTAAAAACTCAATTATCATTAAAAAAAAACCTACAAAAAGTCTAATCACAAGATTTACAAAGTTAGATAATAGAATTCACACAATTTAAATCATATGGGGTGCAAAGTAAATGGACAGACGGTGCATTCGTAGTAAACAAGATGCTCCATAAGAGGCCCAACATCCTAACCTAATTAGATATTAAATCAACACAAAGAGTAACACTAATATAGAAATAAAAATTAAAAATTAAAAAGAAAAAGAAAACCATATGCCACGGATGCCATTCTGACCAATTTGGAATTAATTCTCTCAACAGCATTTCCTACTGCATATGTATTCATCCTGCAACAAAAGAAAGGAAAAGTGAAACAGAACAAGTCAAAACCCATTTGAAATCTCACGAACCCCCCTACATCAAAAAGCTTTCGTTCTCGTCAATTCTTCTTAACGATCTGCTTCCAATTTGTGCAAATCTCTTTCCATTCGATGTCGGCCTGCTCTCTCCGTTCTCTTCTCGGTCCTCTCTATTCACGAACGTCAACACATCAACATCCCTGGCGGTGACGGCGGCTCAGCGTTCTCCTTCGCCGTCTTCACATTTGTGTTGTTCTCAGTTTCCAAACCTCACCGCCAAAACAACCACAGCCGTCGATGAAGCTTTGCCGGTTCGCAAGTTTTGCCGTCGCGATTTGAACGTCGTCGTCACAATCGAAGGCTGTCGGCGCCCAGTTCAGTGTCGGCGGCCGTACTTTTTCATTTCCTCATCCAAATCGCCTTCGTCCTTTCCCGCATAGACGGACCAACATCGATACGATTCAAAGTGAGTCACGGCTGAGATCCATTTTACGGTGAGTTTCGATCTAAAACCTCTCTTTCAAGTTATGTTTCCGACCTATCTCATCACTCTTCTTCTCTGATTCAGATTTCTGTTTGTTGTTGCTGGTTTGAAAAGGGAGATTGTGATTGTTATTGGTTTGATGAAGGAGAAATGGCGAGTTGAGAGGTTACAGGTTGTTGCGATGATGGTGGAGGCGAAGTTGTATTTTGCTGCAGAAATTTGAAGGAGGGAAACGGTTTTGCTTTTTGGTTTAGATTTGAAGATTCTGGTTTGAAAGTGGCAGCGGGATTATGGAGAACGATGATGTGGTGATGGTGTATTTTTTGTTGAAATGGTGAGGTTGGCAGAATATGAAATTGAGTGAAGGATGTATGCAGGTAGGAAACGTGTTTTGTTGTTTTGGTATCAGTATGTGAAAGAGAGTGAGTGAGGGTTTTGCAGAGAGTGAAATTTTTGTTAGTGAAAGTTTGTTCTGAGTGGTCAATGAAAAAATCTGTGACGTTTGTGTGTGTAGTGAGTTTGCAGATGGTGCGTGATGAAGATGCGTGTGCGGTTTTTTCGTGAGTGTTGTACGTACGGAGTGACTTGTTGTAAGATTGGTGAGTAAATCGTTCGGGGTTGTTGAGGAATTAATGAGTGGTGGGGTCCCCTGTCAAGCTTGTTACAACAATTGGTGTGGTGATAAAAGAAAAAAAAATGTAATGGGTTTATGTGTTCCGTCTCATTGGCATTACTTGGGGATGGGGAAAGTTTTTTTCTTTACTGCTATGAAATTTGATGGGTGGTAATAGGAGAGTGGGACCATGGGAATAGGTGTTTGTGAAATGATGTAGAAAAGTATGGATTAAAATGAGTCAAAATAATATTATGAGTTATGAGATTAAATTTAAAAAAAATATATTAGAATATATATTAGACAATGTTTAGAATGAATTTACACAAAGGATTTGGACATAAAAAATGGAAAAATGAGAATTGGTTTACGTAATGGAATACGGAATTAAATGAAAAGAAAAAAAGAAGCGGATAAATGAAATTGATAGGATGAATGGAAATGTATAGTGAATAGATATAGAAATGGTCTTGAATGGAAAAGAAATAAAAATGAAATGGAATGGAAATAGAAATAGAAATGGTCTCGAATGGAAAAGAAATAAAAATGTAGAGATCAAAATAAAATGTGTTGTAAGTTAAATGAAAAAGTGAGAAATGGGCTTTGTAGAAATGATGTGGGCTTATGAAATGAGTGAAAAAAAGGTTTAACAAAAATGTAGTTTAATTAGAAAAACTGATATATGGTTTGGAAAGATAAATGATCTTGTGGATTTTGGTTAGAAACAATGAGGTTTAAAATGTGGACAAAAACTTAAAGATGGATAGAGTAAAAAAAACTATAAAAATGGTTCAAGAACTTTGTGGAAGTTGAAAATGGATTCGAAAGCGGTTAATGGAAAAAAGAATAAAAATCGGGTAATTATGGATAGGGAATGATGGAAATAAATGGATATGGATATGAACATGAGCCAATATCAAAAGTCACGGATGCACACACCACACTTGAGATTTTTCACAAAACATCAGATTAAAATGAATCTCCAACACCATTGAACAATTCGCCACTGATGGATCAATAAAAAAACTGATTTTCTGAACCAAACCCCACACGAGCCACTGCTTGATAACCTCAAGAAAACCACACACAACCTTGGATACACACTGACTGATAAATAGTCCTGCAATAGATAACTTGCATTTGAAGAAATCTCCTGATAGTTTCAACCAAGATTAGGTCAAACATCCATCTGAATTAGATCGCAACTGAACAAACACACTTGAACTGAAACCAAAACTTCTGAGATGGAAGATAGCCTAAGATGCTGAGAAGATGAGAATATCCTTGTAACTTAATGAAGAAGAAAATATCCTGATGATATGCCCGATGCGCAGTGAATAGTCCTTACAGACATGAAATCCTTGAAGATCATTGTTTCAGGGAAATAAACCCTAATCCAGCGACATGAGGAGAATGATACCACTGATGGATGTCAACCAAAGCCTTGAATTTGTCTGATAGCCACAAGTAGGGTGTGAAACCCTAGTTCCACAGAAAATCTATGATCCCATGTCTTAGGAGCTTATGCAAATGATATGAACTCTAAATGTTAATGACCAAATGGAAATGCCAATGGGATGCAAATGAAAGACAGGCGAAGAAAGAAAAAAAAACAGAGGGAAAATTTAGGGTGTCTACAGCTGCCCCTATTCAAGCAACTGTTAATCTGAAAAGGATGAGAGCAACGGCTATTAGACGTTCAAAATAAACAGTGATTGAATACCAAAAAGACCCCGAAATTTGCACTCACAGAATGAAGAAAAAGGGATATAGATTGTATAAGAAAGCAAAGTATATCGTAAAGTGTGGGCGACGGAGGACGACCGTCGAGCAGATGACGGCTGCTGGGTAAAGAGCAATGACGGGGACGGCCGACACGCTGGGAAAAGTGCGGAAAATAAAGCAATGACGGGGACGGCCGACATGCTGGGGATAAAAGAATTATGATGGGGACGGCCATCAAGATAAAGCTGCAAGATTCTCTGGGGATCGAATGAAACATGACGGGGACGGCCATCAAGTTCATAAAGTAAAGTAACCGACGATGGGGACGGCCATCGGGCTAAAAAGAAAAGGGACCACGACGGGGACGGCCATCGGGTTAAAGAATAAATGAAATAAACAGATGATGAGGTACGGTCATCAAAGGTGAAGGACGATCACCTAGCAGGGGACGGCTGCTCTGTTGGGGTTAAGATGAGGGACGGTCATCTAATGGTGAAGGACGATCACCTAGCAGGGGACGGCTGCTAAAAAATCACGACATAGGACGAATGTCGGATAGAAAATCAACGATGGGGACGGCCATCGGATGAGCATGATGGAGGACGACCATCAAGAGGTGGAGGACGACCACCTAGCAGGGTACGGCTGCTCTCAGGGTTTATCATGACACAGGACGAGTGTCAGATAAAAAGAAAATTTGCTTTGTCGGTAATCTACTGGGGAGTAGTAAACACGAACGAGTGTTTATATCCAAGAAATAAAAGGTATAAGTGTTTAGATGTATGTGTATAGATTAAAGATGCGGACGAGCATCCTTAAGACTATGATACGGACGAGTATCAGGTAGAAACAAACTGACATATGTTCAGAGATGATGATACGGACGAGTATCAACGGGTTAACAACGAACACGGACGAGTGCTGATTCTGAGGAGACTCTTCTGGGGAATAGTAGACACAGACGAGTGTCTATATTCAAGAAGACATGAGTGTTTGACACGGTGTATGGATTAAAGATGCGGACGAGCATCCTTAAGACTATGATACGGACGAGTATCATGTAGAAACAAATACTTGACGCATGTTCTGAGATGATGGTACGGACGAGTACCAACGAGTTAACAAAGAACAAGGACTAGTGTTGAATCTGCGGGGATGTAAATGGTATATATAGGATACGGACGAGTATCTGTATAAGTGTAGCATGAGTAGTGAATATGAGTATTGTATAGATGAGTGTTTACTGTTGGGGAGAGTGACACGGACGAGTGTCGAAAGAAGAAAAGTAGTATGAACAAGTATCTGATATACAAAGTGTTTAGGTAATTATGCTGGGGAAGGTGACACGGACGGATGTCAAGGAATTGTATATATACAAGTATCTGTGAGTGCAAAGGGGACGCTTTGGCTTTATGCTGGGGATATGACACGGACGGGTGCCACAAGGAGTATATACTGATGTTTGTGAATGTGAGGCAACTGTTTTAACTTTAGCTCTCTGTTGGGGAATTTGGGAAGCATTCTGTACTGTTGACGGGTTAAAAGCTTTTAACTCTGATGGGAACGAAGTGTTGGCAAACTGATGCTTGTTGGAGAGGTTTTCACTGGAGGAAAGACGACTCTGCGTGAGGTATACTTCGTTTAACTGCTTTGAACATCTGCTGAAGATCTGATCATCCTGCTCTGACTCCACTGGGGAGAATTTCCTCTTGCTCTGCTGGGGAAATCTCTTGGAAATGAGACTCCCGATGACTCTGTGGGGAAAGATCATCTTTAGACTTGGCTAGGGAAGATGCTTGATCACACAATCCTGCTGAGGAGGGAATTCTGATAATTCTAACTTTGTGGGGAAGCAAGGCCTTCAGCTTCCTGTTGGGAAAACTTCGCTGTGGACAGATAAGTCCGCTTGGGGACGGGAACGATTCAATTAGCCTTGAAGTTCTGTTGGGGTCATCGTCTGCTCTAACTCAGCTGGGGATGTCAACCTTCATGGTTGAGAAAAAATTTGGCAATGCTCTACTGAGGAGAGACTTTGCTGGAGAATCAAGTAAGTCAAAATATGCCCCCAAGTATAGTATGACGACTGTGCTGGGAAGATATGCCAATGAAAATTGGCTTTGACTGAATGTGAATATCCAACTCCTCATGAGGGAATCTTGTCGGCTGAAAGAAGATCTTTATGCTCGGGGAAGAAATAAACTTCCAATGCCCTGCTGGTAAAATAAATACCAGACATTCCATGAGAATTAACACAGTGCTTCAAACTTCTGAGCTCAACAAAAGCATTACTGATCATCCTGAGTGAACTATCATTCCCCTAACTCCTCAATCATACCATACTGCATCATTCATAAAAAGATCGTCTTCAGAGGATTTTACAGAAGACTTGGCATCCAGAACTGCCCAAGTGTCTTCAAACTCTCGCAGAAATTCAACAAGTCTTGAGATAACTGCCCCAGACTACGTCTTGAAATGATTCTTGCCCCACATCAGAGCTAAAACAGAAACCATGCGGTATGAAGATGCAATGCAAATGATGTACAATGCAGACACATGCTCAATGCCAAGGATATGAAACAAGGATGGTTGGGCGCTAGGGCCAGGTTGATAGATATATATATTTTTTTGGTTGCCAAGCAATTGGACTTTTGAAGGTGAATACCAGACGAGAACTGGTTTATTGAAGGTAGGCCAACAGACGAGAACTGATGGGCAAAGAAATAAGTCGTCAGACGAGAACTGACTACTTGGGGTTCATTGTCAAACGAGAATTGACCCTGAAAAAAGAGTGACTACCAGACGAGAACTGGCGTTCAATGGGTTGAATGAAAAGGTGACCAGACGGGAACTGGTAAAAGATTCGCCTACCAGACGAGAACTGGTATTTGAAGTTGGTTTGCCAGACGAGAACTGGACTTTGGGTTTGTCTGCCGGACGAGGACTAGACTCTGAAAAGTTTGCCAGACGGGAACTGGACTTTGAAAAGGCTTGCCAGACGAGAACTGGACTTTGAAAGGTTGATAAGTTAGGGTTACGAGGCCCTGGATGTGAGATCTGATGATTGAGGGGTTGTGACCAATGCAAATATGATGCATATGCTCTAGAGATGCGACATGAATAACGTATGCAAATGATTTATGCAATGATTATGAAAGGCTATAAGAAAAACTCCCGAGGTGGGAAGAAAGGTCTTAGTGACAAGGCTTCTGGTTGAGAAAGGGTGACAAAGGCGACGGTGGGTAGCATGATTTCCCGACACTCGTCTTGAACTCGAAGATCACTGATATAAATGGCTCTGTGTAGCTAAAATTTGCCCCTGTTAGGCGAATCTCTGAACAGACCATCACTGATTATACAATCCCTGGAACGGCGGACCTGTATGTCCTCTCGAGGATAGTTACACTTAGGGATCTCTGGAAGTATCCTGCCTCGGTATGAGCGTGGAAGCGACTTGATTCACTCTGACTGAGCATTGGAAGATTTCATCCTTGGACAACATAAATGTCGGGTGGTCTGCCCCTGTTTGGTAGATTTAGCTCTGATCAACTGACTTTGAATGACGTTCCTCGATCAACTGATGCTTGGGAACTCTCTTTATCCTGACAGATTCCTTGGTCAACAAAACCGCTGGATAACATCCCCCTGATTCATAGGCTGACAAGATGCTCTTGATTCTGGTCATCATTGTTGAATGATCAAGTTCCCTCGCGATTGCTCTTTGTAGGAACTTCCCTGATGTCACAAACTGACTCGCAATTAAAACTATTCATTTACAAATGGTAATTTTAATGCAGTACACATGCAAGTTTTTTTTTTTTGAAAATTTATTATTTTGATGCTGTGACAGTGTGTGACGAATGGACGATTAGTCCAAACGTAGTGTTGAGTTGGCAAATCGTTAGGAGTCAGTTTACGCAACCTTGTCATAGTATGCTTTCAGAATTGAACCTGATTCAATTAGGACTTTCAAGGGTTGTAACGTGGTCTAGTTCACGGTTTTTAGAAAGAAGGATTTATGGCTCAAGGTTTATTTGTGCCCACCCATTCTCCTTGATGTTCTTCAGTCCTACGTTCAGCTAATTTGGCCTGAGATCTCACCTCTCGAAAGAGTTTTGTGATGGTTGAGGAACCAATGGCGTTGACGATTTAAGCACCAATGAGGTTTCTTGGGGTAACAGTCACCCCTTCTGACTTTGTGTCTGGTCACACGACTTTGTTCTTATGGAATATATTTTTTAGATTTTTTATTCCCTAACTTTTGCCTGGACTGGTTCTCTTTTTTTTTTTGAATTTTTCGATTTTGAAGTCCAGCGGGATGCCCTAACTTTTGCCTAAGTCATTTATTTTCACTCTTTTTTTTTTCGACTTAGCGGGCTTCATTTCCTTTTTTTATTTTATTTTTGTTGAACAAATCGTGTGACACTGGCTTGTCATGACTTGCTGAAAAGGGTCGACTGCCTCATTCCTTCGCTGGTGAGGGATAACCATTGTGGTTTCACGTCCTTTGACCTCTTGAGGTGTAATGAATAAAGGTAATGGATCCTCGGATGCACACTCCTTTTGAACGCTCGGTCAAATTAACTGATGACTACCCTGCCCCGGGTTGAATGTGAGGGTTTTTCGTTCAGAAAAGAAACTCCTGCTTCAAGGCTCAAAGGGGGTGACGAGGGTTTATCTCCCTTATATCTCCGGTGTTTGGGAATTGAAACAATGCCTGTACATCGTCAGCAGGTTTTACTCTGAAAGCATACCTTCAACAATTATGGGTATTCAGTTGTCATCATCCTCCCTCAAACCTGCTAAACAACAATGAAATAAATGGCAGGTAAATAGATGCAAATTTTTTTTATTTTTCGTTTTTGATGCAAGGAAAGAAAAATGAGCGAATGCGACATGATTGATTCAAAAGTGCAAGATCACTACATTAACATTACCATTTAAAATCACAACGCTTAAAAGACAAGTAGCTGCTAACAGGAAAGAAACTACAATGCAAATGATAAAAGGATACAATGATCACCAACTCTGATGCTATTTTGTCCGAGCCCCTGAATCAGGAGACGCTTCTTCTGAAGTCTTTGAACTCAATCAGGCGAAAGGTTGACATGCACAACCAAGCTTCCTTATGGAAAGGAAATGTAGCCCTTGTCGACCAACTGTTGTACTTTGGCTTGAAAAGCTTTGCAATCTTCAGTTGAATGCCCCACTGATCCACCATGATACCCACACTGCTCATGAGGATTGTACCCTGGAGGGTACGGCTCTGGCAACGGCTTGAGAGACTTAGGAACCACCAAAGAGCTCTGAACTAGATGAGGCAAGAGTTCACTGTATGCCATGGGGACTGGATGAAGAGGAGCAATCCTTCTTTCCAGATTGTTACGAGGCCTTGGCTGGCTCTGAAGTTGATTCTGAGGTCTTCGACCATGAGATTGCAGATTTGGACGAGGAGGAGCCCAGGGCTTCTGACATGGTGTTCTGAGCATTGCCGAATGCCCATAAGAGTAACCAGACACGAGAATAGATGATCTCTGAGAAGATGTTGTTCTAGAATGTTTGATATTTGCCATGACTGCACTGACGTCATCCCATTCTTCCTCTTGGGAGCTAACAACAGACTCACCTTCACTAGCTGGGATATTCGAAAAGTCCTGGATCTTTCCACTTTTGAGCAGGCCCTCAATGCGTACTCCAACTATCATCAAGTCAGAGAAGCTGGTCATTCCAATGCTACTCATTCTTTCCAAGTATGGACCCTGCAAGGTGCCCACGAACAGGTCAATTAATTCTCTGTCTGAAAGTGGTGGTTGTACTTGGGCTGCCAATTCTCTCCACCGCTGTGCATATTCTCTGAAAGATTCACCACTCCTCTGGGATAGGCTTTGCAAGTGCGTGCGATTGGGCGCCATGTCCATATTGTACTGGTATTGCTTTACGAAAGCTCTGGATAAATCATTCCAAGATCGGATATGGCTGCTTTCCAAATCCATGTACCAACTTAAAGATGCCCCACTTAAACTGTCCTGAAAACAGTGAATCATCAACTTATCATTGCAGGCATAAGAAGTCATTTTTCTACAGAACATCACCAAATGACGCTTCGGGCAACTGACACCAGTGTATTTCTCAAACTTCGGAGTTTTGAAATCTGGAGGAATGACAAGACCTGGCACCAAACACAGGGTTAGAGCATAAAAACCAAAGGCATCAGGATCCGCTAAGGCTTTGAGTCGCTCGTCCAACACACGAAATCTTTCAACAGGATCAATAACTTGTGGATCCTTGGTTTTCACAAGAGGGACTGCCCCTTGGAAGTCTGGCATAGGGAAGGCAAAACTCTGATAATCTGTAGAATCAGAAGAAGTTGAAGGTCCACCTCGGACAGCAGATGGTTCAGGTACATTCTGATTCACGATCGGGGTCTGTGCAGGCTGAGCTTGAGCAAGATTGTTCACTTGTGGAAGATCTTCATCAGGAGAAAGACCATACAAAGGATTGGTCATTGAAGTGAAACCAGGTGGAAACTCAACATTCTGACGGTTGTTCTCTGACATAGCTACTGATGGCTTTCAAACTGACCCTTCTTAACTCTTGACACTGTTCAGTCTAGCTTCAAACAACTCTGTCGTCTTCCAACAGTTAACACTTGTTCAAACTGAGTACCGAGAAATCAGCTGGCTGGTCATGGACAAAAGAGGAAGGATGAGCTCTCTGGAGGAGGAAAATGCAATGCGGATGCAAATGCGAAATGCAATATGATGATGCAAAAGATGCAAAGGCATGGGATCACAGCTAGAAACTGCCTGGAATCTGGAATGCCGGACCAAGAATCGAGTGTCTGTAACCACAAGATCTCTGTATAGTAACCCAAAATAGTAACTGAAAACCGGAGGTCAATAACTTCAGGATCATAGTGACCGGATCAAACAATGTACTGGTAATGAGGGTATGTTGAGGTCAAGGGTTCCTGCAAACCTGTAAACAGCCCAACCCCCTCACAGGTGGTGTTCTAAAACAAGGATCCTCAGACTTGGATCAGTTATGGGAAGTGTAAACACTTCCAACCCGGAGGTACAGTGTTTACAATAACCATAAAAGTTCCTCCTCTAATTCACCTCAGTTTCTGAAGGTCAAAACTAAAGGTCATCCAGACTTAGAAGGCTTCCCAGATAGCCCTAGCACTGCAGGAAATCTGCAACACAGAGTTCTCAAGAAGAAACCCATATCTGAACCGTGTTTCATATTCCCGCACCAGACCGAGATGGAATGGGAAAGAATATGATTCACTCTAGCCTAGGTGTCACTCAGGTCCCAGGTATAGGACCTTAACTCTCAATAGAACCCCACCCACCAAAGCAAACAACAGATCCAGCCAGACAGCATGACAGTATGATATATACAAATGCAATAAAGAAAGCAGTAAAGCAAATTGTACATAAAGCAAAATAAATACAAGCACAAATAAGCACATAACACCCCAGTAAACACAAATCAATCAAGCGCTAGGAGGAACCCACAAAAAGAACCAGAAGCCCCGGTTGCAATATAAGGCTCCCCAGCAGAGTCGCCAAGCTGTCGCTCCCGACAAATGAAATGGATCAGATGAAGGTACAGACGCGAACGGTCGGCGAAGGGGACAGTGAGAACACGCAGCCGTGAACTCACTGGGGATGAATAGAGTCGCCAGCTAGGCATTTTTATCCCGGAGGAAAGGTAATGCTGCATAAACCTAGAAAGATATGGATAAGACGGTTGCGAACCAGAGAGACTGAGAAAGGGGGTTGGTTACAACCTGGGAAGGTATTAGCACCCAGATTGTCCGTCGTACTCGACGGGATCCACGCTTAAAAGATTTGTGTTTTAAAGGGGTAGTGTCAGTGCAATTTGTGTATAAAAGAGCTGGAAAAGGATGTACAGGTGTCAGTGTAAGTGAAGTGTATAGGTGAAGTGTCAGTGTAAGGACAGGAGTGAAATGCTCATGATCATGAGGCTAAAGAATAAGGCTAGAAAGAGGGGGAATATACAGAGACTTTTGTTCGATAACTGTTAAGTTATGCCTACGTATCCTCTCGTGCAATGAGGAAGTCAGAACACCGTAGTTCGACCCAAAGAGACTGAAAGATAAATTGACTGATGAACTGCTTACTTGTCTATGCTCAAGTGTATGACCTGTCTGGCTCAGGTGCGAACTGTCTTGCATTAGACGGAAGAAGCAAGTTCCCGTTTATGAGTGAAGATGATGAGAAAAGAATCCCGAAGGAGACGATTATTGTTTGTTTTTGAGTTTTCAGTCTTTTATTGCTTTTGAATTTGTCATAAGTTAATGAGCTTAAGCCTAAACCAATGGGTTAGTAAACTCATCACATCTTCCCTCTGTTTAGGGGTAATGAGAATACCTTAAGTGTGAAGTCAGATTCTCACACTTAACCACCTTTGGTGTAGGATTAAGATCATTAACCTACTTGTGATCAATTAGATGTTTTTGGTGTTTTTGTTTAGTGTTGAGTAATGAGGTTAAGCCATAATCAAGGATTAAACAGACTCATTACACCATCCTAATAGAAGGATAATAGATGAGAATGTTTAAGCTGAGGAAAGCTCCTCAACTTAATCCATGATTAGGGATTAAACTCATGACAAAACAAGTCTTTGATTAAGTGGATTTTATTTTAATGATATGATGATGAAGTGAGTTTTATGATTTGTAAGACAACTTGAGGGGGACTTGTCCATTAACACTAGGGTTAGTCCTTCTTAACCAATTAAGGAAGAATTAGAACCCTAATGCAAGGCCCAAGTTACAAGTGTGATGTCTTGATGATTATTAAGTGAATTGATTAAGAGATTTAAACACCTTAAGGGTTTAACACTTAGGATTAAAGTTATACACTCCATCCTAAGAGAAGGATGCAGGCATAAGCTTAATCACAAAGCCTTAAAACCTTTAGGGTTTAATCCCTGATTATGAGGTGAGAAGAGAAGACTCAAGAGAGATACAAAGGTAAAAAGCTAAGTGGGAAAAGTATAATCCTAATATTCACATGCACGGATGGTCCTAGGTTAGTGTGGTCTACTATCCTAAAGGAGGAGAAGAAATAAGAAGAGAAAGATGAATGGAGAAGCTCCATGGTGGCCTAGGCACACCTCAAGTCGAGAAATAATAAGAGAAGATGAGGAATAAGAATTAAGATGAATAAGAAATAAGATAAGAAGATGAGAGTGCGATAAAGATGAGATGAGCAATGCGCAAACAGAGCCTACACCAGTAGGACTTCCAGATGCAGCAGCAGGTAATAAAACTAAAATCAGGCCTCAGTGTTACCTAACGGAGAAAGTCCGTTGCCTCTTCAATATGACACAAAAGGTTCAAAAACACTTGTAGAAACTTCATACGATCAATCCAATTAGTATCGTGTTCAACATCACAAATCCACAAAATTAGTTCACTCGAAATTCTATTAACTAAATTCAACAAAGTTAACAAGAACTTAATACAAAAAGTCAATTAAAACTCTATTCAACATTAACTAAAATACAATTAAAGTTCAAATGGTATTTAATCACAAAATTCAAATCAAACACAAGATTTTATTTAAAAGAGTACAATTAGTAATATTAAAACCAATCAAAATTAAAACAAAATCCATCACTCAAAATAAACTATCAAATGTATATATAAAAAGTTAGAACTCACTGTATGTACATGTAAACTTTAAATAAATAATATATAAAATCTAAAATGTAAAACTTATAATACATAAAATCTTAAATATAAAACTTATAAACTTATAGAAATTAAAAACGTATGTAAGTATAGGACATAAAAAAAAATCAGTAACATGTAATGCACCTTAGCTAAATATATTTTAAAAAATGCATGCCAGGTAGACACATAAATTTCGGAAAAAAAATTTATACCAATGTGCACATTAAAAACTCAATTATCATTAAAACAAAACCTACAAAAAGTCTAATCACAAGATTTACAAAGTTAGATAATAGAATTCACACAATTTAAATCATATGGGGTGCAAAGTAAATGGACAGACGGTGCATTCGTAGTAAACAAGATGCTCCATAAGAGGCCCAACATCCTAACCTAATTAGATATTAAATCAACACAAAGAGTAACACTAATATAGAAATAAAAATTAAAAATTAAAAAGAAAAAGAAAACCATATGCCACGGATGCCATTCTGACCAATTTGGAATTAATTCTCTCAACAGCATTTCCTACTGCATATGTATTCATCCTGCAACAAAAGAAAGGAAAAGTGAAACAGAACAAGTCAAAACCCATTTGAAATCTCACGAACCCCCCTACATCAAAAAGCCTTCGTTCTCGTCAATTCTTCTTAACGATCTGCTTCCAATTTGTGCAAATCTCTTTCCATTCGATGTTGGCCTGCTCTCTCCGTTCTCTTCTCGGTCCTCTCTATTCACGAACGTCAACACATCAACATCCCTGGCGGTGACGGCGGCTCAGCGTTCTCCTTCGCCGTCTTCACATTTGTGTTGTTCTCAGTTTCCAAACCTCACCGCCAAAACAACCACAGCCGTCGATGAAGCTTTGCCGGTTCGCAAGTTTTGCCGTCGCGATTTGAACGTCGTCGTCACAATCGAAGGCTGTCGGCGCCCAGTTCAGTGTCGGAGGCCGTACTTTTTCATTTCCTCATCCAAATCGCCTTCGTCCTTTCCCGCATAGACGGACCAACATCGATACGATTCAAAGTGAGTCACGGCTGAGATCCATTTTACGGTGAGTTTCGATCTAAAACCTCTCTTTCAAGTTATGTTTCCGACCTATCTCATCACTCTTCTTCTCTGATTCAGATTTCTGTTTGTTGTTGCTGGTTTGAAAAGGGAGATTGTGATTGTTATTGGTTTGATGAAGGAGAAATGGCGAGTTGAGAGGTTACAGGTTGTTGCGATGATGGTGGAGGCGAAGTTGTATTTTGCTGCAGAAATTTGAAGGAGGGAAACAGTTTTGCTTTTTGGTTTAGATTTGAAGATTCTGGTTTGAAAGTGGCAGCGGGATTATGGAGAACGATGATGTGGTGATGGTGTATTTTTTGTTGAAATGGTGAGGTTGGCAGAATATGAAATTGAGTGAAGGATGTATGCAGGTAGGAAACGTGTTTTGTTGTTTTGGTATCAGTATGTGAAAGAGAGTGAGTGAGGGTTTTGCAGAGAGTGAAATTTTTGTTAGTGAAAGTTTGTTCTGAGTGGTCAATGAAAAAATCTGTGACGTTTGTGTGTGTAGTGAGTTTGCAGATGGTGCGTGATGAAGATGCGTGTGCGGTTTTTTCGTGAGTGTTGTACGTACGGAGTGACTTGTTGTAAGATTGGTGAGTAAATCGTTCGGGGTTGTTGAGGAATTAATGAGTGGTGGGGTCCCCTGTCAAGCTTGTTACAACAATTGGTGTGGTGATAAAAGAAAAAAAATGTAATGGGTTTATGTGTTCCGTCTCATTGGCATTACTTGGGGATGGGGAAAGTTTTTTTCTTTACTGCTATGAAATTTGATGGGTGGTAATAGGAGAGTGGGACCATGGGAATAGGTGTTTGTGAAATGATGTAGAAAAGTATGGATTAAAATGAGTCAAAATAATATTATGAGTTATGAGATTAAATTTAAAAAAAAATATATTAGAATATATATTAGACAATGTTTAGAATGAATTTACACAAAGGATTTGGACATAAAAAATGGAAAAATGAGAATTGGTTTACGTAATGGAATACGGAATTAAATGAAAAGAAAAAAAGAAGCGGATAAATGAAATTGATAGGATGAATGGAAATGTATAGTGAATAGATATAGAAATGGTCTTGAATGGAAAAGAAATAAAAATGAAATGGAATGGAAATAGAAATAGAAATGGTCTCGAATGGAAAAGAAATAAAAATGTAGAGATCAAAATAAAATGTGTTGTAAGTTAAATGAAAAAGTGAGAAATGGGCTTTGTAGAAATGATGTGGGCTTATGAAATGAGTGAAAAAAAGGTTTAACAAAAATGTAATTTAATTAGAAAAACTGATATATGGTTTGGAAAGATAAATGATCTTGTGGATTTTGGTTAGAAACAATGAGGTTTAAAATGTGGACAAAAACTTAAAGATGGATAGAGTAAAAAAAACTATAAAAATGGTTCAAGAACTTTGTGGAAGTTGAAAATGGATTCGAAAGCGGTTAATGGAAAAAAGAATAAAAATCGGGTAATTATGGATAGGGAATGATGGAAATAAATGGATATGGATATGAACATGAGCCAATATCAAAAGTCACGGATGCACACACCACACTTGAGATTTTTCACAAAACATCAGATTAAAATGAATCTCCAACACCATTGAACAATTCGCCACTGATGGATCAATAAAAAAACTGATTTTCTGAACCAAACCCCACACGAGCCACTGCTTGATAACCTCAAGAAAACCACACACAACCTTGGATACACACTGACTGATAAATAGTCCTGCAATAGATAACTTGCATTTGAAGAAATCTCCTGATAGTTTCAACCAAGATTAGGTCAAACATCCATATGAATTAGATCGCAACTGAACAAACACACTTGAACTGAAACCAAAACTTCTGAGATGGAAGATAGCCTAAGATGCTGAGAAGATGAGAATATCCTTGTAACTTAATGAAGAAGAAAATATCCTGATGATATGCCCGATGCGCAGTGAATAGTCCTTACAGACATGAAATCCTTGAAGATCATTGTTTCAGGGAAATAAACCCTAATCCAGCGACATGAGGAGAATGATACCACTAATGGATGTCAACCAAAGCCTTGAATTTGTCTGATAGTCACAAGTAGGGTGTGAAACCCTAGTTCCACAGAAAATCTATGATCCCATGTCTTAGGAGCTTATGCAAATGATATGAACTCTAAATGTTAATGACCAAATGGAAATGCCAATGGGATGCAAATGAAAGACAGGCGAAGAAAGAAAAAAAACAGAGGGCAAATTTAGGGTGTCTACACATGGTCGACCCAACAAACATATGTAGGTCGGCTGAATGTCCATCACGTAGAAAGTAGTTTAAAAGACTTGCGGGCCAATTATCACAGGCAGCTCCACTTCTCCAAGAACATACCTCTTGGAACCATCAAAAGCTCTAACCACCAGGTTGCTTAGTCGGAGAGCTATACCATCATATTCAAGCTTGACAAGGGCTTTCCTTGGCAAGACATTGAGTGAAGACCCATTGTCAACAAGAACATGTGAAAACACAGCCCCTTTACACTCTAGAGTGATGTGCAAAGCTTTGTTATGGTGACGACCTTCCGTAGTCAAATCAGCGTTGGTGAAGCCTAGTCCATGACTAGTATTAACATTGGAAACCATTGTCACCAGCTGATTTACTGTGATCTCTTCAGGCACGTAGGCTGCGTGCAAGACTTTAAGTAATGCATCCCGATGAGCTTCGGAACATAATAGCAATAATAAAATGGAGATCTTGGAAGGAGTCTGGTGGAATTGATCCACAACCTTGTAATCGCTCCTCTTGATTATTCTCATAAATTCATCCACATCCTGATCAAAGGATGTTTTATGAGTTTCTTTCAAAACTGGTTCCTCAGGCACGACATTTTTGCCTTTAGCTTTGACAGCAGCCTCTGCCTCAGTGTTAACTCTTGGAATTTGTGACACGAAGAGACGTCCGCTTCTAGTGAAACCTCCGCCTCCCCCGACATTATCGACCTGTGGTGTGTAAGCTGAAGAATCAAAAGAGACTTTTTCCCCATTGCAGTAAAGGTCTGAACCATAGTGCCATGGCACAACATTATCTTTTTCATATGGAATGGGTCCAAGTACCGTGATGGTGACTGGACTGACTGCAGCGGAAGTAGGAACTGTTATCGTCTGTGGATCATAATATATGGTGACAGGATTTCTGACTAATGGTGGTGGTGGAAGGATGAAGCTGGGTTGTTGTTGAGATTGTTGCTGAAAATTGTTGGAATCGGGGACCATTGTTGGGTCGTAGTATATGGTGACTGTGGAGATGTCGTTGTTAATGGTTGTTGTTGTTGTAGAAGCGGATAAGGCTGAACTAACATTTGTTGAAGTGGTGGAAGAGATGAGTGCTGATTTTTTAGATGAGTCTGTCGGAACAATTATCTTTGAAGTTGTAGGAGGAATGTTTGTTATTGCTGCAAGAGGAATTGTTGATGTTGTAGAAACCATTGATGTTATCTGTAGGATACCTTCTCTGATAAGGCCATTGATACCACTCTTTAAGCTCGCACAACCATTGACGGAAACTTTGCAAGATTCACAGCAGGCCTCACAACCTGGGAACACCTGGAATTTTAAAAGCTGAGCTTTAACCTCTACCAGAGGTGTTTGAATGCTTGAAGTATCTTCAATTAAGTTCATGGGCTGATCCTCCTCAATTGCATTTATTCTGGGACCACCGTGACTGGGCATAGGATTCTTTGTGACGTTAGGAGGTGGTGCAAAATTTAAAGCCTTTGAATCAACTAGATCATGGACCTTCATGTGCAAAGCTCTGCACTTTTCTGTGGTATGGCCAGGTGCATTAGAATGGAAGGAACATATGGCATTGACGTCGTAATTTATCGGAAGGTTCTGAGGATCTGGTGGAGCCAGAGTCCTTAATTCAACTAGATTGAGTTTCAAAAGTTGTGGTAATAAAGTGGCATAAGGCATTGGTATAAGATCAATTACCCTATTGACTTGAGATGGCCTTTGCTGGAAAGGACGTTGTTGTTGGTTGTTGTTGTTGTTATAGGACCTTTGTTGAGGAAAATGTTGTTGAGGGAAATGTTGTGGTTGCGGAGTGTATTGTTGTTGAGGAGGTGGAGTGGGAATTGTGACAACGGCAATTGATCTTGATATATATTGGGGCCTTCCTCTGCCCATGTGTACATAATTGGTTTCGCTCGACCTTCGAGGCCCTACAAAAGGTTTCCTTGTGCTACTTGAACTGGTGCCATTATCAGAAATTTTACCCATTTTTAACAAACTCTCAATCCTTTCTCTTGCTATGACCACATTTGCAAAGCTAGTGGAAGAGAAAGCGGCCAACCTATCAATGTATGTCCCCTGGAGGGTGTTCATAAACATATCTTCCATTTCTCTCTCTGGCATTGGAGGTTGAACGACAGCAGCTAATTGTCTCCATCTCTGAGCATACTCTCTGAAGCTTTCCCTGGAGGATTGTGACATACCCATTAGAAGAGTTCTGTTAGGAGCCATGTCTAGATTGTATTGGTATTGGCGTATGAAAGCCTCGACCAAATCTTTCCAATTTCTTATTGTTGCCCTAGTCAGATGAGAGCACCACTCACGGGATGCCCCGGTCAAGCTATCCTAAAAATAAAACATCCATAGTGTAAGCCTTCAATCTTCCCAGAAAGGATTGAAGATAGGTGCGAGGGCAGGATGTTCCATTATATCTTTCAAAGCAGGGAGGTTTGAATTTGTGAGGAATTCCTACTCCCTCTACCAGCCCCATATACATAACATCAAATCCTAAGGAGTTTTGAGACTCCAGCGATCTCAACTTTTCTGCTATCTCGTCCAGCCGACGATCATAGACTTCATCTCCTACTCCAACTACAGTGAATTGTTCCTCTTGAGGGTCCTCTTGCAAGGCACGCCCTCCAGTGTTAGTCTGGGTATTCCTGATAACATTAATGTCAGGTCCAAACTCTGGGGGTCAGTATGAGGCTGTACATGATCATTGTTGCTGGTACCCCCTGTACCTGGGTGATTTTCTTTAGGAGTCTGCCACTCGACCAACTCTCTTAATCTCTCTTGGCTTTGGGCCAACCCAGTTATTACTGCCATGAACTGGCTCATCTGAGCCCTCATTTATGTTCTTTCATTAGCCATCTGGGTTCTCACATCAGTCAGATCTTGTTGAACCTGGTCCATCTGTAAGCTCGGAAGGTTGTTTCTTGTAGGATACCGGTGAACTCTGTTGATGGGGAAGACTCTCCTACGAGCAATGTTTCCTGAAACCACAACAAAGTGAGAAACAACATAGAAAATACCTACAAAACAAAGAAAGAAGTTAGTATGCAATGCAATATGTCTATTTGTCTTCCAAGGGTATCCAATTTGGTTCTTTGGTTTTGACCTTCCAGACCTCGAGGAATGATGATGTTGAAGAGAAATGAACCCGCGGAATAACAAACAAACCATATATTACAAAATTCAAAGATACATAGTTCATGATTACAACAATTCCCCATGGTGGGTCAAAATACAACAACAAAAACAAAAGTACAAACAAAATGAAGTACAAATACAAAGAAATCAGACATCCAGCTCATAGTCATCCTCTTTGACTTCCTTTAGGAGAGCATCAGTCACTGGTCCAACTGGATGCTCTGTGATGGTCCTGATAAGAAGGTTTCTGGTGGCAATAGCATTTGTCAACTTCTTGTACTTGTCTTGGTATTTTGATCTCTTCAACCCCGCCCGGAGTTTAAATTTAGAGATTTCCTTTTGTGCTACTAACAAGGCTTCCTGACTCTTCTTCTCATTAGCTTCCAGCTGCTCTATCCTAGCCTGGGTCTTTTGATTTCTCTGTGAACGAGCCTTAGTGATTCTGATCCATCTAGCCTGACTCCCTTCCAAGTAGTGCTCAGCTCTTGCCTTCTGAATCTTATCTTCTTTGCAAGCATTCTTCAATACTAACTCCCCTACTCTAGCCCTTCTGATGTAATCATCTGTCTTCTCAATCTTGGTCATATGTTTGATCTGGAGCTTCTCTAACCTTTCATTGTCCAGACGACTATCATTCCTCTCCCAGAGAGTCTTCTTGAGAGCTTTAGAAAGCTAAGCATTCCTCTCTTTCAGCTTCTCAAACTACTCTAAACTGATTGTAGCTACAGGCTCTACTGCTGATGGTTCAAAGACATTCTCTAAGGTGAATGGCATGCGGGTGATTTGTCCTCTGATACGTGACCAATCAAGGTTTTAAGCTGAAGCTATGTTGTTGCACTTGCCAAGAATGGAAGTCCCTTTTGTCTGAATGTTATCCCAAGCCCAGGCTGCTTGTCGGGCAATGGCATGGTTATGCTGAATGTCACAGTAAAGGGTTTTTTATAAGTCCTGCTCTCTCGCTGGATGTACTAAGGCATACCCTAGTTGCCTTTTGAACAGCAAAAGATTGTAGTTGATGCAACCCTTCACTCCAATCAGAGGTACATTGGGATACTGCCCACAACTGGTAATTATGTCTCTGCCCTTGGTGCTCTGAGTGCACCACCTGATGTCTTCTTATGTAAGGGCAATTATTCTCTTAGCCCAGTTTCTTGAATGATGAGGATTCAAGAAAGCTTCTGTCTTTGGCAAGTGCCTCAATAGCCAACAGTAAAAGAGAGGTGCACAACATCTGTCTAGTCTTCCCCTCTGTTTCTCATTTCTCTGATGCACTGAGTAATAGAAATCCCCTAACAAGGTGGGAATAGGATTTTTCAGCAAGAAAAGATGGATAGCACTCTTGCTTACAAGCTTAGGCTCGTCTGCAAACAAGATGATACCATATATGCTAAGGGCCAAAAGAGCACAGACAGTGTCCCACTTCCCTGCTGCAGCATGACTGGTGGCCTGAGTGACCAAGAAGTCCAAGTGGAGGCCTGGGATTCCAGCTTTGGTGGTCATATTCTGATCAATGATGGTTGTACCTAATTACAGAGCCTTAGCTATATCCTCATTCCTGGGAGCAGCCATCTCAGGGTTGAAAGGAATCCCTCTCCTGATGGGGACACCTAACAACATAGAAAATTCCTCTAACAAAGGGCCCAACTGAAAGTCTGGAAAGGTAAAACATCTGAGAGGAGGTTCATAGAACTGAAGGCAGGTGTGGATCATACTCCTATGTGATGCATCCAAGTCCATGATCATGTCCATAATGTCACCATAATGTCCCCCGAATAAAGGGACATGATCAGGAGTGATGAGTGTCTGAATCTGCCTGATGCCTGCTAGGGAGGGCTCAAAGAAATGGTATGCGATGTTGCTCTTCCTGGTTGAATCAATACTGACAATGGATGCTGATGAAGATAACTAAGGAGAAGAACTGATGAATACAACTGATGAAGGTGCTGAAGAGAATCTCTGATGAAGATGGCTAATGAGTATATCTGATGAAGATGGCTGATGCAGATGAACAGTCAAAACCAAACCAAGTAAGATGTGGATACCCTATAAAACAAATAGACAAATGTTAAAATGATGCAAAATGATGTATGCAGAATGATATGCAAGGGTTTGTGATCAAGTGTTGGATTTGTTATCTGTCTTGATAAGGTCCATGTGTGTTCATAAGTCCAGATGAAGGCTTGGAGAACCATTAACAAGGTGGGGGACTCAAATAAAGAGTCACAAGTCCAGGGTTTCATAAGAATAGTCCAAAATAGTGTAACCTTAACAATATCAGTAAAAGGGTATGATGAGGCCAAGGGTTCCTGCAAACCTGTAAACATTCCAACCCCCTCACAAGTATTGTTCTATAACAAAGATCCTCAGACTTGGATCAGTTATGAGAAGTGTAAACACTTCTAACCCGGAGGTACAGTGTATACATCAATCATAAAGGATCCTCCTCCAATTCACCTCAGATGTTGAAGGTAATAAAAAGTTCATCCAGATTTGTCAAGAAGAAACCCATGTCTGAACCGTGTTCCATATTCCCGCACCAGACCGAAATGGAATGGGAAAGAATATGAAGCCACTTTATCCTATGTGTCACTCAGGCTCCCGGTATGGAACCTTACTCACTGAATATCCCTCCCAATCAAGACAAACAAAAGATCCAACAAAATGATATGATGGCAATAATATGAAATGCATAAACAGTAAATGAAAGCAATAAATAAAGTTGTACAAAAAGCAATAAATAAAGCAATAAACAAAAAAAACACATATAGCACAACACCCCCATAAACACAAATCAAACAAGCGCTAGGAGAAACCCACAAAAAAGAACCAGAAGCCCTGGTTACAAGAACTTCATCCCCAGTAGAGTCGCCAAGCTGTCGCTCCCGAAGATTTTTTTGCATCCCCGGTGCAGACGCGAACGGTCGGTGAAAAGAGAAAATGAAGATGAAGTGAATAGAGTCGCCAGCTAGGCATTTTTATCCCGAAGGAAAGGTAATGCTGCATAAACCTAGAAAGATATGGATAAGACGGTTGCGAACAAGAAAAACTGAGAAAGGGGGTTGGTAACAACCTGGGAAGGTATCAACACCCAGATTGTCCGTCGTACCCGACGGGATCCATGCTTACAAGATTGTGTTTAAAGGGGTAGTGTATATGTTGTCTGTGTGCAAAAGCTAAGGAGTGAATGTACAGGTGTCAGTGCAAAAGGGTGTGAATTGCTCAGGAACTGAGGCTTTAGAAAGAATGCTGAAAGAGGGGGATGACAAAGAGACTTTTGTTCGATAACAGTTAAGTTATGCCTACATATCCTTGCGTGCAATGAGAAAGTCAAAACACCGTAGTTCGACTCAAAGAGACTGAAAATAAATTGACTGTGAACTGCTTACTTGCCTATGCTCAAGTGTATGACTCGTCTGGCTCGAGTGCTAACTGTCTTGCATTAGACGGAAGAAGCAAGTTCTCGTTTGTGAATGAGTGTGATGAGAAAAGAATCCCGAAGGAGACAATTATTGTTTGTTTTTGTGTTTTCAGTTTTTTATTGTTTTTGGTGTTTTGCATAAGTAAATGAGCTTAAGCCTAAATCAAGGGCTTGTAAGCTCATTATATCCTCCCTGATTAGGGATAATGAGCCCACTTAAGTATGAGATAGGCATCTCAACTTAATTACCATGATGATGTAGGATTAAGATCATTAACCTACTTGTGATTGATTAGATGTTTTTGGGTTTTTGCTTAGTTTTAAGTAATTAGTTTAACCTCTAATCACAGATTAGTGAACTCATTACACCATCCTAATAGAAGGATGATAGATGAGAACACTTAAGCTGAGGAAGATACCTCAACTTAATCCTTGGTTAGGGATTAAATTTATTATATAACAAGCCTTTATTAGATGGATTTTAGTTAAGGGATGAGATTAAGAAGTGAATTTTATGGTTTGTAAGACAACTTGAGGAGGACTTGTCCATTAAACACTAGGGTTAGTCCCTCCTAACCACAAGGAAGAGATACAACCCTAATGTAAGGCCCAAGTTACAAGATAAAGTCTTAGTGATTATTAGTGTGTTTTAATTAAGAGGTTTAAACAAATTAAAGGTTTAACACTTAGGATTAAAGTTATACACTCCATCCTAAGAGAAGGATGCAAGCATAACCCTAATTCCAAAAGTCCTAAAACTTTAAGAGTTTAATCTCTGATTATTGAGATGAGAAGAGAGGCTCAAGGAGACTCAAAGGTAAAATACTAAGGGGGACTATACACAACTCTAAAAGTTATCATTCTTGGATATCCTAAGGTTTGTTAGGCTTAAGAGAAAAGATCTTCAAGGCCAGCAATGGAAGAAGCAGATAAAAAGAGAAGGAAGGAGAAGAATAAGCTACTTACTTCCTGAAGAAGATAAGTAACTTAAAGAGAGAAAGTAAGGAGGATGGAACACAAGTGAACAATTTCACTTCAAAGACATGTAAATATGCATATGAATGAGATAAGTAGAAGTTGGAAGTGAAGGCAAATCCACCTCCCAAAATAACTTACCAAAAGTTCCTGAAAAGTTAGTGTGAATGCATAAGAAATAAAGCATAAAGAAATGAATGGAAATGAGATGCAAAGAACAAAGTCAGAAGTTATTATGCAATGTTAAAGATATATGAGATGATGGAAAGTCATACAAGATGCATATGAATGATCATACAAAAATGAGATGTCATGAAAGCATGCTTAGACACTTGAAAACACATGGATGTTTATGAAATGAAATGAATGCAAGTCATGGATAATGAATGAAGAAATGATCAAGAAATGTTCTAACATGTCCTAAGATGTCTAAGGTGACATATGAATGCTTGAAAAGTCATAGCAAGTTCACATGATGATGAATATACAAGGTGAATGCAAATGGAAATGAGAAATTAGGGTTTTATGAACATATGAGATGCAAATGAACAAAACAGAAGCATACAACATGATAAAAAATTGAAACTAAGCTCAATCAAACCCTAAACCTATACAAGGTCACACCCCAAAGGAGAAGGTCAAAAGCTAAACCTAGTGGGAGTTATGATTTTCCTAAGTTTGCTAGGGTTTTTGGGTGATTCAAAAGGGAAAATGAAAATCATTTTGAAAATGCATGATAAATTCATGAGGAAAAATAACCTAGAAACTATATGCAATATGTGAAGCAATGCAAAAATAATCAAGTTCAAACTCTTCATGGTTAGGCAGAAATGATTTTTCAAAGTTAGGGTTAAAAAATGTGATTTTAAAGAACCCTAATTCAAAGAAAATTGTGAAATTATGATCAAACCTAAAAAGAATATTGTATGAAGAGTTTGAAAATGTTTCCAAATGTGTTGGAATGGTTCATGATTTTTTTGGTGATTTTTAAAAACCTAAATGTATTTTTAATTAATTAAAATACTTTAATTAATTAAAAATGACATTTAAATATTTTAAAAATACTTTTTTAATGCAAAAAATAAAATGAAAATCATTTTTGAATTGAGAAAAATATTTGGATCAGAAATGCAAAAGGAAATATTTTTATGATGCTTTTAACTATTTAAAAATAAATATGCAAAAGAAATAAAATAAAATGAATTAAAAATGAGATTAAATGAGAAGTCAGCGCATCCAAGGGATGAGATTTGAATGAAAAAGGTGGGAATTGAATGGCGCGTGTTTGGACGGCCTGGATCTAATCTGGGCTAAACTGAATTAATTTAACTAATTAAATAAAATTAGGGCTAATGGACGAATCTGAGCCACACACACGCGCGGTAAACTTAAGATCTAAGAGTGGAGATTCAAACTGGGACTTAAACCCTAATTAAGCCCTAATTACTTTCAGGTGACCCGAGCTAAGCTCCGGTCATCTTCTCCGGCCACTCAAAACCTCAACTTCTTCCCTAGGTCAAATTAAAACCTCTAAAGCTCCAGAAATGATCTTCTAACCCCCCTAAGCAAGAATCCATCATCATATAACATTTATATTTCATCAAAAAACAAGAATCGAAGCAAACAAGATTTTCGGGCAAACTTTCAGAGAGTTCATACATGCTCATTTCTCAACCATTTTCGAAACTAAACATATCAGTGTGATCTAGAGAGCATATAGAATCATTCTAAAACTTAAAAGAGGGTTTCTGGAAAATTTGTTCTTGAGGTATACCTGAGTTGAAGCTTTTCAGTTTGGAGCTTTCTGGCCTTTTCTTTGATGCAAACCAACCCCAATGAGCTCCCTGATGATGTTGCAATGCTTAGAACAAGTTTGTGATGGCTATTTTGAAGTGTTTGGTTCTGGTTTTACAGATATTGTATTTTTGATTTGGGAGGTTTCAGGCCATTTTGAGGGTTGCTTTGTGTTCTATGAGTGATTTGAAGATGATTGGTGAAGTTTGTTTTGAAGTTTGATGGTTGTGTTTTGAGTTTCGAAGAAAGGAAGGTTTTGACAATTTTTGTGAGTTCTGAGTTCCCCAATGTTTCAGGCTTGAATGTGTTATGAAATGAGGTCCTTAGGGTTCACATAAGTCATTGTGATTGGTCAGAGAGTGGGTGGTGGCACAGCTTGATTGGTATGGGAGGAAATGCAAAAAGTCAAGATTATGTGTACTTGAGGTATGGGCTTGTGCAACAAGGATTTCTGAGCATAGATTACATCAGCATGGTTCATGGGGAGCCCTCAGATCATTAGAATGCAGCTGTAATGCTTGGATGAAGAGAATTCAATGTTTATGCAATTTTCCAACTTTGATGTTTCTTGTGAATCAAGCCATGAAATGCTTCAATCCTTGGGCCAAATCTGGTCTTGGCAAGTTGCATTAACATGTTGTGACATAATTGAGTGGAATAGAGGTCACATAGAAGCTTGAAACTCAAAATTGAAAAATCCCTCTTTGACATGAACATGAAAATTATGTGATTTTTGCCAACTTTGAAAGGCCATATCTTGAGTTCTAGGATGAATCAAGACATGTTCTAGTACTTTTTGAAAAGGTAAAGACCTAATCTACAACTTTCATGTCCAAGAAATTTTCATTTGAAGCTTTTTTGGTCATGAAAGAGGAGGTTGAAAATCTTTCCCAAAATGGAAAGTTTCCATTACAAGTCATTTCCAAAAATGGCAAGTTTGCAATTGGCTCAGAATTCTTCAATCTTGTGAACTTCCAACCACTTCTAAGATCAAATAAAGGTCATAGAACTTCAATTTGATGATGATGACCCTATGGTACCCTTGTTGGGGGCCTCAGATGCCCTGATTTTGACTTAACTTGCTCAAGAAGTTACCCAATGATCAGATGACTTCCATAGTGAATTTCTTCATCAAAATTGGTACACATGATCCTTATAACATATCAAGAACAATAGAAACAATAATGACCAAAAACATTTGAGTTAAGGCCTCTGAAACCAAAACCCTAATTTTGGTCATCTGTGTAGTGAAAACCCTAGCTCTGCTTCCATGCCTTTGCCAATTTTGTGATTTCTTGACTTCCATGGACTTTGGGGAGCATAATATGATTATAGAACACACATGGACCCTCTTGGAAAGCTTCAAGACCATTGGGATGGCTCAGATTGAATCTTGGATTGCCCAGATCACAAACCCTAGATGTAGATGAAAATGGAACTATACAGTGAAACAAATATGCCATATGAGATGTAATGGTTATGTAAATGAAAAAACGAAGGATCACAAGCCATGGTGTGAGAAAAAGTGAGGGAAAATTTGGGGTGTTTACAATGAGCAGAGATAGAATGGAGATCTTTGAGGGTGTCTGGTGGATCATAATAGATTATGACAGGAGGTCTGATTTCAGGTGATGCAGGTGCAGAGAGTTGTTGATGAGATTGTTGATGTTGCTGAAAGTTGTTGAAAGAATCTGGGACATGAACTGTTGTTGGATCATAGTAAATGGTGTCCGTTGAGATGTCGTCATTGATGGTTGCTGTCATTGTAGTAGACTTCGTTGGAATGATGTTTGCTGATGTTGTAGGAGATACCTCCGAAATGGTGTTTGCTGGTGTTGTAGGAGAGATGTTTGTTGAATTTGTAGGAGCTGGAACTGTTGTTGATGTGATTTGCAGGATGCCTTCTCTGATGAGACTGCTGATACCATTCTTCAGTTTTGCACAACCATTGGTAGAAATCTTGCTATCTTTACAATGGTAACGACCACTCGAGTATCATTCTCAAGGATTCTTGTATTGTTATTAATTGAAGGTAACCAAATTCCGAATTAGGGGGGGTTGTTTTAAGGGGTTTGTTTTAAGGTCGATAAAAAAATAGAACAATTAAGCGATTAAAAATAAGTTATTATGCAATTAAGCTAAACGATTTATCTACTGTTTCGGTTTCCCAATCTATCATCGATTCACATAATTTTCATGCCCTAAGCGGATTCTAATCCCTTTTCAATAATAGTACCAATTAACAAGCTTAAAAGATCCTATAAGACCTATATTACTAAATTCCGAATTAAGCAAACAGATTAAATCTTCCGTGAATTAAGCAAACAAGAAAATTGCGCGGATAAAGCAAACGCGATAAAGTAAAGGAATGATAGGTGCAGTCGAAATTAATCAATATTATTCTAAATAATTGAATAAAGCAGAAAAAGTATATAGCATAATATAAAAAGGGAAAATCAATTAATTGACAAATTTTAAAACCTCAAGGTTGCGGTGGAAACCGATTACAGTAGATGAATCTCGGTGATTAGTTCTCCATAATTCGTCTCTTCGAGCGTAAAAAATTAAAATCGTAAAAAGTGTGTCTGTGAACAGCTGCGGCTGCTAGGTTAAATAGAAAAACCTAAAAAACCCGTTTACAACCCAACTGGGTCAAATACATAACCCAAGCCCAATTCTAAATGACCCGAAACTAAATAAAACTAATGCAGCAGCTTCAAACGTAATTCTGGAAAATATGACTCCGAATTTGACTTTGACTCCAACACAAAAGTTGTAGCTCTCTCTCTTAGCTTTCCATCGACTTGTAGAACTCCTCAATCAGATACCTGAACTTCGGTTATGATCATTTTCGTAAAAGCTGTTAAAGCTGAAAATTAAGTACGAAAATAAAATTAAGCCAAAAATAAAGTAAAACAGAAAAACAAATTAAAATATAAAAATAAACAAATAAAACCAAAGAAATACTTAAGTGCAAACATGGTAGAATGTACATTAAAATGAACTGATCAAATTCCCCCAGACTTGAACTTTTGCACTCCGAGCAAAAATAAACTCAAGACTCAAGAAACACAACATCATTCAAATACTCATTCTAGGCTACAAACTCTTCTTCGATTAAGATAGCATCGATAGGTACTAATCTTACACACTAAGGATATCGTAAGAACACAAATCCGCAATTGTGAGGTCATAAGCCTCCATCATATACAAACCATTTTGAATCATGTTATTATGCCTAAGTCTAACTTACTCATCCTCCCTTTTGCTCTCTTTCATTCTAGTGCAATCACATTAAGCCCGTTATTTATTCATACACATGGTAAATAAGCTTGTTAGTGATTATGATCCATAATTGACAATATTTTAAAGTTACTTTAGTAACAACAAATTATTATTTTTTTTTCTTAAGGTTTCACATCCGTTAGGATAAATAACGGGGTGAGGGTCACCTAACTTAAAAGGCGGATTCCTATTCAGATTTCTTTTTAAGCGCAAGATCATTCACTTATTTGTATCAACTTAATTACTTAGTGTGTGATTTCTAGATGGTGCTGACTGCTTGATAAACTACTTAAGAGATATTAAAGTATGAGAAATCAAGGCTATGGCATAACAAGTATTAAAAAAAATACCATATTCAGGAGATTTAAAGTGTTAAAACGATACCGATCTTGTGAACTTTTCCCAAGTCTCCACAACTAACCTCAAAACAATCTATAGCCTAAAACTTTCGGAAAAAATGCCTAGTGTTTCTAAAATAAAATAAACAAAAACAAAGAAAATAAATTATTCCCTCCCCCACACTTAAAACAAGCATTTTCCTCAATGAAAGGACATAAATATAAAATAATAGGGAGAGAAAGGAAAGAACACACCCGAGTAGTCAAGGTGGATATGTGATCACATAAGCCGCATTTCCTAAAGAGAGCTCTTCTACAGTCTCTTCTTCCAAAGTGGGGATCTCACAGAGTAGCTTTAGGTAGTATCCATTAATATTGAAGTTTTTATTAGTGCCTTTGCCTTTTATTCCAGGATCAAAGAAGAATCTTTGATAAGTAAAAGTGTTGAATGTGAACATGATAATGATCTCCTTTTCAACAACTTTAAAAATCAAAGTATTAAGGGGATGCCTCACTACTTTTGTTCCATCTTCAATTGAGATCCTATGCATACTCATGGATGGGCTAATATCACAAATGTCAACCAAATTCCATCCAATTCCCTTCTTATGTTCCTGTAATGATTTTTCTTCCTGCACAAATTCAAATAAATTATTAGGAAGTGGCTTTAGCTCTAAAGAGGGTGATTTCTCGATGGATGGTTTGTTCCGGGAAGCCGGGGTGTCGAGAGCTTCATTGACACGAACAACTTCATCTGCAACCTCATTTGCAATAAGAATATCAACTTGCAAGGTAACCTCAATTTCAGCACAAACAGAGTAAATTTTAGTGTCAGTACAAACATCACAAGAGTAAACATCATTAAAATCAGACAATGATGGAAAATCAGCTGCAAACAAATTAATACAAGTATCATCAACAGTTTCAGAAGGCAACTCTATTTGAAAAATAGAATGTTCTTCCGAAGGTTGTTGGTTTGATCCTTGAGCTTGTTGCATGGCATTTATCGAAGTGGTAAGTTGATCAAGCTGTATTTGCAAAGTCTGAAAATTATAATCTATTTGTTGTTGATACTTGATATTATTTGTAGCCATTTGGTTTACAAGATCCTCTAGTGAAGGTTCAGAAGGTGCAGAGCACCCTACTTCTAATTCCTTTAGATGCTTATTCGGATCCTCATCTGCAAAACCATTAATATTGGCAAAAAGTGTGTTAAACCAAATTTCAATTCGAAAGGTGCATCAACAACATGATATTCAATACATAAAGCATTATAATTCACAAGTGAAGCCAGTTCTCTCAGAGTTCTTTGATCAGCCATGATATGATTATGAATTTCAACACAGAATCAAATAAAATCAATATAGATTTAAAAAGAATGAAAAAGGGAAAAGCGATTAAAATGAAATCTAAAAAATATAAAAATAACACTAAAAATCTAAGTAAATCAAATAAAGCTCACGCAAAAAATTTCAGATTTTTTTGAAAATATGAAAAGAGAAAATAAATCAAATAAAATAGAAAAACACAAAATTTGCGATTTTGAGGGTCGAAATCCTTTAGAATTTCATTCTAAAAGAGTATTATTCTTCGATTTTTTTTCTGATTTTCTGGAAAAAATTCGGAGTAAATCGAAACAGTAGCTTCCAACTTACCGGAAAGGCTGGAAAACTTATCACTATAGTGCAACCAGCATTGCAACCCTGAAAATCAGCAAACACAACAAAAAAGAAAAGAAAAAAAGCTAGCAAGAAAACTATAATTATGACTATAAAATTAGTTAATGACAACAAGAATCCCCGACAACGGCGCCAATTTGATCCGCGTGTCGCGCACGGATCAAAACTGAGTTCTTTTGAAAAATGTAGTATATGGTAACGACAACTCGAGTATCGTTCTCAAGGATTCTTGTATTGTTATTAATTGAAGGTAACCAAATTCCGAATTAGGGGGGGTTATTTTAAGGGGTTTGTTTTAAGGACGATAAAAAAACAGAACAATTAAGCGATTAAAAATAAGTTATTATGCAATTAAGCTAAACGATTTATCTACTGTATCGGTTTCCCAATCTATCATTGATTCACATAATTTTCATGCCCTAAGCGGATTCTAATCCCTTTTCGATAATAGTACCAATTAACAAGCATAAAAGATCCTATAAGACCTATATTCCTAAATTCCGAATTAAGCAAACGGATTAAATCTTCCGTGAATTAAGCAAACACAAAAATTGCGCGGATAAAGCAAACGCGATAAAGTAAAGGAATGATAGGTGCAGTCGAAATTAATCAATATTATTCTATATAATTGAATAAAGCAGAAAAAGTATATAGCATAATATTAAAAGGGAAAATCAATTAATTGACAAATTTTAAAACCTCAAGGTTGCGGTGGAAACCGATTACAGTAGATGAATCTCGGTGATTAGTTCTCCATAATTCGTCTCTTCGAGTGTAAAAAATTAAAATCGTAAAAAGTGTGTATGTGAACAACTGCGGCTGCTAGGTTAAATAGAAAAACCTGAAAAACCTGTTTATAACCCAACTGGATCAAATACATAGCCCATACCCAATTCTAAATGACCCGAAACTAAATAAAACTAATGCAGCAGCTTCAAATGAAATTCTGGAAAATATGACTCCGAATCTGACTTCAACTCCAACACAAAAGTTGTAGCTCTCTCTCTTAGCTTTCCATTGACTGGTAGAATGCCTCAATCAGATTCCTTGAACTCCAGTTATGATCATTTTCGTAAACGCTGTTAAAGCTGAAAATTAAGTACGAAAATCAAATTAAACCAAAATTAAAATAAATTAGAAAAACAAATTAAAATATAAAAATAAACAAAGAAAACTAAAGAAATTCCTAAGTGCAATCATGTAGGAATGTGCACCAAAATTCACTGATCAACTGCTGATACCATTCTTCAGTTTTGCACAACCATTGGTAGAAATCTTGCAAGCTTCACAATGGGCCTCACAACCCGGGAACACTTGGCACTTCAATAACTGAGCTTTAACTTCGGCCAGTGGTGTTTGAATACTTGCAATGTCATTAATCAAAATTGCTGGTTGGTCTTCCCCAATGGCATTAATCCTTTGTCCACCGTGATTTGGTATTGGATTCTTCGTGACATTTGGAGGAGGTGCGAAATTCAAAGCTTTGGAATCAACTAAGTTCTGAACTTTCATGTGCAATGCCTCACATTTCTCTGTTGTATGGCCAGGTGCATTGGAGTGGAAGGCACATCTGGCGTTGACATCATAGTTCCTTGGGTGATTCAGAGGATCGGGTGGAGTCAAGGTTCTCAATTCAATCAGGTTGAGCTTTAATAACTGTGGAAGTAGAGCTGCATAGGGCATCGGGATGAGATCGAAAAACCTGTTAACCTGAGAAGGCCTTTGCTGGAATGGACGTTGTTGTTGTAAGATCTCTGTTGTTGAGGAAACTGTTGTTGTTGTAGGAAGTGTTGTTGCTGTGGATACTGTTGTTGCTGAGGTGCTGGAGCAGGAATGGTGACTGCGGCCACTGATCTTTGCAAGTACTGAGGCCTACCTCTTCCCATATGTACTGAGTTGGTTTCACCTGTCCTTCTAGGTCATGAGAATGGTTTCCTGGCATTGCTAGAGCTGGCACCATTGTCAGAGATCTTACCCATCTTCAAAATACTTTCAATTCTCTCACCAGCTATAACTACATCTGCAAAACTGGTAGAAGAGAAAGCAGCAAGCCGATCAATGTAGGTTCCTTGCAAAGTATTCATAAACATATCACCCATTTCCCTTTCAGACATGGGTGGTTGGACAGCAGTAGCAAGTTGTCTCCACCTTTGGGCACATTCCCTGAAACTTTCTCTCGAGGATTGAGACATACCCATCAACAAAGTCCTATTGGGAGCCATATCCAGGTTGTACTGATAATGGCATATAAAGGCCTCGACTAAGTCCTTCCAGTTTCTGATTGTTGCTCTGGATAGGTGAGAATACCACTCATGGGATGCCCCGGTTAAACTGTCTTCGAAGTAGAACATCCACAGTTTTTCATCCATGGTATAAGCTTTCAATATTCCCAGAAAGGATTGAAGATGGGTACGAGGACATGAGGTACCGTTATACTTCTCAAAGCATGGAGGTTTGAACTTGTAAGGAATCCTTACTCCTTCCACTAAACCCATATCCATCACATCAAACCCCAAAGAGTTCTGGGATTCCAAGGATCTCAGCTTCTCAGATATCTCGTCCAGACGACGGTCATAAACTTCATCAACCCCAGCACCCAACACTGTAAACTGCTCATCCTGAGGGTCTTCCTGTAGAACACGATCTCCAGTGTTTCTCTGGGTATTACCAATGACATTGACTTCAGGGTTGATGTGGGGCCCAAATTCTGATGGATTTGTTTGCAGCTGATCGCGCACGTTGTTACTTATACCCCCAGTGCCTGCATGGTTCTCGTCTGGAGTTTTCCGCTCAACTAACTCCCTCAATATTTCTTGGGTCTGTGCTAGCCCAGTCATCACAGCCATGAATTAATTCATCTGAGTCCTCACTTCTATCCTCACATCAGTCATCTAAGTCCTCACATCTGTCAGCTCTTGCTGAAGTTGATCCATATGTAAGCTCGGAAGGTTGTTACGGGTCAGATATCGGTGGATACGATTGACGAGAAAGACTCTCCTACGAGCAATATTTCTTGAAACAACCAACAAGGTGAGAAAACAACAACAAAACACCTGCAAAACAAATGAGGATGAGATTAGTATGCAATCTAGTATGTCTATTTGTCTTCCAAGTGTCGCTCCCGATAAGTGGGAATGGCCCAGATAAAGGTACAGACGCGAACGGTCGGCGAGGGGGACAGTGAGAACACACAGCCGTGAACTCACTGGAGATGAATAGAGTCGCCAGCTAGGCATTTTTATCCCGGAGGAAAGGCAATGCTGCATGGGCCTAGAAAGAGATGGATAAGACGGTCACGAACCAGAGAGACTGAGAAAGGGGGTTGGTTACAACCTGGGAAGGTATTAGCACCCAGATTGTCCGTCGTACTCGACGGGATCCACGCTTAAAAAGATTTGTGTTTTAAAGGGGTAGTGTCAGTGCATTCTGTGTATAAAATAGCTGGAAAAAGATGTACAGGTGTCAGTGTAAGAAGTGAAGTGTATAATGATGTGTCAGTGTAAGGATGAGAATGAATTGCTCAAGATTATGAGGCTAAAGAATAAAGCTAGAAGGAGGGGGAATATACAGAGACTTTTGTTCGATAACTGTTAAGTTATGCCTACGTATCCTCTCGTGCAATGAGGAAGTCAGAACACCGTAGTTCGACCCAAAGAGACTGAAAGATGAATTGACTTGTGAACTGCTTACTTGTCAATGCTCAAGTGTATGACCTGTCTGGCTCAGGTGCAAACTGTCTTGCATTAGACGGAAGAAGCAAGTTCTCGTTTATGAGTGAAGGTGATGAGAGAAGAATCCCGAAGGAGACGATTATTGTTTGTTTTTTTTTCCAGTCTTTTATTGTTTTTGAAATTTGTCATAAGTTAATGAGCTTAAGCCTAAACCAATGGATTTAGTAAACTCATCACATCTTCCCTCTGATTAGGGGTAATGAGAATACCTTAAGTGTGAAGTCAGATTCTCACACTTAATCACCTTTGGTATAGGATTAAGATCATTAACCTATTTGTGATTATTTAGATGTTTTTGTGGTTTTTTTTGTTTAGTGTTGAGTAATGAGGTTAAGCCATAATCAGGGATTTAACAGACTCATTACACCATCCTAATAGAAGGATAATAGATGAGAATGTTTAAGCTGAGGAAAGCTCCTCAACTTAATCCATGATTAGGGATTAAACTCATGACAAAACAAGCCTTTGATTAAGTGGATTTTATTTAGTGATAAGATGATGAAGTGATTTTTAGGGTTTGTAAGACAACTTGAGGGGGACTTGTCCATTAACACTAGGGTTAGTCCTTCTTAACCAATTAAGGAAGAATTAGAACCCTAATGCAAGGCCCAAGTTACAAGTGTGATGTCTTGATGATTATTAAGTGAATTGATTAAAGGAGTTAAACACATTAAGGGTTTAACACTTGGGATTAAAGTTATACACTCCATCCTAAGATAAGGATGCAGGCATAAGCTTAATCACAAAGCCTTAAAGCCTTTAGGGTTTAGTCCCTGATTATGAGATGAGGAGAGAAGACTCAATGAGACACAAAGGTAAAACTAAGAGGGGAGACTAATCAAAACCCTAAACATTATCATGCTTGGTTGTTCCTAAGGTTTGTGAGGTATACAAGAGAAATCTTCAATGGAACCACCAGGAAGCAGATGAAAGGATCAAGAGAAGCAAAGTGACTTGCTTCATTCAAGAAGTCAAGTCACTTGAGGAAAGAAAGTGGGAGGAACAAGAATGAGCAAGCTCAATCTCAAACACATATCAAAATGCAGCAATGGATGCAAGAGAGATGAAAAGAAAAGTTATGAGAAGTGAAGGCAAATTCACTTCTCAAGTTCACTTACCACCTGAAATGTTAGAAAAGGAATGCAATGCAATGCAAAATGGGATGAGATGACATGATGAGAAACAAAACCAGAAGCACATACATGATGCTAATGAGGCAGCACATGGAAATGATCATACAAGTTCATGAATGCAAATGAAGCAAGTTATGAACCATGAACATACATGAAAAGTTATGGAGTGCATATGACATACAACATGACAAATGAGGGATGCAATGATCAAACATGCTTTCAATATGTCTTATGATGTCAAATGAATCAAATGGATGCTTGAAATGTCATGGCAAGTCATGTTATGCAAGAGAATGCAAGATGAATGCATATGGAAGCCCAAATTAGGGTTTAGGATCCAAACATCAAACAAAAACCAAAAACAGAAACAAACCCTAAGATAAAAAATGGAAAATGCCACTCAAGGGACCCCTAATCCTATTCTAAACCACTGCCCAAAGGAGAAGTCTCAACTCCTAACCTAACTCAAGATATGAATTTTACAAGATTTTAGGGTTTTTAGGGTTCCTAAACAAAAGAAATGTCAAACAATTTGAAAATGCAAGATCAAATCATGGCAATTTAATCTCAAAAACTACATGCCAAACATAATGCAATGCAAGAAGAATCAATGTCCAACTCCTCATGAATAGGCAGAAATGATTTTTTGAACTTTGGATCAAAACAATGCACAAAAATGATTTTAATTCAATGAAAAATTATCAAAATGCATCAAGATCAAAAAAGAAATTTGGTTTGAAGGTTGGACAATGTTTCTAAATGTCTTAGAACATTTCATGAATTTTTTGGTGATTTTTAAATACCTAAAAGCATTTTTAATAAATTAATTTCCATTAACCAATTAAAAATAATATTTTAAATATTTAAAAATACTTTTTTAATGTTAAAAATAAAATAAAAATATTTTTTGTGTCATAAAAATTAATGAAACTCAGGATAAAAAGTTTCATAATTTTTAAACAAGTTTTACTATTTTAAATAAATTAGGCAAATTAAATGAAAGAAAAAGAAATAAAAAATGAATTTTAAAGAAAGTAAGCAGATCCAAGGGTGGAGATTTGAACTGGGTTTGGGATAGTTGACTGGCGCGCAGATCCAAGGGTCCTGGTTGCATCTGAGTTAATTAATTTAATTATAATTAATTAGAACTAATTAAGGGATTAGGGCTAAACAAGTGGATCTGGGCCATTCAAACAAGCGGGAAGTCAAACAAGTCAAAGGATCCTACGCTCCACATTCAAATGGGATTAATGACTGTAATTAGGGCAAAACAAATTCAGGTGACCGGAGGGGAGCTCCGGTCATCTTCCCCGGCGACCCCAAAACCCTAGAATGCGATTCAGGCCACCCCAAGCTAAATTAAACGCCCAGAAACAATCCTCACACTTCTAGCAACTCAAATCACCAATCAATCATCATTTATCCAGCAAGAACAGGTTGAATCGAAACAAAACAAAAATGGGGCCAAACTTTCAGACACTCATGAAATGCTCATTTTTTCACCATTTTCGATTCTAAACATATCACAATGATCCTTAAAGCATGTACTTTCAGTTTATAACAAAAAATCAAAGCTTTAAGAGAATGTGTTCTTGGCCATACCTGAGATGGAGACTCCTGTTTCTGGACTTTCAAAGCTGTTCTTTGGTGCAAACTTGCTCCACTGATCCCCCTGGTACTATTGGCAGGCTTAGAATGAGCTTAAGCAAGCTATTTTGAGAAGTTCCAATCTGATATAGCAGAAAATGAGCTCTGTGTGTAGGCTGTTTTAGATCAATGTGGAGGGTGGTTTTGGTTCCTTTTGATGTGTTTGATTTGTTGGTGAAGAAAGTTTGGATGTTTGATGGCTGTGGAAGGTGATTCGAAGGAAAATGCAGATTGGGGTGGAAAATGGTGAAGCTATGATCTTGCTCAGTTCAAGCCTGAATCTTGTTGGTTCTGGCTTAGTGAAACATGGTAAAAAGGTTGATGAAACTTGCTGGAATGTTTGTGAGGTGAGGAGGCAGATTCGAAGGAAAATGCAAATGGGATCAGTTTTGTGTATGTGATGTTCTGGCCTGTTTCAGCTTTGCTTCTTGAGTGTTATGGCCAGCATTTGGATAGTATAAAATAATCCCATAGGTCAGATGATCTGACCTGGCCTCTATTGATTGGTAAGTTCACTTTTGCCAAAAGTCCACTCTTTGTGTAAGAGAGGTATGGCTTGGTTCTAGGCTAGTACAAGCATGGGGCTGGCGCAGCAAGGGTGAGGGGAAAGGCTAGCAAAGCTCAGCATCCAATGTAGCAAGTGGTAGGAAGTGTGATCATGAGTTTTGCAAGTTGGCTCATTTTGGTTCACATGTGATTTTCTCACTCCATAAGCCATGAAACATGAGCATTTTTGGTTCAATTCTGACTTTTAGGGCCTATGTGATGTTTGTACATTGGTTTGATGCCAACTAGAAGTTGCAACTTGCCTTGAAACATGATTTTGCAAATTTTCCATTTAGTGCATGTCTTGAAAATCAATGATTTTTGCCAACTTTGTCACACCATAACTTTTGATCCAAGAAGAATTTGATCATGTTCTTGTACTTTTTGAAAAGGGAAAAATGTATCCTACAACTTTCATGACCAAAGTTTTTCCATTTGAAGCTTCTTTGGATCAAAAATCAAGGCTTGAAAAATGACCTAACATGACATATTCTTGAAAAGTCAACTATGCCCAAAAAAAAGTCAACTTTGCAAAACTTCAAATTCTTGATTTTTGTGAACTTCAACCTTCTTCCATGATCAAATAAAGATCATATACACTCAAAATGATGAAGATCACCCATTGGTTGGGTCATTGGGGGCCTCAGATGCCCTGATTTTGCACTGGCTTGTCCAGAAAGTCAACTCTTGATCAGATGACTTCCCCATGGAATTTCTTCATGAAAATTGATATGCATACTCCCTATACCATATAGAGACCAATAGAAACAAGAATGACCAAAAAAATTGGAGTTATGGCCTCTGAAACCAAAACCCTAATTTTAGGTCAACCGTGCAGTTAAACTTGGCCCTGCATCCATACCAATCCCAGTTCTTGTGATTGTTTTGCATTCTTGACTTTGAGAGGATATAATATGATACTTGAACACATGTAGACCCCTTTGAAGTGATTGTTGACCTTTGGAGTGGCTCAAGAAGCTCTTGGATTGCTCAGATCACAAACCCTAGATGCAGATGACTTTGAATCTATGCAGTGAATCAAAAATGAAATATGGGGTGATATGAGGGTGTTTATGCATATGAGAATGATCACAAGCCATGGTGTGAATGGGTGAGGGCAAATTTGGGGTGTTTACAGCTGCCCCTATTCAAACATGAGTTAGCTGTGCAGGATGTAAGCAACGGCTTAACAGGCGAACAAGATAACTTGTGGTTGAATACCAAAGACAGTCCAAAATTTGCACTCACAGAATGAAGAAGAAAAGGGATATAGATTGTAAAAGGAAAATAAAGTATATTGTAAAGTATGGGCGACGGAGGACGACCGTCGAGCAGAGGACGACTGCTGGGTAAAGAGCAATGACGGGGACGGCCGACATGCTGAGGTAAGTGTGAAGTAAAGCAATGACGGGGACGGCCGACATGCTGGGGATAAAAGGTAAAGCCAAGACGGGGACGGCCGACTGGCTGGGGAAAATAAGATATTATGATGGGGACGGCCATCACGATAAAGTTGTAAAATTCTCTGGGGATTGATGAAGCATGACGGGGACGGCCATCAAGTTCACAAAGCAAAGTAACCGACGATGGGGACGGCCATCGGGTTAAAAAGGAAAAGGGACCACGACGGGGACGGCCATCGGGTTAAAGAATAAACGAAATTAACAGATGATGGGGTACGGCCATCAAAGGCGAAGGACGATCACCTAGCAGGGGACGGCTGCTCTGTTGGGGAATAAAAGAAATATGATGGGGACGGCCATCAAAGGTGGAGGACGACCACCTGGCAGGGTACGGCTGCCGAAAATATCAACGATGGGGACGGCCATCGGATAAAAGGTCAACGATGGGGACGGCCATCGGACGAGCATGATGGAGGACGACCATCAAGAGGTGGAGGACGACCACCTAGCAGGGGACGGCTGCTCTCGAGGTTTCTCATGACACAGGACGAGTGCCAGATAACCAAAATCAACAATGGGGACGGCCATTGGATAAAATGATGAAGGACGATCATCAAAAGGTGGAGGACGACCACCTAGCAGGGGACGGCTGCTAAAAAAAATCAACGATGGGGACGGCCATCGGATGAGCATGATGGAGGACGACCATCAAGAGGTGGAGGACGACCACCTAGCAGGGTACGGCTGCTCTCAGGGTTTATCATGACACAGGACGAGTGTCAGATAAGAAGGAAAATTTGCTTTGTTGGCGATCTACTGGGGAGTAGTAAACACGGACGAGTGTTTATATCCAAGAAACAAAAGGTATAAGTGTTTGGTATTGTGTATAGATTAAAGATGCGGACGAGCATCCTTAAGACTACGATACGGACGAGTATCGGGTAGAAACAAACTGACACATGTTCAGAGATGATGATACGGACGAGTATCAACGGGTTAACAAAGAACACGGACGAGTGTTGAATCTGAGGGGACTCCTGGGGAAAAGTAGACACGGACGAGTATCTATATTCAAAGAGACGTATGTGTTTGACACAGTGTATGGATTAAAGATACGGACGAGCATCCTTAAGACTATGATACGGACGAGTATCATGTAGAAACAAACGCTTGACGCATATTCTGAGATGATGATATGGACGAATACCATCTGGTTAACAAAGAACAAGGACCAATGTTGAATCTGTGGGGATATGAATGGTATAGACAAGATACGGACGAGTATCTGTATGAGTGTATAGATGAGTGTTTATCTGCTGGGGAAGAATGACACGGACGAGTGTCGAGAAAGAAAAGTATAATATGAACAAATATCTGATATACAAAGTGTAGGTGACTGCGCTGGGGATATGACACGGACGAGTGCCACGGAAATTATAAGTATATGTGAGTGCAAAGAGGATGCCTTTGGTTTTCTGCTGGTGATTTGACACGGACGGGTGTCAGGAAGTGTCTGTAATATGGGTGATTTTGTTCGCGAAGAGTGTTCAGGCGACCTTACTGGGGAGAGATGGCACGGTCGGGTGTCAAAATGAGTATATACTGGTGTTCTGATTTGTGAGGCAGCTGCTTTTGCCGGGGACTCTGGTGGGGATTTTTCTATACATTGATGAGCTGTCATTATTCACAAGTGTTCGATTCATACATGGCTTATGATTATGCTATGTGTTTGATTTTTGCCGTAATGCTCCGTACTAGACGGAATGCTACGCTTTGTGGGTAAATATGATGCAAATGCTATGATTGTGCAAAGATACCAAACCGGGATCCTGGTCCCGTTGCTGCGAAGATCTTCGATCGATCTGCTTGAAATGGACATCCCAGCTGGGGGTGAGATCATTAGTAGATCTGATGATATGATATCTGCTTGGGGATTCGGGCCATTGATAAACCTATCCTTATGAATGAGAGACCCAGCTGGGGCTGGTAGAAGCTTTCTTCACTCTGTTGTGATCTTCTATGCGCTGCTCTTCTGGATAGAGGCTGGAACTCTGTGGGGAGATGGTTCTCTGACTTTGTGTATTTCGGCTGAGGATAAAAAGGCAACTCGGCTGGGGAGGAAAAGAGATCATTGAGAAACCTCCCTAGGGATTCTGTTGAAGAGGATCCTTGACTCAGCCGGGGATATAGGTGCCTTTTGTGATACCTACCCATTCTGATGGGGATAAGTAATAAGTGGCAATCTCAGCTGGGGGAAGTCATGGGGGGCGACTCAGCTGGGGAGAGAGCACTTCAGGTGCTAAAATTGAGCGTGGATTTGCCAGCTTGCTGGGATAAAGTTTTCATGCCCCAAGTCGCGTTCTGGATAACTGCAATCCTGAAAAAGATAGAGAAACGCACAAGATAATCCCGAGGTATCCCTTACTGGATTCCGTCATAGGAGTTTAGAATACTTCTGAGAGTAAACATATTTCCTGCAAGCATGTTTTTATTTGAAGATAAGCATCTGTATTCTTATGCAATCAGTTTTTTTCTTTTAAGACATCAGACATTTTTTGCAAATAAAATGTACAAAACGAGACATGACTGAAAATCTGATTTTATTAATTCATATGCCCTGAATTGGCGAGATACAGTCAAAGGAACATATCCCCTGAAATGAGGAGATTGTTATAAATTGAGAAACAAAATGCTGGCAGTGTTGATGACGCTTTAAGGAGCTTCCTCTTTACCATGACTCGTATGACTTTTGACGTTCTTCTCATCTTGCTTTCTGAAGAATGTTGATTCTGATTGATGCTTGATCCTTTCGAAGCTTACCAAGTTGTAGGTGATACAGACGAATTCAGAATGCAGTTGTTCGCTTATTCCCTTATTTTGCATGGATCGCCCTTTCGGGTTTTCAATCCATCGGGATACCCATTTTTGCCTGAGCTGTCCAATGCGGCTTTTCAACTCAGCGGGTGTACATTTTTTTTATTTATTTTCCCTTATTTTTGCCCGAGTCTTTTATTCTGTTTTTGACTCGCCGGGATGCCCTATTTTTTGCCTGGACTTACATTCTGTTTTTGTGTCCAGCGGGTCATTTTCACGCGAAGTATTTTTTAACTGCATCTGAATTCACAGGGGACGGGAAATCTTCACCATCCATGGTGCTGAGCATCAGTGCTCCACCCGAGAAAACTTTCTTTACCACAAATGGTCCTTCATAATTCGGAGTCCACTTGCCCCTGTGGTCTGTATGAGGAGGGAGGATTCTCTTCAGCACCAGATCTCCTATTTGGTATTCTCGGTGCCTGACTTTCTGATCGAAGGCTTTCTTCATTCTCTTCTGATATAACTGCCCATGACAAATTGCAGCCAATCTTTTCTCTTCGATCAGACTCAGTTGTTCGAATCGGGCCCTAACCCATTCTGCTTCACTCAGTTTAACATCCATCAGTACTCGGAGAGAGGGTAATTCAACTTCGACAGGTAGGACCGCTTCCATACCATACACAAGTTGATACGGTGTTGCCCCAGTGGATGTCCTGATTGACGTGCGGTACCCATGCAAGGCAAATGGTAGCATTTCATGCCAGTCTTTGTAAGTGACTACCATCTTCTGCACAATCTTCTTGATATTCTTATTTGCTGCCTCAACAGCGCCATTCATCTTTGGCCTGTAAGGAGAAGAATTGTGATGTTGGATCTTGAAGTCCCGGCATAGCTCTGCCATCATTTTGTTGTTCAAGTTGGAACCATTATCAGTAATGATTCGCTCGGGCACTCCATACCGACAGATGATATCTCTTTTCAGAAATCTGGCTACCACTTGTCTCGTGACGTTTGCATATGAGGCTGCTTCAACCCACTTGGTGAAATAATCAATGGCGACCAGGATGAATCTGTGGCCATTTGAAGCAGTTGGCTCAATCTTGCCAATCATGTCAATGCCCCACATGGCAAAGGGCCAGGGTGAAGACATTATGTTCAAGGGATTGGGAGGCACATGCACCTTATCCGCATAAATCTGGCATTTATGGCATTTTCTGGCGTAGGCACAACAGTCAGCATCCATCGTGATCCAGTAATAGCCTGATCTTAGCAACTTTTTAGCCATGGCATGCCCTCCTGCATGGGTACCAAAAGATCCTTCGTGCACTTCATGCATCAACAAATCTGCTTCCGTCTTGTCAACACATCTGAGGAGTACCATATCAAAGTTCCTTTTGTATAAAGATCCGTCAGCGTTCAGAAAGAAACTACCAGCAAGCCTTCTCAAAGTCTTCTTATCATTGGAAGATGCCCCAGGTGGGTATGTTTGGTCCTCCAAGAAGCGCTTAATGTCATGGAACCAAGGCTTATCATCTTTAACAACATCTGCTGCAAATACATATGCTGGTCTATCGAGTCTGGACACTGAAATCTGAGGTACAAAGTTGGCAGCCTGAACTTTGATCATGGACGAAATGGTAGCAAGAGCATCTGCAAATTGATTCTCGTCTCGAGGGATATACTCAAGCTTGACTGTTGTGAAGAAAGTCAATAACCTCCTTGTATAATCCCTGTAAGGTATTAGATGATCCTGGTGTGTGTACCATTTGCCGTTGGTTTGATTGATTACCAAAGCTGAATCTCCGAATACAGTCAATGTCTTGATCCTGAGGTCAATGGCTTCCTCAAGACCCATAATACAAGCTTCGTATTCAGCTTCGTTGTTAGTGCAGTTGAAAGTGAGTTTTGCCGAGAAAGGCATGTGAACTCCTTTAGGTGTAATGAGTACTGCACCAACACCACGACCATTCATATTAACAGCCCCATCAAACATCATAGTCCATTCTTCTTTCGGGTCAGGCCTTTCAGTGTGAACAGGCTCTTCATGATCTTTTGATTTTATGAACATGATGTCTTCATCAGGGAAGTCAAATCTCATAGGCTGGTAATCATCAATGGGTTGCTCAGCAAGATATTCAGACAATACACTGCCCTTGATGGCTTTCTGAGAGGTGTACTGGATGTCATATTCTGTGAGAATCATTTGCCATCTTGCAACCCGTCCGGTAAGAGCTGGTTTCTCGAAAATGTACTTGACTGGGTCCATCTTTGAGATCAACAAAGTAGTGTGGGTCAACATATACTGTCTCAGTCGGCGAGCAGCCCACGCTAAAGCACAGCAAGTTTTCTCGAGCAGTGAATAACGTTGTTCACAGTCGGTAAACTTTTTGCTTAGGTAGTATATTGCATACTCTTTTCGACCATACTCGTCATGCTGGCCCAGCACACACCCCATTGACTCTTCTAATACTGTCAAGTACATGATCAGAGGTCTTCCTTCAACTGGAGGCATAAGGATTGGAGGTTCTTGTAAGTACTCTTTGATCTTGTCAAAAGCCTTCTGGCAGTCTTCATTCCAACTGACCGTCTGTTCTTTTCTTAACAGCTTGAACAAGGGCTCACAGGTTACCGTAAGGTGAGATATGAACCGTGAGATGTAGTTCAATCGACCTAAGAACCCTCGAACTTCTTTCTCTGTTTTCGGTGCAGGCATCTCTTGAATAGCTTTGACTTTATCAGGGTCAACTTCAATCCCTTTCTCGCTTACAATAAAGCCCAGCAGCTTACCAGATCGCACCCCGAATGTGCATTTGTTGGGGTTCAACTTCAGTTGGTACTTCCTCAAACGCTTGAACAACTTCAGCAGATTTACCAGGTGATCTTCTTCAGTGAGGGACTTGGCAATCATGTCATCCACATAACACTCTATCTCTTTATGAATCATATCGTGGAATAATGTCACCATTGCCCGTTGATATGTGGCACCGGCATTCTTCAGCCCGAATGGCATCACCTTGTAACAGAACGTGCCCCAGGGTGTGATGAAGGTTGTCTTTTCCATGTCTTCAGGTGAAATTTTAATCTGGTTGTATCCTGAAAATCCATCCATGAAGGATAATACCGAGAACTGAGCCGTATTATCCACCAATACATCAATGTGAGGTAAAGGGAAATCATCTTTCGGGCTGACTCTGTTCAGATCCCGGTAGTCAACACACATCCTTACTTTGTCGTCTTTCTTAGGCACAGGTACTATATTAGCAACCCACGGTGGATAACTAGTTACAGCAAGGAACCCGGCGTCCCATTGCTTTTGTACCTCTTCCTTGATTTTCATAGCCATGTCTGGACGAGTACGGCGTAGTTTCTGTTTAACCGGCGGGCATTCTTCTCTCAAAGGCAGCTTGTGCACAACAATATCGGTATCCAACCCTGGCATATCTTGATACGACCAAGCAAACACGTCCACATACTCTCGAAGCAGGTCAATCAGTTGTCTCTTCACTGAATCTTGTAGGCAGGCCCCGATTTTAACTTCTTTCACGTCTTCGTCTGTACCAAGATCGATCACTTCAACCTCCTCCTGGTGAGGAATAATAACCTTTTCCTCTTGTCTCAACAATCTGGCTAGCTCTTCAGGAAGCTCATATTCTTCTTCAACCCCTTCATCAGCTTGATTGATTGGATTGTCAAAGTCATACGAAGTCATAGCCGTGCTGTTGTCGGTGCTGTCTGGAAGGCACACTCTGCAAGGGTTCGGTTGGTTCATTTTAGTGATTAAATTTTAATCTTGTTTTAGAAAAGTGAAATAAAGTTGTCATTTTGAAAACACTGCCATTTATTTTTTTGTACAAAAAGAAAAATGGAAAAACAGTGAGCGGAAAAGAAAAAGACTCATTTGCAAAAAGATGTCTGATATTTCATTGATTAATCTTGTTTGCACAAAAAGTACAGATGGCCCGATTACAAAATGAGTCTTGTCATCTTGGGCAAGATGCAAGACTTTGATGCATGCTATAAAAATACAGGAAATAATAATTACTCTGCATGAGTAACTCTTATAATTTCCTGGGAAGACCAGTTTGAGATACTGCTCCCCGGGATCTTTGGACGAATCCAGCTTTCCAGGTTGCGTTCTTCTTCCAGCTCGTCTTCCAGACAGTTGACAGCGTCAGGGGTGAGCATCCCCCCACTCACGAAATTGGGCTCTTTCGCAGCCACTGCTTGACCTTGTTGAGTTGGTTTGTAACCCAACCCAAATCTGTCCTCTTTCTTCTCCACCGGTAGTAGCTTGCCCCAGCCTTGGGCAGTTCCTTCCTCAACAACCTTCCGGGCTTGTTGGTATGATGATATTGAAGTACCAGGTACAGCAGATGTCTCATTGATGTTCAAGGCCTCGAAACCTTGGCTCATTGTTTCATGGATCTCCCCATCCATCTCAATGTACTTATAAGTAGCCAGGTGGCTGACAAAAATATCCTCCTCTCCACAGATTGTAACGATTTGACCCTCCCACTCATATTTTAACTTCTGGTGAAGGGTTGAGGTCACGGCGCCGGCGGCGTGAATCCATGGCCTACCCAATAGACAGCTGTAGGCGGGCTGTATATCCATCACGTAGAAGGTAGTTTTAAAGGTTTGCGGGCCAATCGTTATGGGTAACTCAATCTCTCCCAGAACCGATCTCTTTGAACCATCAAAAGCTCTCACTACCAGGTTACTGGGACGCAATGCTAATCCTTCATACTCTAGCTTCACCAGGGGCTTTTTCGGTAAGACATTAAGGGATGACCTCGTGTCTACCAGCACATGGGAAAGGACTGCGCCTTTACATTCCATGGTTATGTGCAAGGCCTTGTTATGGTTGCGGCCTTCCGTTGTCAGATCAGTATTAGTGAACCCTAGTCCGTGACTAGCATTAACATTTCCAACTACAGCTTCCAGCTGATTGACAGTGATCTCTTCAGGCACGTAAGCTGCGTGCAAGACTTTGAGTAGTGCATTCCGATGGGCTTCGGAGCACATAAGCAATGATAGGATTGAGATCTTGGAAGGCGTCTGATGAAGCTGATCCACTATTTTATAATCACTCTTTTTGATGATTCGCATGAACTCATCAACCTCTTGGTCAAAGGGTGTCTTCAAGGCTTCTTTGACAGTCTGCTCTTCCTGCACCAAGCTCTTTCCTTTTGCCTTGGCAGCAGCTTCTGCTTCGGCAGTGGGTCTCTGAATTTGTGGAGCGAAAAGACGTCCGCTTCGAGTGAAGCCTCCGCCTCCTCCCACATTGTCAATTTGTGGTGCAGGGGTTGATGATTCAAAAGTGATTCTTTGTCCTTCACAGTACAGGTCAGAGCCGTAATGCCAGGGGATAGCATTACTGCTCTCATAAGGTATTGGTCCAGGCACCGTGATAGTGACTGGACTGACTGCAGCTGCGGAAGGAATTGTGATAGTCTGTGGATCATAATAAATTGTGATTGGCGCTCTGACGGGAGCAGCACCTTCTGAGTTGTAGGCAGAGTTGTTCTCAGGATCATAAAATATTGTGACAGTTGAGACATCTTCATGATTTGTTGCTGGTGTTGTAGGAGACATTGGTGGAAGGATGGATGTTGTTGTTGTAGGAGTTTCAAAATGGAGTGATGCTGGAGTTGTAGAAGAAAAATTTGTTGATAACTGATCAGTTGAGATGATAGATGAAGTACTTGTTGATGAAGCCGAAGAATTGTCAGGAACAATGGTTGCTGCAGTTGTAGGAGGTTCTGGAATTGTTGCTGTTGGGATTGCTGGGTTTGTAGGAAATGATGTGGTGATTTGAAGTTGGCCACTCTGAATGAGACCGTCTATGCCATTCCTCAGGTTATCGCACCCATTTACTGAAATATTGCAGTAGGCACAACCCAACTCACACCCCGGGAACATTTGACATTCGAGGAGTTGAGCCTTGATTTCTACCAACGGTGTCCGGATCTGACCCACACTGGTTATTAAATAAGACGGTTTGTCTTCTTCAATAGCGTTAATTCTGGGACCACCGTGGTTTGGCATTGGGTTCTTATTGACATTGGGTGGTGGTGCGAAATTCAGAGCTTTTGAGTCTACCAGGTCTTGTACCTTCATATGCAGAGCTCTGCACTTTTCTGTACCGTGGCCAGGTGCATTTGAATGAAAAGCACACCTAGCGTTGGAGTCATAATTCCTGGGTAGACTGTTGGGATCTGGAGGTGCCAACGTCCTTAGCTCGACTAGGTTGAGTTTCAGGAGTTGTGGCAGCAATGTAGCATATGGCATAGGGATCGGATCGATCACCCTATTAGCTTGAGATGGCCTCTGTTGGAATGGCCTTTGCTGGTTGTTGTTGTTGGTGTTGCTGTTGTTGTAATTTCTCGGAGGATACTGATTTTGTTGATGGTACTGAGGTTGTGGCTGATAGTTTTGTTGCGGAGGTTGATAGACTGGTTGAGGATGAGCTGGAGCAGGAATGGTGACTGCTGCCACTGACCTGTGGACATATTGGGGCCTGCCCCTGTTGGTGTGGATGGCATTGGTCTCGCCAGTTCTTCTTGGGCCTGCAAAAGGCTTTCTTGCACTACTGGACGAGCTTGCACCATTGTCAGATATCTTACCCATCTTCAATAGGCTTTCAATTCTCTCCCCAGCTATGACAACATCTGCAAAGCTGGTGGATGAGAAGGCAGCTAGCCTATCAATATAGGTTCCCTGAAGGGTGTTCATGAACATATCTGCCATTTCCCTTTCGGACATAGGTGGCTGAACAGCAGCAGCTAATTGCCTCCATCTCTGGGCATATTCTCGGAAACTTTCCCTTGACGACTGTGACATTCCCATTAGGAGGGTTCTGTTGGGTGCCATGTCTAAGTTGTACTGATACTGTCTGATAAAGGCCTCTACCAGGTCCTTCCAGCATCTAATAGTTGCCCTTGTCAAGTGAGAGTACCATTCTCTTGACGCTCCAGTCAAGCTGTCTTCGAAATAGAACATCCAAAGCTTCTCATCCATAGTATAGGCCTTCAGCCTTCCCAGAAATGATTGCAAATGAGTCCGGGGGCATGAGGTCCCGTTGTATTTTTCAAAGCAAGGAGGCTTAAACTTATGGGGGATCCTGACCCCGTCTACCAAGCCCATGTCCATGACGTCGAATCCCAAAGAGTTTTGGGACTCTAAGGATCTCAACTTCTCAGCTATCTCATCCAACCTTCTATCATAAGCTTCTTCCCCAGCACCCATTACTGTAAACTGGTCCTCTTGGGGGTCTTCTTGGAGTACCCTGGCTGCAGTGGCAGTCCCTTGAACATTTGCAGGAATATTGACCTCAGGATGGAGGTGGGGGCCAAAGACAGGGGGGTTAACATGAGGTTGGACCCTTTCATTGTTGCTGGTGCCGGCAGTCCCTATATGTGGATCTTCTTGATTTTGCCTTTCCACCATGGCCCTCAATCTTTCTTGGCTCTGAGCCATGTTGTTCATTACTTCCATAAACTGAGTCATCTGGGTTCTCATTTCCAATCATTCGTTTGCCATTTGATTTCTGACCTCTGCAAGGTCCTGTTGTACCTGATCCATTTGAATGCCCGGAAGATTGTTACGGGTTGGATAACGGTGCGGACGGTTGAGGGGAAATACCCGGCGCCGAGCAATAATTCCTGAACATCACAACAGAGTTAGTGGCAATAAATCAAAAACCTACAAAACAAACAAAAAGGGTTAGCGTGCAATGCAGTATGCCTATTTGTTTTCAAGGTATCCGGTTTGGCATTCAGTTTTGACCCTTCCAGACCCTTGAAGATGCTGTTGATGTTGCTTTCGAAGTGAAACTCGGATTGAACAAACTGATACATATATTACAAAAATCAAAAGGTACATAGTTTGTTTTACAAGCCCTCGGAGGGGTCAAAATACATTACAAGAAAAAAAATGAAAAATACACGGAATGAAAGCAACAACAAACAAATGGTCAAACACCAAGACCAAACTCATCCTCACGAACTTCCTTAAGAAGTGCTTCGGTCACAGGATCAGCTGGACGCTCCGTGAGATTCCTGATGAGGAGATTCCGGGTCGTCACAGCTGCTGTTAACTTCTTGTGCTGACTTTGGTCCTTTGACCTCTTTACTCCAGCTTTGATTTTCAGCTCTGATATCTCCCTCTGGGCTGCTGCCAGGGCTTCTTGCTGCACTTTTGCACTAGCTTCCAGTTGTTCCATCTTGTCTTGAACTCTTTTGTCCTCCAGAGTACGAGCCTCGGTGATCCTGACCCACCGGGCCTGACTCTCCTTCAGATACAAGTCTGCCCTTGCTCTCTGGAACTGGGCTTCTTTGCAAGCATTCTTCAGAATTTGTTCTCCAGCTTTAGACTTTTTGATATAATCCCCAGACTTCTCAATCTTAGTCAGATGCTCTACTCTCAACTTCTCCAATCTCTCAACCTCCCTCATACCATCACTCCTCTCCCGGAGGGTCTTCTGCAAAGCCTGAGTTAACTTTTCATTTCTTTCTTTCAAACTCTCAAACTCCTCCAAACTGACAGTGGCAGGTGGTGCTGAAGATGATTCAGGCATATCTTCTATAGTAAAGGGCATCCCGGAGAATTGGTTCCTGGCACGGGACCATTCATAATATTGTGCTGAAGCCACATTGCTGCACTTTCCCAAAATGGTTATTCCCTTGGTTTGAACATTATCCCAGGCCCAGGCTGCCTGCCTAACAATAGCCAGATTAATCTTGTTCTCGCAATAAAGAGTTTCAACCAAGTCCTGTGCCTTAGGAGTGTGGACCAGTGCATAGCCCAGTTGCCTTCTGAACAGCAGAGGATTGTAATTAATGCTACCCTTAACTCCTATCAGGGGTACATTAGGGAAATGCCCACAACTGGTGATGATATCCCTGCCTTTGGTGCTTTGAGTGCACCACCTGATATCAGCTGAAGTTAGAGTAGTAAGTCTTCCAGCCCAGTTTCTCTGCTGATGAGGGTTCAAAAATGCATCTGTCCTGGGCAAATGCCTGAGAAGCCAAGTATGGAACAAAGGAGCACAACACCTTACTAATCTTCCCCTCTGCTTTTCATTCCTCTGATGCACTGAATAGTAGAGATCCCCCAATAAAGTGGGCACTGGGTTCTTCAAGATGAAAAGATGGATTGCATTCTTGCTAATGAATCGAGGCTCATCTGCAAACAATACAATTCCATATATGCTCAAGGCCAACAAAGCACAAACAGCTTCCCACTCTCCTAGAGAAGCTTTCTTGGTAGCTTGAGAGATCAAGAAGTCCAGATGGAAGCCAGGGATTCCAGCTTTAGAAGTCATATGCTGCTCAATCAGGACAGGTTCCAGATGCAAAGCCTTTGCTACTTCTCCATTACCAGGAAAGGCCACCTCAGGGTTGAAAGGGATTCCACCCCTGATAGGCACACCAACCAATGATGAGTATTCTTCTAGTAGAGGGCCCAGCTGAAAGTCCTGAAAAGTGAAACATCTCAGTGGGGGATCATAAAACTGAATGCAAGTGTGGATCAGGCTTCTCTGTGAAGGGTCCAGATCCATAACCATATCAAGTATATCCCCATAATGTTCCCTGAACAATGGTATGTGATCTGGAGTGATCAGGGTCTGAATCCTCCTGATGTCAGATAGCTCCGGCTGGAAGAAGTGATAGGTGATGTTGCTCTTTTTAGGAGCCATGATGCTGAGACTGAGTAGAGACAGATGCTGATGCTGATACTGAAGAGAGGGCCACTGATTGGCTGGTGATAACTGAAGCAGATGCTGATGAAGATAGGTCAAATACTGAAGATAGGGCCAAAACCAAACCAAAAATGAAAATGGATACCCTGAAACACAAATAAGCAAATGTCAATATGATGCAATGATTATGTATGCAAATGATATGCAAGGGTCTGTGACTGAGCTGGATCTGATCGAGTGCTCTGATGTAAGTCCATGTGTGTAAGAAATCCAGATGGAGGTCTATAAATCCAGTAACCAAGGTGGGGGGCTCAAATAAAGAGCCACATGTCCAGGGTTTAGAATCACAAGAACTGTTCCAACATGGAGTATTCTTAATCAAGTCAAAGTAACAGGGTATTCTGAGGTCAAGGTACCTGCAAACCTGTAAACAGCCCAACCCCCTCACAGGTGGTGTTCTAAAACAAGGATCCTCAGACTTGGATCAGTTATGAGAAGTGTAAACACTTCTAACCCGGAGGTACAGTGTTTACAATAACCATAAAAGTTCCTCCTCTAATTCACCTCAGTTTCTGAAGGTCAATACTAAAAGGTCATCCAGACTTAGCAGGCTTCCCAGATAGCCCTAGCATTGCAGGAAATCTGCAACACAGAGTTCTCAAGAAGAAACCCATATCTGAACCGTGTTTCATATTCCCGCACCAGACCGGGATGGAATGGGAAAGAATATGATTCACTCTAGCCTAGGTGTCACTCAGGTCCCAGGTATAGGACCTTAACTCTCAATAGAACCCCACCCACCAAGACAAAAACCAGATCCAGCCAGCAGCATGACAGTATGATATATGAAAAGCAGTAAAGAAAGCAGGTAAACAAACTGTACATAAAGCAGTAAATAAACAAACACACAAGCACAGATAACACCCCAGTAAACACAAATCAATCAAGCGCTAGGAGGAACCCACAAAAAGAACCAGAAGCCCTGGTTGCAATATAAAAATAGACCCCAGCAGAGTCGCCAAGCTGTCGCTCCCGATAAGTGGGAATGGCCCAGATAAAGGTACAGACGCGAACGGTCGGCGAGGGGGACAGTGAGAACACACAGCCGTGAACTCACTGGAGATGAATAGAGTCGCCAGCTAGGCATTTTTATCCCGGAGGAAAGGCAATGCTGCATGGGCCTAGAAAGAGATGGATAAGACGGTCACGAACCAGAGAGACTGAGAAAGGGGGTTGGTTACAACCTGGGAAGGTATTAGCACCCAGATTGTCCGTCGTACTCGACGGGATCCACGCTTAAAAAGATTTGTGTTTTAAAGGGGTAGTGTCAGTGCATTCTGTGTATAAAATAGCTGGAAAAAGATGTACAGGTGTCAGTGTAAGAAGTGAAGTGTATAATGATGTGTCAGTGTAAGGATGAGAATGAATTGCTCAAGATTATGAGGCTAAAGAATAAAGCTAGAAGGAGGGGGAATATACAGAGACTTTTGTTCGATAACTGTTAAGTTATGCCTACGTATCCTCTCGTGCAATGAGGAAGTCAGAACACCGTAGTTCGACCCAAAGAGACTGAAAGATGAATTGACTTGTGAACTGCTTACTTGTCAATGCTCAAGTGTATGACCTGTCTGGCTCAGGTGCAAACTGTCTTGCATTAGACGGAAGAAGCAAGTTCTCGTTTATGAGTGAAGGTGATGAGAGAAGAATCCCGAAGGAGACGATTATTGTTTGTTTTTTTTTCCAGTCTTTTATTGTTTTTGAAATTTGTCATAAGTTAATGAGCTTAAGCCTAAACCAATGGATTTAGTAAACTCATCACATCTTCCCTCTGATTAGGGGTAATGAGAATACCTTAAGTGTGAAGTCAGATTCTCACACTTAATCACCTTTGGTATAGGATTAAGATCATTAACCTATTTGTGATTATTTAGATGTTTTTGTGGTTTTTTTTGTTTAGTGTTGAGTAATGAGGTTAAGCCATAATCAGGGATTTAACAGACTCATTACACCATCCTAATAGAAGGATAATAGATGAGAATGTTTAAGCTGAGGAAAGCTCCTCAACTTAATCCATGATTAGGGATTAAACTCATGACAAAACAAGCCTTTGATTAAGTGGATTTTATTTAGTGATAAGATGATGAAGTGATTTTTAGGGTTTGTAAGACAACTTGAGGGGGACTTGTCCATTAACACTAGGGTTAGTCCTTCTTAACCAATTAAGGAAGAATTAGAACCCTAATGCAAGGCCCAAGTTACAAGTGTGATGTCTTGATGATTATTAAGTGAATTGATTAAAGGAGTTAAACACATTAAGGGTTTAACACTTGGGATTAAAGTTATACACTCCATCCTAAGATAAGGATGCAGGCATAAGCTTAATCACAAAGCCTTAAAGCCTTTAGGGTTTAGTCCCTGATTATGAGATGAGGAGAGAAGACTCAATGAGACACAAAGGTAAAACTAAGAGGGGAGACTAATCAAAACCCTAAACATTATCATGCTTGGTTGTTCCTAAGGTTTGTGAGGTATACAAGAGAAATCTTCAATGGAACCACCAGGAAGCAGATGAAAGGATCAAGAGAAGCAAAGTGACTTGCTTCATTCAAGAAGTCAAGTCACTTGAGGAAAGAAAGTGGGAGGAACAAGAATGAGCAAGCTCAATCTCAAACACATATCAAAATGCAGCAATGGATGCAAGAGAGATGAAAAGAAAAGTTATGAGAAGTGAAGGCAAATTCACTTCTCAAGTTCACTTACCACCTGAAATGTTAGAAAAGGAATGCAATGCAATGCAAAATGGGATGAGATGACATGATGAGAAACAAAACCAGAAGCACATACATGATGCTAATGAGGCAGCACATGGAAATGATCATACAAGTTCATGAATGCAAATGAAGCAAGTTATGAACCATGAACATACATGAAAAGTTATGGAGTGCATATGACATACAACATGACAAATGAGGGATGCAATGATCAAACATGCTTTCAATATGTCTTATGATGTCAAATGAATCAAATGGATGCTTGAAATGTCATGGCAAGTCATGTTATGCAAGAGAATGCAAGATGAATGCATATGGAAGCCCAAATTAGGGTTTAGGATCCAAACATCAAACAAAAACCAAAAACAGAAACAAACCCTAAGATAAAAAATGGAAAATGCCACTCAAGGGACCCCTAATCCTATTCTAAACCACTGCCCAAAGGAGAAGTCTCAACTCCTAACCTAACTCAAGATATGAATTTTACAAGATTTTAGGGTTTTTAGGGTTCCTAAACAAAAGAAATGTCAAACAATTTGAAAATGCAAGATCAAATCATGGCAATTTAATCTCAAAAACTACATGCCAAACATAATGCAATGCAAGAAGAATCAATGTCCAACTCCTCATGAATAGGCAGAAATGATTTTTTGAACTTTGGATCAAAACAATGCACAAAAATGATTTTAATTCAATGAAAAATTATCAAAATGCATCAAGATCAAAAAAGAAATTTGGTTTGAAGGTTGGACAATGTTTCTAAATGTCTTAGAACATTTCATGAATTTTTTGGTGATTTTTAAATACCTAAAAGCATTTTTAATAAATTAATTTCCATTAACCAATTAAAAATAATATTTTAAATATTTAAAAATACTTTTTTAATGTTAAAAATAAAATAAAAATATTTTTTGTGTCATAAAAATTAATGAAACTCAGGATAAAAAGTTTCATAATTTTTAAACAAGTTTTACTATTTTAAATAAATTAGGCAAATTAAATGAAAGAAAAAGAAATAAAAAATGAATTTTAAAGAAAGTAAGCAGATCCAAGGGTGGAGATTTGAACTGGGTTTGGGATAGTTGACTGGCGCGCAGATCCAAGGGTCCTGGTTGCATCTGAGTTAATTAATTTAATTATAATTAATTAGAACTAATTAAGGGATTAGGGCTAAACAAGTGGATCTGGGCCATTCAAACAAGCGGGAAGTCAAACAAGTCAAAGGATCCTACGCTCCACATTCAAATGGGATTAATGACTGTAATTAGGGCAAAACAAATTCAGGTGACCGGAGGGGAGCTCCGGTCATCTTCCCCGGCGACCCCAAAACCCTAGAATGCGATTCAGGCCACCCCAAGCTAAATTAAACGCCCAGAAACAATCCTCACACTTCTAGCAACTCAAATCACCAATCAATCATCATTTATCCAGCAAGAACAGGTTGAATCGAAACAAAACAAAAATGGGGCCAAACTTTCAGACACTCATGAAATGCTCATTTTTTCACCATTTTCGATTCTAAACATATCACAATGATCCTTAAAGCATGTACTTTCAGTTTATAACAAAAAATCAAAGCTTTAAGAGAATGTGTTCTTGGCCATACCTGAGATGGAGACTCCTGTTTCTGGACTTTCAAAGCTGTTCTTTGGTGCAAACTTGCTCCACTGATCCCCCTGGTACTATTGGCAGGCTTAGAATGAGCTTAAGCAAGCTATTTTGAGAAGTTCCAATCTGATATAGCAGAAAATGAGCTCTGTGTGTAGGCTGTTTTAGATCAATGTGGAGGGTGGTTTTGGTTCCTTTTGATGTGTTTGATTTGTTGGTGAAGAAAGTTTGGATGTTTGATGGCTGTGGAAGGTGATTCGAAGGAAAATGCAGATTGGGGTGGAAAATGGTGAAGCTATGATCTTGCTCAGTTCAAGCCTGAATCTTGTTGGTTCTGGCTTAGTGAAACATGGTAAAAAGGTTGATGAAACTTGCTGGAATGTTTGTGAGGTGAGGAGGCAGATTCGAAGGAAAATGCAAATGGGATCAGTTTTGTGTATGTGATGTTCTGGCCTGTTTCAGCTTTGCTTCTTGAGTGTTATGGCCAGCATTTGGATAGTATAAAATAATCCCATAGGTCAGATGATGTGACCTGGCCTCTATTGATTGGTAAGTTCACTTTTGCCAAAAGTCCACTCTTTGTGTAAGAGAGGTATGGCTTGGTTCTAGGCTAGTACAAGCATGGGGCTGGCGCAACAAGGGTGAGGGGAAAGGCTAGCAAAGCTCAGCATCCAATGTAGCAAGTGGTAGGAAGTGTGATCATGAGTTTTGCAAGTTGGCTCATTTTGGTTCACATGTGATTTTCTCACTCCATAAGCCATGAAACATGAGCATTTTTGGTTCAATTCTGACTTTTAGGGCCTATGTGATGTTTGTACATTGGTTTGATGCCAACTAGAAGTTTCAACTTGCCTTGAAACATGATTTTGCAAATTTTCCATTTAGTGCATGTCTTGAAAATCAATGATTTTTGCCAACTTTGTCACACCATAACTTTTGATCCAAGAAGAATTTGATCATTTTCTTGTACTTTTTGAAAAGGGAAAAATGTATCCTACAACTTTCATGACCAAAGTTTTTCCATTTGAAGCTTCTTTGGATCAAAAATCAAGGCTTGAAAAATGACCTAACATGACATATTCTTGAAAAGTCAACTATGCCCAAAAAAAAGTCAACTTTGCAAAACTTCAAATTCTTGATTTTTGTGAACTTCAACCTTCTTACATGATCAAATAAAGATCATATACACTCAAAATGATGAAGATCACCCATTGGTTGGGTCATTGGGGGCCTCAGATGCCCTGATTTTGCACTGGCTTGTCCAGAAAGTCAACTCTTGATCAGATGACTTCCCCATGGAATTTCTTCATGAAAATTGATATGCATACTCCCTATACCATATAGAGACCAATAGAAACAAGAATGAACAAAAAAATTGGAGTTATGGCCTCTGAAACCAAAACCCTAATTTTAGGTCAACCGTGCAGTTAAACTTGGCCCTGCATCCATACCAATCCCAGTTCTTGTGATTGTTTTGCATTCTTGACTTTGAGAGGATATAATATGATACTTGAACACATGTAGACCCCTTTGAAGTGATTGTTGACCTTTGGAGTGGCTCAAGAAGCTCTTGGATTGCTCAGATCACAAACCCTAGATGCAGATGACTTTGAATCTATGCAGTGAATCAAAAATGAAATATGGGGTGATATGAGGGTGTTTATGCATATGAGAATGATCACAAGCCATGGTGTGAATGGGTGAGGGCAAATTTGGGGTGTTTACACCAAGGGTATCTGGTTTGGCTCTTTGGTTTTGACCTTCTGGACCTCTGGGAATGATGGAGATGTTGAAGTGAATGAAGTCCAAGAGAAAATCCAGGTAACACATAAACCATAACATTACAAAATGTCAAAATACATAGTTTATGATTACAAAAAGTTCCCATGGTGGGTCAGAATAAAATCAAGTCAAGAATACAAACAAAATCACCATGGAGGATTAAAGTACAACCAAAATAAAATACAAGTAAAAGAGAAATCAAACATCCAGCCCAAATTCATCCTCGATTTCTTTCAGGAGAGCACCAGTCACTGGCCAAACTGGATTCTCTGTGATGGTCCTGATAAGGAGGTTCCTGGTTGCAATGGCACTTGTCATCTTCTGGTACTTGTCTTGTTCTTTTTATCTCTTCAACCCCGCCCGGAGTTTCAGCTTGGAGATTTCCTTCTGTGCTGTTAACAGGGCTTCCTGACACTTCTTCTCATTGGCTTCCAGCAGCTCCATCTTAGCCTGTGTCTTCTGATCTTCTTGCAAACGAGCTTCAGTGATCCTAATCCATCTAGCCTGACTCTCTTCCAGGTAGTGTTCAGCTCTGGCCTTCTAATTCTTGGCTTCTTTGCAAGCATTCTTCAATACCAACTCCCCTGCTCGGGCTTTTCTGATGAAGTCCTATGTCTTCTCTATCTTAGTCACATGCTCGATGCGGAGCTTCTCTAACCTCTCAATGTCTAGACGTCCATCATTCCTTTCCCAAAGCGTCTTCTTCAAGGCTTCAGCAAACTAGGCATTTCTTTCTTTCAGCTTCTCGAACTCTTCCAGACTTATTGTGGCTATGGGCTATACTGCTGATGGCCCTGGTACATCCTCTAGGGTAAATGGAATGCGAGTGATATGTCCTCTGATGCGCGTCCATTCAATATACTAAGCAGAAGCTATGTTGTTACACTTACCCAGAATAGCAGTCCCTTTAGTCTGTATATGGTCCCAAGCCCAAGCTGCTTGTTGGACTGTGGCATGATTGTTCAGAATAGCATAGTAAAGAGCCTCTGCTAAGTTCTGCTCCTTTGGCGGACGTATCAATGCATATCCCAACTGTCTTTTGAAAAGTAAAGGATTGTAATTGATGCAACCTTTTACTCCAATAAGAGGTACATTAGGATATTGTCCACAACTTGTAATTATGTCTCTGTCCTTGGTGTTCTGAGTACACCACCTGCTATCTTCTGAAGTGAGGGCAATCATCCTCTTAGCCCAATTCCTTGACTGATATGGATTCAGGAAAGCTTCCGTCTTCGGCATATGTCTCATCAACCAACAGTAGAAAAGAGGTGCACAACATCTGACCATTCTTCCTCTCTGCTTCTCATTCCTCTGATGAACTAAATAGTAGAAATCTCCCAACAGGGTGGGAACTGGATTCTTGAGCATGAAGATATGGATAACATTCTTGCTTACAAACTTAGGATCATTTGTAAACAAAATGATGCCATATATACTAAGAGCCAGGATAGCACAAACAGTTTCCCACTTCCCTGTTGCAGCATGAATGGTAGCCTGAGTGACCAAGAAATCCAGATGGAGGTCTGGGATTCCAGCCTTGGTGGTCATATGCTCATCAATGATAGTTGCTTCCAGATGTAGAGCCTTAAATATGTCTTCATTCTTAGGAGTAGTCATCTAAGGGTTGAAAGGAATTCCTCTTCTGATAGGGACACCCAATAACATAGAATACTCTTCCAACAGAGGACCTATCTGAAAATCCAGGAAAGTGAAGCAACAGAGAGAAGGGTCATAGAACTGAAGACAGGTATGAATCATGCTCCTTTGTGATGTGTCTAAGTCCATGATCATGTTTAGAATACCACCATAATGTTCTCTGAATAAGGGGACATGGTCAGGAGTGATAAGAGCCTGTATCTTCCTGATGCCTGTCAAAGGGTACTCAAAGAAATGGTATGTGATGTTGCTTTTCCTGGTTGAATCCATACTGACAATGGGTGTTGATGAAGATAACTGGAGAGGATAACTGATGAAGATAGCTGAAGAAGATAGCTGAAGAAGATATCTAAGAAGAAGAACGGTCAAAACCAAACCAAAAGAGATATGGATACCCTGTAAAACAAATAGACAAAATGTTAAATGATGCAATATGATGTATGTTGAATGATATGCAAGGGTTTGTGATCAGGTGTGATAACGATAAATCGTATCATTTTATTACTACGTTTTAAGTCCATTTTATCGCACATTTATCCTATTAACTCCCGATTCTTCGAGTTTTCTATGTCATATTGCAGGTATAACATTTCTAGAGCTAAACCATGAGCCAAAGATCAAATGAACAAAAACAAGCATGAAAAGAAGAAGAAGAAAGGAATTCCGCCAAAGTCTGCATATTTTGCAACACTCACGGTCGTTACCACACCATCACGACCGTGACGCCCTACGTGGAGGTCTCACGACCGTCACTCAAGTTTCACGACCGTGACACGCTTTAAATGGAAAAAGTGGCCGTGACACCTTTGTCACGAACGTGACAAAGGAAAATAGGTTTAATTAAATTGAATTGGTCATGAAGACGTGCAACGTGAGTCAAAAAGTGACTCCTATTATTTCTCAAACCCAATATGCATTTTCTCCTGGATTCTCTCTTCAACGGAACGATACCCATGCTGATGAATTTCAACTGCCCAAGCCCAGAAACTATTTTCTATAAATAGCCTAGTTACGAATTTAGAAACACAGAGTTTTATTTTAAGATTTTCGCGGAAGCTCTGCCGTATTTTTGTTGCACCCTTATTTTAGTTTTCTAGCAATTGTTCTTGTTTAATTTTCTGCTTCTATATCCAAACCAAACTCAATAACAATTTCCAACATTAGGAAATTGTTATTATTAATTTCTTTTCAAGCCTTCAGAATTTGTTTAGTTTTATTTTCGATTCCGGTTCCGCACTCCGAGCTTACCAGTCTGTGGAAGAAGGAGTATTAAGATTTTAATCATTTAGGTTTTTTATATTTTCGCATTTATATTAAGTTATTTATTTATATATGTTAAGATATTATTTCTATTATTTTATAATGCATGTTTTAATTTATATTTATCTGTTTCTGCATCTGTCTGGTACAACAAAAATGAGTAGCTAAATTAATTAGGCGGTATGTAATAAAATAAACCAAACCGGTAAAATCAAATCTAAGCTAAAATAATTAAGAACTTAAATTCTGGATGTGACTTTTTATTATTAAAATTAATCTTTTTGTTACGAGAGTAAGAAAAGTGTAATAGGTTAGGTCGAGACCACGAGAGTGTGAGATTTTAACCGGATAGCTAAAGTTAGGCATTTGATTTAAATACAGCGAGAGCGCTTTAAAATGAATTAGACTTATTAAGTTTTCAAAAATTATTTTCTAAACACTTATGGGCTAGCGAGAGCAGGCATAGGGCTTTAGGAGTAAGATCTGAGATAAGACCACGAGAGTGTGAGTCGAGGGTATTTAAACTGATAATCTCTACAGAATAATTTAAGTGAACCATCCTTATAAGCTTAGGTTAGATTGACCCGCATAGGTTAACATAATTACATACCGACCGCCTTCTCATTATTTCATTAAACTAAATTTAATTCCCGTTTTTAATCCTTAAAACCAAAATCGTGACAAACATCCACCTTAGCTAAACTAGTAGACCCTCTAGCACTAAGTGATTATAAAGTCCCTGTGGGATCGACAATCTTTTATATTATTTCGATAGGCTATGCGCTTGCAGTTCAGATACCGCTAGACACATATTGCGTCTTCGCCCCATCAAGTTTTTGGCGCCGTTGCCGGGGAACCTTAATTTAGTTACTAGTGCACCATTAGAGTAGCATTGTCTAGACTAAGGTAACAACTTATTCTTTTCCTAATCTAATTTCTCGAGTGTATGCCAAGTACTCGCTCTCAAGGCGAAGACTTGCAACCTCCAGTCCCAGAATTAGAACGCTTCTTACACGTAAGAAGACGAATATTCGATTATGAACGAAAATAAAACATTCCAGATCTTCAAATTGATCCACCTAAACCGGTCGGAACATGAAAGGACGCAGAGATGGCTGAAGAACCGAATCATCCACTCAAATATTACGCTAGTCCTTCACAAGCTGAGCCGCATTCCAGCATTGCCGCATCGACTATCAACCGAAACGATTTCGAATTGAAACCTTCGCTGATATCAACCGTGCAACAAAATCAATTCGCCGGAAATCCTACCGAGGATCCGAACCTTCATCTTTCGATATTTGTGCAGTACGCAGATACTGTAAAAGCTAATGGAGTTACCCAAGAAGCTATTAGATTACGTCTTTTTCCTTTTTCACTTCGAGACAAAGCGAGAGCCTGGCTTCAATCTCTACCCTCGAATTCAGTAACTATGTGGGAGGAACTAAAGGGAGTATTCTTGACAAGATATTTCCCACCTAGCAAGACAGCTATGCTAAGAGCTCAAATTAACAGACTTAAGCAAAAGGAAAACAAGTCACTTTTCGAAGCTTAGGAACGCTACAAAGATATGCTGAGACTTTGTCCACATCACGGATTAGTAGAATGGATGGTCATCCATACCTTCTACAATGGACTCTTGTACAATACAAGAATGACAATTGACACTGCAGCAGGCGGCGCATTAATGGACAAAGAATATAATGATGCTTATGCACTTATCGAGAGTATGGCTCAAAACCATTACCAATGGGGAAGCGAGAGAGTCGCAACTGAGAAACCAACAAAAGGAGGTATGTACGAAGTGAGTAGTATGGACCAAGTCAATGCAAAGTTTGACCAACTTAACCAAAAGATCGACAACTTGGCCATAACACCAACAGCCACCGTGGCTGCGGTAACACCGAACTGTGAGTTATGTGGAGTTCTAGGACATGTTGTCCCTGATTGTCAACTATTAGCAGGAATTCCCACAGATCAAGTGAATTATGCTCAAGGAAGCCCATACTCGAACACATACAACCCAGGTTGGAAGAATCATCCGAACTTCTCTTATAAGAACAACAATGCTTTATACGCACCAGGTCAAGCACCAGCTACACCACCAGGATATCAAAAGACTGCTCCTAATGTTCCTAGAAAATCAAACCTTGAGTTGATGATGGAGAACTTCATAGCTACCCAATCTCAAACAAACAAGGATTTCTTAAACCAAAACATACACACTAGTGAGCAGATTAAGCAATTAGTGAGCAAGGTAGATGCGTTAGCTACACATAACAAAATGCTTGAAACTCAGATTTCACAAGTAGCTCAACAACAAGCACCTACCGCTGCACCAGCTGGAGTATTTCCTGGACAACCTCAACCTAATCCGAAAGGACAGGCCAATGCTGTGATATTAAGAAGTGGCAAGGAACTTGACGGACCTACCGATCCAAGACTTGACAATCCAGCCATGTACCAAAAACCAGATAAACCGACTGAAAAGGTGAATGAACCAGAAGAAAAGGAAGATAATAATCAAGAGGCAGTGGAGAAAGAAAAGCCTTATGTGCCTCCACCACCTTATAAACCACCAATTCCGTACCCTCAGAGATTAACCAATTCTAAGACGATGGGCCAGTTTAAGAAATTTGTTGAACTTCTGAAAAAGTTGAATATTACTATTCCATTTACAGAAGCTATCACTCAAATGCCCTCGTATGCTAAGTTTCTAAAAGAAATCATATCCAATAAGAAAAAGATAGAGGATAACAGAACTGTTACACTTACTGCTGAGTGTAGCGCAATAATTCAAAACAATATGCCTCCTAAGCTAAAAGATCCAGGAAGTTTCTCTATACCCTGTGTAATAGGAAAATTCTTCATTGACAAAGCTCTATGCGATTTAGGAGCCAGTATCAGTGTTATGCCCTTAACAATTTGCAAAAGGCTAGACATGGGAGACCTAAGACCAACTAAAATGTCTGTTCAACTAGCCGATTGCTCTATTAAATATCCTGTAGGCATACTAGAAAACGTCCCAGTACGTATAGGACAATTCTATATTCCTACTAATTTTATAATCATGGACATCTCTGAAGACTCCACTACACCTATCATACTAGGAAGACCATTCTTAGCTACCGCCGGAGCTATTATAGACGTAAAGAAAGGAAAGCTAACCTTTGAAGTAGGTGAAGAGAAAGTTGAATTTATTTTAACACAATTCTTACAATCACCAGCTATAGAGGATACATGCTATTTATTGGATGTAATTGACGAATGTGTAAGAGAAATGGAAATGAAAGAAACTACCTATTCTAAAATTATGAAAATTCAAATCCCTCCGATTTTCGAAGATGACAATTGGCGTAAACCATATCAGGATGATAGTCTAAGCGAAAGTTTAGCACTTACCCCGGATCCCATGCCAAGTAAGAATAAACCTACATTAGAGTTAAAAACTTTACCTAAGAACCTAAGATACGAATTCCTAGACACTGAATGTACAAGACCAGTTATAATCAATTCCAGTTTAGGAACAATTGAAACAAAGAAACTTTTAGATGTCTTAAAGAAATATCCAACTGCATTAGGATATAACATATCTGATCTCAAAGGAATATGCCCTTCAACCTGTATGCATCGTATTCTGCTAGAAGAAGATTGCAAAACCTCCAGAGAATCTCAAAGAAGAATTAACCCAATCCTTAGCACTGTATTAAAGGAAGAAGTTAAGAAACTACTAGACGCTGGAATAATATATCCAATCTCTGATAGTAAATGGGTTAGTCCAGTACATGTAGTACCAAAGAAAGGAGGTATCACTGTTGTGAAAAACGCTAAAGGAGAATTGATATCACAAAGAGTAGTGACCGGACATAGAGTGTGCATCGATTATCGTAAACTAAACAAAGCCACTTGAAAAGATCATTTCCCACTACCTTTTATAGATCAAATGTTAGAATGATTAGCCAAGCACTCATATTTCTGTTATCTTGATGGTTACTCAGGATTTTTCCAAATTCCGATTCACCCAGATGATCAAGAAAAGACTACATTCACATGCCCTTATGGAACGTTCGCTTATAGACGAATGCCCTTTGGATTATGCAACGCTCCTGCAACCTTTCAAAGATGTATGATGTCAATCTTCGCAGATTTCATAGAAAACATCATGGAAGTGTTCATGGACGACTTCTCTGTATGCGGGCAAAGTTTTGAAGGATGTCTATCAAATTTAGAAATGGTGTTAGAAAGATGTGTAAAAGTAAACCTCGTGCTTAACTGGGAGAAATGTCATTTTATGGTCAGAGAAGGAATCGTACTAGGACACGTTATATCTGATAAGGGAATTGAAGTTGATAAAGCTAAGATAGAAGTCATAAACTACCTTCAACCCCCTAAGACCGTTCGAGAAATACGAAGCTTTTTAGGACATGCCGGTTTCTACCGACGATTCATCAAAGATTTCTCGAAAATCACTAAACCTCTTACCGGTTTATTAATGAAAGACGCTGAGTTCATATTCAATAAAGATTGTCTTAAAGCATTCGAAACTCTAAAAACAACCCTCATCACCGCACCAATCATGCAACCACCTGACTGGAGATTACCTTTCGAAATCATGTGCGATGCGAGTGACTATGCTGTAGGCGCAGTTCTAGGACAAAGGAAGGACAAGAAACTTCATGCAATTTACTATGCCAGTAGAACCTTAGATTCTGCTCAGATGAACTACACCACTACTGAAAAAGAATTGTTAGCAGTTGTCTTTGCGCTTGACAAATTCCGTTCCTACCTAGTGGGAGCAAAAATAATCGTTTACACAGACCACGCTGCTATCAGATATCTATTAACCAAGAAAGATGCTAAACCAAGACTCTTGAGATGGATTTTAATCTTACAAGAGTTTGATCTCGAAATAAAAGATAAGAAAGGTACTGAAAACGTCGTAGCGGACCATTTATCTAGAATAGAAGGTATTAAACCCGAACAAGTACCGATTAACGACAATTTTCCGTATGAACAGCTGATAGCACAAATAGGAAGCGAAGCAGTTCAGTTAGACATAGATGAACCAGAACCCGTGGAAACAATCCAAACAACCGTAGGACTGCCATGGTACGCTGACATTGTCAACTACTTAGCTGCAGGAGCACTTCCACCTGACTTAACCTATCAGCAGAAAAAGAAATTCTTTCACAATCTCAAGCATTACTATTGGGACGAACCATTATTGTTTAAAAGAGGACCTGACGGAATCTTTCGTCGATGTATTCCCGAAGAAGAAATAGAAGATGTCATTGCTCATTGTCATTCATCTCCTTATGGTGGACATGCAAACACTTCCAAGACTTGTGCAAAAATCTTACAAGCTGGCCTATTTTGGCCTAATTTATGGAAAGATGTCCACATCACTGTTATAAATTGCGACTGGTGTCAACGCACCGGTAATATTTCAAGAAGAGATGAAATGCCTCAAAGAGGAATATTAGAAGTATAAGTCTTTGACGTTTGGGGAATAGATTTGATGGGCCCATTCCCATCATCTTTCGGTAATAATTACATACTCGTAGCTGTCGATTATGTTTCAAAATGGATTGAGGCTATAGCTTCTCCTACAAATGACACACGAGTAGTAATTAAGATTTTCAAGAATATAATCTTTCCAAGATTTGGTGTGCCTAGACTTGTCATAAGTGACAGTGGCTCGCATTTCATTTCGAAAATATTTGACAAATTACTATCTAAGTATGGAGTCAGACATCGTGTAGCAACACCATATCATCCACAAACAAGTGGACATGTCGAAGTCTCAAATAGAGAAATTAAACAAATCTTAGAAAAGACTGTCGCCATATCTAGGAAAGATTGGTCATCTAAACTTAATGAAGCTTTATGGGCTTATAGGACAGCCTACAAGACACCCATAGGAACTACACCTTCCAAACTAGTGTATGGGAAGGCTTGTCATCTCCCGGTAGAACTAGAACACAAAGCATATTGGGCGATTAAAACACTCAATATAAACTATAATGCCGCAGGAGAAAAGCGAATCCTCGACATTAATGAATTCGAAGAGTTAAGGTTAGATGCTTATGAGAATGCTAAGATATATAAAGAAAGAACTAAGCGATGGCACGATAAACGCCTATCTAGGAAAGAATTTAGTGTGGGAGACGTTGTACTCCTCTTTAATTCAAGACTTAGGCTCTTTCCTGGAAAACTAAAATCTAGATGGTCAGGACCCTTTGAAATAACTAAAGTGTTCCCGAGCGGAGCAATAGAAATTAAGGGTAGGAATAGTGAACCGTTCACAGTAAACGGACAACGATTAAAACATTACCATAAAATTGAAAATAGAGATTATGAAAATAGTCTAAAGCTTTTAGAGCTGTCCACTAATTTCCCTGATTAATCTACCCCTAAGCATTACGTCAGGCTTATGACGATAAAAATAGCGCTTAGTGGGAGGCAACCCATTTTATCATTTTAACCATTTTATCATTTTATCATTTTATCAATTTTATCAATTTATCGTTTTATCATTTTATTATTTTAATGTTTTATTTCATTATTATCATTATTGATTCTATTTATGCATCTATTTTCTTATTTTCTTTATTTTAATTTTAATTTTTCTAAATCACTTTTACAGATTTTCTAAAGTCTTTTCCACTTTCCTTTTCCCCCTGATTTGTTTCCTCCACATTTACACTAACTATGGCTAACCAACCAAGAAACATTATGGAAACCAAATTTAGAGGTAGAAACCAAAGAATGAAATTTGAGGAGTTATCACAGAGACCAATGGATTTGACTCTGTACCATGATGAACTGACTATGGAAACTTTAGGTATATATGATAGCATCCTATACCTGTTTAACCAACTTGGATGGGAGAATGCTCTCATAAAACAAAAGTTTGTAACTTACCGCGAGCTCACCCTTGAGTTCTTAAGCTCCTTAGTTTACTTACCCGAGCGCGGTTTTGGATTAAGGAAATGATTTATCAGTTTCCGACTATTCGGGATCGAATATGACTTTAACCATAAGGAACTAGCTGACTTATAAGGATTCCCTAATGGACCCTTTGCCTTTACTACCACCCAGGTAGAATTAATGGATATTGAGCTAGACTTCTTTTGGGGAACCTTAACAGGAAATTACCATCCTGAGTCGGATAACATGATCAATGATGAAATACATAACCCTGCTATCCGCTATTTCCATAAGATCCTTGCCCACACCTTCTTTGGAAAGGAAGAGAACCTCACTGGAGTATCTAAAGATGAGATATTCATAATGTCCTGTTTGACCAATGGACAACCAGTTAATGGTGTACCATTCATGATGCAAACTTTTACCCGAATCCAAGAGGAATCTGATCTACCCATATTGGTAGGAGGCCTGGTCACCATGATTGCTGATGCCCTCGGACTTAGATACCAATTACACAAGTGCAACCGTTTAGGAACCATCCGTCCTATGAATCTGAACTTCTGCTTTAATCGCCAAATTATAAGAAACTAAGGACAACCACCTTACGAGTACCTAATCAGAAATGAAGTAGTAACCCTGTTCACATTACCGAACCATGCTAGAGTCAGTGTTCACAATAAAGATAATTGGCTTTATGAGCTTACCCCTCCTGACTATCCATCTACACCCGAAACACCACAATATTACAAAATTAGGGATGACATAATGACTGATGTAGAAAGTGACCCTGAGACACCTCCTGGTTACCATGACATCGACCACACTGATGAAGTTATTGAAACCCCTGAAGTAAATCAAGTAGGATATGCTGACAACTTAAAGAAAATTATGAATACTCTTGAAGTTTACCAAGCCGATATTAATGTTGTTAAGGATGAGCTTAAAAGCATGCGATTGGACGTTATAGGTTTAACTGACATAACATGTGAACAATTCTATCATTTAAACTCCACACTTGAAGATTTGAAGAAGCAACTTTGATAATGCTGTAGTGATTTAATTTATTTTACTTTTCGCTTTTGTTCCTAGTTAGTTTTAATATTTTGCAAACATTTTCGTAGCTTATTTTTATCAATGTAATTTTGCTTCTATTATGTTAAAAGCAAGTACTTCTATTTTTGCAACTTTCTAATTTAATCAATTTCCATGCTTTTCATTATTTACTGTTATATTTGAATTGTCGGATATTTTATGAATCCCCGTTTGATGAAATCTACTGCTAATATATGTTGATCCAGTATTATATATATTGTTTATGTTAGAATTAATTGGAAGTAATAAAAAATTGCAATTGAACTGAAGTGAGATAATGCATTCTGTGAAAAATTACTAGTTTTGTAGTCATCACGGTCGTCACTCATCACTCACGATCGTAACGGGCTATTTAGCGTGTCACGACCGTAAGACCACCCTCACGACCGTGACAACCCTATTTTATGAATTCTGAAGAAACAGAACCGTTCACCTTCGCAGAACCCCATCTCAATTTTCATAAAATAGAAACCTCCCATTATCTCCTCATTCTCCCGTAACCACCCATTACTCTCAATTAATCCCATTAACCCATTAAACCTCTCCATTTATTCCAAACTTCTCACATTCACTCATTTCATTATAATCCGAACAAATTCTTCATTTTCTCACAAAACCTCAAAAACTCTTATCTCTCATTTACCTTACTTGCATGCAATGGAGAATATCCAGTTTAGAGATGGTGACCAAGGAGAAGCACAAAGACAAAAGTTTATCAGGTTTCAGAACCGTGGCATCCAACCCACTCGGTATGTCGACCTTGACTGCTTGAGGGAGTTAGGATTGCTAGACGGCGTGAAGCTATTGCTTGAGCATGTTGGTTTGTGGGACTTGTGCAGTCAACCACAACCGACATTCGAAGACCTCACCTTGGAATTTCTGAGTTCATTTTAGTATATCACACCATCCGGTTCAACAAGTCAACTCACTGGCATTACAAAGTTCAGAATGCTCGGAAGAGAGTTCCAATTAACTCAGACAAGGATCGCTGAACTGTTAGGTTTCCATCACGGCGATGGTGCTCACCTCCGAGTACCCGACAACTTCAACGAAGTTGCTTTCACTTTATGGCACAACATCACTAACAGTCGTGCTACTGCCTACCAGAGTTTGAATGCCACCCACTTCCATAACCCGGCGATTTGGTATTTCCATCGCATCATCTGCAACACTATCTTCGCAAGAGAGAGCAACCACAAGTTGAACTCAAAAGAGCTCTTGTTCTTGCACTGTGCCTTGAATGAGGAACGCATCAATGCTGCCCCGTTCCTTTTAGCCCATATCCAGTCTGTAGCGCATAGAGGCGCAACCCCCTTCTACATTGGCGGGATCGTCACCACCCTTGCCATACAGCTGCAGCTTGGTGACCAGATTACTCATTTGCCTCATAGAGCAGCAGTGTTGCTTACAAAGAGCTATTGCAAGTCCGCCCATTTGATATCGCAGAGAGAGGATGGCAGGTTCAACCCTGTGATCCAAGGAACCATTTATCATCACATCACCTTGCCTTGCAGTGACCGCATCGATCCATCGAACCGAGCCAATTGGCTATTTGCTTTACCGGATGCTGCAGGCCACGTCCCGATTATTGATGAGCAGACTGATGCACCTGTGGACGAGATGCAGGGTGCCATGGATGTTGCTGAGCTAGTACAGGACATCCCTGAGTCCTCCACCAGGCAGCCACCTTTACCCGACATTACACTTGAAGACGTCCTCCGTGCCATTCATCAGCAGAATCAGATGAATGCCGCACTCGAGCGAAGGCAAAAAGAGCAATACGATGCACTCCTTTCAGCTGTTGCCAATAACCAGAGGACGACAGATGAAAAGCTAGGAGATATTTTTAGCGAGCTGGAAGCTTTGCGTATAGATATCACTGCTCTCACCACCACCGGTTCTGATCAGGAAGCCACTCCGACAAGACGCTCCCGCACCAGAAGCCGAGGCTGTGGTCGTCAGCAGCCTTAGTTTATGTTTTTGTTTTTGCATTTCTGATTTTGTATTGTATTTTCCCCGCTATTATATCACAACATTGAGGAAAATGTCTGATATAGTGTGGGAGAGATACCTTTCCCTTTCTGCATTTTCCATTTCATTGTAATTCCCTTTCCGTATTTTCAATTAAACAAAGTAATATTTGTGCTATTTCTTCAGTTTCGAATTTTCCCTGCTTTATTTAGCCATACCGAAATTTTTTGCTTTATCTTCGCATTACCCGACTTACCTATGAAATCGTAGTTAGGAAGCTGAGAAAGATCCAACAAGATCAATACAGTCTTGAAACCTTAGACTCCCTACTTAAGCATTCCGTTCCGATAATTGTTACGACTACACCTTAAGTTTTAGTTCTAAAGTAACCCCTAGTAGTATATACTAGCAGTCAGCACCGTCTGAACACAAACCACGTGGGGAGCCGATGAACATAAGTGTTTGATGCCTAATCTATAAATGATCCTTCATATCTCGATGCCAATAAAAAGAAATTGCACCAAAGTACACGGTCGCATATAAGAAACGAGAAATATAAGAAGGAGTCCATTGCGGGTTGGTTCAGAGGTACCTTGTTCTGAACTTGGTAGGGCGTGCTACGGCTCGATCCCCCACAACCTCCAATTTGGATAATATATATATAGGGTTGCCACATTCGTGTACCAGACCCCGTGCTTAAAAAGGATCAAAGTCACTAACCGGCTACTCCACTACGTGCGTGCTAAGGCAAAGGGCTTAATGTGATTGCGCTAGAATGAAACCGGGTGAAATAAGATCGAAAGACTCTAGGTAGAATCGTAACACAATTACCGAATGTTTCGTTTAACGGGAAGTCGACGACTTAGCTTGTTGCTTGTGTCATTAATGTATCGTTAGTGTTCTATTCTAGTACCGGTTTATCTAGCTAAATGATTTCTCGTATGGTTTGTTATGTGTATGCGTCCGATGAAAATTGTCCGATCATTTTTCAACCGACTATTTGCTTGAGGACAAGCAAAGGTTTAAGTTTGGGGAAGTTTGATAACGAGAAATCGTATCATTTTATTACTACGTTTTAAGTCCGTTTTATCGCACATTTATCCTATTAACTCCCGATTCTTCGAGTTTTCTATGTCATATTGCAGGTATAACATTTCTAGAGCTAAACCATGAGCCAAAGATCAAATGAACAAAAACAAGCATGAAAAGAAGAAGAAGAAAGGAATTCTGCCAAAGTCTGCATATTTTGCAACACTCACGGTCGTTACCACACCATCACGACCGTGACGCCCTACGTGGAGGTCTCACGACCGTCACTCAAGTGTCACGACCGTGACACGCTTTAAATGGAAAAAGTGGCCGTGACACCTTTGTCACGAACGTGACAAAGGAAAATAGGTTTAATTAAATTGAATTGGTCATGAAGACGTGCAACGTGAGTCAAAAAGTGACTCCTATTATTTCTCAAACCCAGTATGCATTTTCTCATGGATTCTCTCTTCAACGGAACGATACCCACGCTGATGAATTTCAACTACCCAAGCCCAGAAACTATTTTCTATAAATAGCCTAGTTACGAATTTAGAAACACAGAGTTTTATTTTAAGATTTTCGCAGAAGCTCTTCTGTATTTTTGTTGTACCCTTATTTTATTTTTCTAGCAATTGTTCTTGTTAAATTTTCTGCTTCTATATCCAAACCAAACTCAATAACAATTTCCAACATTAGGAAATTGTTATTATTAATTTCTTTTCAAGCTTTCAGAATTTGTTTAGTTTTATTTTCGATTCCGGTTCCGCACTCCGAGCTTACCAGTATGTGGAAGAAGGAGTATTAAGATTTTAATCATTCAGGTTTTTTATATTTTCGCATTTATATTAAGTTATTTATTTATATATGTTAAGATATTATTTCTATTATTTTATAATGCATGTTTTAATTTATATTTATCTGTTTCTGCATCTGTCTGGTACAACAAAAATGAGTAGCTAAATTAATTAGGCGGTATGTAATAAAATAAACCAAACCGCTAAAATCAAATCTAAGCTAAAATAATTAAGAACTTAAATTCTGGCTGTGACTTTTTATTATTAAAATTAATCTTTTTGTTACGAGAGTAAGAAAAGTGTAATAGGTTAGGTCGAGACCACGAGAGTGTGAGATTTTAACCGGATAGCTAAAGTTAGGCATTTGATTTAAATACAGCGAGAGCGCTTTAAAATGAATTAGACTTATTAAGTTTTCAAAAATTATTTTCTAACCACTTATGGGCTAGCGAGAGCAGGCATAGGGCTTTAGGAGTAAGATCTGAGATAAGAACACGAGAGTGTGAGTCGAGGGTATTTAAACTGATAATCTCTACAGAATAATTTAAGTGAACCATCCTTATAAGCTTAGGTTAGATTGACCCGCATAGGTTAACATAATTACATACCGACCGCATTCTCATTATTTCATTAAACTAAATTTAATTCCCGTTTTTAATCCTTAAAACCAAAATCGTGACAAACATCCACCTTAGCTAAACTAGTATACCCTCTAGCACTAGGTGATTATAAAGTCCCTGTGGGATCGACAATCTTTTATATTACTTCGATAGGCTGTGCGCTTGTAGTTCAGATACCGCTAGACACATATTGCGTCTTCGCCCCATCAAGGTGCTAGATTATCAGTTGCTTTTGATAGGGTCCATGAGTGTTTAGAATTCCTGATGAAGGTCTGAGAACCAGTAACCAGGTGGGGGACTCAACTCACTTGTCCAGGGTTTCATATAATCAGTCCAGAGTTGTGTAACCTTAAAACAAAATCCAGTAATAGGGTATGTTGAGGCCAAGGGTTCCTGCAAACCTATAAACAACCCCACCCACTCACAGGTATTGTTCTAGAACAAGGATCCTCAGGTTCGGATCTATTATGAGAAGTGTAAACACTTCTAACCCGGAGGTACAGTGTTTACCCTAATCATAAAGGATCCTCCTCTAATTCACCTCAGATGCTGAAGGTCATCTAAAAAAGGTCATCCAAACTTAGCAGGCTTCCCAGATAGCCCTAGCACTATAGGAGATCCGTAGCACAGAGTTCTCAAGAAGAAACCCATGTATGAACCGTGTTTTCATATTCCCGCACCAGACCGAAATGGAATGGGAAAGAATATGAATCCACTCTAATCCTATGTCTGTCACTCATGCCTTTGTGTTGGACGTTTCTCATTGGAATACCTCTCCCACCAAAGCAAACCAGAAAATCAAGAAAATCCAGCACATGATATGATGATAATAAATGAAATGCATAAAGCGGTAAATGAAAGCGATAAAGTATATGCAGTAAATAAAGTTGTACAGAAAGCAATAAATAAAGCAAAACAAAAGCACATATAACACATAACACCCCCATAAACACAAATCAAACAAGCGCTAGGAGAAACCCACAAGAGAACCAAAAGCCCTGGTTGCAAAGATTCCCCAGCAGAGTCACCAAGCTGTCGCTCCCCGGACTCTCGTCCCGGTGCAGACGCGGACGGTCGGTGACGTTGGAGGTTGAGGTTGAATAGAGTCTCCAGCTAGGCATTTTTATCCCGAAGGAAAGGTAATGCTGCATAAACCTGGAAGGGTATGGATAAGACGGTTGTGAACCAGAGAAACTGAGAAAGGGGGTTGGTTACGACTTGGGAAGGTATTAGCACCCAGATCGTCCGTCGTACTCGACGGGATCCATGCTTACTTGATTGTGTTTACAAGGGGATAGTGTATGGGCTGACTGTGTATGAAAAGCTAGGAATGAATGTACAGTGTGTCAGTGCAAAAGAGAGTGAGATGCTCAAGACTGAGGCTTAGAAAGAAAGCTGGAAGGAGAGGGGAAGACAAAGAGACTTTTGTTTGATAACTTTAAGTTATGCCTACGTATCCTCTCGTGCAATGAGGAAGTCAGAACACCATAGTTCGACTCAATAAGACTTAGTGTTTTTGCTGTGAACTGCTTGCTTGTCTATGCTCAAGTGTGTGACTCATCTGGCTCGAGTGTTAATTGTCTTGCATTAGACGGAAGAAGCGAGTTCTCGTTTTCAGAGTGAGTGTGATGAGAAAATAATCCCGGAGGAGACGTTTATTGTTTGTTTTTGTGGTTTCAGTTTTTTATTATTTTTGGTGTTTTGCGTAAGATAATGAGCTTAAGCCTAAATCAAAGGTTGTAAACTCATTATATCCTCCCTCATTAGGGATAATGAGCCTACTTAAGTGTGAGATATGCATCTCAACTTAATTACCATAATGATATAGGATTAAGATCATTAACCTACTTTGGTAATTATTAAGTGTTTTTGGGTTTTTGTTTTGTGTTAAGTAATGAGTTTAATCTCTAATCAGGGATTAGTGAACTCATTACACCATCCTAAGAGAAGGATGATAGATGAGAACACTTAAGCTAAGGAAGACTCTTCAACTTAATCCATGGTTAAGAAATAAATTCATTAGATAACAAGCCATTATTAAGTGGATTTTAATTAAAGGGTGAGATTAAGAAGTGAGTGTTAAGTTTCTAAGACTTATCTTGAGGGGGACTTGTCCATTAAACACTAGGGTTAGTCCCTCTTAACCATAAGGAAGAGATGGAACCCTAATATAAGGCCCAAGTTACAAGCTTAAGTCTTGATCATTATTAGGTGTTTTTGATTAAGAGGTGTAAACAAATTAATGGTTTAACAGTAAGGATTAAAATTATACACTCCATCCTAAGATAAGGATGCAGGCATAACCCTAATTCAAAGTCCTAAAGCTTTAAGTGTTTAGCCTCTAATTATGAGATGAGAAAAGAGACTCAAAGACAAAATACTAGGGGAGACTATATACAACCCTAAAATTATCATGCTTGGGTGTCCCTATGGTTTGTGAGGATTAAAGAAAGATCTTCAGGAGGCCACCAAGGAAGAGAAACAGATGAAAAGAGAAGAGAGAAGAGAATAGGTTACTTACTTCCTGAAGAAGATAAGTAACCTAAAAGAAAGAGATAAGAGCAAGGGAGCACAAGTGAGGCAAGTTCACTTCAAAGACAAATAAGATATGCAAATGAAAAGATGAGAAGAGATGGGATGTGAAGGCAAATCCACATCCCAAACAACTTACCATAAGCCCCTGAAATGTTAGTGTGAGATGCATAAGATGCAAAGCAAAAGGAAATAAAGCAAATGCAGGTGTAAAGACCAAAACCATAAGTGTAAACATGATGAAAATGTGTTATGGAATGATGCAAAGACATGTGGGATGCTTATGAATGTCCATACAAAGGATGAGATGCAAAACAAACATGTTAGGAGCTTGAAAACAGATGAAGAAACATGAAATGTAATGAATGAAAAGAATACCAAATGAATGAATAAATGATCAAGCAATGTTCAAACATGTTCTAAGATGTATAATATGACATACAAATGCTTGAAATGTCATGGAAAGTTCATGTGATGATGATATGCAAAGATGTATGCAAATGACATAGAAAATTAGGGTTTTATGAAAGTATGAAGTGCACATGATCAAAACAGAAGCATACATCATGATAAAATTTTGAAAAAGAACTCAAACAAACCCTAAACACACACAAGATCACTCCCCAAAGGTGGAGGTCAGAAGCTAAACCTAGGCAATGATATGAATTTTCTAAGTTAACTAGGGTTTTTGGATGGTTCTTCATGAAAAATGCCAAACAATTTGAAATGCAATGCAAAATTATGAGTTAAATAACCTAGATACTAGATGCAAAGTATGAAACAATGCAAAAGTAACCAAATGCAAACTCATCATGGTTGATCAGAAATGATTTTTTCAAGTTAGGGTTAGAAAAATGTAAATTTTGGAAGCCCTAATTCAAATGAAATTGTGAAAATATGATTAAACCTAAAAATAAATTTGTACGGTGAGTTTGTAAATTGTTCTAAATGCCTAAGAATGCTTCATGCATTTTTTTTTTGTGATTTTTAGATACCTAAATGTATTTTTAATTAATTAAAATCAATTAATTAATTAAATAAAACATTTAAATGATTTAAAAATAAATTTTTAATGCAAAAATTAAAAATAAAATTTTTTTTGAGTTTAGAAAAATATTTGAAGTGAAAATGCAGAAAATGAGATTTTTAGACATATTTTTGCTATTTTTAATAAATATATGAAAAGAAATATGAAATAATTAAAAGAAAATAAAAGTATGCAAGATCAAAGGCCAAGATTTGAAACTGAGGTGATTTGGCGCGTGTTTGTGTGGTTGAGATTGCTTCTGATTAATTAAAATTAATTAAATTAATTAATCTGGATAAGGGTTAAGTGAAATGATCTGGGCCGTTCACGCACGCGGGTAAAACACATCCTAGGGTCAAAATTCAAACTGGCTAATTAACCCTAAATTAACCCTAATCTTTTTCAGGAGACCGGAACAGTGTTTCGGTCGTCTTCTCCGGCCACTCTCTCACTCCAACTCTTTCCACAGGCCATGATAACCCACCAAAATCTCCAGAATCACTCATTAATCATCCCTAAACACAAATCCAGCAACAAAAACAATTTATTTTGCATCAAAAGAGAGAATCGAAGCAAAACAAGTTTCACGGTTAAAGTTTCAGAAGATCAATACATGCTTATTTTCCACTCATTTTCAAAAGTAAACATATCACAATGATCAGCACATCATGTAGAATCAATTTGTAACTTAAAAAGTAAGTTCTGGAAAAAATGTTCTTGGTGACTACCTGAGTTGAAGCTTTTCCACTTTTAGCTTTCTCGCCTCCTCTCTTGTGTAAAACCACTCCAATGGATCCCCTAATGCTTCTGAAAGGCTTAGATGGAGTTTGTATGGACTGGTTTGAGAGTTTCAGTTCTGATAACTCAAAAATCGTGTTTCGATTATGGGGTTTTTTAGGCCATTGTGAAGGGTGGTTTGTGTTCCTTAAGTGATTTTGAGATGAATGGTGCAAAGAGTTTTGAGTTTTGATGGCTAGGCAGTGAGTTTCGAAGAGATGAAGGTTTCTTGAGGTTTTTGTGATTCTGAGTGTATGGATTGTTTCATGCTTCAATGTTGTTATGTTTGAGGTCCTTAGGGTTTGCATAAGATGTACTGATTGGCCAGAGAGTTGTTGTGGCATAGTGTGATTGGTATGGGCCAATTTGCAAAAAAAAGTAAAAGTTATGGTACCACAAGCATGGCACGGGTCAGAGGAGTTTTTAAGGCTTGTCCTGCCTCAGCTTCATTCAAGGATGGCCCTTGGATCAGATTTTGTGAGCTGTAACACTTGATGCAAGAGCTTGAACATGTTTTGCAATTTTCCCTCTTTGGATTTTCTTGAAGCGCAAGGCATGAAATCTTGTGATCCAAGGCACAAATATGATCAAGAAATGTTGCATTATCATGTTATGATGCTTAGAAGTCAATTAGAGGTCATTAGAAGTCTTGGAACTTGATTTTGCAAAAATCCCTCTTTGGCACATACTTGAAAATTACAAGATTTTCGCCAACTTTGAAACATCATATCTTGAGTTCTAGGATGAATCAAGAGGATTTCTTGTACTTTTTGAAAATGGGAATATCCAATCTACAACTTTCATGTTTGAAGATTTTTCATTTGAAGCCTTTTTGATCAAGAAAGAGGAGGTTGAAAATCTTTCCCAAAATGGAAAGTTTTCATTACAAGTCATGTCCAAAAATGGAAAGTTTGCAAATGGCTTGAAATTCTTCAATCTTGTGAACTTCTAACCACTTATAAGATCAAATAAAGATCATAGAGCCTCAAAATGATGAAGGTGACCCTTTGGTACCATTGGTGGTGGCCTCAGATGCCCTGATTCTGACTTTTCTTGCACAATAAGTTATCAGTTGATTAAATGACTTCCACAATGAATTTATTCATCAAATTTGGTACACATGCTCCTTATTACATATTAAGACCATTAGAATCAAGAATGACCAAAACATTTGAGATTAAGGGCCTCAAACCCAAAACCCTAATTTTAGGTCATCTATGCAGAAAAACCCTAGCCTGTCTGAACACCTTTGCAATGCTTTGTGATCTCTTGACTTTAATGAACTTTAGGGAGCATAAGATGATCATGGAACACTCATGGACCCCCTTTACAAGATTCAAGGCCTTTGAGATGGCTAATATCACTTCTAAAATTCTCCTGATCACAAACCCTAATTGTTCAACTTATGCAGTGAAACAAATATGCAATGTGAGATGACATGCTTATGCTAATGCTATATGAAAAGATCACTAGCCATGGTGTGAGAAAAAGTGAGGGCAAATTTGGGGTGTTTACAAATTCATATCACATTATGGTGGGATCCAAGTGCTTTCTCAAAATATTCCTCCTGGTCCTAATAAATTAGGGGCATATTTTTCAAGAATCCAATACTGGGGCAGTTCATCTCAAGGTCGTATTAAGAAATGGTTGGATCTTAGTTCCTTTTTAGGTATACCTTTAAAAGCTCAATCAATTAAGGGAAATACCCTCTGAAGCGTAATTAATATGGGACAAACTGCTGCAAGGATTAATCAAAGGAAAACGCTTCAAAACAAGGTTTCATCTGGGGCATATCATTTTAAGGGTTAGTTAGTTGAGGAAAAATATCACCAAGGCTAATACAGTGGCAAGACGTCTCAAGGGCATGGTATAGGCAAGATGCTTCAAAACGCATGTTGAGGTGGATCACTTTAAAGACCCAACGAACTGGGGCAAACCCTCTCATCATTTTCGAGATGCACATACAATCTCTCTCCTACATACACAATCATCAAGTTCAAAATGAGTATCGGGAGATCATGCTAGCTTAATACTCATCATCATTTTTTGACAAATAGCCATGTTTCGTTCACCATAAGAGTACTCGTGAGATATAAATCATTGTCAAACATTAATCATGTTGTTACACTCTAGTACCTAATCATGCGTATATAACATAACATCACATGCATACATGAACATACATACATAACATATGATTTGGGACCGCTCCTAGAAGTCAATTCCCAACTATACATGTACAATTCCTAAAGTAGGAGTACTTATTGGCCTTCCCAGGGTTACATTAAGGGTTTTTAGCTAAAGCTTTCATTAGGTGTTCTCTTCAAATATTTATTAGAGGGATTCCACTAAGGTTTCATATTAGGGTTTTATTTAAAGGATTCATCTAAAGGCTTGAGTTAAAGGGTTCGTCTAAAGGTTTTAAGTAAAGGTTTCATATAAGGGTTTTATTTAAAGGATTCATCCAAGGGTTTGATTTAAAGGATTTTTCTAAGAGCTTGAGTTAAAGGATTCATATAAGTATTTGGTTTAAATGCTTCATCTAAGGGTTCACCAGGGTTTTATCAAGAAGTTTCAACAAAGTGGTGTTAAGAGGTTTCATCAGGGATTTATCAAAGGGATCACCGGAATTTCCTATCAAAGGGTTCCCCGAGAATCTCATTAGGGAGTTTATCAAAAGGGTTTATTAGGATTACAATCAAAGGATTCTATCAATGGGTTTCATCATATTTCATCAATAGGTTTTATTAAAAGGGCTTATTGGGATTGTCATCAATGGATTCTATCATAAGGATTTCACCAAAAGGGATTTTATCGAGGAATTTTACCCAAGGGAGTTTATCAATGGGATTTGTCAAAATAGGGTTTTATTAGGGGTTTTATCAAAGGTTTGTCAAGGGTTTTGTCAATTAATTCAATCAAGTAATGTTATCAAGAGATTTCATCAAGAGAGTCTTATCAAGGGAGTTTCATCAAAGAATGTTATTAAGGGGTTTCACCAAGGTTTTATCATCAATGGTTGTTATGAAAGGGATTTTATAATGATTCCCATCAAGGGATTCATTAAGGGATTCTACAAAAAAAAATTATCTAGGGGTTTTACCGGATTTTTATACAAATAAAGGGTTCGATCAAGGAATTTTCACCAAGGGGATTTCATCAAAATTGTATCGAGTGGTTCTGCCGGATTCTTATCCAATGGATTTATCAAGAGATTTTAATCAGGATTTTTTAAGGGGATTTACTAGATTATTTCCTTTAGGTGTCCTACTAGAATGTTACCAAAGAGGTTTTACCAAGAGATTTACCAAAGGGGTTTCATTAAAGGTTTTATCAAAGCTCCATCACGGGTTCTCAAAGAATTTTTAGGGATTTTATAAAAGGGATTTTTCATCAAATGAAGTCTATCGGAATTTATTAAGGGGGTTCTATCGGATTTATACCAAAGGCATTTTATCAAGGGAGTTTAAGCGAAGGAGTTTCACAAAAGGGGTTTCACAAAAAGGGTTTTATCCGATTTTTATCCAAGGGATATCCTTCGGAATTTTTCCAAGGGGGTTCTACCAGATTTATATCAAAGGGGTTTTATCAACGAATTTTTATCCAAAATGGGTTCTATCCGAATTTTGTCAAGGGGGTTCTACCAGATTTATATCAAAGAGATTTTATCAAGGGATTTTTATTCAAAAAGGGTTCTATCGAAATTTTTTCAAGGGGGTTCTACGAGAGTTTTATCCAAGGGTTTCTATCAAGGTATTTTTATCCAAAAGGAGTTCTATTAGATTTTATCAGGGAGCTTTTACCATAATTATATCAAGGGATTATCATCTAAGGATGTTATTTAGGGGTTACATCGGATTCCACCAACGAAATCAGACAAAAGGATTCTATAAGGTATTCAATAAGGGATTACTAAAAGAGATTTCATCAAGGGTTTTTATCAAAGACTCATTCAGGGTTTGTCATGTTTCATCAAAGAATTTTAAGAGATTTTCATCAACAAGGGTTCTATTGGAATTTTCTTAAGGGATTGCACTGTATTCCATCAACATAATTTATCAAAGGGATATATCAAAAGAATTTTACTAAGGGGTTTATACTAAGGGATTTCTCGTCAAAAAGAGTTATACTATAATATTACTCAAAAGGAGCTACATAAGGGGTTATATCAAGTATTTAGGAAGAATTCATTAGTTAGGGGTTATATGGGGTTCTACCGGATGTTCATCCAAAGGTGTTACATGAAAGAGATTTATGGGGTTCTACAAGAAGGGGTTCTATCTGTCGCTCCCGAAGATTTGCATCCCGGTACAGGCGCGAACGGTCGGCGAAAGGAGAAGATGAAGGTGAAGGTGAATAGAGTCGCCAGCTAGGCATTATTATCCCGAAGGAAAGGTAATGCTGCATAAACCTAGAAAAAGATGGATAAGACAGTTGCGAACCAGAGAAACTGAAAAAGGGGGTTGGTTACAACCTGGGAAGGTATTATCACCCAGATTGTCCATCGTACTCGACGGGATCCACACTTAAAAGTTTGTGTTTAAAGGGGTAGTGTATGTGCTATTTGCGTGAAAAAACTAGAAAGAGAATATACAAGTGTCAGTGCAAAAGAGAGTGAAATGCTCAGGAACTGAGGCTTAAAAGAGAATGCTGAAAGAGGGGGGATGACAAAGAGACTTTTGTTCGATAATTGTTAAGTTATGCCTATGTATCCTCGCGTGTAATGAGGAAGTCAGAACACCGTAGTTTGACTCAAAGAGACTGAAAAGATAAATTGACTGTGAACTGCTTGCTTGTCTATGCTCAAGTGTATGACTCGTCTGGCTCGAGTGCTAACTGTCTTGCATTAGACGGAAGAAGCAAGTTCTCGTTTGTGAATGAGTGTGATGAGAAAATAATCCCGAAGGAGACGATTATTGTTTGCTTTTGTGTTTTCAGTTTTTTATTGTTTTTGGTGTTTTGCATAAGTTAATGAGCTTAAGCCTAAACCAAAGGCTTGTAAACTCATTATATCCTCCCTGATTAGGGATAATGAGAATACTTAAGTATGAGATAAGCATCTCAAATTAATTACCATGATGATGTAGGGTTAAGATCATTAACCTACTTGTGATTATTTAGATGTTTTTGGGTTTTTGTTTAGTGTTAAGTAATGAGTTTAATCTCTAATCACAGATTAATGGACTCATTACACCATCCTAATAGAAGGATAATAGATGAGAACACTTAAGCTGAGGAAGATACCTCAACTTAATCCATGGTTAGGGATTAAATTCATTATATAACAAACCTTTATTAAGTTGATTTTAATTAAGGGATGAGATTAAGAAATGAGTTTTATGGTTTGTAAGACAACTTGAGGGGGACTTGTCCATTAAACACTAGGGTTAGTCCTTCTTAACCATAAAGGAAGAATTAGAACCCTAATGTAAGGCCCAAGTTACAAGATGAAGTCTTAGTGATTATTAAGATGATTTGATTAAGAGGTTTAAACAAATTAAAGGTTTAACACTTAGGATTAAAGTTATACACTCCATCCTAAGAGAAGGATGCAGGCATAACCCTAATTCCAAAGTCCTAAAACTTTAAGAGTTTAGGCTCTGATTATTGAGATGAGAAGAGAGACTCAAGGAGACTCAAAGGTAAAAACTAAGGGGGACTAATCAAAACCCTAATTATTATCATTCTTGGATGTTCCTATGGTTTTTAAGGCTTAAGAAAGATCTTCAAGGAAGCCACCAATGGAAGAAGCAAATGAAAGGAGGATGAAGTAGAAGAATAAGTTACTTACTTCAATGAAGAAGATAAGTAACTTAAAGAAAGAAAGTGAGAGAGATGGAACACAAGTGAACAAGTTCACTTAAAAGACAAGCAAAATGCATATGAATGAGATAAGGAGAAGTGAGAAGTGAAGGCAAATCCACTTTTCAAAGTAACTTACCACCTGAAAATGTTAGCATGAATGCACAAAGATATAAAGCATAAAGAAATGAAATGAAATGAGATGATATGAGATGAAATGACCAAATTCAGAAGTGTTTATGCAATGTTAATGTCATGTGATATGATGCAAAGGCATACAAAATGCATATGTATGTTCATACAAGAATGAGATGCAAATGGAAGCACGCTTTGAAGTTTGAAAACACATGAAAGTTAATGAAATGAAATGAAATGAATGGAAATCATGGCAAATGAATGAAGAAATGATCAAGCAAGGTTCTAACATGTCTTAAGATGTCTAAGATGACATATTAATGCATGAAATGTCATGGAAAGTTCATGTAATGAGGCATATGCAAGGTGTATGCAAATGAACATGAGAAATTAGGGTTTTATGGACATGTGAGATGCAAATGACAAAGACAGAAGCAAATGACATGATAAAAAATTTATAGTAAGCTCAAACAAACCCTAATCCTATACTAGGTCACACCCCAAAGGAGAAGGTCAGAAGCTTAACCAATCACAAGTTATGAATTTCCAAAGATTATAGGGTTTTTTGGGTGGTTCAAAGGGAAAAATGCAAATCAAATTGAAAATGCAAGTTAAATTCATGAGATAAATGTCCTATAAACTAAATTACATATGCAAAACAATGCAAAAAGAATCATCTTCAAACTCTTCTTGGTTAGGCAGAAAAACTTTTTTAAAGTTAGGGTTCAATAAATGAAATTAAATGTCCCTTAATTCAAAGAAAATTCACAAACTATGATCAAACATAAAAAGAAATTTGTGTAAAGAGTTTGAAAATGTTTCTAAATGCAATGGGATGATTCATGATTTTTAAAAATGTTTTCTGGTTAAGAAAAATATTTAAAACAAGAATGGAAAGTTTCATATTTTTTGAAAGCTTTTTGATATTTTAAATTAAATATGCAAGAAAATGCAATTAAAATGAAATAAAAATGGATTAAAATGAAAGTACGTTGATCCTAAGGCCCAGGTTCAAACTGGAAAGGGAGGGAATTGACCACGCGCGCAACTGGACGACCCACATTCAAACTGGCTTTTAATTATATTTTAAATTAATTAATCAGGATTAAATGATAATGACTCAATCTGGACCACACACCACTAACCCTAATCCTCATCTAACGGCCACAAACGCGTCTGGGGATTTAATCAGCGTTTTAGCCCTAATGACTTTCAGGTGGCCGGAGAAGACCTCCGATCATCTTCTCCGGCCAACCAAAATTGCTATCTCTCTCCCTAGGCTATGAGAACCTCCCAAACTCTCCAGAATCACTCCCCAAACATCATTAAGCAAGAATCAACCATAAAAAACAATTTATCACTAACCAAAAACAAGATTCGAAGCAAAAGCAAGAGATCTTCAAGAAGAGCCATCAAGGAAGAAGCAAATGGAAGAAGGAGAAGCAGAAGAAGCAAGTCAACTTACTTCACTCTAATACAAATACAAAATGCAGCAAGGATGCATAAGAGAGATGAGAAGAGATTGTGAGAAGTGAAGGCAAATTCACTTCTCAAAGTACTTACCACCTGAAAAGTTAGCAAAAAGGAAATGAGGATGAAATGAAAATGAAATGAATGCAAGGATGCAAACCAAAACCAGAAGCATGTTCATGATGCAAATGATGCTAAGAGATTATGCAAAGGTGTCAAGGGTTGTGAATGCTCATACAAGTAATGAGGATGCAAATGAAGCATGAAAGAGGCATGAAAGTTCATGAATGCTCATGAAATGTAATGAATGCAGAACATGGCAAATGGATGAAGAAATGATAAAGCATGATTCTAATGTATCCTAGGATGTATTATATGTCATGTGGATGCAAGATATGTCATGGAAAATTCTTATATGAATGCTTATGCAAGATGTATGCAAAGGAAGATGAGAAATTAGGGTTTTCATACAACATGAGATGTAAAAACCAAAAACAGAAGCAAATGACAAGATAAAAAATTAAAAATGCAATCAAAAGAACCCTAACCCCATATGATTTCAAACCCCAAAGGAGGAGACCTAACTCTTAACCCTAAGGAAGTTATGATTTTTCTAAGTTATCTAGGGTTTTAAGGTACCTAAAGGGAAAAAATGCCAATCAATTCAAAAAGGCAGAAGAAATTTATGACAAAATTATGCTAGAAACTACATGTCAAATGAAGATCAATGCAAAAAAAACCATTGTCATACCATTCTTGGTTAGGCAGAAAAGAATTCTTGAAGTTAGGGTTCTAAAATAGGAATTTTATGAACCCTAAATTCAAGAAAATTATAAAAAATGATTCAAAACCAAAAAGAAATTTGTGTGGATGGTATGAAAATGTCTCTAAATTTTTAAAGATGCAATATGATTTTTTTGGGATTTTTTAGAAACCTAAATGATATTTTATTTAATTAATTTTCAGGTTACCGGAGAAGAGCTCCGGTCGTCTTCTCCGGTGACATCCTCACCTGAAAAACCCTAACTTCTTCCCTATGTTATTTCTAGAGCTCTAAAGCTCTAGATTAACTCTTCTCACTCCCCTGAATCCAAATCCACCCTCAAATCACATTTCTTTTCACTCAAACTCAAGATTCGAAAAGAAACATAAACATGGCAAAATTTTCAGACAATCAGTACAAGCTCGTTTCTACACCATTTTCAAAATTTCAAAGTCCAGAATGACCAGTGAAGCATGATTATTCATTTTGTAACATAAAAGAAAGGTTATGGAAAAATAAATTCAGATGGCTACCTGAGGTGGAGCTTTTCACCCTGGAGCTTTCTGGCCACTTCCTTGGTGCAGAATGACTCTAATGAACCTCCTGAGACAGTTGTAATGCTTGGAAAGCTTTGAGAATGGCTGGTTTGAGTGGTAGTAATCCAACTGGTCAGAAATCGTGTTTGGTGTATGGAGTGTTTTTGGCTGTTTCAATGGTTGGTTTGTGATCAGTGAGTGATTTAGAGATGAATGGTGGAATTTGTTTGAAGATTGAGTGGCTGAGTTATGAAATTCGAAAGTTTTTGAAAGAGGGAGAGATTTTGTGAACTTGATGATTCTTGGGTTTCAGCTTGTGTTCTTGTGTGTTATGATCAGCATTTGGTCCACATATCAAGTTGTGATAGGTCAGGGGAGTGGTTGTGCCCTATGTGATTGGTATGTGTCATACCCCAAATTTGTCCTACTTTTTACTGTCTAGTCATTATTTAAAAAATACAAAAATATTGTGCCATTTTATCTTTCTGTTCGATATTCGAAAAATCCAAAAATGTGTCATTTATTCTCAAAACTAGGAAATCCATTTTCATTCTTGTAGTTCAAACCCACTAGCTCATTTATTGTTTATATATATATATATATATATATATATATATATATATATATATATATATATATATATATATATATATATATATATATATATATATATATATATATATATATATATATATATATATAATATAAAAAAAATTATCACCAAAGGTCAAAAATATATATTTTCATTGCTTTCAAAAAAAATATAATAATTTCTCTTATAGACTTTACTTTTTTATTATTATTATTTAATTATTATCAAAAAAAAATTATGCACAAAAATTTTTATTATCAAAATATCTTTTTAACATGATCCTTATATTACTACATAATTTCATCTCATTTTATATTTATATTATATTCAGCCTATTTACTAAATAAATACATCTACAAAAATTATTATATCACTATTATTTTCCTTTTATTGCTACTGTCATTTATATTATTATTTTTTAGTTTTAGTTTCTATTATCTCTATTTTATTATTTTCTTCTTATTATTATTTTATTTGTATTAATATTATTTTTTTTCTCTTTTTCATTATTATTATTTTTATTATTTGTTATCATTATTTTTAAGCAAAAGGAAATCTCAGCAACAACTTTTGATTCCAAACGCATAGCATATAATTTCAGTGATTCCACTCACACAAACACTAACAAACAATAAATTTTTCTTTCCTCACAAAATCTTTACAAATCTTTTCCATCAGCACAAACTGTTCTGCAGCACTACTATAACAACCTTTCTCTTTCAAAATCCAACTCATATATTTCTTTAAGAAATCTCAATTTCACCTCTATGAATTTCTCTATAAAACCAGATTTCACTCCTTGGGAAAAGGGGGAAGAGCCTCTGCATAAACCATTAAAGCTAAAGCTTCACAAAACCTTGTAAACCATGAACCTCACCCAACTCGCTGAATATTATTGATACTCCACCTCTTTTTTTTCCCAGAAAAAACATACTCAAAAAACTTATTCATAAACATTTACCATCACAAAAACCAACCCAAAACTCTTCATCGAATGCACAAACGCAGCAGGACCTCATGCCTACATTTTTTGATTTACCACTAACCTTTAACCTTCATGTATCTCACAAGTCAATACCCTTACCAAACCAGAAAAATAAAATAAAAATACAGAAGAAAAAAATCGAGCCATAAACACTCCATTAAACCAAAACCTTTAAACTGTACACAGACAAATCGAAAACGAAAACGCTGAAAAAGAGCCACCTCCTCACCATACAAATCGCAGCCGTGAAGCAACATTACAACCACCAAAATCTCTTTCCATAAACAACCAAAACAAAAATACAGAAATTATCCACCGAGAGTCACCGGAACACAAATCAAAATCGTCGCACGAAGCCATAGCCAAGCCTCCGAAACAAAACCTAAGAGCAACCGCTTAATCCGAAAACCCCAAAACAGAAGAGACGAAGATGCGAGGAGGCCGAGTCGGAGAGAGGTTGAGCGCCGCCGCGAGTTGACGTTGAAGACGGAGACCTGAAACCGTCATCGCATCACCCATCTGTGAGAAACGGAGCGATCTGAAGGATCCAAGAAGCCTAACCGCTGGAATCCATCGCATATCTGAAAACGCCAACCCAAACCGACAAACCGAGAACCGTCATTTCAAAAGCCGCAGAGAGTGGTTGAGGTTGAACTTTCGTTTTGCTTGGAATTATGAATACGTTGCTTTTTTTTTCTTTTCTTTTTTAATGCTGATTTTATAAAACCCTTTTTGTTTATAAATACTGATAATTGTTTTTGTTTTTTTAATATGTATATAGAAATAACCTTCATTTTTCGTTTGGGCTCAGCCCATTTAACGCTGTTCATCTTCTAACACTCACCGCCTGCCCCCCCCCCCCCCTTTCTTCTTTTATTGCTCTTTTTATTTATTTTTATGATTTTGATTTGCTACTGGGCTGGACTCAACTCATAATCCGAAATTACTCTTCACACACCGATAATTAGCGACCATACCTCCCTCTTTTACCCATTTATTTTTGTTTCTTTCTACTATTATTTATGGTTTATATTGAGTTTTTTTTTATTTTGGTTTAGCAAATTATTTTTAATTTCTAGTATTTCGTTTTGATTTTTTGTTTATATTAAGGCCAATGATATAAAACACATTAAATTTTTCCTATATTTTAATTGGAGAATTTAATTAATATGAGGCCTATTATTTAGTTTATTATATAATTTAATTACAACAAGACAAATTTATTTTTTATTTTATCATATTATTTCGATTATTCAATGTATTTCTAAATTTATTATTAATCTAATTTAATTGTTTAGTCATAACCATATTGCAATTTATTTTTTACAATTTAATTTAATTCACTTATTTATGTTTCTTACAATTTGTTATCGCTTTAATCGATTCACGAATTAATGTAAGCCGAGCATCGCGCCTCGCCATCTTTTTTCCGAACGCAAATCATTCAAATATTTTTATAATTAAAATAACGGATAAACTGAATTCTGGAGTCTCGCATTCCTCGAATTCTTGAATGAACATTCCCGAGGCTCGCCCCGCGGGACGTCGTTCATTCGACTTTCTGTATTTAAAACATTTAATTGACATTTTAAATAATGAAAGAATTGGATTGTGGAGTCTCGCATTCCTCGAATCCTAGAATAAATTCTCCTGAGGCCCGCCCCTCAAGACGCAGTTTATTTACCCTTTCATTCTTGAAAATCTTAATCAAATCAAACATCTTTTTAAGCGGGCATTATTTAAATCCCTTCTATCTCACAAACAAGCTAGCGCTTCAGCCTCCTATCGCGAGCAGACAAGCCAACGCCTAGCAGTTAGAATGCGATTTAAATAATTGTTCATTAAATCAAACCGATCAACCTTAGTACCACGAACTACGAAGCTCTGACTTTCCCATTGCACAAGGGAATACGTAGGCACACAGATCTTACTCCTTGCCGAGCACCTTAGGAATAAAACCACCCATTTCTCTTTAACCCTAATTTAGGATCATACGTATTTACTTTTTATTATTCTAAGAAAACAGAAAGCATAAGTCAACATTAAATCGCAAATTAAACTAAGAGGTTCCCGTTGAGTACAACGGTCGTAAGGGGTGCTAATACCTTCCCCTTACGGAATCGACTCCCGAACCTAGAATCTGGTTTCAAAGACCTTGTTCTATCCATTTTTTCTAAAAAGGGTTTCTCGATATTTTCCCTTTCCTTAATTGGAATAAAATAAGTTCGGTGGCGACTCTGTTGTTTTAATTTTCATCCGCGGTAATTTTTATCGCGAGGTCGTATTTTTCGAGGTGCGACAGCTGGCGACTCTGCTGGGGAAAGATAAAGAGTCAAGCCTAACTTAGTTTGCTTTGCGATCAATGTTTACTTTGCTTATATGTTTTCTTCACGCTTTTTATTTATGCTTGTTTATTTGCTCTTCTTATTATGATCATGATCATACTTGCTTGTTGGAACCTGGGTCGACATCTGAGTTTGCGAAAAGAAGAGGGAACACCTAGTTTAGGATTGGAAGTTATTAGTGTTAGTCTCCAAGGACTCGCTCCTTCAATCCTAGCATGAAAGCTCCCCCCAGAGAGTAGACCTATTCATAGATCTCGTCATAACACAGCTAGCCTGTCGCATGATTTGATTCATGAAAGGGCTATGACTCTGGGACCCACTTTTTAGAACCAGTTTCAATGTTGGTAGTTGCGTAGTGTTAGTCTCTAAGGACCCACTCCTCATACGGCTAACATGAGAACTCCACTCAAGGTAGACCCTATCGTTATTATCGTCATAATACAGCTAGCATGTGGCAGGACGTTAGTACGATTAGCGTCCGTGACCTTGAGTATCTTATCCATAACAGTAGAAACTATCATGTAAGTGGTTTTACGGGTAAAGAACTTAGAACAATCCAATAAGAGTCTACCTGCTAAGGTTACTTTTATCAAGAGATACCAGTTTATTTACTCGTTACTGTGGTTCACCTCAGAGCAGATTATACTCGTGATCCTGGATCTTGCATTGCATCCATATGCATATTAATTTCATTTGCATAATTGTTCATCTTGCATCCCAGAGCCGAAAACTCATTGCATGTTCCTTCATCTTCAGTAAATCAAGCTGGTTTCCCGACGCCCGTATCGTGCTAGACGCCCGTATCTAACTAGAGCCAACACTAGAAGACTGATGGACGTGATTCAAGAAGAACAAGCTGCTATGATGGAAGAGATTGACTCGGTCAAGAACAAGATTGACCAGATTTATGAGACCATCCAAGCTTTGGCTAGGATGGAAGAACGTCGCGAAGCTGCTGCCGCGATGAACAATGCTCTAGTGCAAGGATCTGCCTCGCGAGCAATGCCGTCAGTTCCAGTCCCAAATCCTTTGGTCTATGGTTTGCCTCCAGGCTTCACTCCTGTTGTTGAAGAGGTCACTTCCCAACCAATACCTACCTCTGGTGTTACTGTTGGTTCTATTCCTCAAGCTCAACCTTTTCCAACTCAAGTCCGGTTTCCTCATGCTGAAGAAGATCATCAAGTTGAGTATGAGATGCATACTGCTGTTCCAATCATCAATTCCCATGTTGTTCAAGAATCTGAAGCTATGAAGATGTGTCGCAAGTTGGCTGAAAAACTCCGAATCATGGAAGGGCACAATTCAACTTCTCTGAGTGCCTCAGACATGTGCTTAGTTCCAGATGTTGTGATCCCTGCTAAGTTCAAACTGCCAGAATTCGAAAAATACCAAGGCCTCAGTTGCCCTTAACTCCATTTGAGAATGTACTGCAGAAAAATGGTCGCTCACGCCAAAGATGATAAGCTTATGATTCATTGCTTCCAAGACAGCCTGTCTGGAGCATCTTTAGAATGGTACATACAGCTCGAACGCAACAATGTTCGTACTTGGCTTGATTTATCTGATGCATTCAGGAAGCAATACAAGTACAACACCGACCTTGCTCCTAACCGTACTCAACTTCAGAGTATGACCCAAAAGGAGAGAGAATCCTTTAAGGAGTACGCCTAACGCTGGAGGGAGTTAGCTGCCAGAGTTCATCCTCCATTGGTTGACCGTGAATTGATCGACATCTTCATGGGTACCTTACAGGGGCAATACTACGAGAAGCTGATCAGCAGCGTATCTTCTGGATTTTCGGACATGGTGGTGGTAGGAGAAAGAATCGAAGAAGGTCTGAAGAGTGGAAAGATCCAAGGAGGCTTTAGCAACCAAGCCAATGTCAAGAAACCTTTCAACGGGTACAAAAAGGGCGAAACAAATGTCGTTTCTGCTGCAAATGGGAATTTTCAATAGAGTGCACCTACTCCAATTCCTTACTACCAGTATCCTTATGTTGCTGCTGCGCAATATGCTCCTATGCCATATCAGCCAGTTCCGCCAATGCCTTATCAGCAGGCCATGCAAGCTCTATTTCCGCCTCAGATGGCTCATCAACCACGTCCACATCCTATGGTCGCTGCTGCATAGTATGCGCCCAATCCATATCAGCAACCGGCTTATCCATAACGGCCTGGTCAACAACAACAACGCGCTCCTCAGCAACGCCCACCATACCAACAAAGAGGATATAATAGACACATTGATCCCCTGCCTATGTCATATTCTGAAATCTTTAATCAGCTGATGGCAAAATGATCTCTTACTTTGAAAGATATGCCACCTCAGACTGGTAATGCCCGAGGTTATGATGCCAACGCTCGCTGTGAGTATCACAAAGGCGCTCCAGGTCACACAATCGAGAACTTCCATTCCTTCAAACATATGGTTCAAGATATGATCAACTCTAAGGATCTCACCCTCACTCCGAGAAATGCAAATGTCCAGAACAATCCATTGTCGCCGCATGATGCCAACAAGTGAAGACATTTGAAGAGGTTGTTGAAGACCAAGCTGAGTAGTCTCCAACTTTGAAGTATTCAATCAAGAGAAGTTCATTCCTCAAGTCAAGGCAGCCAGTGCCATTTATTATTTCCGCATTCCTGTTGTTTTGTAATGTTTGTTTAAGTACTATTTGCTCTGAACATTGTTATCATTTGTACTTGGTTTTGTTAATGTTATGTTTATGCATGTTTTGAATCAATCTATTCGCATTTGCTCAGTATTTATCATTTATCACAAAATCACAAAATTTTCTCTCACTTCACTTTAGCAAATATTTGAGGGAGGATGATGAAAACGAAATACCCATAACTGTTGCGGTATGCTTTCGGATAAAACCTCGTCAATGATGTACAGGTATTCTTTCAAATCCCCAAACACTGGAGATATAAGGAGTTAATCCCTAGTCAACCACTTCGAGCTTAGAAGTAGGAGTTTCTTTCAGATACAAACCCTTACATCTAACCCGGGGCAGGGTAGTTGTTCAGTTAACCCGACTACACTTTCAAATCGCAAGATGAGACATCCCGTCAGAGGACCATCAACAAATGACTTGGCAGTCACAACGTTCAAAAGAAAAGAAAAAACCACTAAGTTGAGCACCCGAAGGGAGACTTAGTCGGAAAAAAAAGAAATCAAGAGAGGAACTTAAATCCTCAGCAAAAGAAAAACAAATATCAGTGACCACCAAATCAAGAATCAAATGGTCACCAGCAAAATAAGATGACTGTCATTTTCAAGCAAAATTTAAAGCTTCATCTTCACTCTTGCAAAGTCAAAACAAATGCATGTGTAGAGTTAATTGAATGTAGGACTGGAGAACATCATGAAGAAGGGGTGGGTACAAATCATTTGAGCCTTATACCTTTGTTTCTCAAAACCATTAACCAGACTATATTACAACCCTCAAAAGTCCTAATTGAGGCACGGTTTATTCTGAAAGCATGGTACCAACAAGGTTGCGTAAAATGACTCCCATATATTTGCTAATCTTCAATCTCGACTGCACATTATTCTTGCTGCATATTTCACGCACTTTCTAAATCAGCACCTCGTGTGGACTATCAGCCCATCCGTCACACTATCACAATCATTCAAATAAATTGGCTTTTTCAAAACTTACATGAACTTCGCATTAACACGACCATTTGTGTATGAATAATTTAATTGCAATTTAGTGCTTGACATCAGTGCAATCCCAACAAGGAGCAATCGAAAAGCGAACTTGAACTTCATTGGTGCCAGCATGAATCAAGACTACTTCAACAGCTCAATCAGGGGCAAATTATCTTCCAACAGCTCAGTCAGGGGCAGGAACGTACCAAATCCAAACACTAGGGCAGATCATGTCATGATCACTCTCAAAGTTCCCCACCAAATTTATTTCAAATACCCTACAGGCAGGGGCAAGCAAACAAAGGGAAAATCTTCTTATCTCTACTCCCCAGCTGAACAAGCAGTCCTTGCTAGACGTTGGCAATCATTCAAAGCAAAAGCAATCTTCACGTGTCAACCAAGTCGCTTCGCTCATCAGCAACTGACCGAACTTGGAGCATACAAATCCATCTTCTGACCATACATCGTAGAAGATCGAGTGTCGGGTAATCAAACCCTCCACCCACCCAAAGTCCAATCATTATTGGCAAGTACTAGACCATAAGTCCACCAAGCTGGCACCTTTCATTTTCCAATCACCTCATATGCATCATTATGCATCATTTACATCATGTGCATCATATGCATACCTAAATAAATCAACTTTTCATACTCCCAACACTTTAACTTTCAGCAATGCATAAACACTTGCATCGTATCTCCATCATTATGGAATATCATTTCAAAAACAAATCAAGCATAGTTGCATAATTCAGGATCCAGGATCAACCCAAGTTTCCAGTCCTTTCCCCAACGGAAGTCAGGATCATATCAATCAAAGATTCCAGGCATCTCCTCGACGGATTCAATGGCCGTATTTAATTTTCGTTCGCCTTATCATCCTCTGTTGATAAGTGAGTTTATTTTCAATAATTTGCCTTATCATCCTCTGTTGATAAGTGATTTTATTTTCAGTTATTCGCCTTATCATCCTCTGTTGATAAGTGATTTTATTTTCAGTTATGCGCCTATCATCCTCTGTTGATAGTGATTCTTTATTTTTCTGTCTTGCGCCTATCATCCTCTGTTGATAATGATTCTTTATTTTTCTGTCTTGCGCCTATCATCCTCTGTTGATAGTGATTCTTTATTTTTTTGTCTTGCGCCTATCATCCTCTGTTGATAGTGATTCTTTATTTTTATGTCTTGCGCCTATCATCCTCTGTTGATAGTGATTCTTTATTTTTCTGTCTTGCGCCTATCATCCTCTATTGATAGTGATTCTTTATTTTTCTGTCTTGCGCCTATCATCCTCTGTTGATAGTGATTCTTTATTTTTTTGTCTTGCGCCTATCATCCTCTGTTGGTAGTGATCCCTTATTTTTCTGTCTTTCGCCTATCATCCTCTGATGATAAGTGATTTTTATGTTCTGTCTTTCGCCTTGTTATCCTTTGGTGATAAGTGATTTTTATGTTCTGTCTTTCGCCTTGTCATCCTTTGGTGATAAGTGATTTTTATTTTCAGTCTTTCGCCTTATCGTCCTCTGTTGATAAGTGATTTTATTTTCAGTCTGTCACCTTATCATCCTCTGGTGATAAGTGATTTTATTTTCAGTTATTCGCCTTATCATCCTCTGGTGATAAGTGATTTTATTTTTAGTCTGTTGCCTTATCATCCTCTGGTGATAAGTGATTTATTTTATCATTTGTTTCTTGTTGTGTCACCCATCTTTTCCAATTTATTTCATTCACTATTTTCACAATTTTCTTTTATCGGACAAATTTGGAGTCTGTTAATATCTAATTATCTTATACCTTGGAAGATTGAACATGAGCCAGTTCATTTTACTCGGTCTAAGCTAATTCGATAGGGGCATCTGTCATACCCCAAATTTGTCCTACTTTTTACTGTCTAGTCATTATTTAAAATATACAAAAATATTGTGTCATTTTATCTTTCTGTTCGATATTCGAAAAATCCAAAAATGTGTCATTTATTCTCAAAACTAGGAAATCCATTTTCATTCGTGTAGTTCAAACCCACTAGCTCATTTATTGTTTATATATATATATATATATATATATATATATATATATATATATATATATATATATATATATATATACATATATATATATATATATATATATATATATATATATATATATATATATCTATATATATATATATAAAATATAAAAAAATTATCACCAAAGGTCAAAAAAATATATTTGCATTGCTTTCAAAAAAATATATAATAATTTCTCTTATAGACTTTACTTTTTTTTTTATTATTATTTAATTATTATCAAAAAAAATTATGCACAAAATTTTTTATTATTAAAATATCTTTTTAACATGATCCTTATATTACTACATAATTTCATCTCATTTTATATTTATATTATATTCAGCCTATTTACTAAAAAAATACATCTACAAAAATTATTATATCACTATTATTTTATTTTTATTGCTACTGTCATTTATATTATTATTTTTTAGTTTTAGTTTCTATTATCTCTATTTTATTATTTTCTTATTATTATTATTATTTTATTTGTATTAATATTTTTTTTTCTCTTTTTCATTATTATTATTTTTATTATTTGTTATCATTATTTTTAAGCAAAAGGAAATCTCAGCAACAACTTTTGATTCCAAACGCATAGCATATAATTTCAGTGATTCCACTCACACAAACACTAACAAACAATAACTTTTTCTTTCCTCACAAAATCTTTACAAATCTTTTCCATCAGCACAAACTGTTCTGCAGCACTACTATAACAACCTTTTTCTTTCAAAATCCAGCTCATATATTTCTTTAAGAAATCTCAATTTCACCTCTATGAATTTCTCTATAAAACCAGATTTCACTCCTTGGGAAAAGGGGGAAGAGCCTCTGCAGAAACCATTAAAGCTAAAGCTTCACAAAACCTTGTAAACCATGAACCTCACCCAACTCGCTGAATATTATTGATACTCCACCTCTATTTTTTCCCAGAACAAACATACTCAAAAAACTGATTCATAAACATTTACCATCACAAAAACCAACCCAAAACTCTTCATCGAATGCACAAACGCAGTAGGACCTCATGCCTACATTTTTCGATTTACCACCAACCTTTAACCTTCATGTATCTCACAAGTAAATACCCTTACCAAACCAGAAAAATAAAATAAAAATACAGAAGAAACAAATCGAGCCATAAACACTCCATTAAACCAAAACCTTTAAACTGTACACAGACAAATCGAAAACGAAAACGCTGAAAAAGAGCCACCTCCTCACCATACAAATCGCACCCGTGAAGCAACATTACAACCACCAAAATCTCTTTCCATAAACAACCAAAAACAAAAATACAGAAATCATCCACCGAGAGTCACCGGAACACAAATCAAAACCGTCGCACGAAGCCATAGCCAAGCCTCCGAAACAAAACTTAAGAGCAACCGCTCAATCCGAAAACCCCAAAACAGAAGAGACGAAGATGCGAGGAGGCCGAGTCGGAGAGTGGTTGAGCGCCGCCACGAGTTGACGTTGAAGACGGAGAGCTGAAACCGTCACCGCATCACCCATCTGTGAGAAACGAAGCGATCTAAGGGATCCAAGAAGCCTAACCGCTGGAATCCATCGCATATCTGAAAACGCCAACCCAAACCGACAAACCGAGAACCGTCATTTCAAAAGCCGCAGAGAGTGGTTGAGGTTGAACTTTCGTTTTGCTTGGAATTGTGAATACGTTTCTTTTTTTTCTTTTCTTTTTTAATGTTGATTTTATAAAACCCTTTTTGTTTATAAATACTGATAATTGTTTTTGTTTTTTTAATATGTATATAGAAATAACCTTCATTTTTCGTTTGGGCTCAGCCCGTTTAACGCTGTTCATCTTCTAACACTCACCGCCTGCCCCCCCCCCCCTTTCTTCTTTTATTGCTCTTTTTATTTATTTTTATGATTTTGATTTGCTACTGGGCTGGACTTAACTCATAATCCGAAATTACTCTTCACACACCGATAATTAGCGACCATACCTCCCTCTTTTACCCATTTATTTTTGTTTCTTTCTACTATTATTCATGGTTTATATTGAGTTTTTTTTTTGGTTTAGCAAATTATTTTTAATTTCTAGTATTTCGTTTTGATTTTTTGTTTATATTAGGGCCAATGATATAAAACACATTAAATTTTTCCAATATTTTAATTGGAGAATTTAATTAATATGAGGCCTATTATTTAGTTTATTATATAATTTAATTACAACAAGACAAATTTATTTTTTATTTTATCATATTATTTCGATTATTCAATGTATTGCTAAATTTATTATTAATCTAATTTAATTGTTTATTCATAACCATATTGCAATTTATTTTTTACAATTTAATTTAATTCACTTATTTATGTTTCTTACAATTTGTTATCGCTTTAATCGATTCGCGAATTAATGTAAGCCGAGCATCGCGCCTCGCCATCTTTTTTCCGAACGCAAATCATTCAAATATTTTTATAATTAAAATAACGGATAAACTGAATTCTGGAGTCTCGCATTCCTCGAATTCTTGAATGAACACTCCCGAGGCTCACCCTGCGGGACGTCGTTCATTCGACTTTCCGTATTTAAAACATTTAATTGACATTTTAAATAATGAAAGAATTGGATTCTGGAGTCTCGCATTCCTCGAATCCTCGAATAAATTCTTCTGAGGCCCGCCCCTCAAGACGCAGTTTATTTACCCTTTCATTCTTGAAAATCTTAATCAAATCAAACATCTTTTTAAGCGGACATTATTTAAATCCCTTCTATCTCACAAACAAGGTAGCGCTTCAGCCTCCTATCGCGAGCAGACAAGCCAACGCCTAGCAGTTAGAATGCGATTTAAATTATTGTTCATTAAATCAAACCGATCAACCTTAGTACCACGAACTACGAAGCTCTGACTTTCCCATTGCACAAGGGAATACGTAGGCACACAGATCTTACTCCTTGCCGAGCACCTTAGGAATAAAACCACCCATTTCTCTTTAACCCTAATTTAGGATCATACGTATTTACTTTTTATTATTCTAACAAAACAAAAAGCATAAGTCAACATTAAATCTCAAATTAAACTAAGAGGTTCCCGTTGAGTACAACGGTCGTAAGGGGTGCTAATACCTTCCCCTTACGGAATCGACTCCCGAACCTAGAATCTGGTTTCAAAGACCTTGTTCTATCCATTTTTTCTAAAAAGGGTTTCTCGATATTTTCCCTTTCCTTAATTGGAATAAAATAAGTTCGGTGGCGACTCTGTTGTTTTAATTTTCATCCGCGGTAATTTTTATCGCGAGGTCGTATTTTTCGAGGTGCGACAGTATGGCCTTCTTGCAAAAAGTCACCATCTTGTGTACTTGAGGTATGGGCAAGGATGCAGCTGGCCTTTGGGCATATCCATGCGCAGCTGACTTCAAGGAAGTCCACAAATTCAATCTTGAAGCAATTCAGCATGTGGGAATAAAGTTATGGGGTGTTTTGCAATTATGTGAAGTTTTGGCCCCTTTGAAAAATCTTGATGTTCAAGGCATGTAATCTTGCAATTCCTTGGGCAATTCTAATCTAGAGGAAATGCATTATGATGTTATGATGTATTGAAGTGTGTTTGAAGTCACAAAATAGCTTGGCAAGTGGTTTTGCAAAAATCCCTCTTTGGTGCATTCTTGAAAATTATGGGATTTTTGCCAACTTTGACAAGCCATATCTTGAGTTCCAAAATGAATTAGGTCTTGTTCTTGTACTTTTTGAAAATAAAATGATCCAATCTACAACTTTCATGACCAACAATATTTCATTTGAAGCATTTTTGGTAGAGAAAGAGGAGGTTGAAAAACTCCCAAAATGGAAAGTTTACATTACAAGTCATTTCCATTTTTGGCAACTTTTGGTTTAGCTCATTTTTCTTCAAACTTGTGAACTTCTAAGAACTTCAATGATCAAATAAAGATCATATAACTTCAATTTGATGAAAAATCCACTTTGGTTCCATGGATGGGGGCCTCAGATGCCCTGATTTTGCTCTGACTTGCTCAAGAAGTTACCCAGTGATCAGATGACTTCCATAATGAATTTCTTCATCAAACTTGGTATGCATGATCCTTATAACATATTGAGACCATTAGAAATAAGAATGACAAAAAAAATTGGAGTTATGGCCTCTGAAACCAAAACCCCAATTTTAGGTCATCTGTGCAGTTAAACCCTAGCTCTGCTTCCATGCATTGCCAGTTCTTGTGATTATTTGACTTCCTTGATCTTTGGAGGATAAAATATGATGATTGAACATACATGGACCCTCTTGAGGTGATTGAAGACCTTTGGAGTGGCTCAGATGGATCCTGGATTGCTCAGATCTCAAACCCTAGATGCAGATGACTTGAACTTATGCAGTGAAACAAATATGCAATATAAAATGGTATGCTTATGCTTATGCAAACATGGAAGATCACAAGACATGGTGCGGAATTAGTGAGGGCAAATTTGGGGTGTTTACAGCTACCCCTATTCAAACATGAGTTAGCTGTGTAGGATGTAAGCGACGGGCTTTAACAGACAAACAAGATAACTTGTGGTTGAATACCAAAACAGTCCAAAATTTGCACTCACTGGGGGAGAAGAAGAAAAGGGATATAGATTGTAAAAAGAAAGTATAGCATAATTATAAAGTGCGGGTGATGGAGGACGACCATCGAGCAGAGGACGACTGCTGGGGATAGAGCAATGACAGGGACGTCCGACACGCTAGGGAAATAAAGGGATCATGATGAGGACGACCATCCAGTAAAGAAACAAAGTTCTCTGGGGATTGAAGTGAAGGAAATGATAGGGACGTTCATCAGGTTCAAAGCATAAATGAAATAAATGACGAGGTACGGTCATCAAAAGGTGAAGGACGATCACCTAACAGGGTACGACTGCTCTCGGGGTTTATCACGACATAGGACGAATGCCGGATAACAAGATCAACAATGGGGATGGCCATCGAATAAAATGATGAAGGAAGATCATCAAGAAGGTGAAGGACGATCACCTAGCAGGGGACGGATGCTAAATATCACGACATAGGACGAATGCCGGATAACAAGATCAATGATGGGGACGGCCATAGGATAAAATGATGAAGGATGATCATCAAGGAGGTGAAGGACGATCACCTAGCAGGGGACGGGTGCTAAATATCACGACATAGGACGAATGCCGGATATAAAAGGGTTCCAATAATGGAGACTCCACTCGGAGAAAGATGAGGGACGGTCATCCAAAGGTGAAGGACGATCACCTTGCAGGGTACGGCTGCCGAAAGTATCATGACATAGGACGAATATCAGATAGAAAAGAAGTTTTGCTGGGGACTTCGCTGGGGAATAGTAAACACGGACGAGTGTTTACATCCAAGAAATGAAAGGTATAAGTGTTTGACACTGTGTATAGATTAAAGATGCGGACGAGCATCCTTAAGATTATGATACGAACGAGTATCTGGGGTGAGCATCTCCCCCACTGATGAACTTGGGCTCCTTAGCAGCCTCTGATTGATCTTGTCGGAATCCAAACCGAATCTGTCCTCCTTCTTTTCCACCGGTAGCAACTTGCCCCAGCCTTGGGCATTTCCATCTTCAACAACCTTCCGGGCTTGCTGATAGGAGACAATTGAAGTACCCATTCTATCCTCCTGGGATGCAGCAAATACTTCAGTCGTCTCCTCATTGACGTTCAAAGCCTCGAATCCCTGGCTCATGGTTTCATGATTTCACCATCCATCTCAATGTATTTGTATGTAGCCAGATGGCTAACAAAGATGTCCTCTTCACCACAGATGGTGATAATTTGTCCTTCCCACTCATATTTCAATTTCTGGTGAAGGGTCGATGTAACTGCACCAGTGGCGTGAATCCATGGTCGACCCAACAAACAGTTGTAGGCCAGCTGAATGTCCATCACATAGAAAGTAGTCTGAAAGACCTGCGGACCGATTATCACAGGTAGATCCACCTCTCCAAGAACAGACCTCTTGGAGCCATCAAAAGCCCTGACCACCAGATTGTATGGTCGGAGAGCTATTCCATCATATTCGAGCTTGACAAGAGCTTTCTTCGGCAAGACATTGAGTGAAGACCTAGTGTCTACAAGAACATGAGAGAGCACAACCCCTTTACACTCCAGGGTGATGTGTAAAGCTTTGTTGTGGTGACGTCCTTCCGTTGTTAAGTCAGCATTGGTGAAACCTAGCTCATGGCTAGTATTGACATTAGACACCACTATCTCAAGTTGATTCACTATGATCTCCTCCGACATGTAGGCAGCGTGCAAGACTTTAAGTAGTGCATCCCGATGAGCCTCGGAACACAACAGCAGGGATAGGATGGAGATCTTGGAAGGAGTCTGGTGGAGCTGATCCATAACCTTGTAGTCACTTCTTTTAATTATCCTCATAAATTCATCCACATCTTGATCAAAGGATGATTTATGAGTCTCTTTTGGTGTAGGTTCTTCAGGTGCCACACTTTTCCCTTTGGCTTTGGCAACAGCCTCTGCCTCAGTACTAGTTCTTGGAGCTTGTGACGCGAAGAGGCATCCGCTTTGAGTGAAGCCTCCGCCTCCCCCGACATTATCTACTTGGGGTGTGAGAAGCGAAGAATCAAGAAGGACTCTTTCTCTGTTGCAGTAAAGGTCTGCACCATAGTGCCATGGTACAACATTGTCTTTGTCATATGGAATAGGCCCTGGCACCGTGATGGTGACTGGGCTGACTGCAGCAGAGGTTGGAACCGTTATTGTCTGTGGATCATAAAAGATGGTGATAGGACTTCTTGTGGATGTTGGTGGTGATGAATTGAAGCTTGGTTGTTGCTGAAACTGTTGCTGAGATTTTTGTTGATGATTGTTGTTGACAGGGACCATTGCAGGGTCATAATAGATAGTGACAGTGGAGACGTCGTTGTTGGTGGTTGTTGTAGTTGTAGAAGTAGATGCAATGGAACTGTTGTTTTTTGAAGTGATGGAAGAAGTGATTGCTGATGTTGTAGACGAGTCTGTAGGAACAATTGTCTTTGCAGTTGTAGGAGGATCATTTGTTGTTGACAAAGGAGTTGCTAGTGTTGTAGAAGCAGTTGTGGTTATTTGCAGAATGCCTTCTTTGATCAGACCATTGATGCCATTCCTCAAGTTTGCACACCTGTTCACGGAAACCTGGCAAGATTCATAATAGGCCTCACAACCTGGAAACACCTGGCATTTTAAAAGCTGAGGTTTAACCTCTGCTAGAGGTGTCTGAATACTTGCAGTATTTTCAATTGAAATCATGGGTGAGCCTTCCTCTATAGCATTAATCCTTGGCCCGCCATGGCTGGGCATAGGATTCTTCATGACATTAGGAGGTGGTGCAAAATTTAGGGCTTTTGAATCTACCAGATCCTGGACCTTCATGTGCAGAGCCCTGCACTTTTCTGTGGAATGGCCAAGTGCATTAGAATGAAAAGCACACCTAGCGTTGACGTCGTAATTTCTCGGAAGGTTCTGAGGATCAGGTGGAGCCAACGTCCTTAACTCGACAAGATTAAGCTTTAGGAGTTGTGGCAGCAATGTGGCATATGGCATTGGTATAGGGTCAATCACCCTGTTGATCTGAGATGGCCGCTGCTGAAAAGGGCGTTGTTGTTGGTTGTTGTTATTGTTGTTGTAGGATCTTTGTTGAGGAAACTGTGGTTGTTGAGGAAAGTGTTGTGGTTGTTGAGTATACTGAGGAGATGGAGCAGGGATAGTGACGGCGGCAACTGATCTGGGCAGATATTGGGGTCTCCCTCTTCCCAAAAGTATAGAATTTGTTTCACCGGATCTGCGGGGCCCTGCAAATGGCTTCCTTGCACTGCTTGAACTGGCACCGTTGTCGGAAATCATTCCCATCTTCAGTAAGCTCTCAATTCTTTCCCCAGCTATCACCACATCTGCAAAGCTGGTGGAAGAAAATGCAGCCAGCCTGTCAATATAAGTACCCTGGAGAGTGTTCATGAACATATCTGCCATCTCCCTTTTTGACATTGGGGATTGAACGGTAGCATCTAGTTGCCTCCATCTTTGGGCGTACTCTCTAAAGCTTTCTCGGGAAGACTGTGACATTCCCATCAGAAGGGTTCTATTTGGAGCCATGTCCAGATTATATTTATATTGACGAATGAAAGCTTCTTCCAAGTCTTTCCAATTTCTAACTGTGGCCCTGGTCAAGTGAGAATACCATTCCCGGGATGCCCCTGTCAAGCTATCCTCAAAGTAAAACATCCACAGTTTCTCATCCATGGTGTAGGCTTTCAATCTCCCAAGGAAAGACTGAAGATGGGTACGTGGGCAGGATGTGCCATTGTATCTTTCAAAACAAGGAGGTTTGAACTTGTGAGGAATTCTAACCCTCTCCACTAATCCCATATCCATGACATCAAAACCCAGAGAGTTTTTGGGATTCAAGAGACCTTAGCTTTTCTTCTATTTCATCCAACCGACGATCGTAGACTTCGTCTCCAGCCCCAACCACAATAAACTGTTCTTCTTGAGGGTCTTCCTACAAAGCCCTCCCTCCAGTGTTACCTTGGGTGTTTCTTATAGCATTGATTTCTCGGTTCAGATGAGGTCCAAACTCTGGGGGATCAGTATGAGGTTGTACATGATCGTTGTTGCTGGTACCCCCTGTACCTGGGTGGTTTTCCTCGGGAGTTTGCCGCTCGACTAACTTTCTCAGTCTCTCCTGGCTCTGAGCCAATCCAGTCATTACTGTCATAAATTGATTCATTTGGGCCCTCATCTCTGTCCTTTCATTGGCCATTTGGGCTCTTACTTCAGTCAAGTCCTGTTGAACCTGATCCATTTGTAATCCCGGAAGGTTGTTTCTTGTCGGATACCGGTGCACTCTATTGACAGGGAACACTCTTCTACGAGCAATGTTTTCTGAAACCACAACAAAGCGAGAAACAACAAAAACAAAAACCTACAAAACAAAGAAATTATGTTAGTATGCAATGCAGGATGCCTATTTGTCTTCCAATGGTATCCGGTTTGGTTCTTTGGTTTTGATCTTTCCAGACCTCGGGGAATGATGATGATGATTTTGTAGAGAGATTAAGCCCACAAAATAATACAAACCATATATTACAAAGAGTGAAGATACATAGTTTGATTGCAACAAATTCCCCATGGTGGGTCAAATTACAACAACAAAATCAAAAGTACAAACAAAAGGAGGTACAAATACAAGGAAATAAAACATCCAGTCCATAGTCATCCTCTCTGACTTCTTTCAGGAGAGCCTCAATCACTGGGCCAACCGGGTGCTCTGTGATGGTCCTGATAAGAAGGTTCCTGGTGGCAATGGCACTGGTCAACTTCTTGTGCTTATCCTGATCCTTTGATCTCTTCATCCCCGCCCGGAGCTTCAACTCAGAGATCTCCTTCTGTGCTGCTAATAAGGCCTCCTGACTTTTCTTCTCACTAGCCTCCAGCTGCTCTATCCTAGCTTGGGTCCTTTGATCTTCCTGTGCACGAGCCTCAGTGATCCTGATCCACCTAGCCTGGATCTCCTCTAAGTAATATTCAACCCTGGCCTTCTGAGTCTTAGCTTCCTTGCAAGAATTCTTCAACACTAACTCCCCTACTCTAGCCCTTCTGATGTAGTCATTCGTCTTCTCAATCTTGGTCAAGTGCTCAATCCGGAGCTTCTCTAACCTTTCATTATCCAGACGACTGTCATTCCTCTCCCAGAGGGTCTTCTTTAAGGCTTCAGAGAGTTGAGTATTCCTTTCCTTCAATTTCTCAAACTCCTCTAAGTTGACAGTAGTTGTAGGCTCCACTGCTGATGGACCCGGTGCATCCTCTAAGGTGAATGGCATACGAGTGATCTGTCCCCTGATACGAGACCAATCAAGATACTGAGCTGAAGCTATGTTGTTGCACTTGCCCAAAATAGCTGTCCCCTTAGTCTGAATATTGTCCCAGGCCCAAGCTGCCTGTCTAACAATGGCAAGGTTGTGTTGGATGTCACAATAGAGGGTTTTTGTCAAATCTTGCCCTCTTGGGGGATGTACCAAAGCATACCCTAATTTCCTCTTGAAAAGCAAAGGGTTGTAGTTGATGCAACCTTTTACTCCAATCAAGGGTACATTGGGATACTGCCCACAGCTGGTGATGATATCTTTGCCCTTGGTGCTCTGAGTGCACCATCTGATGTCTTCTGATGTAAGGGCAATCAATCTCTTAGCCCAGTTCTTTGTCTGATGAGGGTTCAAGAAAGTGTTTGACTTAGGCAAGTGTCTTAACAACCAACAGTAGAAGAGGGGTGCGCAGCATCTGACTAATCTCCCCCTTTGCTTCTCATTCCTTTGATGCACTGAATAATAGAAGTCTCCAGGCAGGGTGGGAACTGGATTCCTCAATAGGAATAGGTGAATAACATTCTTTCTTACAAAACTTAGGCTCGTCTGCAAACAAGATGGTCCCATATATGCTGAGTGCCAAGAGTGCACAAACAGTGTCCCACCTCCCTGCTGCAGCATGCAAGATGGCCTGGGAGATCAAGAAATCCAAATGAAGGCCTGGAATCCCAGCCTTGGTGGTCATGCTCTGGTCAATGAGGGTGGACTCCAAGTGAAAAGCCTTAGCTATATCTTCATTCTTTGGAGAAACCATCTCAGGGTTGAAAGGAATCCCCCTCTTGATGGGAAGACCTAACAACATGGAAAATTCTTCTAGCAAAGCTCCCAACTGAAAATCAGGGAATGTGAAACACCTGAGAGGAGGTTCATATAACTGGAGACAGGTGTGAATCATGCTCCTCTAGGATGCATACAGGTCCATGATCATGTCTATAATGCCTCCATAATGTTCCCTGAATAAAGGGACATGATCAGGAGTGATGAGAGACTGAATCTGACTGATGCCTGTCAGAGTGGGTTCAAAGAAATGATAGGTGATGTTGCTCTTTCTGGATGGGTCCATGCTGACAATGGATGCTGGTGAAGAAGAATGAGGAGAAGTACTGATGAAGGCAACTGCTGAAAACTGATGAAGATAACTGGAGAAGGTACTGAATAAGAGTCTCTGATGAAGACAACTGATGAAAATGGCTGATGCAGATTGTTGAAGGAATCTGAGCAGTAGAACAGGTCAAAACCAAACCAAAGATAAGATGTGGATACCCTGTAAAACAAATAGACAAATGTTAAATGATGCAAAATGATGTATGAAGAATGATATGCAAATGGTTTGTGATTAAGTACTGGATTTGTTATCTGCCTTGATAGGGTCCATGTGTGTTCATAAGACTGGATGGAGGCTTAGAAAACCAGTAACCAGGTGGGGGACTCAAATAAAGAGTCACAAGTCCAGGGTTTCACAAGAACTGTCCAAAATGATACAACCTTAAAACAAAACTAGTAACAAAGGGTATGATGAGGCCAAGGGTTCCTGCAAACCTGTAAACATCCCAACCCACTCACATGTATTGTTCTAGAACAAGGATCCTCAGACTTGGATCAGTTATGAGAAGTGTAAACACTTCTAACCCGGAGGTACATTGTTTACAATAACCATAAAAGATCCTCCTCTAATTCACCTAAGATGCTGAAGGTCATAAAAGGTTATCCAGACTTAGCAGACTTCCTAGATAGCCCTAGTACTACAGGAAATCTGTAGCACAGAGTTCTCAAGAAGAAACCCATGTCTGAACCGTGTTTCATATTCCCGCACCATACCAAAATGGAATGGGAAAGAATATGAAGCCACTCTATCTTATGTGTCACTCAGGTCCCTGGTATGGAACATTAATCACTCAACAATCCCACCCACCAAAAGAAACAACATATCCAGCACCGATGATGATAACATTATGAAATGCATATAAATAGTAGATAAAAGCAATAAATAAAGTTGTACAGAAAGTAATAAATAAAGCAATAAACAATAAGCACAAGTAGCACATAACACCCCCATAAACATAAATCAAACAAGCGCTAGGAGAAACCCTCAAAAAAAGAACCAGAAGCCCTGGTTACAAGATAAGATTTCCCCAGCAGAGTCGCCAAGCTGTCGCTCCCAAAGGTCGGCGAAAGGAGAAGATGAAGGTGAAGGTGAATAGAGTCTCAAGCTAGGTATTTTTATCCCGAAGGAAAGGTTATGTTGCATAAACCTAGAAAAAGATGGATAAGACAGTTGCGAACCAGAGAAACTGAGAAAGGGGGTTGGTTACAACCTGGGAAGGTATTAGCACCCAGATTGTTCGTCGTACTCGACGGGATCCACGCTTAAAAGTTTGTGTTTAAAGGGGTAGTGTATGTGATATCTGTGTGCAAAAGCTGGAAAGAGAATATACAAGTGTCAGTGCAAAAGAGAGTGAAATGCTTAGGAACTGAGGCTTAAAAGAGAATGCTGAAAGAGGGGGGATGACAAAGAGACTTTTGTTTGATAACTGTTAAGTTATGCCTATGTATCCTCGCGTGTAATGAGGAAGTCAGAACACCGTAGTTTGACTCAAAGAGACTGAAAAGATAAATTGACTGTGAACTGCTTGCTTATCTATGCTCAAGTGTATGACTCGTCTGGCTCGAGTGCTAACTGTCTTGCATTAGACGGAAGAAGCAAGTTCTCGTTTGTGAATGAGTGTGATGAGAAAAGAATCCCGAAGGAGACGATTATTGTTTGATTTTGTGTTTTCAGTTTTTTATTGTTTTTGGTGTTTTGCATAAGTTAATGAGCTTAAGCCTAAACCAAGGGCTTGTAAACTCATTATATCCTCCCTGATTAGGGATAATGAGAATACTTAAGTATGAGATAAGCATCTCAACTTAATTACCATGATGATGTAGGGTTAAGATCATTAACCTACTTGTGATTATTTAGATGTTTTTGGGTTTTTGTTTAGTGTTAAGTAATGAGTTTAATCACTAATCACAGATTAGTGGACTCATTACACCATCCTAATAGAAGGATAATAGATGAGAACACTTAAGCTGAGGAAGATACCTCAACTTAATCCATGGTTAGGGATTAAATTCATTACATTACAAACCTTTATTAAGTGGATTTTAATTAAGGGATGAGATTAAGAAATGAGTTTTATGGTTTGTAAGACAACTTGAGGGGGACTTGTCCATTAAACACTAGGGTTAGTCCTTCTTAACCATAAAGGAAGAATTAGAACCCTAATGTAAGGCCCAAGTTACAAGATGAATTCTTAGTGATTATTAAGATGATTTGATTAAGAGATTTAAACAAATTAAAGGTTTAACACTTAGGATTAATGTTATACACTCCATCCTAAGAGAAGGATGCAGGCATAACCCTAATTCCAAAGTCCTAAAACTTTAAGAGTTTAGTCTCTGATTATTGAGATGAGAAGAGAGACTCAAGGAGACTCAAAGGTAAAAAATAAGGGGGACTAATCACAACCCTAATTATTATCATGCTTGGATGTTCCTATGGTTTGTAAGGCTTAAGAAAGATCTTCCAGGAAGCCACTAATGGAAGAAGCAGATGAAAGGAGGATGAAGCAGAAGAATAAGTTACTTACTTCAATGAAGAAGATAAATAACTTAAAGAAAGAAAGTGAGAGATATGGAACACAAGTTAACAAGTTCACTTAAAAGACAAACAAAATTCATATGAATGAGATAAGAAGAAGTGAGAAGTGAAGGAAAATCCACTTCTCAAAGTAACTTACCACCTGAAAATGTTAGCATAAATGCACAAAGATATAAAGCATAAAGAAATGAAATGAAATGAGATGATATGAGATGAAATGACCAAAGTCAGAAGTGTTTATGCAATGTTAATGTCATGTGAGATGATGCAAAGTCATACAAAATGCATATGTATGTTCATACAAGAATGAGATGCAAATGGAAGCATGCTTTGAAATTTGAAAACACATGAAAGTTAATGAAATGAAATGAATGCAAATCAAGGCAAATGAATGAAGAAATGATCAAGCAAGGCTCTAACATGTCCTAAGATGTCTAAGATGACATATGAATGCATTAAATGTCATGGCAAGTTCATGTAATGAGGCATATGCAAGGTGTATGCAAATGAACATGAGAAATTAGGGTTTTATGGACATGTGAGATGAAAATGACATGATAAAAAATTGAAATCAAGCTCAAACAAACCCTAATCCTATACTAGGTCACACCCAAAAGGAGACGGTCATAAGCCTAACCAATCACAAGTTATGAATTTCCTAAGTTTCTAGGGTTTTTTGGGTGGTTCAAAGGGAAAAATGCAAATCAAATTGAAACTGCAAGATAAATTCATGAGATAAATGTCCTATAAACTACATGCCATATTCAAAACAATTCAAAAAGAATCATCTTCAAACTCTTCTTGGTTAGGCAGAAAATATTTTTTAAAGTTAGGGTTCAAAAAATTAAATTAAATGTCCCTTAATTCAAAGAAAATTCACAAACTATGATCAAACCTAAAAAGAAATTTGTGTGAAGAGTTTGAAATCGTTTCTAAATGCAATGGGATGATTCATGATTTTTTTGGTGATTTTTAGAAACCTAAATGTATTTTTAATTAATTAAAAGATTTTAATTAATTAAAAATAACATTTAAATATTTTAAAAATACTTTTTTTAATGCAAAAAATAAAAATAAAAATGTTTTCAGGTTAAGAAAAATATTTAAAACAAGAATGCAAAGTTTCATATTTTTTGAAAGCTTTTTGATATTTTAAATTAAATATGCAAGAAAATGCAATTAAAATGAAATAAAAGTGGATTAAAATGAAAGTATGTTGATCCTAAGGCCCAGGTTCAAACTGGAAAGGGAGGAAATTGACGACGCGCGCATCTGGACAGCCCATATTCAAACTGGCTTTTAATTATATTTTAAATTAATTAATCAGGATTAAATGATAATGACTCAATCTGGACCACACGCCACTAACCCTAGTCCTCATCTAACGGCCACAAACACGTCTGGGGATTTAATCAGCGTTTTAGCCCTAATGACTTTCAGGTGGCCGGAGAAGACCTCCGGTCATCTTCTCCGGCCAACCAAAATTGCTATCTCTCTCCCTAGGCTATGAGAACCTCCCAAACTCTCCAGAATCACTCCCCAAACATCAATAAGCAAGAATCAACCATCAAAAACAATTTATCACTCACCAAAAACAAGATTCGAAGCAAATCGTGAAACTGAACAAAACTTTCAGAAGTTCAATACATTCTTATTTCTCAATCATTTTCAAAACAAATTATATCATGGTGATCAGTGAAGCATGTAGATTCATTTAGAAACTTAAAATGCAAGTTCTGGAAAAAAAAAGTTCATGAAGCTACCTGAGATTGAACCTTCTGATTTTGGGCTTTCTGGACCTCTCTTTGATGCAAATCAACTCCAATGAGCTTCCTGAGGATGCTTTGATGCTTGGAACAGGCTTGCAATGGCTGGTTTTGATGTTCCAACTCTGCTACACCAGAAATCGTGTTTTGGTTTGGTTGTGTTTCAGGCTATGGTGAATGGTGGGAAATGCTCCTTAGGTCATGTGGAGATGATTGGTGAAAGAAAATTGAAGTTTGAGTGGTTGAGGAGTGAGTTTCGAAAGCTTGAAGATTTTGAAAAATTTTGGGCAATCTGAGTGTGGGGAAGATTCAGGCTTCAATGTTATGTGAAATGAGGTCCATGAGGTTAGTATAGGCCAATGAGAGTGTTCAGAAAGTGGGTGGTGGCATAGTGTGATTGGTATGAGAGCTTTTGCCAAAAGTCAAGATTTTGTAGTTTGAGGTATGGGCATGGTGCAGGCCTGATTTCTTGGGGTGTATGGCCTCAGTTGACTTTGTGGAGAGCCATGGAATTGGTTTTGATATGCTGGCACAAGTGGATGAAGAGTTTCATACCATTTTGTAATTCTTGAAAGTTTTGGCCCTTTTGTGATTTCTTGAAGTTCAAGGCATGAAAGCAATGAAAACTTAGGCCAATTATGATGTTTAGAGGTTGCTTTGACATATTGTGAAGTGTTTATGTCCATTTGAAGTCACTAGAATGCTTGAATATGCCAATTTGCAAAATCCCTCTTTGGCATGAAACTTGAAATTTTAGGATTTTTGCCAACTTTGAAAGGCCATGTCTTGAGTTCTAGGATGAATCAAGACATGTTCTTGTACTTTTTGAAAAGGGAAAGACCTAATATACAACTTTCATGACCAATAATTTTTCATTTGAAGCATTTTTGGTTGAGAAAGAGGAGGTTGAAAAACTTTCCCAAAATGGAAAGTTTCCATTACAAGTCATTTCCATTTTTGGCAAGTTTGCAAATGGCTCAAAATTCTTCAATCTTGTGAACTTCCAACCTCTTCTAAGATAAAATAAAGATAATAGAACTTCAATTTTATGAAAATACCCCTTTGGTTCCATTGTTGGGGGCCTCAGATGCCCTAATTTTGACTTAACTTGCTCAAGAAGTTACCCAGTTAACAGATGACTTCCACAATGAGTTTCTTCATCAAACTTGGTACACATGATCCTTATAGCATATTAAGAACATTAGAAACAAGAATGGCCCAAAAATTTTGAGTTAAGGCCTCTGAAACCAAAACCCTAATTTTGGTCATCTATGCAATGAAAACCCTAGCTCTACTCCCATGCCTTGCCAGTTCTTGTGATTTCTTGACTTCCATGAACTTTTAGGAGCATGACATGATGATAAAACACACATGGACCCTCTTGGAAATCTTTGAGGCCTTTGGGATGGCTCATATGGATTCTTGGATTGCTCAGATCACAAACCCTAGATGCAGATGGACCTGAACTATGCAGATGAAACAAATATGCAATATGAGGTGCAATGCTTATGCTTATGCAAGAATGAAAGATCATAAGCCATGGTGTGCTAAGAGTGAGGGAAAATTTGGGGTTATACATGAGGTTCTAATCGGGAGTGAATGAGTTGTATTCAAAGGTTTGTATCTAGAGTGATCAAGGTATGACTAAAGTCCTATTTGATTCCAACAACTTGATTAAAGGATCATAGGGATCACAGGCGATGTTCACCTAGAAGGGATGAAAGGGATTAATGGGTTCTATAATGGATTGATAAGGGGTTCTACTAGTGTAAACACCCCAAATTTTCCCTCACTCATTTCACACCATGGCTTGTGATCTTTCATGTTTGCATAAGTTTAAGCCTATCATCTCATATTACATTTTTGTTTCACTGCATTAGTTCAAGTTCATCTGCATCTAGGGTTTGTGATCTGAGCAATCCAAGGATCCATCTGAGCCACTCCAAAGGTCTCCAATCATTCCAAGAGGGTCCATATGTGTTCTATCATCATATTATACCCCTCAAAGATCAAGGAAGTCAAGAAATCACAAGAACTTGGGAAGCATTGAAGCAGAGCTAGGGTTTCACTACACAAATGATCTAAAATTAGGGTTTTGGTTTCAGAGGCCATAACTCCAATTTTTTTGGTCATTCTTGTTTCTAATAGTCTCAATATGTTATAAGGATCACATGTACCAAGTTTGATGAAGAAATTCATTGTGGAAGTCATCTGTTCACTAGGTAACTTCTTGAGCAAGTTAAGTCAAAATCAGCGCACCTGAGGCCCCCAACAATGGAACCAAAGTGGATTTTTCATCAAATTGAAGTTATATGATCTTTATTTGATCATTGAAGTGCTTGGGAGTTCACAAAATTGAAGAAATTTGAGCTAAACCAAAAGTTGCCAAAAATGGAAATGACTTGTAATGGAAACTTTCCATTTTGGGAAAGTTTTTCAACCTCCTCTTTCTCAACCAAAATATGCTTCAAATGAAAAATTGTTGGTCATGAAAGTTGTAGATTGGATCATTACCTTTTCAAAAAGTACAAGAACAAGTTCTAATTCATTATGGAACTCAAGTTATGGCCTTGCAAAGTTGGCAAAAATCACATAATTTTCACATTCATGCCAAAGGGGATTTTTAGCAATTTCACATACCAAGCCCTTTTGTGACCTCTAGTCACTCTCTAAGCATCATAGCAACATAATAAAATGCATTGTGACCAAAATTGCCCAAAGAGTCAATCTATTTCTTGCCTTGAACTTCAAGAAATTCAAAAAGGGCCAAAGTTCTTCAAATTTGCAAAAAGGCATGAATCTTCTCATACACTTGCTGCAGCACCCCAAAACATTTTCCATGGATCTCCTTGATCAATGCTGAGCCAGGACATGCCAAAGAACAGCTGCAACATGAGCCCATACCTCAAGTACACAATTTGTTGACTTTTTGCAAGAGGACCCATACCAATCAGTTGCAGCCACAACCACTCTCTGGCCAATAGGGTTATGTTATGTGGACCAAAAGCAAGCCAATGCATAACACACACAAGCCTGAATCAGTTCATACACCAAGTTTCATAAAATCATCCTCAAGCTTCAAACTTTCGAAACTCTCTGTCCAGCCACTCAAACTTCAAACAAACTTCACCATTCAACTCACCATCATCATTAGAACATTTCCCAACCATCAAACAAGCCTGAAAGCCAGCCAAACAAAAACACGATTTCAGACCAGTTGAAGTGCAACCACTCAATCCAGTCATTCTAAACTTCATCCAAGCACTGCAACATCATCATGGGGTAAAGTAAAGAGGATTTGACCAAAAGAAGAAGTCCAAAAGCTCCAGAAGTGAAAGCTTCAGTTCAGGTAGCCACCCTCAAACTTTTTTCCAAAACTTACATTTCTTGTTTCTAAATGAATCTATGAGTTCTCCTGATCACCATGATGTAGTTTGTTTTGCAAAATGGTTGAGTTTCGTGCATGTACTAAGCTTCTGAAATTTTTGATGTGTTTTCCATTTTGCTTTGATTCATGTTCTTGATGATAAATAAATGAATTTTGTTGGTTGATTCTTGGTTGGAGTGATGTGAGGATCATTTCTGGAGAGTTTGAGAGCTTGGGGTTGCGTTTTGAGTGAGATAGCGTGTTTGTCTAGCCGAAGAAGATGACTGGAGCTAGCTTCGGTCACCTGAAAGTGATTAGAACCCTAATTAGGGTTTAGTGGCTCAGTTTGAATGTCAGCCCTAGGATTTGGTTTCGCGCACGTGTGGACGGTTCAGATCACTTCACTTAAGTTTAATTATTGATTAATTAAGTTAATTAAATCATTTAGCCAGATTCAATCCCATCCCCACATCTGCGCGCGCAGTCAAGGCAAGTTCAAATCCAGACCCTTAGATCAGTTGACTTCCCCTTATTTCAATTTTTATTTCATTTAAATCCTATTTTCTTTACCATTTTATTTAAAATACATTAAAAAATCATAAAAAAATTTCCTTCTGCATTTTAATTTTAAATATTTTTCTTCACCCAAAAACATTTTTATTTTTATTTTTTGCATTAGAAAATCATTTTAAAAATATTTAAATGTTTATTTTAATTAATTAATGGAAATTAATTAATTAAAATACCATTTAGGTTTCCAAAAATCACAAAAAAAATCACATTGCATCTTAGGACATTTAGAAACATTTTCAAACCATTCATACAAATTTCTTTTTGGTTTTGATCCAACTTTGACATTTTTCTTGAATTTAGGGTTCAGAAAATTCCCTTTTTTAGAACCCTAACTTTGAAAATTCTTTTCTGCCTAACCATGAAGGGTTTGACAATGATTCTTTTTGCATGGTTTTCCATATAGCATGTAGTTTCTAGGATATTTTTTTCATGAATTTATCTAGCATTTTCAAATTGATTTGCATTTTTCTTCTTAAGGTACCCAAAAACCCTAGTTAACTTAGAAAAATCACAACTTTCTTTAGGTTAAGAGTAAGACCTTATCCTTTAGGGTGTGATACCATATAGGGTTAGGGTTCCTTTGATTTCATTTTCAAATTTTTATTATGTGATTTGCTTCTGTTTTGGTCATTTGCATCTCATCCTTTCATGTAACCCTAATCTAGCATCCATACTTGCATCTTACATTGCATTACATGAACATATGAACTTGCCATGACATTATAAGCACTTGTATGCCATATTATAAATCTTAAGACATTGCTTGAACATTTCTTGGTCATTTCTTCATATATTTGCTATGCTTTGCATACATTTCATTTCATAAACATACATGTGTTTTCATACTTCAAAGCATGCCTCATTTGCATCCAATCTCTTGTATGAACATTCATAGCACTTGGCATGCCTTTGCATCATGTCATAACACCATTTGCATCATGTGTTTGCTTCTGGTTTTGGTTTTTACCTTTGCATATTCTTCATTTCATTTCTTTTCTTTCCTTATGCTAACATTTTCAGGTGGTAAGTTAACTTGAGAAGTGAATTTGCCTTCACTTCTCATTTCTATTCATCTTCTTCATATGCATCCTTGCTGCATTTTCATTTATCTTAGAGTGAGCTTGCTCATTCATGTTCATCTCTCACTTTCTTTCTCTAAGTCACTTATCTTCTTCAATGAAGTAAGTAACTTATCCCTCTGCTTCTCCTCCTTTCATCTGCTTCTTCCATTGGTGGCTTCTTTGAAGATCTTTTTCAAGCCTTGCAAACCATAGGAACATCCAAGCATGACAATAATTAGGGTTGTGATTAGTTCCCATTTAGCGTTTACCTTTGAGTCTTCTTTGTGTCTCTCTTCTCACCTCATCATTAGAGACTAAACCTATAAGGTTTTAAGACTTTGTGATTGAAGGTGCGCAAAACACAAGGAAGGGGGGGGGGGGTTGGAATTGGGTTTTCTTTAACAACTAAAAATAACTTCTAATGACACGTTTAATTTATCCTGGTTCGTTTGAACTCAAACTACGTCCAGTCCACCCGCCAAGGTGATTTTGCCTCTACTGAGGTCTTAATCCACTATTCAATATGAATACACACAAAGACCTATAGTCAATGTCCTCTTGAGTCTTCTGACTAAACTTAGTCACTCAAGGAATAAAATAACTATTACAATTATAATAAAGAAGTAACTAAAAATGCTTCTTGATAAGCAGGGATCACCAAGTGAAAGTTACAGTAATAAGCACAAGTTGATTCAGTCTATTTGCGTGAATGTGTTGAAGTGTGTCACTGAATTCTTCAAATTAAATCCTTTATATAGTACTTGAAGAATGTAGCCGTTGGAGACATCTTGAGTTAAATTTAGGATATAAGTTAATACCATAAATTCCTTCCATAAACAAAGATACTTGTCTTGTTCATTAATTAAAATATCCTTTAATTAATGTCTTCATTAAGGATACCAACATCTTCTAAGCGGAAATCAGAGATAATAAATATTAGATGCGCAGCCAATAAATATGTCATTAAATGATGGATTCTCCTTTGAGAGTATCTTCTGTATGTGACTAAATGAATCTTCTATGCGCGTACGGTTTACTTAAATGAATTGATCTTCTACACAAGAATAAAGATATTCATTAGAACTTCTATTCTATAATAAACTTTGTTATCATCAAAACACTTGGAGGTTCAGAACCATAATTGTTCTAACAATCTCCCCCTTTTTGATGATGACAAAACATTTAGATAAAGAGAATAGAGTTTAATAAAATTAAATGAACTCCCTTTGATTTAGAAAAAAAAATTCTTCAGATTTTCCATGATCCTTAGCTCCCCCTGAGTTGATTACTTGACCTGTTTCTTTTCTATGATTAAAACTCAAATAGTTTTATTAGTATATTATATGTAAGAGGCAAATTATGGTAAACTACTATGGATCAGAATCATTTACGTTTCTCCCCCTTTTTGTCATAATCAAAAAGAATCAAAGCAAATGAAAAAGACAGAAAATTTCCAATATATTAAAATTATAATAAAAAAACAAAACCAGTAGAAGTTTTAAAGAGTTATGCAGAAGCAGAAGATAAAACAAAAGAACAACTAAAACAGAAGATAAGCAAAAAAAATTAGGAGTTCATCTTAGTAACTAATGTCTCCAACAAAGATTTAATTTCTGATGATGATTCCACTTGCTTGCCAAGCAAGGTCTTCAGTTCAGCAGTGGTTTCATCTTGCTTATCTAGACGTTGTTTCACCAGCTGATTCTCCTTCTTCAGCTCTTGTAAAGTTTGCAGAACAAAATCTGTAGTCAGAGGTTCTTCAACTTCTGGGGCAGCTTGAGTCTCAGGTTCATCAACATGCTCTTCTTCAGAAGATACCAAGACCATTTGAAGTGCAGAGAGTTCTTCTAGAGGTTCTGACTCTGTCCAAGGCTTGTTGTCCAGCAGAAGAGGTTTAGACTGTTCAACATTAGAAACAACTGCTTGAAGGTACTCACAGAAGTTCTGGTGAGCAATATCATAGCAGATGTCCTTAAGTCTTTTGGACTCAGCATTAAACCACTTTCTGAGGGTAGCCCACAGAAAATCAGAAGTAGCTGGATCTGTAAGCTCTGAGCATGCAGACTTCAGATCCTCTAACTTTAATTTCAAGTCTGTTTCAAAAGCAAGAAGTAAAGCAGAAATGTCTGTTCTAGATGGTTTTGGTTTGGGTATAGGTATGGTTGTTTTGTTTGATACTGAGGACAGTTTTTGTAGGGCTTCAAAATCAACAGATGTTATGAGAGGATTATCATGTTCAGTTTCTTCTGGAGTGTCAGGGATGTTTATAAATGTAGGAGAGTTTGGAGGTGTAGATACATAAGAGGATAGTGAACTTTCTCTTATGGGGGATAGTCTAGGTGCATGTTCAGGAGATGGAAGTTGGATAGATTCTGAGTCTTGAAAATATTCAAGATCTGATAGGGCATGTTGCAGGGCAGTTTGTGTTTCAGTTGTGGGAGAGCGATCAATGTCAGACAGAGGGGTATTATCAATTGGTATGTCAAAATCAGAAATTGTTTGTGGTTGATGGGGTTCAGCTTCTGGTGGATAAAGTGATGAGAGGATGGATGCGACAGCAGCAGTTGCAGGTATTTCAGTTTGAATAGGATTAAAATATTGAAGTGGTTCAGAGGAAGGGATTTGTGCAGAAGGAATATCAACAGAGGATAGTGGGCTAGAAGGTAAGGGGCTAGAAGGTAATTCAGACACTTCTACATTAACTGCTTCTACTACAGAAATGAATTCAGAGTTAGAGGCAGAAGTTTTACCTGATCTTCTAGATGATTTTGGAATCTTCTGAGAAGGTCCTTCAGCAGTCTTTCTCTTCTTGAGTCTTACAGAGGCAGCGTCTGGAGCTTTCTGTTTGAGTTCAGTTGGCTTGAACTGGGGGTCCACACCATGTTGCTTGCAAATATCCAGGTAGTTTACCACAACTTCTGGAGGTGTGTCAGAAGAGAAGAGAGGGAAGTTCTCCAATGGAATCCTTCTGGTGATGATTACTTCTCTAGAATGAAGAACAGGTTCTTGCTGAATAGAAGTAATGAACTTCATCTTTTTCAAGTTTTTTGCATTCAGAGGTTTTCCAACATCTGTTTCTAGAAGTTGAGTTTGCTTCAATTCTTCCAGAAAGTCTACCAGCTTGTTTTGGCAGAGGATGTCAGAAATAATACGTCCAAAAGGAATCCAATCTCTCTTGGTCTTTTCACCATCTCTGGTTTCCTTCACACTGGTTCTCAGATTCTGGAATAGAGTGTGTGCAAGGTTGATCTTTCTCTTTTTGGCAATGAAGTAGAGAAGAAATTGTTGGTCCAGGTTGATGTAATCTGGAGAGTTGGTAGGCTTCCTGTGACAGATTGTCCCAAGAATGATTTTGGCCCAAATTCGGAGAGGGGTCTTCAAATCTTTTATTTTGTTTGAGGGTTTGCCAGAGGTAAATATCTCCTTTGCTATCACAGTAGTATCAGACACTTTGTCCATGTCACTGCACTTGATGCCATTTCCATCAGCTTCAATAAGTTTAGCAAGATGGTCTTCAGAAATAACTACCCGTTTACCAAGCACGTATGATGTAACATGTGCGTTAGTTGCTGTTGCGTAAGCCCAGAATTCCTTTACCAGTTTTGGGAAGACTGGTCCCATTAATCGGTCAAAATACTTTCCCCAGCCCTGAGCATGAACGTCCGGGATGAGATCAAAACCATTTTCCTTCAGACTGTTGAAATCCACAAATAATTCACACAGGACTTCCAGTTTGTCAGCAGGAGTAGAGAGAGTCTTCGTGGGTTCAACATATAACACATCAGAGAAGTCTTTGCGTTGATGAGAAGAGGAAGCCATTAGTTACTAAGATGAGATTTGAGGGTTTAGGGTTTTTTGAAAGTGTCAGAGAAAACGCAAGAGTGAGGGTAAAAAAAATTCAGTAAGAATGCAATACGGGTAAAAAGTGAAAGTGAGAGAGACACATTACATATATCGGAAAATAAAGCATTTAATTAACTGAGAAATTAGTGGGAAAATTCAAGTTTAAAAACATAATGATTATATGCATTAAATGCGCTGACATAGGGTAAGGCGTAAAAGATTCTGGAACAGTTACCCAAGAGATTTTTGCCTTTTTGGTGTCAAGTTTAGCCGTATCAGTTTCCCAGAAGATCAACAGATGTCCTTCTGTAGAGGACAGTTGTCCAAAGCATGTTCTGTTAGTCTTTAGAATTTGGACACTTGTTTTAATTCTGATGGGAATCCTTAGAGCCTTGTTGACACTTGTTGATTTGAAGATCTGCATGTTATTCCTTTGAACAGAAGTTCTTAGAATGAAACAGTTAGAACATAGTATCTTCTGAGATAACAATATAGAGGATAAATATCAGAACTTCTAAGTGATAAAGACATATAATTAAATCATTTTCATTCTGGACATAATTTCATGCTAAGGTTAGTTAGTATGAAATTAAATCTATCTTCAGGAAGGGGTTTTGTAAAGATATCAGCCCATTGGTGATTTGTATCTATGAATTTTAACATTAAAATTCCCTTCTGAGTATAGTCCCTAATGAAGTGATGTTTAACTTCTATGTGTTTAGCTCTAGAATGTAAAATTGGATTTTTAGAGAGACAAATAGCAGAAGTATTGTCACAGAGGATGGGAATGTTACTCTCATAGATATTGAAATCCTCAAGCTGATTTTTCATCCAGAGCATCTGAGTACTGCATCCAGCTGCTGCAATGTATTCAGCTTCTGCAGTTGATAATGCTATGGTTGACTGTCTTTTGCTAGACCAAGAGATTAGATTGTCTCCCAGAAATTGACAACTTCCAGAGGTACTTTTTCTTTCTGTTCTGTCTCCAGCAAAATCAGCGTCACAATATCCTACAAGTTTATACTCTTCTGATCTTCTGTAGTACAGACCAAGATTAGTAGTACCTTTCAGATATCTAAAGATTCTCTTAACTGCTGTTAAGTGAGTTTCTCTAGGATCTGATTGGAATCTAGCACATAAATATACACTGTATAGAATATCTGGTCTAGAAGCAGTTAGATAGAGAAGAGATCCAATCACACCTCTGTAGAGCTTCTGATCTACTTTCTTACTTACCTCTTCTTTCTCCAAAATACATGTAGGATGCATAGGAGTTTTAGATATTGTGCTTTCTGATAAATCAAATTTCTTCAGAAGTTCTTTTACATATTTGCTTTGATGGATATATGTTCCTTCTGATGTTTGATTTATTTGAATTCCCAGAAAGAACTTTAGTTCTCCCATCATGCTCATTTCAAATTCTGCCTGCATAGATTTAGCAAATTCCTTTCCCAAGGCACTTTTAGTAGAACCAAAAATTATATCTACATAAATTTGACATATCAGAAGATCATTTTTAATGTTTTTACTGAAAAGAGTTGTATCCACTTTCCCTCTGATGAACTTATTTTCCAGAAGAAAAGTACTTAGTCTTTCATACCAAGCTCTGGGAGCTTGTTTTAAACCATATAATGATTTTTTGAGTTTGAAAACATGTTTTGGAAATTTTGTATTTTCAAAACCAGGGGGTTGGTGTACATACACTTCTTCATCAATATAACCATTTAAAAATGCACTTTTGACATCCATTTGATATAGAATAATATTATGATTTACAACAAATGATATTAGAAGTCTAATTGATTCTAACCTGGCGACTGGTGCATAGGTTTCTGTATAGTCAATTCCTTCTTGTTGACTATAACCTTGTGCAACCAGTCTTGCTTTGTTTCTGACAACTTCTCCTTGCTCATTTAGCTTGTTTCTGAATACCCACTTGGTGCCAATGATGTTGAATCCTCTGGGCCTAGGAACTAGATCCCACACATCATTTCTGGTGAATTGATTTAGTTCTTCTTGCATAGCCAGAATCCAATCATTTTCTGAGAGAGCTTCTTCTACAGAAGTTGGTTCAATCAAAGAAACAAGTCCCATTAAGGTCTCTTCAGAGTTTTTGAATGATGATCTTGTTCTGATTGGTTCATCTTTCTTTCCCAAGATTTTATCTTCTGGGTGATTAATATTGCTTCTGGATAGTTTCTTCTGGATGGGTTCTTCAGATGTTGTTGGAGAAATTGTATTATTTTGATCTTTAGGTGATTGATCTTTAGAAGTTCTGTTTGTAGAGATTTCTACTTCTATATCTGCAGTTAATTCATTCTGCTTTGGTTTTTCAGAACCAAGCTTATCATCAAATCTGACATAAATAGATTCTATCACAATGCGTGTTTCTGTATTGTATACTCTGTATCCCTTAGAACGTTCAGAGTATCCTAACATATAACACTTTTATGCCTTAGAATCAAATTTATTCAGAGTATCAAGGGTATTTAAGATAAAGCAAATACATCCAAAAGGATGAAAATATGAAATGTTGGGCTTTCTGTTCTTCCACAATTCATAAGGAGTCTTTTCAAGAATAGGTCTTATAGAGATTCTATTCTGAATATAGCATGCTGTATTTACTACTTCTGCCCAAAAATGTTTAGCCATATTAGTCTCATTTATCATGGTTCTGGCCATCTCTTGTAATGTTCTATTTTTACGTTCTACAACCCCATTTTGTTGTGGAGTTCTAGGACAAGAAAAATCATGAGAGATGCCATTTTCATTAAAAAATGATTCTAATTGTTTATTTTCAAATTCTCCACCATGATCACTTCTGACTTTAATGATTTTAGATTCTTTTTCATTTTGAACTTGTTTGCAGAAGTTAGAAAATACAGCAATTGACTCATCCTTGTGTCTAAGAAACTTTACCCATGTCCATCTGCTGAAGTCATCTACGATCACTAATCCATACTTTCTGCCACTGACAGAAGCAGTTTTCACTGGTCCAAACAAGTCAATGTGCAGAAGTTCTAATGGTCTAGAGGAAGATACAACATTTTTAGCTTTAAAACCAGTTTTTGAAAATTTACCTTTCTGACATGCTTCACACAGAGCTTCTGAGTTGAACTTCAAATTTGGAAGTCCTCTGACTAGATTGAGTTTGTTAAGTTGAGATAATCTTCTCATATTAACATGTCCCAATCTTCTGTGCCAGACCCATTGCTCAGTTTCCACAGACATTAGACATTTTACATTTTGAATTTTTAATTCTGAAAGTTTTATTTTATAAATGTTGTTCTTTCTCTTTCCACTAAAGAGGATTGTTCCATCTTTTTGACTAACAGCTTTACAGAACTTTTGATTAAAGATTATGTCATAGCCATTATCACTTAATTGACTTATGGATAATAAGTTATGCATTAATCCTTCTACTAGTAGAACATTAGAGATAGAGGGAAGATTTCCATTACCAATAGTTCCAGAGCCAATTATTCTTCCTTTTTGATTGCCTCCAAAACCTACGTGGCCTCCATCTTTTAACTCAAGACTTTGGAACATATGCTTTCTTCCCGTCATGTGTCGTGAGCATCCAGAGTCCAGGTACCATGATTGGTGTTTCAGTTTTGCTGTTAAAGACATCTGCAACATACACAATTTTATCCTTGGGTACCCATATTCTTCTGGGTCCTTGTTTGTTAGTTTTTACAAACTTCTGATTCATTTTAGGTTTCAAATCAGAACTTGTAGAACAAGATGACTCACTAGTGTATATAAGATCATGATTATGACCATAGGTGAAATGAGAACTTAGAGGAGTATTTGTATTTATGACAATGTCATCAATTTTTTTAAGTTTCAGAGTTTCTTTAGTTTTCACATAGCCTATGCCTCTTCTTTCATTTCTGCTAACACCATAGATCATAGATGCAATCTTGCTTCTATCTAAGCTTTTAGTAAGAAATTGTTGAAAACTATAGTCATATTGTTTTATGATACTATCAGAACTGATTAGATCTTCTAATTCAGATTCCTTCTGAGCTTTAAGTTTCTCAAAAGAATTTTTACATTCAAAGATATTTTCTTTCAGCTCAGAGTTTTCTGTTTTTAGTTTTCTAACTTCTTCTAATTCAGACACTAGACTTTGTTTCACGTCTTTGTATTTGAGTTGAAGCTTCTGATATTTTTCAAGAATTTCTGAGAGGCTAGCTTCTAATTGAGATCTGGAAAATTTAGAAAATACCTCTTCTGAATCAGATTCTAATTCTGATTCTGATGAGTGATCATCTTCTGGTATGTTTGCCATTAATGCAATGTTAGCTTGTTCATCTTCAGAATCTGACTCTGCTTCAGATGATTCAGAATCATCCCATGTTGCCATGAGACTCTTTTTCTTTTCTCTGCTGAATTTGTTTCTGGGTTTTTCTTTCTGAAGTTTTGGACATTCACTTTTATAGTGTCCTGGTTCTTTGCATTCGTAGCATACAACTTCTTTGCTTCTGGGTTTCTTATGACCAGATGTTGATTCAGAATAATTGTTTGTTCTTCTGGTATTTCTGAACTTCTTCTGACGATGCTTCCAGAGTTGTTGAACTCTTCTGGATAGGAGAGATAATTCATCTTCTTCTGATGAGCATCCAGAGCTTTCTTCTTCTTCTGCCTGTAAAGCTTTAGAAACATGTTTGTTAGATTTAAGAGCTACAGACTTACCTTTCTTCTGGGGTTCATCTTCTTCTAATTCAATCTCATGACTTCTCAAAGAGCTGATCAGTTCTTCTAAGGAAATTTCATTCATATTTTTTGGTAGCTTTAAAGCAGTGACCATGGGCCTCCAAGCTTTTGGTAAACTTCTGATGATTTTCTTCACATGATCTGTTGTTGAGTAGCCTTTGTCCAGAACTTTTAGTCCAGCTACCAGGATTTGGAACCTTGAGAACATTTTTTCAATTGTCTCATCTTCTTCCATCTTGAAAGCTTCATACTTCTGGATGAGAGCTAGAGCTTTAGTCTCCTTGACTTGAGAGTTGCCTTCATGTGTCATCCTCAGAGAATCAAACATGTGTTTAGCTGAATCCCTGTTTGTGATCTTCTCATATTCTGTGTATGAGATGGCACTTAGAAGTATGGTCCTAGCTTTGTGATGATTTCTGAATTCCTTCTTCTGTTGAGCTGTCATATTTTTTCTTTCAATCTTCTGACCATCTGCTCCAACAGGATGAATGTATCCATCTGTCACCATGTCCCAGAGATCTCCATCTAGAGCTAGAAAGAAACTATCCAGAACATCCTTCCAGTAGTCAAAATTGTCGCCATTGAATATTGGAGGTTTAGCGTTGATCTTATCATTCTGATAGTCGTTGTTGTTAATTCCAGTTTCTGCCATGTGTTTAACTTCTGGATCTTTTACTGACACGGTTAAGTGTATTTCTCAGAACCTAGCGCTCTGATACCAATTGAAGGTGCGCAAAACACAAGGAAGGGGGGGTTGGAATTGGGTTTTCTTTAACAACTAAAAATAACTTCTAATGACACGTTTAATTTATCCTGGTTCGTTTGAACTCAAACTACGTCCAGTCCACCCGCCAAGGTGATTTTGCCTCTACTGAGGTCTTAATCCACTATTCAATATGAATACACACAAAGACCTATAGTCAATGTCCTCTTGAGTCTTCTGACTAAACTTAGTCACTCAAGGAATAAAATAACTATTACAATTATAATAAAGAAGTAACTAAAAATGCTTCTTGATAAGCAGGGATCACCAAGTGAAAGTTACAGTAATAAGCACAAGTTGATTCAGTCTATTTGCGTGAATGTGTTGAAGTGTGTCACTGAATTCTTCAAATGAAATCCTTTATATAGTACTTGAAGAATGTAGCCGTTGGAGATATCTTGAGTTAAATTTAGGATATAAGTTAATACCATAAATTCCTTCCATAAACAGAGATACTTGTCTTGTTCATTAATTAAAATATCCTTTAATTAATGTCTTCATTAAGGATACCAACATCTTCTAAGCGGAAATCAGAGATAATAAATATTAGATGCGCAGCCAATAAATATGTCATTAAATGATGGATTCTCCTTTGAGAGTATCTTCTGTATGTGACTAAATGAATCTTCTATGCGCGTACGGTTTACTTAAATGAATTGATCTTCTACACAAGAATAAAGATATTCATTAGAACTTCTATTCTATAATAAACTTTGTTATCATCAAAACACTTGGAGGTTCAGAACCATAATTGTTCTAACAGTGATTAGGATTATGCCTGCATCCTTCTCTTAGGATGGAGTGTACAACTTTAATCCTAAGTGTTAAACCCTTAATTTGTTTAAATCTCTTAATCAATCCATCTTAATAATCACCAAGACATTAACTTGTAACTTAGGCCTTACATTAGGGTTCTAATTCTTCCTTTGTTGGTTAAGAAGGACTAACCCTGGTGTTTAATGGACAAGTCCCCATCAAGTTGTCTTACAAACTTAAAACTCACTTCTTAATCTCATCTCTAATTAAAATCCATGTAATAAAGGTTTGTTTTGTCATGAGGTTAATCCCTAATCACGGATTAAGTTGAGGTATCTTCCTCAACTTAAGTGTGCTCATCTATTATCCTTCTATTAGGATGGTGTAATGGGTTCACTAATCCTTGATTATGGCTTAAACTCATTACTTAACACTAAACAAAAACTCAAAAACATATAAATAATCACAAGTAGGTTAATGATCTGAATTCTACATTATCATGGTAATTAAGTTGATATGTTTATCTCATACTTAATGTATTCTCATTATCCCTGATCAAAGGGAGGATATGATGAGTTTGCTAACCCTTGGTTTAGGCTTAAGCTCATTAACTTATGACAAACACCAAAAACAAATAAAAGACTGAAAACATCAAAAACAAACAATAATCGTCTCTTCCGGGATTCTTTCCTCATCATCTTCACTCACAAACGAGAACTTGCTTCTTCCGTCTAATGCAAGAAAGTTAGCACTCGAGCCAGACGAGTCATACACTTGAGCATAGACAAGCAAGCAGTTCATCAGTTAATTTATCTTTTAGTCTCTTTGAGTCAAACTACGGTGTTCTGACTTCCTCATTGCACGAGAGGATACGTAGGCATAACTTAACTGTTATCAAACAAAAGTCTCTGTGTCTTCCCCCTCTTTCAGCATTCTTTTTAAGCCTCATTCCTGAGCACCTCACTTCATTTTCTTGCACTGACACTTGTATATTCTTTTCGAACTTTTGCACACAGATAGCACATACACCTACCCCTTTAAACACAATATTTTAAGCGTGGATCCCGTCGAGTACGACGGACAATCTGGGTGCTAATACCTTCCCAGGTTGTAACCAACCCCCTTTCTCAATTTCTCTGGTTCGCAACCGTCTTATCCATCTTTTTCTAGGTTTATGCAGCATTACCTTTCCTTCGGGATAAAAATGCCTAGCTGGCGACTCTATTCAGTTAATTTCATTTCTCCTCTCGCCGACCGTTCGCACTTGTACCGGGATGCAAATCTTCGGGAGCGACAACTAGGCATTGAAAAGAGGTTCTATAAGACACGGGGTTTCATCTAGGTTATAGGTTATTTAGTCAAAAGTGGACATCAAGGGGATCCATAGGTGTTTTATCAGATAATTCAATGAAAGTTGATCGCCAAGGGGTTTATCAGGGTTTATTAAAGCAGTTCAAGTTGGAATTTCTATACGGGGTTCTATCAGGGGCTTACCTAATTAAATTTAGGTTTACAAGAATTCTACAGGGATATGGGAGTGACCAGAGCACTAGGATTTGATCTGCTCCAAGGCTATGGGTTGTTTTCATCAAAATTTGGGGTCCTCTTATATTTAATCACCTCCTCCTCGGAAGGAGGAAGGCTTGTTGACATCATCCGTTCGAGTCAAAGTCGATTAAATTGGGACCGCTGCCGTACCCTAAATTTTGACCCGGGATTTTTGTCTTGGTGGGTGGGGATCATTGAGTGATTAAGGTCCTATACCTGGGGCCTGAGTGATACATAGGCTAGAGTGGCTTCATATTCTTTCCCATTCCATTTCGATATGGTGCGGGAATATGAAACACGGTTCAGACATTGGTTTCTTCTTGAGAACTCTGTGCTACAGATTTCCTGTAGTACTAGGGCTATCTGGGAAGCCTGCTAAGTCTGGATGACCTTTTTTATGACCTTCAGCATCTGAGGTGAATTAGAGGAGGATCTTTTATGTTTATTGTAAACATTGTACCTCCGTGTTAGAAGTGTTTATACTTCTCATAACTGATCCAAGTCTGAGGATCCTTGTTCTAGAACATTACATGTGAAGGGGTTGGGATGTTTACAGGTTTGCAGGAACCCTTGGCCTCATCATACCGTGTTACTAGATTTGTTAAGGTTGTATTATTTGGACAGTTCTTGTGATTACCCTGGACTTGTGACTCTTTATTTGAGTCCCCCACCTGGTTACTGGATTTCTAAGCCTCCATCTGGACTTATGAACACACATGGACTTTTACCAAGGCAGATAAACAGATCCAGCTCTTGATCACAAACCCTTTGCATATCATTTTGCATACATCATTTCTGCATCATTTAACATTTGCTTATTTTTTTTACAGGGTATCCATCATTTCATCTTTGGTTTGGTTTTGACCCCTTTTGCTGCTCCAGACTCCTTCAGTTATCTTCTCCAGCACCTTCACCAGTTTGTCAGTGATTTCTCCTCCATCTATCTTCATTAGAGACTCATCTCCAGCATCTCATTTAGTGACCTTCATCAGCAGTTGCTCTCAGCTTCTTCACCAGCATCCATGGACACTTCAAGAAAGAGTAACACCACTTACCACTTCTTTGAGCCCACCCTGACTGGTATCAGGCAGATCTAGTCCCTCATTACTCCTGATCATGTCCCATTATTCAGAGAACATTATGGAGACATATTGGACATGGTCATGGACTTGGATGCATCTCAGAGGAGCATGATCCATACTTGCTTGCAGTTTTATGATCCTCCACTCAGATATTTCACATTTCCTGATTTCCAGTTGGGACCTCTGTTAGAAGAATTTTCCATGTTGTTAGGAGTTACTATCAGGAGAGGGATTCCTTTCAACCCTGAGATGGTTGCTCCCAAAAATGAAGACATAGCCAGGGCATTGCATTTGGAGCCTGCCCTCATTGATCAGAACATGACAACCAAGGCTGGGGTTCCAGGCCTTCACCTAGACTTCTTGATCTCCCAGGCCACTCTGCATGTTGCAGTAGGGGAATGGAAGGATGTCTGTGCACTTCTAGCCCTCAGTATGTATGGAGTTATCTTGTTTGCAGAAGAGCCAAAGTTTGTAAGAAAGAATGTTATTCACCTGTTCTTACTGAGGAACCCAGTGCCTACCTTGCTTGGAGACTTCTATTATTCAGTGCACCAAAGGAATGAGAAGCAAAGAGGAAGACTGGTCAGATGTTGTGCTCCTCTCTATTACTCTTGGTTGTTAAGACATTTGCCGAAGTCAGACACTTTCCTGAACCCCAATCAGCCAAAGAACTGGGCTAAAAGATTGATTGCCTTGACATCAAAAGACATCAGATGGTGCACTCAGAGCACCAAAGGCAAAGACATCATTACTAGCTGTGGGAAATACCCTAATGTGCCATTGATTGGAGTAAAAGGTTGCATCAACTACAACCATTTGCTTTTTAAGAGACAGTTAGGGTATGCTTTGGTTCATCCTCAAAGAGGGAAAGACCTGACTGAAACCCTCTATTGTGAAATCCAGCACAACTCTGTTGTTGTCAGACAGGCAGCCTGGGCCTGGGACAACATTCAGACTAAAGGGACAGCTATCCTTGGCAAGTGCAACAGTATAGCCTCAAATCATCATCTTGACTGGTTTCATGTCAGGGGACAGATCACCCGAATGCCATTCACCTTAGAAGATGTACCTAGACCTTCAACAGTGCAACCTGCAGCTACTGTCAGTTTGGAAGAGTTTGAGAAACTGAAAGAGAGGAATACTCAGCTCTCTGAAGCCTTGAAGAAGACCCTCTGGGAGAGGAATGATAGTCGTTTAGACAATGAGAGGTTGGAAAGGCTCAGGATTGAGCATTTGACCAAGATTGAGAAGACGGATGACTACATCAGAAAGGCTAGGGCAGGGGAGTTAGTACTGAAGAATGCTTGCAAGGAAGAAAAGACTCAGAAGGCTAGGGCAGAGCACTACTTAGAGGAGAGCCAGGCTAGGTGGATCAGGATCACTGAAGCCCGTGCACAAGAAGATCAAAGGACTCAGGCTAAGATAGAGCAACTAGAGGCTAGTGAGAAGAAGCATCAGGAGGCATTATTAGCAGCTCAGAAAGAAATATCTGAATTAAAACTCCAGGCAGGGTTGAAGAGGTCGAAGGATCAGGACAAGCATAAGAAGTTGACCAATGCCATTGCTACCAGGAACCTCCTCATCAGGACTATCACAGAGCACCCAGTAGGTCCAGTAACTGAGGCCCTCCTGAAGGAAGTCAGAGAGGATGACTTTGGATTAGATGTTTGACTCTTTTGCTTGTACTCTTCTTTTGTTGTACTTTTGGATTTTGTTGTTGTATTTTTACCCACCATGGGAATGTATTGTAATCAAACTATGTATTTTCACTCTTTGTAATATATCAGTTTGTATTATTTTTTGGTGGGCTTTATCTATCTCTACAACATCATCAGCATTTCCTCGAGGTCTGGAAAGGTCAAAACCAAAGGACAAAACCGGATACCCTTGGAAGACAAATAGGCATATTGCATTGCATACTAACATTTTCTTTGTTTTGTAGGTTTTTGTTTTATTGTTGTTTCTCATTTTGTTGTGGTTTCAGGAAACATTGCTCGTAGAAGAGTGTTCCCTGTCAACAGAACACACTGGTACCCGACAAGAAACAACCTTCCGAGACTCCAGATGGATCAAGTTCAGCAAGACTTGAATGAAGTAAGGACCCAGATGACCAATGAGAGGGTTGAGACGAGGAATCAGATTACCCAATTCATGACTATAATGACTGGTTTAGCTCAAAGCCAGGAAAGACTAAGGGAGTTGGTTGAGAGACAAACTCCTGAAGAACACCATCCAGGTACAGGAGGTACCAGTAACAACGATCACGTGCAGCCTCACACTGATCCACCAGATTTTGGGCCTCATTTGAACCCGGAAATCAATGCCATAAGGAATACTCAGGGTAACACTGCTGGAGGAAGGGTCTTGCAAGAAGATCCTCAAGAGGAGCAGTTTACAGTTGCTGGGGCTGGGGACGAAGTTTACGACCGTCGGTTAGATGAAATTGTAGAGAAGCTAAGGTCTCTTGAATCCCAAAACTCTCTAGGTTTTGATGTCATGGACATGGGATTGGTGGAATGGGTGAGAATTCCTCACAAGTTCAAACCCCCGTGTTTTGAAATATATAATGGGACATCCTGCCCACGTACCCATCTCCAGTCTTTCCTAGGGAGATTGAAGGCCTATACCATGGACGAGAAGCTGTGGATGTTTTACTTCGAGGATAGCTTGACCGGGGCATCCCGAGAATGGTACTCCCACTTAACTAGATCCACAATAATAAATTGGAAAGACTTGGATGAAGCCTTCATCCGTCAGTATGAGTATAACCTGGACATGGCTCCAAACAGGACCCTTCTAATGGGAATGTCACAATCTTCCTGTGAAAGCTTTAGGGAGTATGCCCAAAGGTGGAGGCAACTTGCTGTTGCAGTTCAGCCCCCCATGTCTGAAAGGGAGATGGCAGACATGTTCATGAATACTCTCCAGGGTACTTATATTGACAGATTAGCTGCATTTTCTTATACCAGCTTCGCAGATATGGTGATAGCTGGGGAAAGAATAGAGAACCAATTGAAGATGGGAAAGATCTCCGATAACGGTGCTAGTTCAAGCAGTACAAGAAAACCATTTGCTGGGCCCCGTAGATCTGGTGAGACAAACTTTGTGCACATGGGAAGAGGAAGACCCCAATACTTGCCCAGAATAGTTGCTGCTGTTACTATCCCTGCTCCACCTCCTCAGTATACTCAACAACCACAACACTTTCCGCAACAACAACAATTTCCTCAACAGAGATCATACAACAATAATAACAACAACCAACAACAATGACCTTTTCAACAGCGACCATCTCAGGTCAACCGGGTGATTGATCCCATTCTAATGCCATATGCTACACTGCTGCCACAACTCCTAAAGCTCAATCTTGTTGAGTTAAGGACATTGGCTCCACCTGATCCTCAAAACCTTCCAAGAAACTACGATGTCAACGCTAGGTGTGCTTTTCACTCTAACGCACCTGGTCACTCTACGGAAAAATGCAGAGCTCTGCATATGAAGGTTCAGGATCTGGTAGATTCAAAAGCCCTAAACTTTGCACCTCCTCCCAATGTAATGAAAACTCCTATGCCAAGCCACAGTGGGCCAAGGATTAATGCTATAGAGGATGGCTCACCCATGAGTTTAATAGAAGACATTGCATGTATTCAGACACCTCTGGCAGAAGTTAAAGCCCAGCTTTTGAAATGCCAAATGTTTCCAGGTTGTGAGGCCTGTTGTGAATTATGCAAACTTTCCGAGAATGGGTGTGCTAGCTTGAGGAGTGGAATTATTGGCTTGATCAGAGAAGGCATTATGCAAATTACAACAACAACTTCTACAACACTAGCAACTCCTTTATCAACAACAAGTGAATCTTCTACAAATACAACAACCATTTTTCCTATTGATTCTTCTACAAATGCAACAACCATTGTTCCAACTGATTCAGCTACAACTTCAGCAATCATTCCCTATGTCACTTCAACACACAATAACTCATTTTCACCAGCTACTACAACTTCAACGACCACCAACAATGATGTTTCCACTGTCACAATCTATTATGACCCGACAACGGTCCCGAATTCCAACAACTTTCAACAACCTCAACAACAGTCTCAACAAAGCTTCAATTCACCACCACCAACACCCACCAGGGGTCCTGTTACTATTTTCTATGATCCACAAACTATTAAAGTCCCAACAACAGCTGCAGTGAGCCCAGTCACCATCACGGTGTCCGGGCCAATTCCATATGATAAAGATAGTGCTATACCATGGCATTATGGTGCTGATCTATACTGCAACAGAGAGAAAGTCCTTCTTGATTCTCCAGTTCTCACTCCTCAAGTGGATAATGTTGGGAGAGGCGGAGGCTTCACCCGAACCCGAAGCGGACGTCTCTTCGCATCACAAGTCCCTAGAACCAACACTGAGGCAGATGTTGTTGCCAAAGCCAAAGGGAAGAGTGTGATACCAGAAGAATCTGCACAAAAAGAAACTCATAAATCATCCTTTGATCAAGATGTGGATGAGTTTATGAGAATTATTAAAAGAAGTGACTATAAAGTTGTGGACCAGCTCCACCAGACTCCTTCAAAGATCTCTATACTGTCCCTGCTGTTGTGTTCCGAAGCCCATTGGGATGCACCACTCAAAGTTTTGCACGATGCCTACGTGCCAGAAGAGATCACTGTGAATCAGCTGGAAACAGTAGTGTAAAATGTCAATACCAGCCATGAGCTAGGTTTTACTGATGCTGATTTAACAACAGAAGGACGTCTCCACAACAAAGCCTTGCATATAACCCTGGAGTGCAAAGGAGATGTGCTATCTCATGTTCTTGTAGACACTGTGTCCTCACTCAATGTCTTACCCAAGAAAGCCCTTGTCAAGCTCGAATATGATGGGATAGCTCTCCGTCCAAGTAACCTTGTGGTCAGAGCTTTTGATGGCTCCAAAAGATCTGTTCTTGGAGAGGTGGAGCTGCCAGTGATAATCGGTCCACAAGTCTTTAAGACCACTTTCTATGTGATGGACATACAGCCTGCTTACAGCTGTTTGTTAGGTCGACCATGGATTCACGCTGCAGGTGCAGTAACGTCGACCCTTCACCAGAAACTGAAGTATGAATGGGAAGGACAGATTATCACCATCTGTGGTGAGGAGGACATATTTGTTAGCCATCTGGCTACATACAAGTATATTGAGATGGATGGTGAAATCCATGAGACAATGAGCCAAGAGTTCGAGGCCCTGAATGTCAATGAGGCGACTGAAGTATTTGCTACATCCCAGGAGGATAGGATGGGTACTTCAATTGTCTCCTATCAACAAGCCCAGAAGGTTGTTGAAGACGGTAATGTCCAAGGCTGAGGCAAGCTGCTGTCGGTGGAGAAAAAGGAAGATAGATTCGGTTTGGGTTACAGACCATTCCGACAAGATCAATTAGAGGCTGCAAAGGAGCCTAAATTTGTCAGTGGGGGGTGCTCACCCCAAATGCTGTTAACAATCTGGAAGACAAGGTGGAAAGCGACCGCAACCTGGAGAGTTGGATACGTCCGAGGATCCCGGGGAACCAAGTCCTTAACTGGTCTTCCCAGGAAATTATAAGGGTTACTCCTGCAGAGTAATTATTATTTCCTGTCTTTTTTAGCATGCATCAAGTCCTGCATCTTGCCCAAGGTGTCAGGACTCATTTTGTAATAGGGCCATATTGTAATTTTGTGCAAATGATTAATCAATGAATATCATACATCTTTTGCAAACGAGTCTCTTTGCTTGGTCCTATCAAGACATGCCAGGTCTAGATACAGACATTGTTATGCACAAGCTGCCTTTGAAAGAAGAATGTCCTCCAGTGAAGCAGAAGTTATGCCGTACTCGTCCGGATATGGCCATGAAGATTAAAGAAGAAGTACAAAAACAGTGGGACGCCGGTTTCCTTGATGTAACTAGTTACCCGCCGTGGGTCGCTAACATTGTACCAGTGCCTAAGAAGGATGGAAAAGTAAGGATATGTGTAGATTATCGGGATCTGAACAGAGCTAGCCCAAAGGATGACTTCCCTTTACCTCACATTGACGTATTGGTCGACAACACAGCTCAATTCTCGGTATTTTCTTTCATGGATGGTTTTTCAGGGTATAATCAGATCAGAATGTCACCCGAAGACAGGGAGAAGACTACCTTTATCACACCATGGGGCACATTTTATTACAAGGTAATGCCTTTTGGACTGAAGAATGCCGGTGCTACTTATCAACGGGCTATGGTAACGTTATTCCACGACATGATCCACAACGAAATTGAATGTTATGTGGATGATATGATTGCCAAGTCCCTCACTGAAGAAGATCATCTGGTAAATCTGCTAAAGTTGTTCAAGCGTCTGAGAAAGTACCAGTTGAAGTTAAACCCCAACAAATGCACATTCGGGGTACGTTCTGGTAAACTGTTGGGATTCATTGTAAGTGAAAAGGGAATTGAAGTTGATCCTGACAAAGTCAAAGCCATTCATAAGATGCCTGCACCTAGGACTGAAAAGGAAGTTCGGGGTTTCTTAGGTAGATTGAACTACATATCAAGGTTCATATCTCATCTTACCGCAACCTGTGAGCCCCTGTTCAAATTGTTAAGAAAGGAACAAACAGCAGGTGGAATGAAGATTGTCAGAAGGCTTTTGACAAAATCAAGGAATACTTACAAGAACCTCCAATTCTTATGCCTCCGATTGAAGGAAGACCTCTAATAATGTACCTGACAGTATTAGAAGGGTCAATGGGGTGTGTGCTGGGCCAGGATGACGAGTCTGGTCGAAAAGAGTATGCAATATACTACCTAAGCAAAAAGTTTACTGACTGTGGACAACGTTATTCACTGCTCGAGAAAACTTGTTGTGCTTTAGCGTGGGCTGCTCGCCGACTGAGACAGTATATGTTGACTCACACTACTTTGTTGATTTCAAAGATGGATCCAATCAAGTACATATTTGAGAAGCCAACACTTACCGGAAGGGTTGCAAGATGACAAATGATTCTGACAGAGTATGACATTCAGTACACATCTCAAAAAGCCATCAAAGGCAGTGTATTGTCTGACTATCTAGTTGAGCAACCCATTGATGATTACCAGCCAATGAGATTTGATTTCCCTGATGAAGACATCATGTTCCTGAAAGCAAAAGATCATGAAGAGCATGTTCACACTGAAGGGCCTGACCCAGAAGAAGAATGGACAATGATGTTTGATGGGGCTGTCAACATGAATGGACGTGGAGTTGGTGCAATGCTCATTACACCTAAAGGAGTTCATATGCCTTTCTCGGAAAAACTCACCTTTGCATGCACTAACAACAAAGCTGAATATGAAGCCTGTATCATGGGTCTTGAGGAAGCCATTGACCTCAGGATCAAGACATTAACTGTATTCGGAGATTCAGCTTTGGTAATCATTCAGACCAACGGCAAATGGTACACTCACCAGGAACATCTGCTTCCATACCGTGACTATACGAGGAGATTATTGACTTTCTTCACAACAGTCCAACTTGAGTATATCCCTCGAGACGAAAATTAGTTCGTAGATGCCTTAGCTACCATTTCCTCCATGATCAAAGTTCAAACTGTCAATTATGTGCCTTGGATTTCGGTATCCAGACTTGACCGACCAGCATACGTATTCTCTGTGGATGTTGCTAAAGATGACAAGCCTTGGTTCCATGACATCAAATGCTTTTTAGAGGATCAAACATACCCACCTGGGGCATCATCCAATGATAAGAAGACATTAAGAAGTTTGGCTGGTAGTTTCTTCCTTAATGTCGATGGTTCATTATACAAGAGAAACTTTGACATGGTTCTGCTCAGATGTGTTTATAAGAAAGAAATAGACTTGCTGATGCACGAGGTGCATGAAGGATCCTTCGGTACCCATGCTGAAGGACATGCAATAGCTAAGAAATTATTACGATCAGGCTACTACTGGATCACAATGGATGCAGATTGTTGTGCATATGCCAGAAAGTGTCACAAATTCCAAATCTACGCAGATAAAATGCATGTACCTCCGAACCCTTTGAACATGATGTCTTCACCTTGGCCCTTTGCCATGTGGGGAATTGACATGATTGGAAAGATTGAACCGACTACTTCAAATGGCCATAGATTCATCTTAGTAGCCATTGATTACTTCACCAAATGGGTTGAAGCAGCTTTGTATGCAAACGTCACCAGGCAAGTGGTAGCCAGATTTCTGAAAAGAGACATCATCTGTCGATATGGAGTTCCCGAGCGAATCATTACTGACAATGGTTCCAATTTGAACAACAAAATGATGGCCGAACTGTGCCGAGACTTCAAAATTTAACATCACAAATCTTCTCCTTACAGGCCAAAGATGAACGGCGCTGTTGAGGCAGCTAACAAAAACATCAAGAAGATTGTGCAAAAGATGGTGGTAACTTAGAAAGACTGGCATGAAATGCTACCATTTGCCTTGTATGGGTATCGTACCTCAATCAGAACGTCTACTGGGGTAACACCCTTTCAACTTGTGTTCGGTATGGAAGCTGTTCTGCCTGTTGAAGTTGAATTACCCTCTTTACGGGTACTGATGGATGTAAAGCTGAACGAAGCAGAATGGGTCCATTCTCTGTATAACCAGTTGAATCTGATCGAAGAAAAGAGATTATCTGCTATCTGTCATGGGCAGTTATATCAGAAAAGGATGAAGAAAGCCTTCGATCTGAAAGTCAGACTTCGGGAATACCAAGTGGGAGATATTGTGCTGAAAAGACTCCTTCTTCCTCATACAGACCACAGGGGCAAATGGACTCCGAACTACGATGGTCCGTTCGTAGTAAAGAAGGTTTTCTCTGGTGGAGCACTGATGCTCACTACTATGGATGGTGAAGATTTCTTATCCTCTATGAATTCAGATGCGGTTAAAAAATACTTCGCATAAAATGACCCGCTGGACATAAAAACAGAATGTAAGTCCAGGCAAAAATAGGGCATCCCGGCGAGTCAAAAAACAGAATAAAAGACTCGGGCAAAAATAAGGGAAAATTGAAAAACATGTACACCCGCTTGTAAACACCCCAAATTTTCCCTCACTAAGTTCACACCATGGCTTGTGATCTTTTCATTTGCATAAGTTCAATCATATCATCTCATATTGCATTTTTTGCTTCACTACATTGGTTCAAATTCATCTGCATCTAGGGTTTGTGATCTGAGCAAACCAAGGGTCATCTGAGCCAATCCAAAGGTCTTCAATCATCTCAATAGGGTCCATGTATTCTTAAGCATAATATTGTATCCTCCCAAGATCAAGGAAGTCAAAGAATCACAAGAACTGAGAAAGGCATGGAAGCAGAGCCAGGCTTAACTGCACAGATGACCTAAAATTAGGGTTTTGGTTTCACAGGCCATAACTCCAATTTTTTTTGTCATTGTAGTGTCTCTTGGTCTCTATATGATATGAGGATCATACAAACCAATTATCATGAAAAAATTCAATGGGGAAGGCATCTGATCAATAAATGACTTCTTGAACAAGTCAGTGCAAAATCAGGGCATCTGAGGCCCCCAATCATCCAACCAAAGGGTCTTATCCATCATTTTGGATGTATTTGATCTTTATTTGATCTTAGAAGAAGTTATAAGTTCACAAAATTGAAGAATTTCAAGCCATTTGCAAAGTTGCCATTTTGGGAAAGTGACTTGTAATGCAAACTTGCCATTTTGGGAAAGTTTTTCAACCTCCTCTTTTTGATTCAAAAATGCTTCAAATGAAAAATTCTTGGTCATGAAAGTTGTAGATTGGATCATTCCCTTTTCAAAAAGTACAAGAACTTGATCTAATTCATCTTAGAACTCGAGTTATGGCTTTGCAAAGTTGGGAAAAATCACATAAATTTCACTTATGAACCAAAGAGGGAAGTTTGCAAATTCTCATGTCAAGCCAATTTGGGACCTCTAATGCATCTCTACACATCATACCATCCTAGTGCAACTCATTTGGATCAGATTTGTTCCTTGAATCACAAGCTTTCATGCAATGATCTTCACAAATTTCAAAAGGGGCCAAAACTTCCATAATTTGCAAAATGGTACAAAACATCTCATCCACTTGCCACAGCTCATCAAAACTGATTCACAAATATCCCTTGATCTTTGATGCGCACAGCCATACCCAAATCCCAGCCTGCCACTTGCCCATACCTCAAGTACACCAACTGTTGACTTTATGCATTTTGCCCCATACCAATCAGCATAGCCCACAACAACTACCCTGACCTATCCCAGCATGTTATGCGGCAAAGAAGCAAGCCATTTCACATAAGTTTGGAACCTGAATCCTCCCATAGCAGAAGATACACAAAATCACTCCAACCTGCAAAAGCCTTCGAAACTCAATACTCAAGCCATAAACCTTAAAACAAACACCACTGAACAACTCACCATCAACCTCTGATCATTTCCCACCTCTCAACACAACCTGAAATCCCCTATATCAAAAACACGATTTCACTCCCCCTTTGAACTGAACTGAATCAATCTCATAAACCAACCATAAGAAATTCCATCCAAGCATTGCAAACACCTCAGGAGGTTCATTAAAGGCATCTTTTGCCAAAGAAGCAGCCAAAAAGCTCCAGGGTTGAAAGCTTCACCTCAGGTAGCCATACAAATTTATTTTTCCAGAAGCTTTATTTTAAGTTCTCATTTGGTTAAGCTTGATTCCCTGAGTGCAATGAACCTTTTACTTTTGAAAATAGTTGAGAATTAAGGATGTATGGTCTTTCTGAAATTTCTGCAGTTTTTGTTCTTGGTTTCGATTCTTGTTTTTGGTTGAAAATAAATGGTGTTTGAGGTTGGAATTAGGTTTAGGGAGATGAAAGGAACAAACCTGGAGCTTTAGAGCTCCAGAAATGACCTAGGGAGTGAGTTGAGATTTTTCAGGGAGGGATGTCACCGGAGAAGACGACCGGAGTTCTTCTCCGGTGACCTGAAAGTCATTAATGTTAATTAGGGTTTAGGGGTAAGTTTGAACTTGGAGCGTATGATCTTGCTTCCCGCGTGTGAACCAATGGCCCAGATTGTTCATTAAACCCTAATTCTAATTTAATCAGGATTTATTAATTAATTAAATAGGATATACTCAGTTTGAATTCTAGCCCTTAGATTACGCGCGTGGTCTTCCCTCCATTTCCAGTTTTGAACATGAACCCTTGGATCAGTTGACTTTCTTTAATTCTCATTTTAATTTCATTTTTTATCATTTATCTTGCACAATTTATTTAAAATAGCTAGAAAACTTCAAAAAATATTTTTCTTTTGCATTTTCATTTCAAATATTTTTCTCATTCTGAAAATAATTTTTATTTTTATTTTTGCATAAAATTTGTATTTTTAAAATATTTAAATGTTTGTTTTAATTAATTAATTAAAATACCATTTAAGTTTCTAAAAATCACCAAAAAAATCACATTGCATCTTGACACATTTAGAGACATTATCAAACCATTCATACCAATTTCTTTTAGGTTCTTGATCCATTTTGACATTTTTCTTTTGATTTAGGGTTCTTAAAAATCAATATTTTGACCCTAACTTAGAAAAATATTTTCTTCCCAACCATGAAGAGTTTAATAATGGTTCTTTTTGCATTGTATTCCACATATCATGTAGTTTCTAGGATAAAATTGGCATGAATTTATCTTTCATTTTTTATTTGTTTCATTTTTTATCTTTCATGTAGTTTCTGGTTTTGATTTTCATTATTGCATCTTTCTCATTTTCATTTCATTTCATCTCTTGTTGCTAACTTTTCAGGTGGTAAGTGTTGGAGAAGTGAATTTTCCTTCACTTCTCATAATCTCTTCTCATCTCTTTTATGCATTCATTGCTGCATTTATCTTTTGTATTGGAGTGAGCTTGCTTGCCCATTCCTTCTCCTCCTTCTTTCTTCAAGCAACTTGTCTTCTTAAGTGAAGCAAGTTGTCTTGCTTTTTTCTGCTTCTTTTCATTTCATCTGCTTCTTCCTAGGTGGTTTATCTGAAGATCTTCTTGCAAGCCTCATTAACCCTAGGAACACCCAAGCATGTTAACAATTAGGGTTTGATTAGTCCCCCCATTAGTTTTACCTTTGTGTCATCTTTGTGTCTTCTCTTCTCATCTCTTAATCAAGGACTAAACCTTAAAGGTTTTTAGGCTTTGTGATTAAGGTTATGCATGTATCCTTCTATTAGGATGGAGTGTATAACTTTAATCCTAAGTGTTAAACCCTTAATGTGTTTAAATCCTTTAATCAATTCACCTAATAATCACTAAGACATCAAGCTTGTAACTTGGGCCTTGCATTAGGGTTCTAATTCTTCCTTAATTGGTTAAGAAGGACAAACCCTAGTGTTAATGGACAAGTCCCCCTCAAGTTGTCTTAAAAACCATAAAATCCACCTCTTAATCTTATCATTAACTAAAATCTACTTCAATAAAGGCTTTGTTTTGTCATGAGGTTAATCCCTAATCATGGATTAAGTTAAGGTATCTTCCTCAGCTTAAATGTGCTCATCTATTATCCTTCTATTAGGATGGTGTAATGGGTCCATTAAATCCTTGATTATGGCTTAAACTCATTACTTAACACTAAACAAAAACAACAAAAATATCTAAATAAATGCAATTAGGTTAATGATCTTAATCATACATCAGGGTGATTAAGTGTGAGGTGTTTGCCTCATACTTAGGGTATTCTCATTACCCCTAATCCGAGGGAAGATGTGATGAGTTTATTAACCCTTAGTTTAGGCTTAAGCTCATTTTCTTATGAAAAACTCCAAAAGCAATAAAAGATTGAAAATACAAAAACAAACAATAATCGTCTCCTCCGGGATTCTTTTCTCATCATCTTCACTCACAAACGAGGACTCGCTTCTTCCGTCTAATGCAAGATAGTTTGCACCTGAGCCAGACAGGTCATACACTTGAGCATAGACAAGTAAGCAGTTCATCAGTCAATTCATCTTTCAGTCTCTTTGAGTCGAACTACGGTGTTCTGACTTCCTCATTGCACGAGAGGATACGTAGGCATAACTTAACAGTTATCGAACAAAAAAGTCTCTATATATTCCCTCCTCTTCCAGCATTAGTCTTTGAACCTCATAGCCTTGAGCTTCATACTCTTTCCTTGCACTGACACTCTATTATTTCACTTCACATTTCATTTACACTGACACTTGTATTATTTTCCAGCTGTTGCACACAAATAGCACTGACATTACCCCTTTAAAACACAAATCTTTTAAGCATGGATCCCTTCGAGTACGGCAGACAATCTGGGTGCTAATACCTTCCCAAGTTGTAACCAACCCCCTTTCTCAGTTTCTCTGGTTCGCGACCGTCTTATCCATCGTTTTCCAAGTTCATGCATCATTACCTTTCCTTCGGGATAGAAATGCCTAGCTGGCGACTCTTTTCTCTTTTCTCTTTCGCCGACCGTTCGCGTCTGTACCCCATTCTGACCAAGCCTCATTTGGTGGGAGCGACAGCTTGGCGACTCTGCTGGGGACCCTTATATTGCAACCAGGGCTTCTGGTTCTTTTTGTGGGTTCCTCCTAGCGCTTGTTTGATTTGTGTTTACTGGGGTGTTATGTGCTAATTGTGTTTATGTATTTGCTTTATTTATTGCTTTATGAACAGTCTTATTTACTGCTTTCTTTACAGTTTTATGCATCATACTGTCATACTGTCATTGCTGGATCTGGTTTGTTGTTTTGATGGGTGAGGTTCCATTGAGAGTTTAAGGTCCTACACCTGGGACCTGAGTGACACCTAGGCTAGAGTGGTTCATGTTATTTCCCATTCCATTTCGGTCTGGTGCGGGAATATGAAACACGGTTCAGATGTGGGTTTCTTCTTGAGAACTCTGTGCTACAAATTTCCTGTAGTGCTAGGGCTATCTGGGAAGCCTGCTAAGTCTGGATGCCCTTTATTTTGACCTTCAGAATCTGAGTTGAATTAGAGGAGGATATTTTATGGTTATTGTGAACACTGTACCTCCGGGTTAGAAGTGTTTACACTTCTCATAACTGATCCAAGTCTGAGGATCCTTGTTCTAGAACATTACCTGTGAGGGGGTGGGGCTGTTTACAGGTTTGCAGGAACCCTTGGCCACATCATACCCTGTTATTGTATTGTTTAAGAATACTTCACTTTGGACAGTACTTGTGATTAACCCTGGAAATGTGACTCTTTATTTGAGTCCCCCACCTTGGTTACTGGATTTCTGAGCCTCCATCTAGACTTTTGAACATACATGGGCCTTATATCAAGACAGATAGTCAGATCCAGCTTGATCACAAACCCTTGCATATCATTTGCATATATCATCATTGCATCATTTAACATTTGTTTATTTGCTTTTCAGGGTATCCATTTCATTGTATTTTGGTTTTGGTTTTGACCCCTTCTTCTGCATAGACCTCTGCTTCAGCTGTCTTCATCAGTTACCTGCTTCAGTTATCTCCATCCTCACCAGCACCAGTCTGTCAGTGGTCCACTTTCAGCATCTCAGTTTGTGAATCTTCATCAGCACTTGTGTTCAGTTTCTTCAGCAACACTCATGACTACTCCCAGGAATAACAACATATTCTACCACTTCTTTGAGCCTGTGTTGACTGGTGTCAGGCAGGTCCAGTCACTCATCACACCTGATCACATCCCACTATTTAGAGAGCACTATGGAGGTATCTTGGATATGGTTATGGACCTTGATCTTTCTCAGAGGAGCATGATCCACACATGCTTGCAGTTCTATGACCCTCCTTTGAGATGTTTCACCTTTCCAGACTTTCAGCTAGGGCCTCTGCTGGAAGAGTTCTCTTTATTGATTGGAGTACCTATCAGAGGTGGGATCCCTTTCAACCCAGAGATGACTACTCCCAGAAGTGAAGAGATAGCAAGGGCATTGTGCCTGGAGCCTGCCCTTATTGAGCAAAGTATGACAACAAAAGCTGGGATTCCTGGTTTGCACTTGGACTTCTTGATTTCTCAGGCCATCCTGAAGGTTTCATTGGAAGAGTGGAGGGCAATTTGTGCACTGTTAGCCCTCAGCATATATGGGGCTATACTATTTGCAGATGAACCAAAATTTGTCAGCAATGAAATTCTGTGATCAGGTATGAGATGTCCTAAGAGATGTCCCAACACTTAATAGGACATTTGACAAATTTAACCAAAACTTAAACAGCAGGAAAAGTAAACAACACAGAAGTTTGTTAACCCAGTTCAGTGTATAACCACACCTACATCTGGAGGCTACCAAGCCAGGAGGAAATCCACTATTAGTAATATTAATTCTAGACTTAAACCACCCTGTTTAATCTATCACTTAATACTTACCCAATGCAATTTCTACCTAAGACTCACTTAGATAAGAGTACCCTACTCACTCCCCCTCAATCACACAGTGATCAAGTTTACAAGTTTACTGAAATTGAAGACATCCTTCAAACAAAACAGCTTGATCTTACTTAACAGTTTCAATCAAGTCACAAATGCACTTTTGCTTAAAAGCTCATAAAGTGGTACATATAAAAACACCTGCTATTAAAAACACTAGACACCCTATTTGGTCTTCTGAAATTCGTACTCAATTCTATGAGTTTCTGTTGTTTAAATAGGTATCTGAATTTTGGGCTTTCTGTAGAATGATCCAGCCCTAATGTGCAGCAGCTGTCACCTTGAATTTAGGGTTTGTTACTTCCTATATTCTAGGTGCATTAGGTCTTCTGTTTTAATCTGAATCTTCAATATAAAACTCCCTACAGATGCGCCTTGTTCTGTTTTTGTCCATCATTAATTAATTCCAGATAACTCTCCTTAAATATCTCTGATCTGTTAATCAATAATTAATTCTGGAAGCAGGTCTGAGATGTCTCAACATCTGTTGGGACATCCTGGAAAACTGAACTTAAGTTATTTACATAATGTCCCAACATCTGGTAGGACATCCTGAAATAAGTTCACATACTCTGTTTGCTAATGTCCCAACATCTGATAGGACATTCTGAACTGAATTTAACATTTCTTGTTTGGTCAAAAATTCTGCCAATTCTTAAACATCTACAAACTCCCCCTTTGGCTAATTTTTGGCTAACATCTTTTCTGGTTTTCAGAGTGCAGCAGAAGTTCTTTTTATCAGAGTATAGCATTACTTTTCTGTTGATTCTTATTTGAGATTACTCCCCCTCAAACATATATGTATCCAATTTTGTTGCAACAGAAGAAAAACACTAATCAGTTCAGAAGCAGACACACAGATATTTCATTCATACTAAAACAGCAATTACATTTGATGTTGTTCTCCCCCTTGGTAGACACAAAAGTAGGGGCCAAAGACACTATTACTGTCATTACATTGCTGTCATTACATTTGCCTCACATACATTGATCACTCAGATTCATCACTCTCAGTTGCTTCCTCCACCTCAGTGTCTTCATCTTTATCAGCTTCACTTTCTTCATCAGCCTCACTGTCTTCACCAGATGCAGCATTTTGATCTTCTTCACTTTCCAACCTTTTGATGATTTCCTCAAGCTTCTGCTTTCTAGCTTCAAGCTCTTTGCAGGTGCTTTTGAGTTCAGCAATTAAAGTCTTCCTGGAGATTGGATTCTTAGCAGTGGATGGACCAGCAGATGTCCCAGAAGGTGCTTCAACATCTGCAGCATGGTGACTGAGAAATAATTTGTAGTGAAAAGCCAGGGGGCTTTCTCTTTTGCATGTTGTATCCTTGTCAGAGAGAATGCCAGGGTATTGATTGAGCACTATACCACACAGCAATGATGGAAAGGCTATTGGAAGCTTTGTTGCTGAGGAGCTGGCATGCTTCATGGTTTGATCAAAGATAAAAGCTCCATAGTCCAGCTTGGTTTGAGTTCCCACAGCATAGATGAATCTGGCCAGACCAGTTGAGATTGATGAAGTGTGGTTGGTAGGCACCCAGTTAGCAGTTCCAATCCTGTTAAGCATGGCATACTTTCTGGTAAGCATGCTCACAGAGAGCTTTCCCTTCACAGGCCAAGCTTTGACCTGGTTTGCAGTGATCACCTTACAGATTTGATTATCTGTCTTGCCTAGCTCATTGGGTCCATCTGTGTCCCTTCCTAGATACTGATTAATGATTTGGGGAGAGAACTCAACACACTTACCTCTCACAAATACCTTTCTGAACTCTGAGGACTTACCATTTGAGCAATCCTCCTGAAGATTCACAATGAACTCTTTGACAAGAAGTTCATAGCAGGGAAAGAACTCTGAGACTGTCTTGAATAGTCCTGCAGCAGAGATTAGGTCAATGAGTTCTGTGCACTCAAGTGCATTGCTGCTCAGTTCTCTTTCCAGGGCAACCCTTCTTTGGTACACATACTTCCATCTGTTGACACTAGAGACAAGATGGAATGATATGTTGTCCAAGGGAGCTTCTGGAACAGCAGTTGAAGCTCTTGCTGGTGTTGGTCTTTTCTTAGGAGGAGATGTTGGGACATCTGATTCAACATCTGAATCTGATGGTGTGGCAGCTTTTCTCTTCTGGGATTGGACTTTGCTCAAGGGTTTTGTTGGACCAAAGGTAGCTTTAGCTTTGCCTTTCTTTGGACTAGCCTTCTTCTTCTCAGGGATAACAGGTTCAACTTGCATCTTGCCTTTCCTGGATCTTAGCCTCTTGGCTATGCTTGGTTTAACAGATGCTATGATTTCTGCATCAGAGTCCTGCTCCAGATTGACCACTGGAGGAGATTGAGCAGTCTCCTCTTCAGTTGTTTGATCAGCAGGGATTTGATCTTCATTTGAGGCTTTGATCTGATCCTCAGAGTTTTCTTTATCACTTTCACTTGAGGCCTTTTTCTGGTCCTCAGTCTGTTCACTATCAGCATCAGGTGAATTTTCTTTCTCATCTGCAGATGTTCCAACATCTATTGGGACATCTTGTTCTGCAGGAGTGTCCTTTGCAGTTTGAGCTGGTTCTTCTTGAGGTGCAGGCATTGTGTTCAGAGGAACAGAGATTCCACTCACCTTTCTTTGTTCAAACAGAATTTGAGTGATAATCTCCTTGATTGAATCATCCACATATTGTGAAGATTTAGGGGGCATGTTAGCTGGAGAGGGAGTGCCTTTAGCTTTGCTTCTGACTTGATCTTTACCTCTCTTTGGAGTTCTTGCCTTTTTAGTGTGAGAAACGCTTCCCCTGAGTTCGTCCAATGGGGTTGATTGCATTGGTACTACAGAAATGGGAGTGGCATGAACTACGTCTTCTTGATTGAGAACTTCTTCAGTTGAGTTAGGGTTTTGAGACATTGTTGAGGAAGATGGATAGAAAGCTTTAGGGTTTTTAATTTCTGGAGAATAGTTGGTTAATGTGATTCGCTTGTGATAGTATGATGGGAATCTTGATAGCTGCTTATAAGTAGTTACTAAATAAGTAACTGTTACAGTGCAAATGATTAGGGATGGAATTCCCAAGGATCTTGTCCAGACTGGTTTTGCCATCTGGACCTTATGCCATGCAATGTCATATGACATGTTGGCACATCTCATTAACTGCTAAATATCACATAAACAGATTCCAAGTTTGCCCCTTAAGTTCTCAAATTGTGTAGCATCCAATGCTTTGGTAAAGATATCAGCTAACTGCAGATTTGTAGCTACATGCTCCAATGAAATCACCTTTTCTTCTACAAGATCTCTGATGAAATGATGTCTGATATCAATATGCTTTGTCCTGCTATGTTGGATAGGATTCTTTGATATGTTGATTGCACTTAAGTTGTCACAGTACAATGTCATGACATCCTGTGGGACATTGTACTCAGTGAGCATCTGCTTCATCCAAACCAACTGAGAACAACTGCTACCTGCTGCTATATACTCAGCTTCAGCTGTAGATAAGGATACACAATTCTGTTTCTTACTGAACCAAGAAATCAGATTGTTTCCTAGAAAGAAGCATCCTCCTGAAGTGCTTTTTCTGTCATCAGCACTTCCTGCCCAATCAGCATCACAGAAGCCAGTGAGAATTGGTTTGCAACCATGAAAGTACATTATGCCATAGTCACAAGTACCATTAACATATTTAAGGATTCTCTTGACTTGATTGAGATGACTGACTTTTGGATCAGCTTGATATCTTGCACAAACTCCTACTGCAAAAGCAATGTCTGGTCTGCTAGCAGTCAAGTATAGTAAGCTTCCAATCATGCTTCTGTATAAGCTTTGATCTACATTCTCACCCTTTTCATCTTTAGTCAGCTTTAAATGTGTGGGGGCAGGAGTTCTCTTGTGAGCAGCATTTTCCATTCCAAATTTCTTGACTATGTTCTTGGAATACTTGCTTTGTGAGATGAACATTGAGTCTTCCATTTGCTTTATTTGCAGACCAAGAAAGTAGGTTAATTCTCCTACTAGGCTCATTTCAAATTCAGATTCCATCTGCTTGACAAAATGTTTGACCATCCTGTCAGACATCCCACCAAAGACAATGTCATCAACATATATTTGTGCAATCATGACATTTCCTTCTTCATCTTTAACAAACAGGGTTTTATCAATTCCACCTTTTCTGTATCCTTGCTTGATAAGAAATGTGGCCAGTCTTTCATACCATGCCCTTGGAGCTTGCTTCAAACCATAAAGTGCCTTCTTTAGTTTGTATACATGATTTGGACAGTTTGGATCAACAAATCCTTTAGGCTGTTCTACATATACTTCTTCATTAAGGTAGCCATTTAAAAAGGCACTTTTCACATCCATTTGAAATAGCTTGAACTTCAAGATACAAGCAATTCCCAACAGTAGTCTTATTGATTCAAGCCTTGCTACTGGTGCAAAGGTTTCATCAAAGTCTACCCCTTCAATTTGAGTGTATCCTTGAGCCACAAGTCTAGCTTTGTTCTTTGTAACAACTCCTTGTTCATTTGACTTGTTCTTATACACCCATTTTGTACCAATCACATTTATGTCATCAGGTCTAGGAACAAGATTCCACACTTCATTCCTTGTGAATTGACCTAATTCCTCTTGCATAGCACAAATCCAGTATTCATCAGTGAGAGCTTCCTTGATATTTTTAGGTTCTATTTTGGAAACAAAACAAGAACCTGAAATCACTTCTCTTGATCTAGTGCTCACACCTCTGTTGGGATCACCAATTATCAAATCTTTGGGATGATCCTTTTGTATTCTGATGGAAGGAGGTTTGCTTGATTCTTCTGTCCTTGTATCAGTTTGAGTGAAGTTATATTGATCATTCTTCTCTTCAACTTCAATCTTGATATCAGCAGATGTTCCAACATCTTCTGGGACATCTGTAGGAGCATCATCAATTATCACATTTATGGATTCCATGATAACCTTGGTTCTAGAATTAAATACTCTATATGCTCTGCTGTTTATGGAGTATCCAAGGAAAATCCCTTCATCACTTTTAGGATCCATTTTTCTTCTTTGCTCCCTATCTGCCAGAATATAACAGATACTTCCAAAAACATGGAAGTACTTAACTGTGGGTTTTCTGCCCTTCCAGACTTCATATATTGTGGACAAAGTTCCTTTCCTTAAAGTAACTCTGTTATGGATGTAACAGGCAGTGTTCATAGCTTCAGCCCAAAAGTATAGAGGTAACTTTTTAGCATGGATCATAGCTCTTGCTGATTCTTGAATGGTTCTATTCTTCCTTTCAACAATCCCATTCTGTTGAGGAGTGATAGGTGAAGAATACTCATGATTGATTCCTTCTGAAGAGCAGAAATCTAAGAACTTTTGATTCTCAAATTCTTTTCCATGATCACTTCTTATTCTGATCACACAGCTGGATTTTTCCCTTTGCAATCTTTGACATAATTCTTTGAATACATCAAATACATCTGACTTTTCTTTGATGAAGTTTATCCATGTATATCTTGAAAAATCATCAACCATAACATAGGCATACCTCTTACCACCAAGACTTTCAACCTGCATAGGTCCCATAAGATCCATATGTAGGAGTTCCAAAACTTTGGAAGTTGTCAGATGTTGGAGCTTTGGATGGGACATCTTGGTTTGCTTGCCTATTTGACATTCACCACATATTTTGCCATCATCAATCTTCAGTTTAGGAATACCTCTTACAGCATCCATAGATATGATCTTCTTTATGCCTCTGAAATGAAGATGACCTAGTCTTTGATGCCACAGTTTCACTTCTTCTTCTTTAGCTAGAGAGCAGGTTGAAGTGAGACTGAGATTTTGGGATTCCCACATGTAACAGTTGTCTTTGTGTTCTGATGTTGAAGCATCTGTTGGGACATCTTGTTTGACTGTGTAGTTTTTGCAGTAGCTTTGCTAGAGCTGGCTTCATCTCTGTTATATCCCAGTCCACTTTTGTCCCCTGAATGTTTATTATTGCTGAGAATAACATCCAGTGTATTTGAGCTGCTGTTCAACATTTTAACAGATTTGGACATATGTTCCAATTTAGAGTTGAGAAGAGTTACTTCACTTTTCAAGGTATCAATGATTACTTGATCACTTGCTTTTTCATCTTCTAATACCTCATTCTGCTTCTTTAGCTTTATAACCTCACTGCATATTTCAGTGCTTCTCTTGTATAGATCTTTGAAAGCTTGCTCAAGATCTGCATAAGTAAGCTCTCCACAACTGGAATCACTATCATATTCACACAGTCCAGCTAAAGCAGTAAAATGCTTAGCTGATTCTTCTTCTGAATCTCCTCCTGAGTCTTCATCAGACCAGGTTATAGATAGTCCCTTCTTTTGTCTTTTTAAGAAGGTAGGACATTCCTTCTTGATGTGTCCATATCCTTCACATCCATGGCACTTGATTCCTTCTTGACTGGTCTTTTCAGCATAATTTGACTTTTTATTAGTATCATAAGGTCTCCTGTTCTCAGAAGAGTTTGTGTATTTTCCATTGGATTTGGATTTGCCATCCATTCCTCTGAGAATCTGTTTGACTTGTCTTCCAAGCATAGCTAGGTTTTCTGATAAGCTTTTACCATTTTCTGATTCATCATCTTCTTCTTCATCAGTATTTGACACCAATGCTATGCTTTTGTTCTTTTTAACATTTGTCTCATTCATTCCCATCTCAAAAGTTTGAAGGGAGCCAATGAGTTCTTCAACTTTCATGGAGCATATGTCTTGAGCTTCTTCTATAGCTGTGACTTTCATGTCAAATCTTTTTGGCAAAGATCTGAGAATCTTTCTTACCAGCTTTTCATCAGTCATCTTTTCTCCCAAAGCTCCAGAAGTATTGGCTATATCCAAGATGTTCATGTAGAACTCATGAATTGATTCATCTTCCTTCATCCTCAAGTTTTCAAACTTGGTGGTGAGAAGTTGAAGTCTTGACATTTTTACTTTTGATGTTCCTTCATGAGTTGTTTTGAGAGTGTCCCAAACATCTTTGGCCAGCTCACAATGATGCACAAGTCTGAAAATATTCCTATCAATGCCATTGAATAAGGCATTTAAGGCTTTTGAGTTGCCTAGTGCTGAATCTTCTTCCTCCTTACTCCATTCTTCTTCAGGTTTCAGCACTTTTGATCCATCTTTGGTGTCTTGGACAGGATGATCCCATCCAACATTTACTGCTCTCCATGCCCTGTTGTCAAGTGATCTTAAGAATGCAATCATTCTTGGCTTCCAGTAGTCATAATTAGATCCATCCAGTATAGGTGGTCTATTTACTGACCCTATATCTCTGTCCATGTTACAGAATTTGTTTTCCCTAGATCTCACCCAGTATAAACAGGCAGGGTGCCTGCTCTGATGCCAATTGAAATTCTGTGATCAGGTATGAGATGTCCTAAGAGATGTCCCAACACTTAATAGGACATTTGACAAATTTAACCAAAACTTAAACAGCAGGAAAAGTAAACAACACAGAAGTTTGTTAACCCAGTTCAGTGTATAACCACACCTACATCTGGAGGCTACCAAGCCAGGAGGAAATCCACTATTAGTAATATTAATTCTAGACTTAAACCACCCTGTTTAATCTATCACTTAATACTTACCCAATGCAATTTCTACCTAAGACTCACTTAGATAAGAGTACCCTACTCACTCCCCCTCAATCACACAGTGATCAAGTTTACAAGTTTACTGAAATTGAAGACATCCTTCAAACAAAACAGCTTGATCTTACTTAACAGTTTCAATCAAGTCACAAATGCACTTTTGCTTAAAAGCTCATAAAGTGGTACATATAAAAACACCTGCTATTAAAAACACTAGACACCCTATTTGGTCTTCTGAAATTCGTACTCAATTCTATGAGTTTCTGTTGTTTAAATAGGTATCTGAATTTTGGGCTTTCTGTAGAATGATCCAGCCCTAATGTGCAGCAGCTGTCACCTTGAATTTAGGGTTTGTTACTTCCTATATTCTAGGTGCATTAGGTCTTCTGTTTTAATCTGAATCTTCAATATAAAACTCCCTACAGATGCGCCTTGTTCTGTTTTTGTCCATCATTAATTAATTCCAGATAACTCTCCTTAAATATCTCTGATCTGTTAATCAATAATTAATTTTGGAAGCAGGTCTGAGATGTCTCAACATCTGTTGGGACATCCTGGAAAACTGAACTTAAGTTATTTACATAATGTCCCAACATCTGGTAGGACATCCTGAAATAAGTTCACATACTCTGTTTGCTAATGTCCCAACATCTGATAGGACATTCTGAACTGAATTTAACATTTCTTGTTTGGTCAAAAATTCTGCCAATTCTTAAACATCTACAAGCAAGAATGCCATCCATCTGTTTCTTCTGAAGAACCCAGTACCTACACTGCTAGGAGACTTTTACTACTCCATTCATCAGAGGAATGAGAAACAAAGAGGGAAGTTGGTAAGATGTTGTGCTCCTTTGTTCTACACCTGGCTGCTCAGACACCTGCCTAAATCAGATTCTTTCTTGAACCCACACCAGCAGAAGAATTGGGCCAAGAGGTTCATTGCCTTAACTTCAGATGACATCAGATGGTGCACCCAGAGCACCAGGGGAAAGGAGATTATCACCAGCTGTGGGAAATACCCAAATGTGCCTCTGATAGGAGTAAATGGTTGCATCAACTACAATCCTTTACTGTTTAAGAGACAATTGGGTTATGCCTTGGTTCACCCTCCCAGAGGACAGGATTTAGCTGAGACCCTGTATTGTGAAGTACAACCCAATTCAGATGTTGTCAGACAAGCATCCTGGGCTTGGGACAACATCTAGACAAAAGGGGTAGCTATTCTTGGAAGATGTAACAATGTTGCTTCAGCTCAGTACTCAGACTGGTCCCGTACCAGAGCTCAGATTACCAGAATGCCTTTCACCTTGGAAGACATTCCTGGACCATCTACAGTACAGCCTGCAACAACAGTTAGCCTGGAGGAATTTGAAAAGTTGAAGGAAAGGAATGAGCAGCTGTCTCAAGCCTTGAAGAAGACTCTTTGGGAAAGAAGTGATGGTTGTCTGGACATTGAGAGATTGGAGAAGCTCAGGGTGGAGCATCTTGCCAAAATTGAGAAGACAGAGGACTATATAAGGAAAGCAAGGGCTGGGGAACAGATATTGAAGAATGCCTGTAAGGAGGCCAAGATTCAGAAAGCTAGGGCTGAGCACTATCTGCAAGAGAGTCAGGCTAGGTGGGTCAGGATCACTGAAGCCCGTACACAAGAAGACCAGAAGACCCAAGCCAAGATTGAACAGTTAGAGGCCAGTGAGAAGAAGCAGCAGGAAGCTTTGTTGGCAGCTCAGAGGGAGATTTCAGAGTTGAAGCTCAAAGCAGGTTTAAAGAGATCAAAGGACCAGGACAGGCATAAGAAGCTGACTACTGCTATTGCTACCAAGAACCTCCTCATTAGGACCATTACAGAACACCCAGCTGGTCCAGTGACTGAGGCACTCCTAAAGCAGGAAACATTGCTCGTCGCCGAGTGTTCCCTGTCAACCGCACGCACCGGTACCCAACTCCTAACAACCTTCTCGGCATTCAAATGGAACAAGTACAGCAGGATCTGACTGAGGTCAGAAATCAGATGGTCAATGAGAGAGTGGAGATGAGAAATCAGATGTCTCAGTTCATGGCAGTAATGAATGGCTTGGCCCAGAGTCAAGAAAGGTTAAGAGAGCTGGTGGAAAAAAAAACTCCTGAGGAACCTCATCTTGGAACAGGAGGAACTAGCAACAATGAACGGGGTCAGCCTTGTATTGACCCACAGGAGTATGGACCTCCTCTGAATCCATAAGTTAACATCCAAAGAAATGGTCAGGGTAATGCTACTGGGGGCCAAATCCTGCAGGAGGATCCTCAGGGAGAACAGTTTACTGTCATTGGGGTAGGAGATGAGGTATATGACAAAAGGTTGGACGAGATTGCTGAAAAGCTAAGATCTTTGGAATCTCAGAATTCTTTGGTCTTCGATGTGATGGATATGGGACTGGTGGATGGAGTGAGAATTCCCCACAAATTCAAACCCCCATGCTTTGAGAAGTACAATGGTACCTCCTATCCTCGCACTCATCTGCAGTCTTTCTTGGGAAGGCTCAAAGCTTATACTATGGATGAAAAGTTGTGGATGTTCTACTTTGAGGACAGTTTGACTGGAGCTTCGAGAGAATGGTATTCACATTTGTCTAGGGCCACCATAAGATGCTGGAAGGATTTGGCTGAGGCTTTCATCCGTCAATATCAATACAACCTGGACATGGCTCCCAATAGAACTCTCCAAATGAGTATGTCTCAATCTTCTAGAGAGAGCTTCCGGGAGTATGCTCAAAGATTGAGACAGCTTGTTGCTGCTGTCCAACCACCCATGTCAGAGAGGGAAATGGCTGACATGTTCATGAACACATTGCAAGGGACTTATATTGATAGACTGGCTGCTTTCTCCTCTACCAGTTTTGCTGACGTGGTCATAGCTGGTGAGAGAATTGAGAGCCTATTGAAGATGGGCAAAATCTCCGACAGTGGTGCAAGTTCCTCCAGCAATCCCAATAAACCTTTTACGGGACCCCGGAGGGCAGGTGAGACAAATTCCATTCATGCAAGCAGGGGCATGCCTCAATATGCTCATCGGTCAGTGGCAGCTGTTACCATCCCATCTCCAATGCCACAACAATCATCATATCCTCAACAACAACAACCACAGTATCAACAACAAGTTCATTATCCGCAACAAAGGTCGTACAACAACAGCAACAACAACCAACAACAGCGTCCTTTCCAACAAAGGCCATCACAAGCAAACAGGGTAATTGACCCAATTCCAATTCCATATGCTGCACTCTTGCCACAACTCCTGAAGCTCAACCTACTTGAGTTAAGGACATTGGCACCTCCAGATCCTCTTAATATGCCAAAGAACTATGATGCAAATGCTAGGTGTGCATTCCACTCAAACGCACCGGGGCATAATACTGAAACATGCAGGGCCCTACAGATGAAAGTCCAGGATCTGGTGGACTCAAAAGCTCTCAATTTTGCACCTCCTCCGAACGTCACGAGAAATCTGATGCCTAGTCACAACGGGCCTAGTATTAATTCTATTGAGGAGGGCAAGCCATCCACATTAATTAGTAGTGTTGCACATATCCGAACACCTTTGGTTGAAATCAAAGCTCAGCTTTTAGAATGCCAAGTGTTCCCCGGATGTTAGGTCGGCTGTGGATATTGCAACATTGCCGTTAATGGATGCGAGAGACTGAGAAACGACATAGATTGCCTCATTAAAGATGGCATTCTTCAGATTACGACAACGGCAACTACAACTCCAACAATTCCTTCATCAACAATCACAGATACTCCTACAACATCAGCAACCATTGTTCCAACAGATTCTACTACAACTCCAACAATTACTCAATCAATCACTTCAACGGATATAAGTTCAGTCACAATTCCTTCTACAACGACAACACCCATTATTCCATCAGTTCCTGCTACAACTTCAACACCCGTCCAGTCAACAGTACCGTCTACAACATCAACAACAGTTAATGAAAGTGTCTCAGCAGTTACGATATACTACGATCCCGCAAATGTTCCTTCCAACAACTCACAACAAAATGCTACTCTTGCCAGAGCTCCAATTACCATATATTATGATCCACACACCAGTGTGGTCCCCTCTGCAGCTGCTATCAGTCCGGTCACTATCATAGTGCCTGGGCCAGTTCCTTACGAAAGCAATAATGCCATCCCTTGGCATTATGGCTCAGATCTATACTGCGAGGGGCAGAAAATCACTTTAGAATCATCAACTTCTTCACCTCAGATAGACAATGTGGGGGGAGGCGGAGGCTTCACTAGAAGCGGACGTCTCTTTGCCCTGCAAATACCAAGACCCATTGCTGAATCAGAAGCTGCTGCTAAGGCAAAAGGGAAGAGCATGGTGCAAGAAGAACCAGTTGCTAAAGAAACTTTGAAGACTCCTTTTGATCAAGAGGTTGATGAGTTCATAAGGATCATCAAAAAGAGTGATTATAGGTTGATGGACCAGCTTCACCAAACACCTTCCAAGATCTCCATACTATCATTGCTAATGTGCTCTGAGGCTCATCGGAACGCACTATTAAAGGTCCTGCATGCAACTTATGTGCCGGAGGAGATTACTGTCAATCAGTTAGAGGCTGTGGTTGGAAATGTCAACGCTAGTCATGGGCTAGGATTTACCAATGTTGATCTGACGACGGAAGGTCACAATCACAACAAGGCTTTGCACATTACCTTGGAATGTAAGGGTGCAGTTCTTTCTCACGTATTGGTGGACACCGGGTCATCACTCAATGTCCTACCTAAGAAAGCCCTTGTGAAGCTGGAACATGATGGATTGGCACTACGCTCAAGCAACTTGGTAGTGAGAGCCTTTGATGGTTCTAAAAGATCAGTTATGTGAGAGATAGAATTACCAATAATGATTGGCCCACAGGTTTTCAAAACGACCTTCTTTGTGATGGATATACAGCCTGCCTACAGCTGTCTATTGGGTATACCATGGATACACGCCACTGGCGCCGTGACGTCAACCCTTCACCGGATGTTAAAATTAGAGTGGGAGGGCCAAGTCATTACCATTTGTGGGGAGGAGGATATCTTCGTTAGCCAACTGGCTACTTTCAAATACATTGAAATGGATGGGGAGATCCATGAGACCATGAGTCAAGGGTTTGAAGCCCTTAATATCAATGAAACATATGCTGTACTTGGGACCTCCATCACATCATATCAACAAGCCCGGAAGGTCGTTGAGGAGGGTACCGCTCAAGGCTGGGGCAAGCTGTTGCCAGTTGAAAAGAAAGAAGACTGATTTGGTTTGGGTTACTGACCAACTCGATAAGATCAACCGGAGGCTGCAACGGAGCCCAAGTTTGTCAGCGGGGGAATGCTCACCCCGGATGTTGTGAACAGTTTGGAAGATGAGTCAGAAGACGAGCGCAACCTGGAAAGCTGGATACGTCCAAGGATCCCGGGGAACCATGTCTCAAACTGGTCTTCCCAGGAAATTATAAGAGTTACTCCTGCAGAGTAATTATTATTTCCTGTTTTTAAAGCATGCATCAAGTCCTGCATCTTGCCCAAGATGTCAGGGCTCATTTTGTAATCGGTCCATCTTGTATTTTGTGCAAACGATCAATTAATGAATATCAGGACATCTTTTGCAAATGAGTCTTTCCTTTTCCGCACACTGTTTTTCATTTTTCATTTTTTGTACAAAAATAAAATGGCAATGTTTTTCAAAATAATAATTTCATTTTCACTTTTTTCTAAGCAAGATAAAACTGATCACTAAAATGAACAAATCTAAACCCTTGCAGAGAGTGCCCTCCAGATTGCACCGACAACAACACTGCTATGACTTCGTATGACTTTGACAATCCGATTAATCAAGCTGATGAAGGGGTTGAAGAAGATTATGAGCTGCCTGAAGAATTAGCCAGATTGTTGAGACAAGAGGAGAAGGTTATAACTCCTCATCAGGAGGAGGTTGAAACGGTTAATCTTGGTACGGAAGAAGACTTGAAAGAAGTGAAGATCGAGGCCTGTCTGCAAGATTCAGTAAACAAGCAACTTATTGACATGCTTCGGGAATATGTGGATGTTTTCGCTTGGTCGTATCAGGATATGCCAGGGTTGGACACCGACATTGTTATGCACAAGTTGCCTCTGAAAGAAGACTGTCCGCCAGTAAAACAGAAGTTGCGCCGTACTCGCCCAGATATGGCAATGAAGATAAAAGAAGAGGTACAAAAACAGTGGGACGCCGGTTTCCTTGCTGTGACCAGTTACCCGCCGTGGGTTGCTAACATTGTACTTGTGCCTAAGAAGGATGGCAAGGTGAGGATGTGTGTGGATTACCGGGATCTGAACAGAGCCAACCCGAAAGATGACTTCCCATTACCTCACATTGATGTATTGGTCGACAATACGGCTCAGTTCTCGGTGTTCTCCTTCATGGATGGATTTTCAGGATATAATCAGATCAAGATGTCACCTGAAGACATGGAGAAGACAACTTTCATCACACCCTGGGGCATATTCTGTTATAAGGTGATGCCATTCGAACTGAAGAATGCTGGTGCCACTTATCAACGGGCTATGGTAACATTATTGCACGACATGATCCACAAAGAAATTGAATGTTATGTGGATGATATGATTGCCAAGTCCCTCACAGAATAAGACCACCTGGTGAATCTGCTGAAACTATTCAAGCGTATGAGGAAGTACCAATTGAAGTTAAACCCCAACAAGTGCACATTCGGGGTACGATCCGGTAAGCTGCTGGGATTTATTGTAAGTGAAAAGGGGATTGAAGTTGACCCTGACAAAGTCAAATCCATTCAAGAAATTCCTGCACCAAAGACTGAGAAAGAAGTTCGAGGGTTCCTAGGTAGATTGAACTACATTTCCAGGTTCATATCTCATCTTACAGCAACCTGTGAGCCTTTGTTCAAGCTGCTGAGAAAAGAACAAACGGTCAGGTGGAATGAAGACTGCCAAAGGGCTTTTGAAAAAATCAAGGAATACTTACAAGAGCCTCTGATCCTTATGCCTCCAGTTGAAGGAAGACCTCTAATAATGTACTTGACAGTATTAGAAGAGTCAATGGGGTGTGTGCTGGGCCAGCATGACGAGTCTGGTCAAAAAGAGTATGCAATTTACTACCTAAGCAAAAAGTTTACCGACTGTGAACAACGTTATTCACTGCTCGAGAAAACTTGCTGTGCTTTAGCGTGGGCTGCTCGCCGACTAAGGCAGTATATGTTGACCCACACTACCTTGTTGATCTCCAAGATGGACCCAGTCAAGTACATTTTTGAGAAGCCAGCTCTTACCGGATGGGTTGCAAGATGGCAAATGATTCTCACAGAATACGACATTCGGTACACATCTCAGAAAGCCATCAAAGGCAGTGTATTGTCTGATTATCTTGCTGAGCAACCCATTGATGATTACCAGCCTATGAGACATCATGTTCATAAAAGCAAAAGATCATGACGAGCCTATTCACACTGAAGGGCCTGACCCAGAGGAAGAATGGACAATGATGTTTGATGGGGATGTTAATATGAATGGTCGTGGTGTTGGTGCAGTACTCATTACACCTAAGGGAGTTCACATGCCTTTCTCGGCACAACTCACCTTTAACTGCACTAACAACGAAGCTGAATACGAAGCATGTATTATGGGTCTTGAGGAAGCCATTGACCTCAGGATCAAGACTTTAACTGTATTCGGAGATTCAGCTCTGGTAATTAATCAAACCAACGGCAAATGGTACACTCATCAGGAGCATCTGATTCCCTACCGGGATTATACAAGGAGGTTACTCACATTCTTCACGACAATCAAGCTTGAGTATATCCCTCGAGATGAAAATCGGTTTGTAGATGCTCTAGCTACCATTTCATCCATGATCAAAGTTCAAGCTGCCAACTTTGTGCCTCGGATTTCCGTATCCAGACTTGACAGACCAGCGTACGTATTCTCAGCAGACCTTGCTAAAGATGATAAGCCTTGGTTCTATGACATCAAATGCTTCTTGGAGGATCAAACATACCCACCTGGGGCATCTTCCAATGATAGGAAGACACTAAGAAGGTTGGCTGGTAGTTTCTTCCTGAATGCTGATGGTTCCTTGTACAAGAGAAACTTTGATATGGTACTTCTCAGATGTGTTGATAGGGCAGAAATAGACTTGTTGATGCACGAGGTGCACGAAGGATCTTTTGGTACCCATGCTGGAGGGCATGCAATTGCTAAAAAGTTGTTAAGATCAGGCTATTACTGGATCACAATGGATGCAGATTGTTCTGCCTATGCTAGGAAATGCCATAAATTCCAGATTTATGCAGATAAAGTGCATGTGCCTCCCAATCCTTTGAATGTGATGTCTTCACCTTGGCCCTTTGCCATGTGGGGCATTGATATGATTGGCAAGATTGAACCGACTGCTTCAAATGGCCACAGATTCATCCAGGTAGCCATTGACTATTTTACCAAGTGGGTAGAAGCAGCTTCCTATGCAAATGTCACCAGGCAAGTGGTAGCCCGATTCCTGAAGAGAGATATCATCTGTCGGTATGGAGTGCCCGAGCGAATCATTAATGATAATGGTTCCAACTTGAACAATAAAATGATGGCAGAGCTGTGTCGGCACTTCAAAATTCAACATCACAACTCTTCTCCTTACAGGCCAAAGATGAATGGCGCTATTGAGGCAGCTAACAAGAATATCAAGAAGATTGTGCAGAAGATGGTAGTCACCTACAGAGACTAGCATGAAATGCTACCATTTGCCTTGCATGGGTATCGTACGTCAATCAGAACAACCACTGGGGCAACACCATATCAGCTTGTTTATGGTATGGAGGCAGTCCTACCTGTTGAAGTTGAGTTACCCTCCTTGCGGGTACTAATGGATGTTAAACTGAATGAAGCAGAATGGGTCCGATCCCGATACGAACAATTGAATCTGATTGAAGAGAAGAGATTAGCTGCAATTTGTCATGGGCAGCTGTATCAAAAAAGAATGAAGAAAGCCTTCGATCAGAAAGTCAGGCTTCGGGAATACCAAGTAGGGGATCTTGTGCTGAAAAGACTCCTTCCTCCTCATACAGACCACAGGGGCAAGTGGACTCCGAATTATGATGGCCCATTCATAGTAAAGAAAGTTTTCTTTGGTGGAGCACTAATGCTCAGTACTATGGATGGTGAAGATTTCCTGTCCCCTGTGAATTCAGATGCAATTAAAAAATACTTCGCATAAAATGACCCGCTGGACATAAAAATAGAATGTAAGTCCAGGCAAAAATAGGGCATCCCGGTGAGTCAAAAATAGAATAAAAGACTCAGGCAAAAATAAGGGTAAATAAAGAAAAAAAATGTACACCCGCTGAGTTGAAAAGCCACATTGGACAACTCAGGCAAAAATGGGTATCCCGGTGGATTGAAAACCCGAAAGGGCAATCCACGCAAAATAAGGGAATAAGCGAACAACTGCATTTTGAATTCGTCTGTATCGCTTACAACATGGCAAGCTTCGAAAGGTTAAAGCATTGGTCAGAATCAGCCTTCTTCAGAAAGCAGGATGAGAAGAACGTCAATGTCATACGAGTCATAGCAAAGGGAAGCTCGCCGAAGCGTCATCAACATTGCCAGCACCTTTTTGTTTCTCAATTTGTAACAATCTCCTCATTTCAGGGGATCTGTTTCTTTGACTGTACTTGCCAATTCAGGGCACACCAAATTAATAAAATCAGATCTTCAATCACATTTTGTCTCGTACACTTTATCTTTATTTGCAAAAATGTTCGATGTCCTTAATATAATAGTTGCATAAATACAGGTGCATCTTTTTTCTAAATTACAAGCTTGCAGGAAATATATTTGCTCCCGAGAGTGTCTGAACTCCTATGATGGAATCCAGTAAGGGATACCTCGGGGTACTTGTACGTTTCTTTGTCAATACAAGATTGCAGGTATTCAAAGCACAACATGGGGCATGAAAGCTCCTCCCCATCAGAGCAGCATCAAAAGGGGCTCATTTCCCCAGCTAAATTCATCATCCTCAGCAGGATCCCCGCAAAAATCACTAAGAAGGTCGTTCAGTGATCGTTCCTCCTCAGCCAAGTGCAAAGACAGGGAACCATCTCCCCGCAGAGCTCCAGCCTCTATCCAGAAGAGCAACGTCTGAAGATCTCACAACAAAGTGACGGAAGCTTTCACAGGCGCCAGCTGGGCTCCTCATTACCAAGATAGGTCTATCAGTGATCTATTTCCCCAAGCAGAATCATATATATTAGATCTACCAATGAATTTTTTCCCCAGCTGGGATATCACATCAAGCAGATCAATCAAAGATCTTCACAGCAACGGGATCCGGATCCCGGATCAGTACCTTTTGCATAATCATAGCATTCGCATCATATTTTTCCCCATAGCGTAGCATTCCGTCTAATACGGAGCATTACGGAAAAAAATCAAACATATTGCATAATCATAAGCCATGCTTTGAACAAATACCTGTATATACCAACATTCCATCAGCAGTATACAAAATACCCCTCAAATTCCCCGACAGAAGGCCAAAACATCCATTTTGCACTCTCAAATACAGATACATGTTCCTTTTGGCACTCGTCCGTGTCATCATTGTCGCTCCCACCAAATGACACGGGGTCAAGAGGGGTACAAACGCGAACGGTCGGCGAAAAGGATGAGAACACACAAGGGTGAACTCAAAAAGACAAGAGTCACCAGCTAGGCATTTTTATCCCAGAGGAAAGGTAATGCTGCAAAGACCTAAGAAGAGATATGGACAAGACGATTGCGAACCAGAGAGACTGAGAAAGGGGGTTGGTTACAACCTGGGAAGGTATTAGCACCCAGATTGTCCGCCGTACTCGACGGGATCCATGCTTAAAAGATTTGTGTTTTAAAGGGGTAGTGTCAGTGCTATTTGTGTATCAAAGCTGGAAAGAATGCAAGTGTCAGTGTAGAAGAAGTGTGAAGTGTATAAGAGAAGTGTCAGTGTAAGGAAGGAGTGAAATGCTCATGATAATGAGGCTAGAAGAATAAGGCTGAAAGAGGGGGAATATACAGAGACTTTTGTTCGATAACCGTTAGGTTATGCCTACGTATCCTCTCGTGCAATGAGGAAGTCAGAACACCGTAGTTCAACTCAAAGAGACTGAAGGATGAATTGACTTGTGAACTGCTTGCTTGTCTATGCTCAAGTGTATGACCTGTATGGCTCAGGTGCTAACTGTCTTGCATTAGACGGAAGAAGCGAGTTCTCGTTTGTGAGTGAATGAGGTGAGAAAAGAATCCCGGAGGAGACGATTATTGTTTGTTTTTGTGTTTTCAGTCTTTTATTGCTTTTGAAAGTTTGTCATAAGAAAATGAGCTTAAGCCTAAACCAAGGGGTTAGTAAACTCATCACATCCTCCCTCTGATTAGGGGTAATGAGAATACCTTAAGTGTGAAGTCAGCATCTCACACTTAATCACCATGATGTAAGATTAAGATCATTAACCTACTTGTGATTATTTATATGTTTTTGTTGTTTTTGTTTAGTGTTAAGTAATGAGTTTAAGCCATAATCAAAGATTTAATGGACTCATTACACCATCCTAATAGAAGGATAATAGATGAAAACATTTAAGCTGAGGAAGGCTCCTCAACTTAACCCATGATTAGGGATTAACCTCATGACAAAACAAAGCCTTTATTAAATGGATTTTAGTTGATGATAAGATGAAGAAGTGATTTTTATGGTTTGTAAGACAACTTGAGGGGGACTTGTCCATTAAAACTAGGGTTAGTCCTTCTTAACCAATTAAGGAAGAATTAGAACCCTAATGCAAGGCCCAAGTTACAAGTTTGATGTCTTGATGATTATTAGATGGATTGATTAAAGGATTTAAACACATTAAGGGTTTAACACTTAGGATTAAAGTTATACACTCCATCCTAATAGAAGGATGCAGGCATAAGCTTAATCACAAAGTCTTAACACCTTTAAGGTTTAGTCCTTGATTATGAGATGAGAAGAAGAGACTCAAAGAAAACTCAATGGAAAGAGTCTAAGGGGGACTAAAAAAATCCTAAAATGTTATCATGCTTGGAAGTCCTAGGGTTTGTGAGGCTTAAGAGGAGAAATCTTCAAGGAAGCCACCAAGGAGAAGCAAGACAGAAAAGGGATGAGAAGAGAAGAGAAAAGAGGGAAGAGAGGAACAAGTGAGAAAGCTCACTCAAAGACAAATAAAAATGCAGCAAGGATGTAAAATGGCAAGATGAGAAGAGGTAGGAGGTGAAGGCAAATCCACCTCCCAAACAAACTTACCATTAACCTGAAAAGTTAGTACAAGATGCATAAGGGAAGACATGAGATGAAACAATGCATATGGATGGGCAAAGGCCAAAGTCAGAATCATACACATGATGCAAATGATGTAAAGGGATGATGCAAACACATTTCAAGAGTTGTGGATGACCATACAAGGATGAGGATGCAAATGAAGCATGTTTTGAACCATGAAAGTTCATGAAAGTTTATGAAATGATATGAATGCATAACATGGAAAATGAAATATGCAATGATCAAACATGATTCTAATATGTCCTAAGATGTCTTATATGTCATATGGATGAACAAAATGTCATGACAAGTTCTTGTATGCAAGCAAATGAAAGAAGGATGCAAAGGAAGACACAAATTAGGGTTACATACAACATGCAAAGCAAAAACTCAAAACCAGCAGCAAATGACATGATAAAAAATTGAAAATGCAATCAAGGATACCCTAAACCTATTCAAGTTCACTGCCCAAAGGAGGGGATCTAACGCTTAACCTAGTGAAAGTTATGAATTTCCTAAGATTACTAGGGTTTTGGGGTGCCTCACAAAGAAAAATACCAAACAAATTGAAAATTCAAGATCAAATCAAACCAATTTTATCATATAAACTACATGCTATGGGGGATGCAATGCAATAAGAACCATCATCAAACTCTCAAGGGTTAGGCAGAATGGATTTTTCAAAGTTTGAACCAAAATAATGCCTTAAAATGAATTTAATTCCAATGAAAATGATCAAAAGGCATCAAGAACCAAAAAGAAATTTGTTTTGAGAGTTGGATAATGTTTTAAAATGCATGTGAATTTTTTTGTGATTTTTAAATACCTAAATGTATTTTTAATTAATTAATTTCTATTAACTAATTAAAAATAAACATTTAAATGATTTAAAAATAATTTTTAATGCAAAAAATAAAAATAAAAATGTTTTTGGGTTCTGAAAATTAAAGTGTTTTGCTATTTTTTTAAAATTCATGCAAATAAAATACAAACAAAATGAATTAAAATTGGTTAACAGAAGAATGAATCGATTCAAGCTTGGATGAATCGATTCATAATGATCAATTTTTGAGAAAACAGAATTAGTTAAACAGCATGAATCGATTCATCAAAGGATGAATCGATTCATTTTGCGAAATCCAGGAACCACTCAACAGAATGAATCGATTCATGCTAGAATGAATCGATTCATTATGCTGATTTTCCAAAAAATTCATAATCAAACTCATTCCCTAGGCTGTTTTAAGTGCTCTAACTCTCCAGATTTCATCCTCTACCCACCCCAAACATGAATCAATCACAAGATCACATTTACAATGCATCAACAACAAGATTTGAGCAAAATCAAGAAAACTGCAAAAACTTCAGAACATGCATACACACTCATTTCTCAACCATTTTCAGTGTTTCAAAGCTTAAAATGATCAGTGAAACAAACTCTATCATCCTATAACAAGAGATTGCATTTCTGGAAAAAATGTTCTTGATGATACCTGAGCTGGAGCTTTGAACTTTGGAGCTTTCTGGCCAGTCCTTTGCTTCAAACAAGCTCCAATGATCCTCTTGATGATGGAATGAAGCTTAGAAAACTTGTGGAGTGGCTGGTTTGAATGTTTCAGCTCTGGTATAGCAGAAATGGAGGTCTTGGTGTGTGATGTTTCAAGTTGTTTCAGGGGGGTGGTTTTTGTTCTAAGGGTGATTTGTGACTTGTTGGTGAAAGAAAAAGTGAAGTTTGATGGCTGTGTGAAGAAATTTTTCAGAGAAGAAGTTTGGGACATATCTTGTGCAAGTTGGATTGTGTGTTGTTTTTATACTGGATGAGTTGCTATATCACTCCCATAATGTTTGAGTAGGCTGTGGAGCAGGTTAGTAGAGGCTGCTGATCACTATTCCAAAAGCATGGGAGAAATTGCAAAAAGTCAAGGTTTGGTGTACTTGAGGCATGGGCTGTGGCAGAGAAGATTTCTGTGTTTGGATTGCCTCAGCTGAGTTTGAGGATGGCTCTTGGATCAGTTGATGTGAGCTGGAATGGATGAAGGGTGAGATCTCACATGTTTTGCAACTTTGTAACTTGTTACACTTTGTGATTTTTGGCCATGGAAAGGTAACACTCTTTGCTGAATTTTGGTTGTGATAGGTTACATGATGTTATGGTGGTGTCTTGAAATCAGTTAGAGACTATACAAAACCTTGGGGACCTATTTTGCAAGAATTCCTCTTTGGAGAATTTCATGGAAAGTGGTTTATGATACTTGGATATCAAGGCATGAAAATGAGAAACTTCTTGGGAAAATCTGAAGTTTGGGCCATACATGATGTTTGTGTATTGGTTAGAAGTCATTTTGAAGTCAATAGAATGCTTGGCATGTGAAATTGCAAGTTTCCCTCTTTGTGCAAAAGTGAAATTTATATGATTTTTCCCAACTTTGCAAAGCCATAACTTTTGATCCAAAATGAATTAGAAAAAGTTCTTGTACTTTTTGAAAAGGGAATGATCCAATCTACAACTTTCATGACCAAAGTTTTCTCATTTGAAGCATTTTTGAATCAATAAGAGGAGGTTGAAAAACTTTCCCAAAATAGCAAGTTTACATTATAAGTCACTTTCCAAAAAAAGGCAACTTTGCAAATGTCTTGAAATTCTTCAATTTTGTGAACTTCTAACATCTTCTATGACCAAATAAAGATCATACACATTCAAAATGATGGAGAAACCCCTTTGGTTGGGTGATTGGGGGCCTCAGATGCCCTGATTTTGTACTGACTTGCTCAAGAAGTCACCTCTTGATCAGATGCCTTCCCCATTGAATTTCTTCATGAAAATTGATATGCATGATCCTCATAACATATAGAGACCAATAGAAACAAGAATGACCAAAAAATTTGGAGTTATGGCCTCTGAAACCAAAACCCTAATTTTAGGTCATCTGTGCAGTTAAACCTGGCTCTGTTTCCATGCCTTTCTCAGTTCTTGTGATTCTTTGGTTTCCTTGACCTTCTGGGGATGTAAGATGATACTTGAACATACATGGACCCCTTTGAAGTGATTGATGTCCTTTGAAGTGGCTCAAGTAGCTCTTGGATTGCTCAGATCACAAACCCTAGATGCAGATGACTTAGAAGCAATGCAGTGAAGCAAAAATGCAACATGAGATGCTATGATTGAACTTATGCACATGAAAAGATCACAAGACATGGTGAAATGAGTGAGGGAAAATTTGGGGTGTTTACAGCTGCCCCTATTCAAGCATGAGTTAGCTGTGCAGGATGTAAGCAACGGCTTAACAGTCAAACAAGATAACTTGTGGTTGAATACCAAAGACAGTCCAAAATTTGCACTCACTGAATGAAGAAGAAAAGGGGTATAGATTGTAAAAGGAAGGTGAAGTATGATTATAAAGTGCGGGTGACGGAGGACGACCGCCGAGCAGAGGACGACTGCTGGGGATGAAGAACAATGACGGGGACGGCCGACATGCTGGGGATATAAGAGATTATGGGGACGGCCATCAAGTAAAGCTATAAGATTCTATGGGGATTATAGGTAAATGAAATAAATGATGAGCTACGGTCATCAAAGGTGAAGGACGATCACCTAGCAGGGGACGGCTGCGCTGTTGGGGATAAGATGAGGGACGGTCATCTAAGGTGAAGGACGATCACCGGGCAGGGTACGGCTGCCGAAAGTACCACGACATAGGACGAATGTCGGGTAACAAGGTCGACGATGGGGACGGCCATCGGATAAGCATGATGAAGGACGATCATCAGAAGGTGAAGGACGATCACCTAGCAGGGTACGGCTGCTCTTAGGGTTTATCATGACATAGGACGAATGTCAGATAACAAGATCAACGATGGGGACGACCATCGGATAGAATGATGAAGGACGATCATCAAGAGGTGAAGGACGATCACCTGGCAGGGGACGGCTGCTAAAAAATCACGACATAGGACGAATGTCGGATAGAATGGGGTTCTAATGAATAGAGACTCCACTGGGGGGTGATAAAGGACGATCATCAAAAAGGTGAAGGACGGTCACCTGGCAGGGTACGGCTGCTGGAAGGTATCATGACATAGGACGAATGTCAGATAGAAAAGGTAATAAATCAATGGGGTTTGCTGAGGATTCTCCTGAGGGAAAAGAAAACACAGACGAGTGCCTCAATTCAAGAAGACATAAGTGTTTGACACGGTGTATATATTAAAGATGCAGACGAGCACCCTTAAGACTATGATACGGACGAGTATCAGTAGAAACAAACGCTTGACGCATGTTCAGAGATGATGATACGGACGAGTACCAACTAGTTAACAAAGAACACGAACGAGTGTCGAATCTGAGGGGATTTAAGGTGGTATATACAAGATACAGACGAGTATCTGTTATGAGTGAAACAAGAGTAATATGTATGAGTGGTGTACAAGAGTGTTTAACTTGCTGGGGAGAGTGACAAGGACGAGTGTCAAAAGTGTAATATAAACAAGTGTATGGTTTATAAAATGTTTTAGGTATCTATGCTGGGGAAGGTGACATGGACGGGTGTCAAAAAGTGTATAGGTATATGTATCTGTGAGTGCAAAGAGGACGTTTTGGCTTTATCTGGGGATATGACACGGACGGGTGTCAGGAAGTATCTGTATCTTCAGGGAAAGTGCTTTGGCTTTCTGCCGGGGAATCCGGGGAGTTCTTTGTATATTGCTGACGGATTGTCAGTATTCACAAGTGTTTGATTCAAAACATGGCTTATGATTATGCAATATGTTTGATTTTTGCCGTAATGCTCCGTATTAGACGGAATGCTACGCTCTGTGGGGAAAATGTGATGAGAATGCTATGATTATGCAAAAGATACTGATCCGGGATTCGGATCCCATTGCTGCGAAGATCCCTGGTTGATCTGCTTGAAGTGGACATCCCAGCTGGGGATGAGGTCATTGGTAGATCTGACATATGGGACTCTGCTTGGGGATATAGGTCACTGATAGACCTATTTTGGTAACGAGGGACCCAGCTGGGGTTTGTAGAAGCTTTCTTCACTCTGTTGTGAGATCTTCAAGTATTGCTCTTCTGGATAGGAGTTGAAACTTTGTGGGGAGATGGTTCCCTGGGTTTTGCGCTTGGCTGAGGAGGAAATAACAAAAGGCAACTCAGCTGGGGAGAAAGCACCTCCGGGGCTAAGACTGAGTAGATAATGATTTGCCAGCTTGTTGGGGTGAAGCTTTTATGCCCCGTGCTGTGCTTTGAATACCTGCAATCCTGAAAAGTCAGAGAAACGCACAAGCAATCCCGAGGTATCCTTTGCCAGATTCAATCATAAGAGTTTAGGCACTCCTGGGAGTGAGTATATTTCCTGCAAGCACGTATTTTAAGAGAAGCATCTGTATTTATGCAATCAGTATCTTAAAGACATCGGACATTCTTGCAAATGAAAATAAAATGTACGAGACGAGACAATGACTGAAAATATGATTTTATTAATTCATGTGCCTTGAATTGGCAAGATACAGTCAAAGAAACAAATCCCCTAAAATGAGGAGATTGTTACAGATTGAGAAATAAAAGGTATTGGCAATGTTGACGGCGCTTTAAGGAGCTTCCCTTTGCTATGACTCGTATGACATTTGACGTTCTTCTCGTCTTGCTTTCAGAAGAAGGCTGATTCTGACCGGCGCTTGAACCTTTCGAAGCTTACCAAGTTGTGAGTGATACACACGAATTCAGAATGCAATTGTTCGCTTATTCCCTTATTTTGCGTGGATCTCCCTTTCAGGTTTTCAATCCACCGGGATACCCATTTTTTCCTGAGTTGTCCAATGCGGCTTTTCAACTCAGCCGGTGTACATTTTTATTTATTTTCCCTTATTTTTGCCCGAGTCTTTTATTCTGTTTTTGACTCGCCGGGATGCCCTATTTTTTCCTGGACTTTCATTCTGTTTTTATGTCCAGCGGGTCATTTTTATGCGAAATATTTTTTAACTGCATCTGAATTCACAGGGGACAGGAAGTCTTCACCATCCATAGTGCTGAGCATCAGTGCTCCACCGGAGAAAACTTTCTTTACTACGAATGTCCCTTCATAGTTCGGAGTCCACTTGCCCCTGTGGTCTGTATGAGGAGGGAGGAGTCTTTTCAGCACAAGATCTCCTACTTGGTACTCTCGGAGCCTGACTTTCTGATCGAAGGCTCTCTTCATTCTTTTCTGATACAGCTGCCCATGACAGATTGCAGCTAATCTCTTCTCTTCAATCAAGTTCAGTTGTTCGTATCGGGATCGGACCCATTCTGCTTCATTCAGCTTAACATCCATTAACACCCGTAAGGAGGGTAATTCAACTTCAACAGGTAGGACTGCCTCCATACCATACACAAGTTGATCCGGTGTTGCCCCAGTGGATGTTCTGATTGACGTACGGTACCCATGCAAGGCAAACGGTAGCATTTCATGCCAGTATTTGTACGTAACTACCATCTCCTGCACAATCTTATTAATATTCTTGTTAGCTGCCTCAACAGCGCCATTCATCTTTGGCCTGTAAGGAGAAGAGTTGTGGTGTTGGATCTTGAAGTCCCGACATAGTTCTGCCATCATTTTATTGTTCAAGTTGGAACCATTATCAGTAATGATTCGCTCGGGCACTCCATACCGACAAATGATATCTCTCTTCAGAAATCGGGCTACCACTTGCCTCGTAACATTTGCATAGGAAGCTGCTTCGACCCACTTGGTGAAATAGTCAATGGCTACCAGGATGAATCTGTGGCCATTTGAAGCAGTCGGTTCAATCTTGCCAATCATATCAATGCCCCACATAGCAAAGGGCCAGGGTGAAGACATCACATTCAGAGGATTGGGAGGCACATGCACTTTATCCGCATAAATCTGGCATTTATGGCATTTTCTGGCATAGGCACAACTGTCTGCATCCATTGTGATCCAGTAATAACCTGATCTTAGCAACTTTTTAGCCATGGCATGCCCTCCTGCATGGGTACCAAAGGATCCTTCGTGCACCTCGTGCATCAACAAGTCTGCTTCTGTTCTATCAACGCACCTGAGAAGTACCATATCAAAGTTTCTCTTGTACAGGGAACCGTCAGTATTCAGGAAGAAACTACCAGCTAGCCTTCTTAATGTTTTCTTGTCATTGGAAGATGCCCCAGGTGGGTATGTTTGATCCTCCAAGAAGCACTTAATGTCATGGAACCAAGGCTTATCATCTTTGACAGCATCTACTGCAAATACATATGCTGGTCTGTCAAGTCTGGACACTGAAATCTGAGGCACAAAGTTGGCAGCTTGAACTTTGATCATGGATGAAATGGTAGCCAGAGCATTTGCAAATTGATTCTCGTCCCGAGGGATATACTCAAGCTTGACCTTTGTAAAGAAAGTCAATAACCTCCTTGTATAATCCCTGTAAGGTATCAGATGATCCTGATGTGTGTACCATTTGTCGTTGGTTTGATTAACTACCAGAGCTGAATCTCCAAATACCGTCAAAGTCTTGATCCTGAGGTCAATGGCTTCCTCAAGACCCATAATACAAGCTTCGTATTCAGCTTCGTTGTTAGTGCATTTGAAAGTGAGTTTTGCCGAGAAAGGCATATGAACTCCCTTAGGCGTAATGAGTACTGCACCAACACCACGACCATTCATGTTAACAGCCCCATCAAACATCATAGTCCATTCTTCTTCTGGGTCAGGCCCTTCAGTGTGAATCGGCTCTTCATGATCTTTTGCTTTTATGAACATGATGTCTTCATCAGGGAAGTCAAATCTCATAGGCTGGTAATCATCAATGGGCTGCTCAGCAAGATAATCAGACAATACACTGCCTTTGATGGCCTTCTGAGATGTATACTGAATGTCATATTCTGTGAGGATCATTTGCCATCTTGCAATCCGTCCGGTAAGTGCTGGCTTCTCAAAAATATACTTAACTGGGTCCATCTTCGAAATCAACAAGGTAGTGTGGGTCAACATATATTGCCTTAGTCGGCGAGCAGCACACGCTAAAGCACAGCAAGTTTTCTCGAGTAGTGAATAACGTTGTTCACATTCGGTAAACTTTTTGCTTAGGTAGTATATTGCATACTCTTTTCGACCAGACTCGTCATGCTGGCCCAACACACACCCCATTGACTCTTCTAATACTGTCAAGTACATTATTAGAGGTCTTCCTTCCACTGGTGGCATAAGGATCGGAGGCTCTTGTAAGTATTCCTTGATTTTGTCAAATGCCCTCTGGCAGTCTTCATTCCACCTGACCGTTTGTTCTTTTCTTAACAGCTTGAACAAAGACTCACAGGTTGCTGTAAGGTGAGATATGAACCTTGAAATATAGTTCAACCTACCTAGAAACCCTCGAACTTTTTTTTCAGTCTTTGGTGTAGGCATTTCTTGAATGGCTTTAACTTTATCGGGGTCAACTTCAATCCCTTTCTCACATACAATAAATCCCAGCAACTTACCGGATCGTACCCCGAATGTGCACTTGTTGGGGTTTAACTTCAATTGGTACTTCCTCAGACGCTTGAATAACTTCAAAAGATTCACCAGATGGTCTTCTTCTGTGAGGGACTTGGCAATCATGTCATCCACATAACATTCAATTTCTTTATGGATCATGTCGTGAAATAATGTTACCATAGCCCGTTGATAAGTTGCACCAGCATTCTTCAGTCCGAATGGCATCACCTTATAACAGAACGTGCCCCAAGGTGTGATGAAAGTTGTCTTCTCCATGTCTTCAGGTGACATCTTGATCTGATTATATCCTGAAAATCCGTCCATGAAGGAGAATACCGAGAACTGAGTCGTGTTATCAACCAATACATCAATGTGAGGTAAAGGGAAATCATCCTTCGGGCTGGCTCTGTTCAGATCCCGGTAGTCCACACACATCCTCACTTTGTCGTCTTTCTTAGGCACAGGTACAATATTAGCAACCCACGGCGGATAGCTGGTCACAGCAAGGAACCCGACGTCCCACTGTTTTTGTACCTCTTCCTTTATCTTCATCGCCATATCGGGGCGAGTACGGCGCAATTTCTGTTTTACCGGTGGGCAATCTTCTTTTAAAGGCAGCTTGTGCATGACAATATCGGTGTCCAACCCGGGCATATCTTGATAAGACCAAGCAAAAACATCCACATACTCCCAAAGCATGTCAATCAGTTGCTCTTTTACTGAATCCTGTAGGCAGGCCCCGATCTTAACTTCTTTTGTGTCTTCCTCCGTACCAAGATTAACCGTTTCGACCTCCTCCTGATGAGGAGTGATAACTTTCTCCTCTTTCCTTAATAACCTGGCTAGCTCTTCAGGTAGCTCATAATCTTCTTCAACCCCTTCATCAGCTTGATTGATTGGATTGTCAAAGTCATACGGAGTCATAGCAGTGTTGTTGTCGGTGCAGTCTGAAAGGCACTCTCTGCAAGGGTTTAGATTGTTCATTTTAATGATCGATTTTAATCTTGTTTAGAAAAAGTGAAATGAAGTTATCATTTTGGAAAACATTGCCATTTTATTTTTGTACAAAAAGAAAAATGGAAAACAGTGAGCGGAAAAGGAAAAGACTCATTTGCAAAAGATGTCCGATATTCATTGATTGATCTATTTGCACAAAATTACAAGATGGCCCGATTACAAAATAAGTCTTGTCATCTTGGACAAGATGCAAGACTTGATGCATGCTAAAAATACAGGAAATAATAATTACTCTGCAGGAGTAACCCTTATAATTTCCTGGGAAGACCAGTTAAGGACTTGGTTCCCCGGGATCCTTGGACGTATCCAGCTCTCCAGGTTGCGGTCGCTTTCTTCCTCGTCTTCTAAGTTGTTCACTACATCCGGGGTGAGCATTCCCCCGCTGACAAAACTGGGCTTCTTGGCAGCCTCTGATTGATCTTGTTGAGTTGGTCTGTAACCCAACCCAAATCTGTCTTCCTTCTTCTCCATGGGCAGCAGCTTGCCCCAGCCTTGGGCGGTACCCTCTTCAACAACCTTCCGGGCTTGCTGATAAGACGTCATGGAGGTTCCCAGTACAGCAGATGCTTTATTAATGTTCAGGGCCTCAAACCCCTGGCACATGGTTTCATGGATCTCTCCTTCCATTTCTATGTACTTGTACGTAGCCAGATGGCTAACAAAGATGTCTTCTTCACCACAGATGGTGATGATCTGGCCTTCCCACTCGAATTTCAGCTTCTGGTGAAGGGTAGACGTAACAGCGCCAGCGGCATGGATCCAGGGTCTACCCAACAAACAGTTGTAGGCCGGCTGAATGTCCATCACATAGAAGGTAGTTTTAAAAGTCTGCGGGCAAATCATCACAGGCAGATCAATCTCTCCAAGCACTGATCTTTTAGAGCCATCAAATGCTCTCACCACTAAATTACTCGGACACAGTTCCAAGCCATCGTACTCCAGCTTCACCAAGGCTTTCTTTGGTAGAACATTGAGTGAAGACCCAGTGTCCACCAGTACATGGGATAGAACAGCACCCTTGCATTCTAGAGTGATGTGTAAAGCCTTGTTGTGGTTACGTCCCTCAGTTGTTAAGTCAGCATTGGTAAAACCCAGTCCATGACTGGTGTTGACATTTGCCACCACATTTTCTAGCTGATTAACGGTAATCTCCTCTGGCACGTATGCTGCGTGCAGGACTTTAAGTAATGCATTCCTGTGAGCTTCAGAACACATCAGCAGGGATAATATGGAGATCTTTGAGGGAGTTTGGTGAAGCTGATCCACCACTTTGTAATCACTTCTCTTTATAATCCTCATAAACTCGTCTACATCTTGTTCAAAAGATGTCTTCTGAGTTTCCTTGATAATTGGTTCTTCAGATATCACACTCTTCCCCTTTGCTTTGGCAGCAACTTCTGCTTCGGCATTAGGTCTTTATAATTGTGAGGCAAAAAGGCGTCCGCTTCTGGTGAAGCCTCCGCCTCCCCCAACATTATCAATTTGTGGAGAAGAAGTTGAAGAACCCAAAGTGATTTTCTCCCCGTTGCAGTAAAGATCAGAGCCATAATGCCAAGGTATGGCATTGCTGCTTTCATATGGAACTGGTCCAGGTACCGTGATGGTAACTGGACTGACTGCTGCAGAGGAGGGTACTGAAATGGTGTGCGGATCGTAGTAAATGGTGACTGGTGACCTGGCAGGAGGTGCCATTGTTTGTTGCTGGAAATTGTTGTTTGGAGGAACATTCGACGGATCATAGTAGATGGTGACCGCTGAGATATCTTCATTAATTTCTGTTGGCGTTGTAGAAGATTCTGTTGAATAAAGGGATGCTGATGTTATAGAAGAAATGGTTGTTGACATTTGATTTGTTGAAGTGATGGATGAAGCCATTGTTGATGATATTGATGAATTGGTCGGAATGATTGTTGTTGCAGTTGTAGAAGAATCAGGAATTGTTGTCAAAGGGATTGCTGGATTTGTAGGCGCCGTTGTTGAGATCTGAAGTATACCACTTTTGATAAGGCCATTTATGCCGCTTCTCAAATTATCACACCCGTTGACCGAAATGTTGCAATACCCACAACCGAGCTCACACCCGGGGAACATCTGGCACTCTAGGAGCTGAGCCTTAATTTCGACCAGAGGTGTCCGAATCTGTCCAACACTGGTGATTAAGAAAGATGGCTTGTCTTCCTCAATGGAATTAATTCTTGGCCCTCCATGATTTGGCATGGGATTCTTGGTGACACTTGGAGGGGGTGCAAAGTTGAGGGCTTTAGAATCCACCAGGTCCTGGACTTTCATTTGCAAGGCCCTGCACTTCTCTGTATTGTGGCCAGGTGCATTGGAATGGAAAGCACATCTGGCGTTGATATCATAATTTCTTGGGAGATTAGAGGGATCTGGTGGTGCCAATGTCCTTAATTCAACCAAGTTGAGTTTTAGGAGTTGTGGCAATAAGGCAGCATAAGGCATAGGGATAGGGTCAATCACCCTATTTGCCTGTGACGGTCTTTGCTGAAAGGGTCTTTGCTGTTGATTGTTGTTATTGTTGTTGTAGGTCCTCTGTGGTGGATACTGAACTTGCTATTGATAATGGGGTTGTTGTTGTGGTTGATATGCTGGTTGCTGAGGAATCGGAGCTGGAATAGTGACAGCTGCTACTGATCTGTGGACATACCGAGGTCTGCCCCTGCTAGCATGAATGGCATTTGTCTCACCGGTCCTTCGAGGTCCCACAAAAGGCTTCCTGGGATTACTGGACGAACTTGCACCATTATCAGAAATCTTACCCATTTTCAAAAGGCTTTCAATCCTTTCCCCGACTATAACTACGTCTGCGAAGCTGGTGGAAGAAAAGGAAGCTAGCCTATCAATATATGTTCCTTGCAGAGTATTCATGAACATGTCGGCCATTTCTCTTTCCGACATGGGTGGTTGGACAGCAGCAGCAAGCTGTCTCCACCTTTGGGCATATTCCCTAAAGCTTTCCCTGGAGGATTGAGACATTCCCATCAAGAGGGTCCTGTTAGGAGCCATGTCCAGATTGTATTGGTACTGCCTGATGAAGGCTTCAGCTAGGTCCTTCCAGCATCTGATAGTAGCTCTGGTCAAGTGTGAATACCATTCCCTTGAAGCCCCATTCAAACTGTCTTCAAAGTAAAACATCCACAGTTTTTCATCCATGGTATATGCTTTAAGTCTTCCTAGAAAGGACTGCAAGTGAGTTCGTGGACAGGAAGTTCCATTGTACTTCTCGAAGCACGGGGGTTTAAACTTGTGGGGAATTCTTACCCCGTCCACTAATCCCATATCCATGACATCAAAACCTAGGGAATTTTGAGACTCCAGAGATCTCAACTTCTCAGCAATTTCATCAAACCTCCTATCATAAACTTCATCCCCAGCTCCCATCACAGTAAACTGCTCTTCCTGGGGGTCTTCCTGTAAGATCCTTCCTCCAGTAGTATTTCCTTGCACATTACCCGGGATGTTGACTTTCGGATGTAGATGAGGCCCATATACTGGTGGATTAACATGAGGCTGACCCCTTTCATTGTTACTTGTTCCCCCAGTTCCCAGGTGGGGTTCTTCCGGGGTTTGCCTTTCTACCAATGCCCTCAACCTTTCTTGACTTTGGGCCAAACCATTCATTACTTCCATGAATTGGGTCATTTGGTTTCTCATCTCCAACCTTTCGTTAGCCATCTGAGTCCTGACCTCTGTCAGATCTTGCTGTACTTGATCCATTTGGATACCAGGAAGATTGCTGCGAGTAGGATACCGGTGCAGACGGTTGAGAGGGAACACCCGACGGCGAGCAATAATTCCTGAACCACAACAGAGTTAGAAACAAACAAAACAAAAACCTACAAAACAAAACAAAGGTCAGTATGCAATGCAGTATGCTTATTTGTTTTCCCAAGGTATCCGGCTTGGCTCTTGGTTTTGACCTTTCCAGACCCTGAGGAAGATGTTTTGATGTTGCTTGAGGGAAAGAAAACTCAATGAGACAAACTAACAAATATATTACAAATATTGGATCATACATAGTTTGTTTTTACAACATACTCCCCTGAAGGGTCAAAGTACAACATAAAAAGAAAAGTACATGAAATGGAAATAACAACAAGCAAAGTAGTCAAACATCTAAGCCAAACTCATCCTCCTTAACCTCTTTCAAAAGTGCTTTAGTTACAGGACCAGCCGAATGCTCTGTGATGTTCCTGATAAGAAGGTTTCTGGTGGCAATTGCAGTGGTCAGCTTCTTGTGTCTGTCTTGGTCCTTTGACCTCTTCAAACCAGCCCTAAGCTTCAATTCTGAGATTTCCTTTTGGGCTGCCAACAAAGCCTCCTGTTGCTTCTTCTCATTGGCCTCCAACTGCTCAAACCTGTCCTGAGTTCTCTTATCTTCTTGAGTACGAGCTTCAGTGATTCTGACCCACCTAGCTTGGCTTTCCTCTAGATAGAGATCAGTCCTAGCCTTCTGAAACTGGGCCTCTTTACAGGCATTCTTCAATATTTGCTCTCCAGCTCTTGATTTCTTGATGTAGTCTTCTGCTTTCTCAATCTTGGCCAGATGCTCCACTTTAAGCTTCTCCAACCTCTCAATGTCTAGACGACCATCACTCCTCTCCCAAAGGGTCTTCTTCAGAGCTTGAGACAGGTTCTCATTCCTCTCCTTCAGCTTCTCAAATTCTTCCAGGCTGATAGTGGCTGGAGGTGACACTGTGGATGGTCCAGGTGCATCCTCAATGGTGAAGGGCATCCCAGAAATCTGAACCCTAGCATGAGACCATTCATAATACTGAGCTGAAGCCACATTATTGCATCTCCCAAGAATGGCCATCCCTTTGGTCTGGATGTTGTCCCAAGCCCAGGATGCTTGTCTGACAACAGCTAGATTAGGCTTTATCTCACAATATAGGGTTTCAGCTAGATCTTGCACTCTAGGAGGGTGGACCAAAGCATAGCCCAATTGTCTCTTAAGCAGCAAAAGATTGTAGTTGATGCAACCCTTCACTCCCACTAGAGGTACATTGGGGTACTGCCCACAGCTAGTGATTATGTCTCTACCCTTGGTGCTCTGGGTGCACCATCTGATGTCATCTGAAGTCAAAGCAATAAGTCTTTTAGCCCAATTCTTCTGTTGGTGAGGATTCAAGAAGGCATCAGTCCTAGGTAAGTGTTTGAGCAACCAAGTGTGAAAGAGAGGAGCACAGCATCTCACCAACTTTCCTCTTTGTTTCTCATTTCTTTGGTGAACAGAATAATAGAAATCCCCCAGCAATGTGGGTATTGGGTTCCTCAAAAGGAAGAGATGAATGACATTCTTGCTGATAAACTTGGGCTCATCTGCAAATAGTATAACCCCATATATACTGAGGGCTAACAATGCACAAACTGCCCTCCATTCTCCCAAAGAGGCCTTCAGGATAGCCTGAGAAGTCAGAAAGTCTAGGTGCAAACCAGGGATTCCAGCCTTTGTGGTCATGTTCTGTTCAATCAAAACAGGCTCCAAATACAATGCCTTTGCCACTTCTCCATTGCTAGGAGAAGTCATTTCAGGGTTGAAGGGGACACCACCCCTGACAGGTACTCCAATCAATGATGAGAACTCCTCCAGCAGAGGTCCCAACTGAAAGTTCTGGAAAGTGAAGCATCTCAAAGGAGGGTCATAAAACTGTAGGCAAGTGTAGATCAAACTCCTCTGAGAAGGGTCCAGGTCCATAACCATATCAAGGATGCCTCCATAATGCTCTCTGAATAATGGGATGTGGTCTGGAGTGATAAGTGCCTGGACCTGCCTGATGCCAGTCAGCACAGGCTCAAAGAAATGATATGAAATGTTGCTCTTCTTAGGTGCCATGACTGCTGATGAAGAACTGAAGACAAGTGCTGATGAAGATCAAAACTGGTACTGGAGATGAGTCACTGATAGGCTGAGGCTGGTGATGAAAGCAAACTGAAGCAGGCAGTTGATGAAGATAGCTGAAGCAGATAACTGATGAACAGAGGTCTATGCAGATGAAGGGGTCAAAACCAAGCCAGATGTAATGTGGATACCCTGAAAAACAAATAAACAAATGTTAAATGATGCAAATGATGAGTATGCAAATGATATGCAAGGGTTTGTGATCAAGCTGGATCTGATTACTGCCTTGATATAAAGGTCCATGTATGCTTAAGAAGTCCAGATGGAGGTTCAGAAATCCAGTAACCAAGGTGGGGGACTCAAATAAAGAGTCACATGTCCAGGGTTAAATCACAAGAACTGTCCAAAGTGAAGCATTCTTAATCAAAACAAGTATCAGGGTATGATGTGGTCAATGGTACCTGCAAACCTGTAAACAACCCAACCCCCTCACAGGTAGTGTTCTAAAACAAGGATCCTAAGACTTGGATCAGTTATGAGAAGTGTAAACACTTCTAACCCGGAGGTACAGTGTTTACAATAACCATAAAAGATCCTCCTCTAATTCACCTCAGTTTCTGAAGGTCATAATAAAGGTCATCCAGACTTAGCAGGCTTCCCAGATAGCCCTAGCACTACAGGAAATCTATAGCACAGAGTTCTCAAGAAGAAACCCACATCTGAACCGTGTTTCATATTCCCGCACCAGACCGAAATGGAATGGGAAAGAACATGAACCACTCTAACCTAGGTGTCACTCAGGTCCCAGGTATAGGACCTCAAACTCTCAGTGGAACCCCACCCATCAAAACAATAAACCAGATCCAGCCAGATAACAATATGACAGTATGATGTATATAAAGCTGTAAAGAAAACAATAAAATAACTGTACATAAAGCAGTAAATAAAGCAAATATACAAACATAAATAGCACATAACACCCCAGTAAACACAAATCAAACAAGCGCTAGGAGGAATCCACAAAAAGAACCAGAAGCCCTGGTTACAATATAAGGGTCCCCAGTGAAGTCGCCAAGCTGTCGCTCCCACCAAATGACACGGGGTCAAGAGGGGTACAGACGCGAACGGTCGACGAAAAGGATGAGAACACACAAGGGAGAACTCAGAAAGACAAGAGTCGCCAGCTAGGCATTTTTATCCCGGAGGAAAGGTAATGCTGCAAAGACCTAAGAAGAGATATGGACAAGACGATTGCGAACCAGAGAGACTGAGAAAGGGGGTTGGTTACAACCTGGGAAGGTATTAGCACCCAGATTGTCCGCCGTACTCGACGGTATCCACGCTTAAAAGATTTGTGTTTTAAAGGGGTAGTGTCAGTGCTATTTGTGTATCAAAGCTGGAAAGAATGCAAGTGTCAGTGTAGAAGAAGTGTGAAGTGTATAAGAGAAGTGTCAGTGTAAGGAAGGAGTGAAATGCTCATGATAATGAGGCTAGAAGAATAAGGCTGAAAGAGGGGGAATATACAGAGACTTTTGTTCGATAACCGTTAGGTTATGCCTACATATCCTCTCGTGCAATGAGGAAGTCAGAACACCATAGTTCGAATCAAAGAGACTGGAGGATGAATTGACTTGTGAACTGCTTGCTTGTCTATGCTCAAGTGTATGACCTGTCTGGCTCAGGTGCTAACTGTCTTGCATTAGACGGAAGAAGCGAGTTCTCGTTTGTGAGTGAATGAGGTGAGAAAAGAATCCCGGAGGAGACGATTATTGTTTGTTTTTGTGTTTTCAGTCTTTTGTTGCTTTTGAAAGTTTGTCATAAGAAAATGAGCTTAAGCCTAAACCAAGGGGTTAGTAAACTCATCACATCCTCCCTCTGAATAGGGGTAATGAGAATACCTTAAGTGTGAAGTCAACATCTCACACTTAATCACCATGATGTAAGATTAAGATCATTAACCTACTTGTGATTATTTAGATGTTTTTGTTGTTTTTGTTTAGTGTTAAGTAATGAGTTTAAGCCATAATCAAAGATTTAATGGACTCATTACACCATCCTAATAGAAGGATAATAGATGAGAACATTTAAGTTGAGGAAGGCTCCTCAACTTAACCCATGATTAGGGATTAACCTCATGACAAAACAAAGCCTTTATTAAATGGATTTTAGTTGATGATAAGATGAAGAAGTGATTTTTATGGTTTGTAAGACAACTTGAGGGGGACTTGTCCATTAACACTAGGGTTAGTCCTTCTTAACCAATTAAGGAAGAATTAGAACCCTAATGCAAGGCCCAAGTTACAAGTTTGATGTCTTGATGATTATTAGATGGATTGATTAAAGGATTTAAACACATTAAGGGTTTAACACTTAGGATTAAAGTTATACACTCCATCCTAATAGAAGGATGCAGGCATAAGCTTAATCACAAAGTCTTAACACCTTTAAGGTTTAGTCCTTGATTATGAGATGAGAAGAATAGACTCAAATAAAACTCAAAGGAAAGAGTCTAAGGGGGACTAAACAATCCTAAAATGTTATCATGCTTGGAAGTCCTAGGGTTTGTGAGGCTTAAGAGGAGAAATCTTCAAGGAAGCCACCAAGGAGAAGCAAGACAGAAAAGGGATGAGAAGAGAAGAGAAAAGAGGGAAGAGAGGCACAAGTGAGCAAGCTCACTCAAAGACAAATAAAAATGCAGCAAGGATGTAAAATGGCAAGATGAGAAGAGGTAGGAGGTGAAGGAAAATCCACCTCCCAAACAAACTTACCATTAACCTGAAAAGTTAGTACAAGATGCATAAGGGAAGACATGAGATGAAACAATGCATATGAATGGGCAAAGGCCAAAGTCAGAATCATACACATGATGCAAATGATGTAAAGGGATGATGCAAACACATGTCAAGAGTTGTGGATGACCATACAAGGATGAGGATGCAAATGAAGCATGCTTTGAACCATGAAAGTTCATGAAAGTTTATGAAATGATATGAATGCATAACATGGCAAATCAAATATGCAATGATCAAACATGATTCTAATATGTCCTAAGATGTCTTATATGTCATATGGATGCACAAAATGTCATGACAAGTTCTTGTATGCAAGCAAATGAAAGAAGGATGCAAAGGAAGACACAAATTAGGGTTACATACAACATGCAAAGCAAAAACTCAAAACCAGCAGCAAATGACATGATAAAAAATTGAAAATGCAATCAAGGATACCCTAAACCTATACAAGTTCACTGCCCAAAGAAGGGGATCTAACTCTTAACCTAGTGAAAGTTATAAATTTCCTAAGATTACTAGGGTTTTGGGGTGCCTCACAAAGAAAAATACCAAACAAATTGAAAATGCAAGATCAAATCAAACCAATTTTATCATATAAACTACATGCTATGGGGGATTCAATGCAAGAAGAACCATCATCAAACTCTCAAGGGTTAGGCAGAATGGATTTTTCAAAGTTTGAACCAAAATAATGCCTTAAAATGAATTTAATTCCAATGAAAATGATCAAAAGGCATCAAGAACCAAAAAGAAATTTGTTTTGAGAGTTGGATAATGTTTCTAAATGTTTTAAAATGTAATGTGAAATTTTTTGTGATTTTTAAATACCTAAATGTATTTTTAATTAATTAATTTCTATTAACTAATTAAAAATAACAATTTAAATGATTTAAAAATAATTTTTAATGCAAAAAATAAAAATAAAAATATTTTTGGGTTCTGAAAATTAATGAAATGTTTGACAAAAAATTTCAGAATTTTTTAAAGTGTTTTGCTATTTTTTTAAAATTCATGCAAATAAAATACAAACAAAATGAATTAAAATTGGTTAACAGAAGAATGAATCGATTCAAGCTTGGATGAATCGATTCATAATGATCAATTTTTGAGAAAACAGAATTAGTTAAACAGCATGAATCGATTCATCAAAGGATGAATCGATTCATTTTGCGAAATCCAGGAACCACTCAACAGAATGAATCGATTCATGCTAGAATGAATCGATTCATGCTAGAATGAATCGATTCATTATGCTGATTTTCCAAAAAATTCATAATCAAACTCATTCCCTAGGCTGTTTTAAGTGCTCTAACTCTCCAGATTTCATCCTCTACCCACCCCAAACATGAATCAATCACAAGATCACATTTACAATGCATCAACAACAAGATTTGAGCAAAATCAAGAAAACTGCAAAAACTTCAGAACATGCATACACACTCATTTCTCAACCATTTTCATTGTTTCAAAGCTTAAAATTATCAGTGAAACAAACTCTATCATCCTATAACAAGAGATTGCATTTCTGGAAAAAATGTTCTTGATGATACCTGAGCTGGAGCTTTGAACTTTGGAGCTTTCTGGCCAGTCCTTTGCTTCAAACAAGCTCCAATGATCCTCCTGATGATGGAATGAAGCTTAGAAAACTTGTGGAGTGGCTGGTTTGAATGTTTCAGCTCTGGTATAGCAGAAATGGAGGTCTTGGTGTGTGATGTTTCAAGCTGTTTCAGGGGGTGGTTTTTGTTCTAAGGGTGATTTGTGACTTGTTGGTGAAAGAAAAAGTGAAGTTTGATGGCTGTGTGAAGAAATTTTTCAGAGAAGAAGTTTGGGACAGATCTTGTGCAAGTTGGATTGTGTGTTGTTTTTATGCTGGATGAGTTGCTATATCACTCCCATAATGTTTGAGTAGGCTGTGGAGCAGGTTAGTAGAGGCTGCTGATCACTATTCCAAAAGCATGGGAGAAATTGCAAAAAGTCAAGGTTTGGTGTACTTGAGGCATGGGCTGTGGCAGAGAAGATTTCTGTGTTTGGATTGCCTCAGCTGAGTTTGAGGATGGCTCTTGGATCAGTTGATGTGAGCTGGAATGGATGAAGGGTGAGATCTCACATGTTTTGCAACTTTGTAACTTGTTACACTTTGTGATTTTTGGCCATGGAAAGGTAACACTCTTTGCTGAATTTTGGTTGTGATAGGTTACATGATGTTATGGTGGTGTCTTGAAATCAGTTAGAGACCATAAAAAACCTTGGGGACCTATTTTGCAAGAATTCCTCTTTGGAGAATTTCATGGAAAGTGGTTTATGATACTTGGATATCAAGGCATGAAAATGAGAAACTTCTTGGGAAAATATGAAGTTTGGGCCATACATGATGTTTGTGTATTGGTTAGAAGTCATTTTGAAGTCAATAGAATGCTTGGCATGTGAAATTGCAAGTTTCCCTCTTTGTGCAAAAGTGAAATTTATATGATTTTTCCCAACTTTGCAAAGCCATAACTTTTGATCCAAAATGAATTAGAAAAAGTTCTTGTACTTTTTGAAAAGGGAATGATCCAATCTACAACTTTCATGACCAAATTTTTCTCATTTGAAGCATTTTTGAATCAATAAGAGGAGGTTGAAAAACTTTCCCAAAATAGCAAGTTTACATTATAAGTCACTTTCCAAAAAAAGGCAACTTTGCAAATGTCTTGAAATTCTTCAATTTTGTGAACTTCTAACATATTCTATGACCAAATAAAGATCATACACATTCAAAATGATGGAGAAACCCCTTTGGTTGGGTGATTGGGGGCCTCAAATGCCCTGATTTTGTACTGACTTGCTCAAGAAGTCACCTCTTGATCAGATGCCTTCCCCATTGAATTTCTTCATGAAAATTGATATGCATGATCCTCATAACATATAGAGACCAATAGAAACAAGAATGACCAAAAAATTTGGAGTTATGGCCTCTGAAACCAAAACCCTAATTTTAGGTCATCTGTGCAGTTAAACCTGGCTCTGTTTCCATGCCTTTCTCAGTTCTTGTGATTCTTTGGTTTCCTTGACCTTGTGGGGATGTAAGATGATACTTGAACATACATGGACCCCTTTGAAGTGATTGATGTCCTTTGAAGTGGCTCAAGTAGCTCTTGGATTGCTCAGATCACAAACCCTAGATGCAGATGACTTAGAAGCAATGTAGTGAAGCAAAAATGCAACATGAGATGCTATGATTGAACTTATGCACATGAAAAGATCACAAGCCATGGTGAAATGAGTGAGGGAAAATTTGGGGTGTTTACAATCATTCCCCAGTAGATTTGCCAGTGTTATCATTCCCCAGCATGGTTGCCTAAAACACTTAGTGTAAACCAAAACACTTGTTTATAATACACTTCTTTCGACACCCGTCTGTGTCATCTTATCCCCATAAAACTTCAGGATATCTCTTATACACCTTCTCTTATGATACTCGTCCGTATCATACTCTCCCCAGCAAGTTGAACACTCGTCTGTGTCCCACACTTTTACTCATACAGATACTCGTCTGTATCTTGTATACACCTCTTATTTCCCCTCAGAGTCAACACTCGTCCGTGTTCTTTGTTAACCAGTTGGTACTCGCCCGTACCGTCATCTCAGAACATGCGTCAGCATTTGTTTCTACCGATACTCGTCTGTATCGTGGTCTTAAGGATGCTCGTCCGCATCTTTAGTCTATACACAACGTCAAACACTTATCCCCTTTCTCTTTCTTGAATTTAGACACTCGTCCATGTCTACCATTCCCCGGAAGAGTCCCCAACAAATCCCCGGTAAAAGCAATTATTTCCTTTCTATCTGACATTCGTCCCATGTCATGATACTTTCGGCAGCTGTACCCTGCTAGGTGATCGTCCTTCACCCTTTGATGATCGTCCTTCATCATTTTATCCGATGGCCGTCCCCATCGTTGATCTTGTTATCTGACATTCGTCCTATGTCATAATACTTTCGGCAGCCGTACCCTGCTAGGTGATCGTCCTTCACCCTTTGATGATCGTCCTTCACCCTTTGATGACCTTCCTTCACCCTTTGATGATCGTCCTTCATCATGCTTATCCGATGGCCGTCCCCATCGTCGACCTTTTCTATCCGACATTCGTCCTATGTCATGATACTTTCGGCAGCCGTACCCTGCTAGGTGATCGTCCTTCACCCTTTGATGATCGTCCTTCATCATTTTATCTGATGGTCGTCCCCATCGTTGATCTTGTTATCTGACATTCGTCATATGTCATGATACTTTCGGCAGCCGTACCCTGCTAGGTGATCGTCCTTCACCCTTTGATGATCATCCTTCACCCTTTGATGATCGTCCTTCACCCTTTGATGATCGTCCTTCATCATGCTTATCCGATGGCCGTCCCCATCGTCGACCTTTTCTATCCGACATTCGTCCTATGTCATGATGCTTTCGGCAACCGTACCTTGTCAGGTGATCGTCCTTCACCTTAGATGACCGTTCCTCATTTTATCCCCAACAGAGCAGCCGTACCCTGCTAGGTGATCGTCCTTCACCTTTGATTTCATTAACCCGGTGGCCGTCCCCCATCGTTGCTTACCCTTTACTTTGTGAACTTGATGGCCGTCCTCATCATGATACCTCCATTTCCCCAGCATGTCGGCCGTCCCCGTCATTGCTTCATCCTTAGCAGTCGTCCCCTGCCCAACGGTCTTCCTCCGTCGCCCGCACTTTATAATCATACTTTGCTTCCTTTTACGATTTATATCCCCTTCCTTTTTCCCCAGTGAGCGCAAATTTCAGACTGTCTTTGGTATTCAACCACAAGTTATCTTGTTTGTCTGTTAAGCCGTCACTTACATCCTGCACAACTAACTCATGCTTGAATAGGGGCAGCTGTAAACACCCCAAATTTTCCCTCACTAAGTTCACACCATGGCTTGTGATCTTTTCATTTTCATAAGTTCAATCATATCATCTCATATTGCATTTTTTGCTTCACTACATTGGTTCAAATTCATCTGCATCTAGGGTTTGTGATCTGAGCAAACCAAGGGTCATCTGAGCCAATCCAAAGGTCTTCAATCATCTCAAGATGGTCCATGTATCCTTAAGCATCATATTGTATCCTCCCAAGATCAAGGAAGTCAAAGAATCACAAGAACTGAGAAAGGCATGGAAGTAGAGCCAGGCTTAACTGCACAGATGACCTAAAATTAGGGTTTTGGTTTCAGAGGTCATAACTCCAATTTTTTTGGTCATTCTTTTTTCTCTTGGTGTCTATATGATATGAGGGTCATACAAACCAATTTTCATGAAAATATTCAATGGGGAAGGCATCTGATCAATAAATGACTTCTTGAACAAGTCAGGGCAAAATCAGGGCATCTGAGGCCCCCAATCATCCAACCAAAGGGTCTTCTCCATCATTTTGGATGTATTTGATCTTTATTTGATCTTATAAGAAGTTATAAGTTCACAAAATTGAAGAATTTCAAGCCATTTGCAAAGTTGCCATTTTGGGAAGGTGACTTGTAATGCAAACTTGCCATTTTGGGAAAGTTTTTCAACCTCCTCTTTTTGATTCAAAAATGCTTCAAATGAAAAATTCTTGGTTATGAAAGTTGTAGATTGGATCATTCCCTTTTCAAAAAGTACAAGAACTTGATCTAATTCATCTTAGAACTCAAGTTATGGCTTTGCAAAGTTGGGAAAAATCACATAAATTTCACTTATGTACCAAAGAGGGAAGTTTGCAAATTCTCATGTCAAGCCAATTTGGGACCTCTAATGCATCTCTACACATCATACCATCCTAGTGCAACTCATTTGGATCAGATTTGTGCCTTGAATCACAAGATTTCATGCAATGAACTTCACAAATTTCAAAAGGGGCCAAAACTTCCATAATTTGCAAAATGGTACAAAACATCTCATCCACTTGCCACAGCTCATCAAAACTGATTCACAAATATCCCTTGATCTTTGCTGCGCACAACCATACCCAAATCCCAGCCTGCCACTTGCCCATACCTCAAGTACACCAACTCTTGACTTTATGCATTTTTCCCCATACCAATCAGCATAGCCCACAACAACTACCCTGACCTATCCCAGCATGTTATGTGGCAAAGAAGCAAGCCATTTCACATAAGTTTGGAGCCTGAATCCTCCCATAGCAGAAGATACACAAAATCACTCCAACTTGCAAAAGCCTTCGAAACTCAGTACTCAAGCCACAAACCTTAAAACAAACACCACAGAACAACTCACCATCAACCTCTGTTCATTTCCCACCTCTCAACACAACCTGAAATCCCCTATATCAAAAACACGATTTCTCTCCCCCTTTGAACTGAACTGAATCAATCTCATAAACCAGCCATAAGAAATTCCATCCAAGCATTGCAAACACCTCAGGAGGTTCATTAAAGGCATCTTGGGCCAAAGAAGCAGCCAAAAAGCTCCAGGGTTGAAAGCTTCACCTCAGGTAGCCATACGAATTTATTTTTCCAGAAGCTTTATTTTAAGTTCTCATTTGGTTAAACTTGATTCCCTGAGTGCAATGAACCTTTTACTTTTGAAAATAGTTGAGAATTGAGGATGTATGGTCTTTCTGAAATTTCTGCAGTTTTTGTTCTTGGTTTCGATTCTTGTTTTTGGTTGAAAATAAATGGAGTTTGAGGTTGGAATTAGGTTTAGGGAGATGAAAGGAACAAATCTGGAGCTTTAGAGCTCCAGAAATGACCTAGGGAGTGAGTTGAGATTTTTCAGGGAGGGATGTCACCGGAGAAGACGACCGGAGTTCTTCTCCGGTGACCTGAAAGTCATTAATGTTAATTAGGGTTAAGGGGTAAGTTTGAACTTGGAGCGTACGATCTTGCTTCCCGCGTGTGAACCAATGGCCCAAATTGTTCATTAAACCCTAATTCTAATTTAATCAGGATTAATTAATTAATTAAATAGGATTTACTCAGTTTGAATTCTAGCCCTTAGATTACGCGCGTGGTCTTCCCTCCATTTCCAGTTTTGAACATGAACCCTTGGATCAGTTGACTTTCTTTAATTCTCATTTTAATTTCATTTTTTATCATTTATCTTGCATAATTTATTTAAAATAGCTAGAGAACTTCAAAAAATAATTTTCTTTTGCATTTTCATTTCAAATATTTTTCTCATTATGAAAATAATTTTTATTTTTAGTTTTGCATAAAATTTGTATTTTTAGAATATTTTAATGTTTGTTTTAATTAATTAATGGAAATTAATTAATTAAAATACCATTTAAGTTTCTAAAAATCACCAAAAAAATCACATTGCATCTTGACACATTTAGAGACATTATCAAACCATTCATACCAATTTCTTTTAGGTTCTTGATCCATTTTGACATTTTTCTTTTGATTTAGGGTTCTTAAAAATCAATATATTGACCCTAACTTAGAAAAATCTTTTCTGCCCAACCATGAAGAGTTTGATAATGGTTCTTTTTGCATTGTATTCCACATATCATGTAGTTTCTAGGATAAAATTGGCATAAATTTATCTTTCATTTTTTATTTGTTTTGCATTTTTCTTTGTGAGGTACCTTAAAACCCTAGCAAACTTAGAAAAATCATAAGTCCTTTAGGGTTTAGTTTCTGATCTTCCCCTTTGGGTAGTGAACTTGTATAGGTTTAGGGTACCTTTAATTCCATTTTAAATTTTTTATCTTGTCACTTGCTTCTGATTTTGAATTTTGCATTGCATATTGTACATAAACCCTAATTTTTGTCTTCATTTGCATTCATCCTTCATATGCTTTCATACATGAATTTGCCATGACATTTTATGCATCCCCATGACATATAAGACATATTAGGACACATTAGAATCATGTTTGATCATTGCATCATCCATTTTCCATGCTTTTGCTTTCATTTCATGTCATATGCATTCATGAACTTCCATGGTCCTCACATGTCTCATTTGCATTCTCATCTCTTGTATGAACATCCATATCACTTGGCATGCTTTCATACCATCTCATAACATCATTTGCATCATGATTGTGCTTCTGGTTTTGATTTTCATTATTGCATCTTTCTCATTTTCATTTCATTTCATCTCTTGTTGCTAACTTTTCAGGTGGTAAGTGTTGGAGAAGTGAATTTGCCTTCACTTCTCATAATCTCTTCTCATCTCTTTTATGCATTCATTGCTGCATTTATCTTTTGTATTGGAGTGAGCTTGCTTTCCTATTCCTTCTCCTCCTTCTTTCTTCAAGCAACTTGTCTTCTTAAGTGAAGCAAGTTGTCTTGCTTTTTGCTGCTTCTTTTCATTTCATCTGCTTCTTCCTGGGTGGCTTATCTGAAGATCTTCTTGCAAGCCTCATTAACCCTAGGAACACCCAAGCATGTTAACAATTAGGGTTTTATTAGTCCCCCCATTAGTTTTACCTTTGTGTCATCTTTGTGTCTTCTCTTCTCATCTCTTAATCAAGGACTAAACCTTAAAGGTTTTTAGGCTTTGTGATTAAGGTTATGCCTGTATCCTTCTATTAGGATGGAGTGCATAACTTTAATCCTAAGTGTTAAACCCTTAATGTTTTTAAATCCTTTAATCAATTCACCTAATAATCACTAACACATCAAGCTTGTAACTTGGGCCTTGCATTAGGGTTCAAATTCTTCCTTAATTGGTTAAGAAGGACTAACCCTAGTGTTAATGGACAAGTCCCCCTCAAGTTGTCTTAGAAACCATAAAATCCACCTCTTAATCTTATCATTAACTAAAATCCACTTTAATAAAGGCTTTGTTTTTTCATGAGGTTAATCCCTAATCATGGATTAAGTTGAGGTATCTTCCTCAGCTTAAATGTGCTCATCTATTATCCTTCTATTAGGATGGTGTAATGGGTCCATTAAATCCTTGATTATGGCTTAAACTCATTACTTAACACTAAACAAAAACAACAAAAATATCTAAATAAATGCAAGTAGGTTAATGATCTCAATCATACATCAGGGTGATTAAGTGTGACGTGTTTGCCTCATACTTAGGGTATTCTCATTACCCCTAATCAGAGGGAAGATGTAATGAGTTTACTAACCCTTGGTTTAGGCTTAAGCTCATTTTCTTATGAAAAACTCCAAAAGCAATAAAAGATTGAAAATACAAAAACAAACAATAATCGTCTCCTCCGGGATTCTTTTCTCATCATCTTCACTCACAAACGAGGACTCGCTTCTTCCGTCTAATGCAAGACAGTTTGCACCTGAGCCAGACAGGTCATACACTTGAGCATAGACAAGTAAGCAGTTCATCAGTCAATTCATCTTTCAGTCTCTTTGAGTCGAACTAGGGTGTTCTGACTTCCTCATTGCACGAGAGGATACGTAGGCATAACTTAACTGTTATCGAACAAAAAAGTCTATGTATATTCCCTCCTCTTCCAGCATTATTCTTTGAACCTCATAGTCTTGAGCTTCATACTCTTTCCTTGCACTGACACTCTTTTATTTCACTTCACATTTCTTTTACACTGACACTTGTATTATTTTCCAGCTGTTGCACACAGATAGCACTGACACTACCCCTTTAAAACACAAATCTTTTAAGCGTGGATCCCGTCGAGTACGCCAGACAATCTGGGTGCTAATACCTTCCCAGGTTGTAACCAACCCCTTTTCTCGGTTTCTCTGGTTCGCGACCGTCTTATCCATCTTTTTCCAGGTTCATGCAGCATTACCTTTCCTCCGGGATAAAAATGCCTAGCTAGAGACTCTTTTCTCTTTTCTCTTTCGCCGACCGTTCGCGTATGTACCCCCTTCTGACCAAGCCTCATTTAGTGGGAGCGACACCGCTGAGTTGAAAAGCCACATTGGACAGCTCAGGCAAAAATGTATATCCCGGTGGATTGAAATCCCGAAAGGGCGATCCACGCAAAATCAGGGAATAAGCGAAGAACTGCATTCTGAATTCGTCTGTATCACTTACAACATGGCAAGCTTTGAAAGGATAAAACGTCGGTCAGAATCAACTTTCTTCAGAAAGCAAGATGAGAAGAACGTCAAGGTCATACAGGTCATAGCAAAGGAAGCTCACCGAAGCGTCATCAACATTGCCAGCACTTTTACTTTTTCAATTTGTAACAATCTTCTCATTCCAGGGGATTTGTTTCTTCGACTGCATTTGCCAGTTCAGGGCACCCGGATTAATAAAATCAGATTTCAGTCACATCTCATTTCGTACATTTTTGTTTCATTTGCAAAATGTCCAATATCCATGTTATAACATTTGCATAAAATAAATGGGCCATTCTTAAATAAATGCTTGCAGGAAATAATCTTACTTCCAGGAATATCTCACTCCTATGACGGAATCCGGTAAAGGATACCTCGGGATACTTGTGCGTTTCTTTGTCTTAACAGGATTGCAGGTATTCAAATACGTAGCATGGGGGATGTCAAGCATCATTTCCCCAGCACACCTCCTCTAAGTAGTATCTGGAATACTTTTCCCAATGGAGTTGTCAAAGCCTCCTCATCCCTAGTCGGGATCCCCACAGATATCTCTAGGAAGATCGTTCAATGATCTTTCCTCCCATAAACAGAGTGCCAGGTCTCTAAAAAGAACCATCTCCCCGTAGAGTTCCAGTCTCTACCCAGAAAAGCAATGCCTGAAATTCTCACACAACAAAGTGACGAAAGCTTCCTCATCCCCAACTGGGTTTTCTCCTTACTGGATAGATCTATCAGTGATCTATTTCCCCAAGAAAAGCCATATATCTTATCAGATCTACCAATGATCTTCCCCAGTTGGGATTCTCCTTCAAGCAGATCAGCCAGAAATCTTCACAACAACGGGATCCGAATCCCGGACCGGTTTCTTTTTTGCATAATCATAGCATTCACATAATTTTCCCCCACAGAGCATAGCATTCCGTCTAATACGGAGCATTACGGCAAAAATCAAACATTTGCATGATCACAAGCCAGTTCGAGCTAGTCACCTGCAAATACAATCAATATCTCATCAGCAATGTATATACAAAACCTACATCCCTTTCAAATAAAGTCCAAAGCATCCCTTTGCACTCTCCAACAAATACATGTTCATATATACCTTTCCGACACTCGTCTGTGTCATACTACACCCCGGAAGATATAAGCCAAAACATCCTCTTTACATCCAGAGACCTATACATCTCCTTTTGACACTCGTCCGTGTCACCTTTCCCCAACACGGTTGCCCAATCACTTGCTGCAAACCGAACACTTCTCTATAATACACTCTTGACGACACTCTGTAACACGGTGGGAGAACTGACTTTAGTTATGTTGCGGATAGCAAGAGTCGCCACCGACTTTTATTTTATCCAAAGGAAAGGCATAAAAGAACAGGAAAGACCTTTTAAAAGATTTTTGGGTCCGGGGGGTAGGTTATGTAAAGGGAAGGTGTTAGCACCCTTTACATCCATGGTTATCCATGGGCTCTTAGTTACTTAGCTCACTTTGAATTGTTTTTGAAAAGGTGAAGTGTGTGAATAGAAATTTTCATAAGAGTTTAATAATGATCCATGTACGGATGCGTAAAAAACTTGTGTTTGAAAATTGTTTGAAAATTTGTGAAGTGTTTGAAAAGTTTTTGAATAGTGAGCAAGTAACTATGAAGAACCTACCCTAAAGTTTAAGTCTTTCTGTTCTTGAATCCTTTAGGTGGTAAGACTATCCCTATTATTAAGGAATAGGTAGTCATTACCTTGGATGTGAGGGACATATGAGGGACATCTGTTTAATGTAGGCAACTGTGGGGTGTATTAAGCAATTTTGAAGGGACTGTCATCATTATTCGAAAGGGCCAAGATCATTACGAAGGCAACCATTGAGGGACTTGATCTTTTATTATTAAGGGACTAGATGACTTTATTTTTGAGGGACTTTTGCTTTATACACCCTACTTGACCTTTTGATTAGGCAACATTGAGAGGCAACCCTAGAAAGTGAGATGGCGATTAAAAATCGACTTACGTGTGTGAGTGTTTAATTTTATTTATCTTATAATTAAAATGATCTAAATTCAATTTTAAATATAATACATGTTTACACTCCCTATTTTACTAACCATAGCATAAAAATTAAATAGTTTAAAAATTACAAAAATTTACACCAAGGAGCAATTACAATAATTATAATAAGCAATTAAAAATAAATAGCAAAAATAAATATAGAAGCAAAATATAAATAATAAGCAAAAATAAATAAATAAGCAATAATAAATATAATAAGGGTTAGTAATAATAATAATAATAAATAAGGTTAGTGAAATAATAATAATAAAATAAATGGATTAGTAATAATATGATTAGTAATAATAACAATAATTAAAATAAATGGAATTAGCAAAAATATTATAAGAACATAATTAAAATAATAAACAAAAGATTAGATTTTTAATATAGACAATTATTTAGGAATAAGAGGAAATATGAACAATTAAATAATTATAACATTTTAATTTATGTACAAATTATTAAATTATTTTTAAACATATTATAATTACAAAATTAAATTATCATAGGTTCAATTATTTCTAAACACATATTTAAACATTATTTATATATAATTTAGATTACAAACAAATTATGAAAATATTTACATATTATATAAAGAAAATAAGTTATAATTATATTTACAAAAAAAATTAATTATATATGTGCATAATAATTATATTTACAAAATATTATATTTACAAAAATAAAGTTAGAAAAATGAAATTAGGTTTTAACATTTGTTTAGAGAAAAATAAATTAGGGTTTTAGGGTTTGTTAGAAAAATATTTAAGGGTTTAATTTATAATAATAATTCAATTAATTAAATAGTACATATATACATTTTATAATTTAAATAAATATATAATAATAAAAATTAACTTTTGGAATTTAGAAAACATATATATTTTATAATTTAGAAAATATAATATTTGCATTTTATAATTTAGAAACATATTTTAATATAATATAGAAAATAGGAAATATAAAAGAAAATAAAAAATCAAAAAAACTGGACCTGGGATTTGAACCCAGGTCCCTAACCTGAATATTGGAGAGGCTTGCCAACTGGGCTGCGTGCTGATGATGCAAGAAGGAGGAACACCTTTTGGTTTTGTTCTTTAAAAAATCAGAAAAAATAGTGAACAAGCAAAAAGGCCTGAGGGAGGATTGAACCCAGGACCTCTCAACCAAACGCATATGCACATTACCAACCAAGCTAGATGAGCGAACCTGTTAGAATATCAGCTACAATACATAATATATAATACAGACTTAATAGTTGGAAAAAACAAACAAAAAGAGCTGGAGCCAGGGTTCGAACCCCTGCCTTTACCCATACGCGTGTGTATTTTACCACCAGGCCAACCATGCTTTGGTGAATGAAAATAGAAACAATGCAATAAAATAATATATGTAATATTTGAATTTTCAGAAGCGCACGAACCAGCTTCGTCTTCTTCCTTATGACCTGCAGAATTACCTGCGAATATTACTACGACTTTTCCTGCGATTTAAATTTGCAGGAAGACCTATGTTCTTCAAACGCATTGAATCAAGCCAAATCGAACCACAATAATAGCACCAAACAATTACCCATGATCAATACAGTTCAATTATGTTATTTAAAGGTCTTTAAATCACTCAAATCACAAAGCCCTAAAACTGAGTTCTAAACCCTAACAATGGCCGTTTGCCCATTAGGTCACGAAACTTCAAGTTTCTTGTCCAGAATCAATCCTTAGAACCTCACAAACACTAAAACACAACCAAAATTCATTAGCAATGCATAAAAAGTTAGAATCGAAAAAATAATTTTCAAGAACAATAACCATTCGGTTTATGCAATATGGAGTGCTTGGGATGCATATGAGTATTGGTTTAGGATCAGTGAAGTCCAAGGAGTCTAGCTGTGTCCTTATTTTACCTTCAAATGCCCTGTAAATTGAAAACCGAATTTGACTTTTGGCTTGAATTTTTGAAGTAGGAAACTTACCTTTGAGGCTGTGGAATTCGTGGCTTGCAATAGGGTTACACTAAGTACTTATAGGACAATCAAATGAGGCTGAAAAACTAGGTCATTGCTTGAAAGATTTGATGTAAAAAGATTCAAAAATATCATGCTTTAAAAACCAAATATTCATGTATGAACCATTGCTATTTTGGGAGGATTTTCATAATTCTTGTATCAATCAAACTTAAATGTGATTTAAGATTTTCTAGAAGCAAAATTAAAATTAATTTTCATGATTTTATATTTTATTTGAATTTAAAATGACTTTTTAATATAAAAATCATAATAAATAAAAACAAAATAAATTAAATTATGAATAAATTAAATTAATTTCGTGCAAGATGTTATGAAGTGGATTGGGTCATTATTTGGCAAGCCCATTTGGAAGAAATTGGTTTTAGACCTCCTTTTTCTTCATGAACCAACCCAAAATTTCCCAACTTTGCAAGGGCACATATCCTTCAATTTTAATGGTATGAGGGTGTTCTTGGACATTTTGGAAAGCTTGAAGAGTCCTCTAAACAACCCCACTGGTTTCATGTCCATATCATTTACCAATCTCAAGTTATGCCCTTTTGAAGTTGTTGACTTTTTGTTGACTTTCAAAAGGACCTATAATGTCTTAGCTCATACCTTCCAAATGAAGCATTTTTGGGCTTGGCTTGTGAGACACAAAGTTGTAGAGAATTCAATTTCCTTCAAAATGAGCTTTGTATGGAGACTTGGTGATGAAGTATGTGAAAGTTATGGCTGGTCAAAGTTCAGTTGACTTTTACTGAGGAAACCCTAATTTAGAAACTCCTGATTCTTGATGATCTGGAATCTCCTTGATGAATCATGATCAAACCTTGATCAAATGATGAATTTTACTTCATATACTTGATGTTGGCAAAAAATCATGAAGTTTGACTTTGGTTTGACCACAGTTGACCTCAGTTTGACTTTTTAACTGCTTTGATTGATTTTGACTTATCTGATCATCTGACTGAGCAAACTTTTGAGAAAAGTCTTGAAACTTGACATGGGGGTTCTTACACATATATAAGATGTTATGAAGCTCACTTGAAGTATTGGAAATCCATTTAGCCTGATTAAAGTCAAAACCCTAGTCTTGGATGCACTGCTTAGGAGGTGCATTGTTTGAGGGAATTGTCAACTCTTCTGACCAATTGTGAACTTTGTGAACCTTGTGAACCATCATAAAATGTCTTGTGAAACTCATGGTAGGTATTGTGAACCTTGTGAACCTTGTGAACCTCATAAAGTGACTTGTAGACCTCATGAACCTCAGGAAGGTTTTGTAAGCATTGGGAATCTTGTGAACCTTGTGAACCTTCATGAAGTGACTTGTAGACTTCATGAACCTCATGAAAGGTCTTGGAAGCATTGGGAGGCTTGTGAACCTTGTGAACCTTCATGAAGTGACTTGTAGACTTCGTGAACCTCATGAAAGGTCTTGGAAGCATTGGGAGGCTTATGAACCTTGTGAACCTTCATGAAGTGACTTGTAGACTTCATGAACCTCATGAAAGGTATTGAAAGCATTGTGAATCTTGTGAACCTTGTGAACCTTCTTAGAACACAAAGTCTTGTATTGTGAGGGCAAATTTTTGGGTGAAACACACTCATCCGTGTCATCCTATCCCCACAGGTCGCTGAACACCTTTTACACTCTCATATACAAATGTTTGTCCATAACCTATACGTTTCCTTTTCTGACACTCGTCCGTGTCACCTTTCCCTAGCAAGTTGAACACTCGTCCGTGTCTTGCTCATACTTCACAATACTTGTTCATACTTATACAAAAGTCTCTGATACTCGTCCGTATCTTTTATATATATTATTCCCCACAGATTCGACACTCGTTCGTGTTCTTTGTTAACCAATTGGTACTCGTCCATATCATCATCTCTGAACACGCGTCAGCGTTTGTTTCTACCGATACTCGTCCGTATCATGGTCCTAAGGATGCTCGTTCGCATCTTTAATATATACATAGCGTCAAAACACTTATACCTTTTATTCTTGAGCGTAAACACTCGTCCATGTTTACCATTCCCCAGCAAAGCAACTTTTCTTCTATCCGACATTCGTCCTATGTCGTGATACTTTCGGCAGCCGTACCCTGCCAGGTGATCGTCCTTCACTTTTGGATGACCGTCCCTCATCCCTTTCCCCAGCGGAGTCTCAATTATTGGAACCCTTTTCTATCCGACATTCGTCCTATGTCGTGATATTTAGCAGCCGTCCCCTGCTAGGTGGTCGTCCTTCACCTTTTGATGATCGTCCTTCATCATTTTATCCGGTGGCCGTCCCCATCGTTGATTTTGTTATCTGACATTCATCCTATGTCACGATAAACCCCGAGAGTAGCCGTACCCTGCTAGGTGATCGTCCTTCACCTCCTGATGATCGTCCTTCATCATGCTTATCTGATGGCCGTCCCCATCATCGACCTTTTTCCTATTCGATATTCGTCCTATGTTGTGATAAAGAGCAGCCGTCCCTGCTAGGTGATCGTCCTTCACCTTTGATGACCGTCCTTCATCAATATTTCATTTATTCTCTAAATCGATGGCTATCCCCGTCGTTGTTTACTTTACTTTGCAAACCTGATGGCTGTCCCCATCATTACCTTTGTTTTAATCCCTAGAGAACCCCGTTTCTTTACTTGATGGCCGTCCCCGTCATGATCTCTTTACTTCCCCAGCATGTCGGTCGTCCCCGTCATTGCTTTATCCCCAGCAGTCGTCCTCTGCTCAATAGTCGTCCTCCATCACCCGCATTTTATAATCATACTATACTTTCTTTTACAATTTATATCCCTTTTCTTCTTCTCCCCAGTCAGTGCAAATTTTGGACTGTCTTTGGTATTCAACCACAAGTTATCTTGTTTGTCTGTTAAGCCCGTCGCTTACATCCTGCACAGCTAACTCATGTTTGAATAGGGGCAGCTGTAAACACCCCAAATTTTCCCCCACTCAAATCACACCATGGCTTGTGATCTTTCATGTTTTCATAAGTTTAAGCCTATCATCTCATATTACATTTTTGTTTCACTACATTAGTTCAAGTTCATCTGCATCTAGGGTTTGTGATCTGAGCAATCCAAGGATCCATCTGAGCCACTCCAAAGGTCTCCAATCATTCCAAGAGGGTCCATATGTGTTCTATCATCATATTATACCCCTCAAAGATCAAGGAAGTCAAGAAATCACAAGAACTTGGGAAGCATGGAAGCAGAGCTAGGGTTTCACTACACTGATGACCTGAAATTAGGGTTTTGGTTTCAGAGGCCATAACTCCAATTTTTTTTGGTAATTCTTGTTTCTAATAGTCTCAATATGTTATAAGGATCACATGTACCAAGTTTGATGAAGAAATTCATTGTGGAAGTCATTTGTTCACTGGGTAACTTCTTGAGCAAGTTAAGTCAAAATCAGGGCACCTGAGGCCCCCAACAATGGAACCAAAGTGGATTTTTCATCAAATTGAAGTTATATGATCTTTATTTGATCATTGAAGTGCTTGGGAGTTCACAAAATTGAATAAATTTGAGCTAAACCAAAAGTTGCCAAAAATGGAAATGACTTGTAATGGAAACTTTCCATTTTGGGAAAGTTTTTCAACCTCCTCTTTCTCAACCAAAAATTGCTTCAAATGAAAAATTGTTGGTCATGAAAGTTGTAGATTGGATCATTCCCTTTTCAAAAAGTACAAGAACAAGTTCTAATTCATTATGGAACTCAAGTTATGGCCTTGCAAAGTTGGCAAAAATCACATAATTTTCACATTCATGCCAAAGGGGATTTTTAGCAATTTCACATACCAAGCCCTTTTGTGACCTCTAATCACTCTCTAAGCATCATAGCAACATAATAAAATGCATTGTGACCAAAATTGCCCAAAGAATCAATCTATTTCTTGCCTTGAACTTCAAGAAATTCAAAAAGGGCCAAAGTTCTTCAAATTTGAAAAAAGGCATGAATCTTCTCATACACTTGCTGCAGCACCCCAAAACATTTTCCATGGCTCTCCTTGATCAATGCTGAGCCAGGACATGCCAAAGAACAGCTGCAACATGAGCCCATACCTCAAGTACACAATTTGTTGACTTTTTGCAAGAGGACCCATACCAATCAGTTGCAGCCACAACCACTCTCTGGCCAATAGGGTTATGTTATGTGGACAAAAAGCAAGCCAATGCATAACACACACAAGCCTGAATCAGTTCATACACCAAGTTTCACAAAATCATCCTCAAGCTTCAAACTTTCAAAACTCTCTGTCCAACCACTCAAACTTCAAACAAACTTCACCATTCAACTCACCATCATCATTAGAACATTTCCCAACCATCAAACAAGCCTGAAAGCCAGCCAAACAAAAACACGATTTCAGACCAGTTGAAGTGCAACCACTAAATCCAGTCATTCTAAACTTCATCCAAGCACTACAACATCATCAGGGGGTCAAGTAAAGAGGATTTGCACAAAAGAAGAAGTCCAAAAGCTCCAGAAGTGAAAGCTTCAGTTCAGGTAGCCACCCTCAAACTTTTTTCCAGAACTTACATTTCTTGTTTCTAAATGAATCTATGAGTTCTCCTGATCACCATGATGTAGTTTGTTTTGAAAATGGTTGAGTTTCGTGCATGTACTGAGCTTCTGAAATTTTTGATGTGTTTTCCGTTTTGCTTTGATTCATGTTCTTGATGATAAATAAATGAATTTTGTTGGTTGATTCTTGTTTGGAGTGATGTGAGGATCATTTCTGGAGAGTTTGAGAGCTTGGGGTTGTGTTTTGAGTGAGATAGCATGTTTGGCTAGCCGGAGAAGATGACCGGAGCTAGCTCCGGTCATCTGAAAGTGATTAGAACCCTAATTAGGATTTAGTGGCTCAGTTTGAATGTCAGCCCTAGGATTTGGTTTCGCGCGCGTGTGGACGGTTCAGATCACTTCACTTAAGTTTAATTATTGATTAATTAAGTTAATAAAATAATTTAGCCATATTCAATCCCAGCCCCACATCTGCGCGCGCAGTCAAGGCAAGTTCAAATCCAGACCCTTAGATCAGTTGACTTCCCCTTATTTCAATTTGTATTTCATTTAAATCCTATTTTCTTTACCATTTTATTTAAAATACTTTAAAAAATCATAAAAAAATTTCCTTCTGCATTTAAATTTCAAATATTTTTCTTCACCCAAAAACATTTTTATTTTTATTTTTTGCATTAGAAAATCATTTTAAAAATATTTAAATGTTTATTTTAATTAATTAATGGAAATTAATTAATTAAAATACCATTTAGGTTTCCAAAAATCACAAAAAAATTCACATTGCATCTTAGGACATTTAGAAACATTGTCAAACCATTCATACAAATTTATTTTTGTTTTGATCCAACTTTGACATTTTTCTTGAATTTAGGGTTCATAAAATTCCCTTTTTTAGAACCCTAACTTTGAAAATTCTTTTCTGCCTAACCATGAAGGGGTTGACAATGATTCTTTTTGCATTGTTTTCCATATAGCATGTAGTTTCTAGGATATTTTTGTCATGAATTTATCTTGCATTTTCAAATTGATTTTCATTTTTCTTCTTAAGGTACCCAAAAACCCTAGTTAACTTAGAAAAATCACAACTTTCTTTAGGTTAAGAGTTAGACCTTCTCCTTTGGGGTGTGATACCATATGGGGTTAGGGTTGCTTGGAGTTCATTTGCAATTTTTTATCATGTGATTTGCTTCTATTTTGGTCATTTGCATCTCATCCTTTCATGTAACCCTAATCTAGCATCCATACTTGCATCTTACATTGCATTACATGAACATATGAACTTGCTATGATATTCTAAGCACTTGTATGCCATCTTAGACATATTAAGACATTGCTTGAACATTGCTTGGTCATTTCTTCATACATTTGCTATGATTTGCATCCATTTCATTTCATAAACATACATGTGTTTTCATACTTCAAAGCATGCCTCATTTGCATCCAATATCTTGTATGAACATTCATAGCACTTGTCATGCCTTTGCATCATGTAATAGCACCATTTTCATCATGTGTTTGCTTCTGGTTTTGGTTTTTACCTTTGCATATTCTTCATTTCATTTCTTTTCTTTCCTTATGCTAACATTTTCAGGTGGTAAGTTAACTTGAGAAGTGAATTTGACTTCACTTCTCATTTCTCTTCATCTTCTTCATATGCATCCTTGCTTCATTTTCATTTGTCTTAGAGTGTGCTTGCTCATTCATGTTCATCTCTCACTTTCTTTCTCTAAGTCACTTATCTTCTTCAATGAAGTAAGTAACTTATCCCTCTGCTTCTCCTCCTTTCATCTGCTTCTTCCATTGGTGGCTTCTCTAAAGATCTTTTTCAAGCCTTGCAAACCATAGGAACATCCAAGCATGACAATAATTAGGGTTGTGATTAGTTCCCCTTTAGCTTTTACCTTTGAGTCTTCTTTGTGTCTCTCTTCTCACCTCATCATTAGAGACTAAACCTTTAATGTTTTAAGACTTTGTGATTAGGATTATGCCTGCATCCTTCTCTTAGGATGGAGTATATAACTTTAATCCTAAATGTTAAACCCTTAATTTGTTTAAATCTCTTAATCAATCCATCTTAATAATTACCAAGACATTAACTTGTAACTTGGGCCATACATTAGGGTTCTAATTCTTCCTTTGTTGGTTAAGAAGGACTAACCCTAGTGTTTAATGGACAAGTCCCCCCTCAAGTTGTCTTACAAACTTAAAACTCACTTCTTAATCTCATCTCTAATTAAAATCCATGTAATAAAGGTTTGTTTTGTCATGAGGTTAATCCCTAATCACGAATTAAGTTGAGGTATCTTCCTCAGCTTAAGTGTGCTCATCTATTATCCTTCTATTAGGATGGTGTAATGGGTTCACTAATCCTTGATTATGGCTTAAACTCATTACTTAACACTAAACAAAAACTCAAAAACATCTAAATAATCACAAGTAGGTTAATGATCTTAATCCTACATCATCATGGTAATTAAGTTGAGATGTTTATCTCATACTTAAGGTATTCTCATTATCCCTGATCAAAGGGAGGATATGATGAGTTTGCTAACCCTTGGTTTAGGCTTAAGCTCATTAACTTATGACAAACACCAAAAACAAATAAAAGACTGAAAACATCAAAAACAAACAATAATCGTCTCCTCTGGGATTCTTTCCTCATCATCTTCACTCACAAACGAGAACTTGCTTCTTCCGTCTAATGCAAAACAGTTAGCACTCGAGCCAGACGAGTCATACACTTGAGCATAGACAAGCAAGCAGTTCATCAGTTAATTTATCTTTCAGTCTCTTTGAGTCGAACTACGGTGTTCTGACTTCCTCATTGCACGAGAGGATACGTAGGCATAACTTAACTGTTATCGAACAAAAGTCTTTGTGTCTTCCCTCTCTTTCAGCATTCTTTTTAAGCCTCATTCCTGAGCACCTCACTTCATTTTCTTGCACTGACACTTGTATATTCTTTTCCAACGTTTGCACACAGATAGCACATACACCTACCCCTTTAAACACAATATTTTAAGCGTGGATCCCGTCGAGTACGACAGACAATCTGGGTGCTAATACCTTCCCAGGTTATAACCAACCCCCTTTCTCAGTTTCTCTGGTTCGCAACCGTCTTATCCATCTTTTTCTAGGTTTATGCAGCATTCCCTTTCCTTCGGGATAAAAATGCCTAGCTGGCGACTCTATTCAATTCATTTCATTTCTCCTCTCGCCGACTGTTCGCGCTTGTACCGGGATGCAAATCTTCGGGAGCGACAACTAGGCATTGAAAAGAGGTTCTATAAGACAAGGGGTTTCATCTAGGTTATAGGTTATTTAGTCAAAAGTTGACATCAAGGGGCTCCATAGGGGTTTTATCAGATAATTCAATGAAAGTTGATCGCCAAGGGGTTTATCAGGGTTTATTAAAGCAGTTCAAGTTGGAATTTCTATACGGGGTTCTATCAGGGGTTTACCTGATTAAATTTAGGTTTACAAGAATTCTACAGGGATATGGGAGTGACCAGAGCACTAGGATTTGATCTGCTCCAAGGCTATGGGTTGTTTTCATCAAAATTTGGGGTCCTCTTATATTTAATCGCCTCCTCCTCAGAAGGAGGAAGGCTTGTCGACATCATCCGTTCGAGTCAAAGTCGATTAAATTGGGACCGCTGTCGTACCCTAAATTTTGACCTGGGATTTTTGTCTGTCTAAAAAGTCAAAGAGGGATTCTTTTGATTCTTTTGACCTTTTAGACTAATTTTTTAAATTTTATTGAATTTTTTTATCTAATGACTATTTATTTTAAAGGGTTGATTCAAGGGTTACCAAATTATAAATTTTTTATCATAATTATAATGGGGTTTTATTTTATTATTAAAAGGGTTGATTCAAGGGTTACCAAATTATAAATTTTTATTCATAATTATAATGGGGTTTTATTTTATTATTAAAGGAAATATATGGTTTTATTAATAATATTGCTACTAATATTATTAATATAGGGTTTTATTACATTATAATTAATACAGGGTCTATTAAGATAATTAGGTGGTATTATTAAATAGGGGTTGCATTTATCTTATTTTTAATAATGATATTTGAATTTATTAATAAGGGTTTTGTTTTATTTTTAAATAAAAGGGTGTATTTGGGTTTAATAGTAATATTATTACTAATATTATTATTAGAACTATTATTTTGGTTTTAATATATTACTAATATTATAATATTATAAGAAGGGTGTGTGTGTCCCAATTATAGTTTTATTAAATTTTAAAATAAGTAAGGGGTTATCTTATCTTATTATATATTATTATTAATATTATGTATTAATATTTATATTATTATTATCTTTATAAAGTCAACTTTTATTGACTCAAAACTAACAAATTTTGTGTAGACTATGGAAGATTAAATTGGATCAAATCAAATCCAAAATCAAGCCAAAGTTAAGACAAAAGTTAAAGGAAATAGAAAACAAAATCAATTAAATTCAAAATAAATCTCATCTTCTTCACTTTTAATATTTTATTTGTTTTTCCTTTACTATTAACTTTTTTTTTTATTTTCATATAAAAATCATTAAAATATCATTTTTTTATCATTTAAACTTAATTTTTGTATTTATTTTTTTGGGTTTTTTTTAATTATAAATTTTCACTTTTTTCACTTTTTTAAAAAAAATACCCAAAAAATTATAAAAATAAAAATATTGGAAAAGATTTTGTGCATGGTATTATAATCATCAAATATAATCATAAAATCAAAATCAATTAAAATTGATTTTTTGGGCTCTTAATTATATTTGATCCAATTGATATAATTTTCAACCCTAATTTTCACCTATAACTACCACATGCTTTCCAACTTTTGGGTCCACCCACTATTCACATAAAAAAAATTAAAATTGTTATTCTTCACATAATAGAACAAGAACGCGAGAAATAGGAGGGAGATCGGGGAGAAAAGGAACATGCAAAGGGTGGAGGAAGGAAGCAATAGCTTCAGTGTGTCACAACACTCCAGGTTGGTACCGTCAAAATTATTGATTAAATAATTGTATATATTTATCCTTTAATTCTTGTGTAAGAAAAATATACACGTATTGTGTTGTTTGATTTTGGTTGCCTACTGTTTATTATATGGTTTAGTCATCACTTATTTTTATAACAAATAGACTTTGTTATAAAAATATAAATAAAATACATGGATAATGAAACTAACAAAACACCAAAATATCTGATACGCTAATATTATATGTTTTTACCACCTGGGTTTTTTATTAATTAATTAAAGTAATTACTTATTTTAATTATTGGGAAACAATTTTGATAATTTAAAAATTACTACTTTATTATTTTTAGGGTTTTATTATAAAAAGGTATTTAATTTCATTGAATAAATGATTTATTTAAGAAAATTAAAAATAAATAATAAATCAGGGTTTAGGTAAATTCTGGTTTTTTTGGGATTAAATATTTTTTGGGTATTTTAAAATAATAGTACTCATGTCTATTTTAAAAAATATATATATTTAAGCATAAGTTTTAAGAAATTTATTTAAGTTAAATCTTATTTTGATTTTGATGATTAAAACATGTTTTCTTTTGGGAATAAATTTGGGATTGAAAACTCTAATCTTTATTTTTAATTTTATTTTGGGATTAAAATATTATTTTGGGATTAAAGCATTGTTCATTTGAGATTAAGTTATTAAAATAGGATTTTTGGGATTTAAAAAAATGTTTAATTTATCTATGGGATTGATTTGTCATAAGGGATTTTACTTTGAGATACAATAGAAGTGAGGGTGCCTAACACCTTCCTCTCATTTAACAGACTTTCGAACCAAAGGTTTCTACCCAAGGAATTTAGGTTTATCACTATTTTTAACTTTAAAATAGGATGGAGACTCTTAAATTTTTAATTCGACCGCGACATTGAGAATTTCATATTTCGACCATACTTCACCGTCTTCTTTCCATTGAAAAGGATTATACTAACTCTGAACAGTAAAAATCAAAACTTGGAGTTCGTAAGTAATTCATCATCATGTTGTCTCTTTTCCTTTCTTATTTTTCTCTTATTAGATGACGCTTGGCAACACCAATTAGAAAATGAATTTCATTTATTTTATCCCCTTTACCTCTAAACCTAAATTCTTTTTATTGGTAATCAACAGTTTCATCTTAGCACTCATAAAGGATAAGCATCAACATTGTCGATTTCAACAATTTCGTCTTAATACTCAAAGGGAAGGACGGACATCAACGTTGTCGATTTCAGAATAGGCTAGGTGAGGGATAAAATTTATGTTATTTATTTTACATTAAAGGCGGAATCGATCAAATCTAGTGTGATCGCCTCTGCACTTTTATGCAACTATAGTGATTATGATTTTCCTAAAATTTAAAATCATATGTATTGATGTTAATCGAGTTTAAGATCTTATCGGAATGAATATAATTGTGTGTGTAAATAGTATTATCAAAAATATTTTCCCCCCAAATGTAAATTTATATAAGGTAATACTTTTTCTAAAATGTTATGTAAATAATTTATATGTATTTTTACAATATAATAGTTTTTAAGATTCTACTCTAAAATTTCTAGTTATCCTCTCTCCCTTGGATCATAACTCCAACACAATCTCAATAATTTATCTAATTGATAATTGATGGTTTGATTGACTCAATGTGTGATTGAGTATTGGAAATGAGGTTTTGGGAGATGTAATTGTTAGGTTAAAGTGTTAGTGGTTAGTTCCACATCAATTTTGAATGTCTAAAAAGAAGAATGTACAAGAGAAGTTCATAAATATATCTAATACCTTATGATTTTGGATAGATATTTTGGATAGATATGTGGTGTCTCCCTATTTTTAAATTATGGAGCATTGTACTGTTGTTTTTTCTCTCTGTGTTTCCCCATACTCAATATGGTATCCTCCTACAAAATTGGGACAGTCGCACTTGTAAGAGAGATTGTTGAGTTCAAGTATGGGGAGTTAAGTACCATACAGACTATGAATGTGAAATATATTGGATATCTAAGAAAGGTGGTGCATATACCTATGATCTTAAGGCTTGAAGTGGAATTGTGGGGTCTCTCAATTTCTCTATCTCTCTTGTGGTTTCATAAGGCTTTTACCCACTTCCACTCTCAACACATCTTCAAACTATCAAACAAGTGGTGTCAAATCATTTGTTTGGCTTACTGGGGGAGAAATAATAGATCATGTTATATAATGTAGAAACTAACACATAAGAAAGGATTGTTGATTTCAAGTGTGTCTGGTTAATTCCTATCGACTATGATTGGATACAATATGAGATGTATAATAGAGTAGACTCATACAAGAAATGCCTTAAAATTTTGAATGGAGATATGGATTGAGCAGTATAACATTGTTTCTTTAGTCCTTATGTCACTACAATATTGGAAGGACTAAATTTAATTAGTTTAGATATTATAAAGATTAATTTCAATATAAACGAATTATGCAAGATCTAAAACAAAAGATCACTTACCAATAAAAATAAATAACAAATATTTTGTAAGGAATAGAAAAATTGTTTACTGACAAGGATCAAAGACATATTTAAACCACTTATATATATATATATATATATATATATATATATATATATATATATATATATATATAAATTCATCTAACAAATGTTTTATTTGTTATTTTTATCAATAGTGAAAGTGTCACTTCAAGGAAGAATAGCCATGGAGCAACAACATGTTGAAGGAGAAGCGGATAACGATGGTATAATTTTGACTTTTCGATGGAATGCTAGCAGACGTGTTTATGAAATGTATCGTCATAGGAGAGGTGACAACAACCAACCTCCTTTTCTTAATGAGGATTGGGACATGCGCATTTATACTCGAGATGACCAAATGATTTTTCATGAAAATGACAACAACCAGAGGGTGAGAAGAATTAGGATTGGAGAAGGAGAGTCTAGCTCTGGAAACAACATTACTTGCACCATATGTCTTGAAGAATTTCTTGTTGGGTTAGAAGTGATACAGTTGCCAAGACCTTGTTGTCATGTTTATCATGAAGATTGTATAGCAAGGTGGCTCCGCAACTCTAACACATGCCCATTGTGTCGTAGGCCTGTTTCGTAAGGTTTTCTCTGTGCATGTATAAACTTCTTATTCCATAAAATTATAGACTTACTTTTATTTATGCAAAAATGAATTGGTTGACTATTAGAAATACTTATTAGTTCTATGTAATAAATTGTTGTTTTTATTTTGTTTGTGAATTATGGTCGGGAAAATGGTGTTAGATATAAGTTATCTAATCATGATATGTGATTATCAGTTTCAATGGATAGGTAAATTATGGATTATTCAAAGTGATTAGGTATGCCAGTAAATTTTGCTTGTTGATAGACAACACATTGTGAAAATTATCAGAAAAGTTATCTTTAAAATTAGATTTAGATTTCAAGAGTCCATGCCTATTAAACCCCATTATAAATTCTTTTTGGAAACCATGTTCATGAAAAAATCAAAATAATAGTGCAATTTTGTTGAAGCTCTACTATATTATTTTTACAATTCAAAAACTATAGTGTTTGGTCTAGATTTTGTCAAATATATGGAATAATCGAAAATCTGCATAAGTAGATATTGTTGATACTAAATTTGAATACATTGGTACCAAATTAACTCTTCCATGACCAATGTCTAGTCAAAATAATTTCTTCCTTATAGACCCTCCAAGTATGTGTCAAGTTAGGCAATGGAGTTTATTCACTATCCCCAAAATGTGGGTAGTATATAAACCATGACATAATGTTTTTGTGACCACATGCTCTTGCACTTAGACTTTTTTTTCTAAATATACATTTGACAAGAAATTTTAAGTCATAACATCCACAAGATCATGAATAGGAGTTGCATTATAGGGTGAAATATTGCAGGGTTTATAAAGAAAGATGACTATAAAATACATTCTCTATTTGTGCTTTCAAAACCTAATTAGTAATTGGATTAATACCTTTTTTCATGTATCATTTATTTGGGTTTATTTTAGTACAATTTTTTTTATAAAAAAAAACCATCTGTGTTCCTAAGCTTTTCAAAATATATTATATTTGTCCTTTCCATTCAAGTGTAATTAATATCGTCAATCTTTGTTGACGTGTTACATTCAACTTTGTGACCGATTTGGCGATGAATAAATCCATCATTAAAAGATGATTTATATATTATGAATATCTTCTTCATTTTCTTCATCAAATTTAAAAAAATCAAACACCTAATAATATTGCATAATTTGAACTCATATATATTTCAAAATGACCCACCTCACCCTAACCCGGGTATGCATTTTATGGTGACACATCTCATCCACATTTTATCTCCTCCTACTCTCTGAAACCTCTTATTTCTTTCATTTTTATTCCTTCATCCTTGTTGTGAGCTATTGGAACAAATTCTAGGTTTAGCATGTCGTCGAAGTTCGCTCACATGTTGTTGTTTAATTGGGCCTTGTGTTATGGATCCAATTGTTTAAGTTAGCTTGTACCCTAAGTTAGCTTGTAATGAGTAATTGTTAAAAAGCCCATTAGGTTAGTGTGTTAGTTTTCTTATAAATAACATACTAGTCTCTCATATTTAGAACAAGGTAAAATAGGAACATAAAACCCTAATTCAAAAGTGAGAGAGGTTATTAGTTATTCTTGTATACTTGTAATCTTGTTTCAAGAGAAAGGAAAGAATAAGCAGTTTATAACCAATCATTTTATCTGTGGTTACCCTAAACCCTAACCCTTGTGGTTTCCTAACTGATCAAGGAACCAATTATATTTTGTTTCTAAGGTATCTGATTTACAACAAATTGTTGCGGTGTGCGTGGAGAAGATGCCTTCAACAAAGTATGAGATTGAAAAGTTCACCGGACTGAACGATTTCGGCCTTCAACAAATGTTGCATGCATGAAACTGTTTGCGAAGACAAAATTATGGCACATAAGATCGGGCCATGTAAGCGAGAGAGGCCTGGTCGGACAGGGGAAATAGAACCTGCTAGGTGGTAATAAAGTCGAGAAGTTGGAGTTTTGTGAACCTTGTGTATTCGGAAAAATCTTGTTGGGTGAAGTTTAACAAAGGTAAACAAAGAACACATGGATCCCTTGATTACATCCATGTTGATCTTTAGGGGCCTATAAGGAATCATTCACATTTAGGTGCAAGATATTTTCTATCCATAGTTGATGATTATTCCAGAAAGTTATAGGTATTCATTCAGAAGATGAAGGATGAAACTTTTGAGAATTTCAAGAGTTGGAAGGTTCTGGTTGAAACTCAAACTGGCAGAAAGGTCAAGAGGTTGAGAACTGATAATGGCCTTGAATTCTGCAATGAAGCTTTCGAAAGTTATTATGTCGAGTATGGGAGTCCAAGGAATAAGACTATAGTAGGTACTCCATAACAAAATGGTCTAGCTGAGAGATTCAATCGAACAATCCTCGAAAGGGTTATATGCATGTTGGTTAGAGTTGGATTGAAGAAGGTGTTTTGGGCTGAGGTTGTTTCGACAACAACATATCTGATAAATAGATTTCCTTCGACTGTGTTAGATATGAAGACAGCTGAAGAGGTTTGTTCGGGACATCCACCAGATCTCGACAAACTGAGAGTATTTGGTTGTTTAGCCTATGCTCACATTAGGAAAGACAAGGTCGAATCTAGAGCTCTGAAATGCATGTTCGTGGGATACCCTAAAGGATTCAAGGCATATAGGCTATAGTGCCTAGATCCATGTCACATGAGGTGTATCACCAGTCGAGATGTACTTTTCAACGAAGCTGAGATGGATTTCAAGAAAACTGATGACATTGTCGAAGAGTTTGAACAGGGAGAAATTCCTGTTGAGGTGGAGCATAGTGATGCTGAATTGCATGACCCAGATAAAGTAGAAGAAGTAGAAACTGTTGTCGAAGATGAGGAGACTAATAATGACTACCTGCTGGCAAGAGACATGTCGAGAAGAGTCATCAAGCCACCTGAAAGACTTGGGTATGCATATCTTATAGCTTATGCCTTAATCTCTGCAAGTGAGGTTCTAGACGAATATCCTAGAGACTATATGGAAGTTATGAGGAGTCGAAATAAGACTTAATGAATGAAGGTCATGAATGATGAGATGAAATCTCTTCATGATAACAACACATGGAACTGATCGAGAAACCTGCTATATCCAGGTTAGTCAGTTGTAAATGGATTTTCAATGTTAAGGAAGGAATCGAAAAAGTGGCATTGAAGAGATACAAGGCAAGGTTGGTTGCAAGGGAGTTCACTTAGAAAGAAGGTGTTGACTTCAATGATGTGTTATCTCTTGTTTTGAAGCACAAATCCATTCGAATGTTGCTTGCCATGGTGGCACAGTTCGACCTTGAACTAGAACAGATGGATGTCAAGACTACGTTCTTATATGGTGATCTTGATGAAACAATCATGATGAGGAAACCTGAAGGGTATGTCGAAGAGGGGAAAGAATAGTATGTGTGAAAACTGAAGATATCTTTATAAGTGATGAAATAATCTCCTCGATAGTGGAATAGGAAATTCGACAAGTTCATGGCATACATAAGTTTCATCAGAAGTCAGTTCGACCACTGTGTTTATTTCAGATTTTGACCGGGTGATTCATTTGTTATTTTGTTGCATATGTGGATGATATTATAATAGAAAACAACAATGTCAAATATGTAAAGAGGGTGAAGGTTGAACTTAATAAGGAGTTCGATATGAAGGATCTAGGAGCTGCATCTAGGATTCTTGGGATTGACATCTTGAGAGATAGAAAGCAATCGAGATTATGCTTATCTTAAGAGGCATACTTGAAGAAGATTCTTGATAAGTTTGGTATGTCGAATTCAAAGCCTGTTGTGACTCCAACAAACCCTCAATTCAAGTTGAGTATAGATTAGTGTCCTAATAATGATGTCAAAAGAGTTTATATGAATAGCATCCCATATGCTAATATAATAGGCTCTTTGATATATGTTATGGTATGTACTAGACCCAACATAACATATGCAGTAAGTCTTGTAAGAAGGTACATGTCGAATCCTGGAAAGGCTCACAAGAAAGCATTGAAGTGGATTCAAAGGTATATAAATGGGTCTTTGAATAGAGTCTTAATTTATGGTGGAGCCTTGGGTGAATATAGTAAAGCATCAATCAAAGGATATGTCGACTCTGATTATGCAGGTTGTATGGATTCTATAAAATCTATTTATGGATATGTTTTCACTATGTTTGGCACAACAATTAGTTGGAAAGCAACACTTCAGAAGGTTGTTGCCTTATCAACCACTGAAGCGGAATATATCGCCTTAACTGAAGATGTAAAGGAAGCATTGTGGCTTGAATGTTTTACAAAAGAGTTGAAACTTCAAGGTCAAGGTATCACTGTTAATTGTGATAGTCAAAATGAAATAAACCTGTCGAAGAACTCAACCTATCCAGAGCGAACCAAGCACATTGATGTGAGGCTGCATTTCGTCAAAGGGGTAATCGAGCATGGAGAAGTCCAAGTGAAGAAGGTTTCGACATATCATAATGTTGCTGATATTGTAACATCCCAATTTTTACAATTATTTATTTATTTATATTAATTGATCAATTGAGTGATTTTGTGAATAAATGATTTAATTAATTTATTTGAAATAATTGAATTATGTGATTTATTTGATTTATTGGAAATAATTTAATTATTTGATTAAATTAAATAATTTAATTTATTAGATTTATTTTATTTAGTGTAATGAAATATATCTTAGTAAGAAAAATTGATTGGGCCTAAAAGAGTGTGTGATTAGAAAGTAAGTGAGTGAGTTAAAAAGTCCAATAGAAATTATAAAGGTTATGTCTTGTTAGGGTTAAAAGATATAGAATAGAAAAGAGAAAAGTGGCTAGTAGAGAGGATTGGAGAAGAAGAGGGAAAAACTCAAAGAGAAGAAGAAGCTCTATAAATTCAAGAAAATCCAAGGTAAGGGTGGGTTTTCATTAAATTATTTGGGATTGTTGGTTAATATATAATGGGTAGAAATATGGTTAGGTAAAACCCAATTTTTTATTTATGATTTTGATGAATTTAGGTTTTACTAATAAACTTTGATTGGTGATGAAATGTGGTGTTTGTGATTGATATATTTGTATATTTTAGAGATCCAATGTGAAATGAAATTTAAACTGAAATTCGTAATCTGTGGTTTACAATAGCACATACTGCATCTGCTACCTAACCAAAAGAAAAAGAAATTGATCTCATATATCCTTTGAAAATACATACATCATGGTTATTTAGTTCTTTTCCCTACTTCCCATGTCTCAGTAATAATTACATAACATTAATGAGGATATAAAAAGATGATGATATATTTATAGATGGCACATGGTGATGGGTGATGTATAGATGTCGCAGGGAATAAAGTGGGTGAGTTAAATCCATAAGCCCTGTAGAAATGTGAAATATATATATAACATTTAAAGAGAATATAAAAAGATGAGGATATATATAAAGTCAATTGTTGTACCAATTAATTAATAGAAATGAGAATTAACTAGAATTATTTCCAATGCTATATATCTGCAACAACACATGAACCAAGTGGATAAAGTAGAAAAATAATAGTGCCCTGTTTTCCTTTTTTTTATATAGTCAGCTTGGCACATAGTAAGTAGTCATATATATAAGGAACAAGAGTATTGACTTTATGCGCATGTATTAGAGAGTGGAGGTGCATGAATTACAATACTACATACCAAGTGACATGTAGAGCTAGTAGATGAATGGAAATATATATATATATATATATATATATATATATATATATATATATATATATATATATATATATGGATTGTAAGTCAAAAACAAGATATTTCCAAGTAGATGTTTGGAAAAACAGAGAAGATGATTGTAGTCCCATGATGCTTATATATACGCATTTATTGATAGCTGAAACATTGCAGAAACATTTTTTTTTATATATATAGTAGAGAAGTAAGGCCACTTTATGGGACTTAGGTGATATGAGAATAATATATGTGTATAATACTGAGCCACTTGATGATAATATATGGAGTACCCTATTGTCATAGTTTGTTTAATTAGTAAAGTGTCACTATAAAGGTGATATATATTGGTAAGTAGAATAATACATGATGAATAATATATTATTAATTGATAAAGTAGTACATAAGGGATTGGTGGTTAATGATAGTAATTGGGCATATAAATTAAGATGATCATATATTACTGAACCAACCAAATTTTCCACATGATGATGAGAGGCGCATGATTCACCCTTAATTATCCAAATTTTGAGCCATGTAGTAGAAAAGGTGAAGAATTAGAAACCACATACTTATTCATAAATTATTAATATGCATTTGATAGACACATGTATATTGCAGGAAATTAATAAAGAAAATGACCACTTGTTGGTAGCTACTGGCATTTTCTACAAAATGAGATAATTATATTTATATAATAATAATAATAATAATAATAATAGAATAAGCCATTTAATTTGTATAGTGAATCACTTGAAAACTACCACCTGTTGATACATATCTTAAGGATATTTATTTCACAATTTCTTTACTGTAGGATAATTGAACAATAGTTAATATAGAATATTAAATAAATTAATTTGGATAGTAAAGATCTATTTAATATTAATATTGCTATTAGATATTAAATACTTGTTGAATGTTGAATATCTATTGAATATTGAATTTAATTATTGGTGAGAGATCAATTATTCAATATTTAATCGGTACTGCATGTGTTGCGAATCGAGATTGAGTCATGTTCATATCTTGCGTATTGTTTGGTAAATGTCGTGACAATATTGGAATGATGGATATTGTGATTTTTGAAAATATTTGTGTATGTGCAATTGTGTGGTAATTCATATGTGATGAATTATTGAAGATATGCATGGATATTAAGATTAGAGAACGGTCTTAATTGCATATGGTGATTGTAATTGTACATGCATCATTTGTGTCAAGAGGCAAGGTTTGCTAGTTCCATGGGAGCTAGTGACTTGTCCCAAACCTAGAGGACGGGTTTGAAAGCTTAGAGGACGGGCTTTTGGTTTGTTATCGGTCTAGAGGACGGACCCGGTTTAAATGTAAAAACCGAAAAATGATAATAAGAGATTGGTACCACATGCATGAGTTGCATTTGAGTCTTGCATTGAGTTTTATTGTGTCTATGGTTACAATGTGAGATTATATGTGTTATGTGAATTGTTGAATTGGTGAATTATGGATTTGTGAGTGTGTACTTGTTAATAATATGACTACTTGAGTGATATTATGTTGATGAAACTTTTGAAGTGTGAGAATAATTGTGATTATGCTTGTACACCTTAAATTATATATTATCTTATGATTTCAGTAATTATGTGAATTCTCACCCTTTTGTTGGAATGATGTTTTATACGACATCGCTCAGGTACTGAAGATTAGAGTTGCTTCTAGCAAGAGAGTAGCTGATGGAGTAACCTATTTTAGTTTCATATTTATTTTGGGTCGAGTCGTGCTCTGATCATGTAACACTGGGAATGTTTGATTCATGTCTTAAGAGATACAATTATATACTCTATCTATTTTGTTAATTGAATTTGAATTTTATGGTGAAGTGGCTTTTATGCCAAGTTGATTTAATGAATGAAGTTTATTTGAGACTTGAATGTCATGAGATTCTTAATGAAAGTGATCCGCTGCTACATGCTAATGTGAAAGTATATGAAAGCATGAATTTATTTCAAGCGTTATTGAGTATGACAGGTGTATGTGTGATATTTTGAATTATGTGTGACATCCTTCTTTGATATGCATGATAATTACTCTGATTATTTATATATTTTCCGTGGGGTTTAGAAGGGTGTTACATTAGTGGTATCAGAGCAAAGTCGGTCAGTTGACCAAGTTGTCTGTGTGTTTATTTTGTGTTCCAGTATCGGTATTGTTGTTCTAATGAGGATTTTATTGTGGAATCAAGAACAATGGCTGCGGGTAGGAATAATAGAGCACTTGCTGAAGCTTTGACATTGTTGGCTGAAGCGATTGGGCAGATTCCTCAAGTCAATGTGAATGTTGTGAATAACAATGATGATGAGTTTCGTGCTTTGGGAAAGTTTCAGAGGAACAACCCACCAAAGTTCATGGGAAGGCATGAACCCGACAAAGCACAAGAATGGTTGGATGCAATTGAAAAGATATTTCGAGTTATGAGTTGTTCAGATGCGCAGAAGGTGCAGTTTGGCACCCACATGCTTGAGAAGGAAGCTGAGCACTGGTGGGGTAACACTCGTAGAAGATTTGAAGAAGACGAAGTTGAGATTACTTGGGCTATTTTTAGAGAGGCATTTCTGGAGAAGTACTTTCCGGAAGATGTACGTGGAAAGAAGGAAATTGAGTTTCTTGAATTGAAGCAAGGTAACTTAACTGTGGCTGAGTATGCAGCAAGATTTGAAGAGTTGATTCAATTTTGTCCTCACTACAACACTACTAATGCTGAGAGATCCAAATGTCTTAAGTATGTGAATGGTTTGAGACCTGAAATCAAGCAAGCCATTGGTTATCAAGAGATTAGACGATATTCTGATTTGGTAAACAAGAGTAGGATCTATGATGAAGATAGTAGGGCTCAATCAGCTCACTACAAAAGTATGGGTGATAAGAAAGGAAAAGGCCAATTCAGAGGGAAACCGTATGTGACATCTGGTGACAAAGGGAAGCAGAAAGCTAGTTATGGAAAGAATTTGAGTGGGGGAGGAGCTTCCACTCCAGTGAGGTGTTATCAATGTGGTGTTGAAGGACATCGTGCTTCTGAATGCAGAAGTGTTGAGAAGAAATGTTTCAAGTGTGGCAAGCCTGGCCACAAGGCTTTAGAGTGCAGGAGTGGTGCGAGTGTGACTTGCTACAATTGTGGTGAGCAAGGGCATATTAGTACCAAGTGCGACAAACCAAAGAAGGCTCAAACGAAAGGGAAAGTGTTTGCTCTGTCTGGATCTGAAACGACTAGTGAAGATCGATTGATCAGAGGTACGTGCTTCATTAATGGTATACCTTTGATAGCTATAATTGATACTGGAGCTACACATTCTTTTATTTCTTTGGATTGTGTTAAAAGATTGAATCTTGAGTTGTCTGTTATGGGTGGTAGTATGGTTATTGATACTCCTGCTATGGGATCAGTAACTACCCCATATGTGTGTTTGAATTGCCCGTTGAGTATTTTTGGTAAAGACTTTGGCGTTGATTTAGTGTGTCTTAAATTAGATCAACTTGATGTTATTCTTGGCATGAATTGGTTGGAGTTCAACCATGTCTATATTAATTGTTTTGATAAGTCAGTTGTTTTTCTTAAACCTGAGGATGAAGGAGACTTATTTATGTCTGCCAAGCAAGTGAATGAGTTAGTGCAAGATGGTGCTGAGATGTTTATGTTGCTGGCAACTTTGGGTATTGAGGAAATTGGAGCAGTTGGTGATTTGCCAATTGTTTGTGATTTTCCAGAAGTTTTTCCTGATGAGATAAGTGATTTACCGCCGGAACGCGAGGTGGAGTTTACGATTGACTTAATTCCTGGAACTAGTCCGGTATCGATGGCTCCATATCGTATGTCCGCATCGGAGTTGAAAGAGTTGAAGAGTCAACTTGAAGACCTACTTGATAAGAGGTTTATTCGTCCGAGTGTATCACCATGGGGTGCACCTGTTTTGTTGGTTAAGAAGAAAGAAGGAACTATGAGGCTTTGTGTGGATTACCGACAATTGAACAAAGTGACTATCAAAAATAAGTGTCCACTTCCGAGAATTGATGATTTGATGGATCAGTTGGTTGGTGCAAGTATGTTCAGTAAGATTGATTTGAGATCTGGGTATCATCAGATTCGTGTGAAAGCTGAAGATATTCAGAAAACTGCTTTTCGGACGAGGTATGGTCATTATGAGTATTCTGTGATGCCATTTGGTGTAACTAATGCACCGGGTGTATTTATGGAGTACATGAATAGGATTTTCCATCCGTATTTGGACAAGTTTGTGGTTGTATTCATTGATGATATTTTGATTTATTCCAAGAGTGAAGAGGATCATGTTGAACATCTAAAGATTGTGTTATCTGTGTTGAAGGAGAAACAATTATATGCTAAACTTTCTAAGTGTGAGTTTTGGTTGAAGAAAGTGAGTTTCCTTGGTCATGTGATTTCAAGTAAAGGAATTGCAGTTGATCCGTCGAAGGTTGAAGCTGTATCGCAATGGGAAGCTCCAAAATCAGTTTTGGAGATTCGAAGTTTTCTTGGTTTGGCAGGTTATTATCGGAAATTTATTGAAGGATTTTCTAAGTTGTCTTTGCCATTGACGCATTTGACTAGAAAGGGTCAAACTTTTGTTTGGGATACAAAGTGTGAAGAAAGTTTCCAAGATCTTAAGAGAAGATTGACGACAACTCCTGTTTTGATTTTGCCAAATCCGGCAGAACCGTTTGTTGTGTATTGTGATGCTTCATTAATGGGTTTGGGAGGTGTATTGATGCAAAATCAGCAAGTTGTAGCTTATGCTTCAAGGCAACTTAAAGTGCATGAGAGAAATTATCCGACGCATGACTTAGAGTTAGCCGCTGTTGTGTTTGTGTTGAAGCTTTGGAGGCACTACTTGTTTGGATCGAGATTTGAAGTCTTTAGTGATCATAAGAGTTTGAAGTATCTCTTTGATCAGAAAGAATTGAATTCAAGGCAAAGAAGATGGTTGGAACTTCTGAAGGATTATGATTTTGGTTTGAATTACCATCCGGGTAAAGCAAATGTGGTAGCTGATGCATTGAGTCGGAAGTTTTTGCATATGTCGATGATGATGGTTAGAGAATTGGAAATGATTGAGCAATTTCGAGACATGAGTTTGGTTTGTGAGGAGACTTCTTATGGAGTTAAACTTGGTATGTTGAAGCTTACAAGTGGTATTCTTGAAGATATTCGAGAAGGTCAGAAATATGATTTAGGTTTGGTAGATCGTTTAACTTTGATCAATCAAGGCCGAGGAGGTGATTTCCGGATTGATGTGAATGGTATCATGAAGTGTCGTGATCGAGTTTGTGTTCCGGATATTGCAGAATTGAAGAAAAGTATTCTTGAAGAAGGTCATCGTAGTGGATTGAGTATTCATCCGGGTGCGACTAAGATGTATCAAGATTTGAGGAAAGTGTTTTGGTGGCCTTGTATGAAGAAGGATATTGCAGAGTTTATGTATTCTTGTTTGACTTGTCAGAAGTCAAAGATTGAGCATCAGAAACCGTCGGGTTTAATGAAACCATTAGCTATTCCTGAGTGGAAATGGGATAGCATATCTATGGATTTTGTATCTGGTTTACCTAGGACGCCGAGTAATTTTGAGGCTATTTGGGTTATTGTGGACAGGTTGACGAAATCTGCTCACTTTATTCCGATAAGGATGGATTACCCATTGGAGAAGTTAGCAAAGTTGTATATCGAGAGGATTGTGAGTTTGCATGGTATTCCGTCTAGCATTGTGTCGGATAGAGATCCAAGGTTCACATCATGATTTTGGGAGAGTTTACAAAGTGCTTTGGGTACTAAGTTGCGTTTGAGTTCTGCTTATCATCCGCAGACGGATGGTCAGACGGAGAGGACGATTCAATCACTTGAGGATCTTTTGAGAGCTTGTGTTTTGGAAAAGGGAGGAACTTGGGATAACTACTTATCTTTCTTTGAGTTTACTTACAATAACAGTTTCCATTCGAGTATTGGTATGGCACCGTTTGAAGCATTGTATGGTAGGAAGTGTAGGACGCCATTATGTTGGTATGAGGCTGGAGAGAGTGCGGTGGTTGGACCTGAGATAGTTCAACAAACTACAGATAAGATTAAGATGATTCAGGAGAAAATGAAGATTTCTCAAAGTCGTCAAAAGAGTTATCATGACAAGAGAAGGAAAGCACTTGAGTTCCAAGAGGGAGATCATGTGTTCCTTCGAGTTACTCCAACAACTGGTGTTGGTAGGGCGTTGAAGTCGCGTTAGTTGACACCGTGTTTTATTGGTCCTTATCAGATATTGCAGAGGATAGGATAGGTAGCCTATCATATTGCTTTGTCGCTGTCGCTTGCTAATCTCCATGACGTGTTCCATGTATCTCAGTTGAGGAAATACATTGCGGATCCGTCTCATATAGTCCAAGTAGATGATGTACAGGTGAGAGATAACCTGACTGTTGAGACATCACCTATGCGGATAGAAGATCGGGAGTTGAAGAAACTTCGAGGTAAAGAGATTGCTTTGGTGAAGGTCGTTTGGGGAGGACCAACTGGTGGAAATGTGACTTGGGAACTCGAGAGTCAGATGAAGGAGTCTTATCCCGAGTTATTCATTTGAGGTAATTTTCGAGGGCGAAAATCTTTTAAGTGGGGGAGAGTTGTAACATCCCAATTTTTACAATTATTTATTTATATTAATTGATCAATTGAGTGATTTTGTGAATAAATGATTTAATTAATTTATTTGAAATAATTGAATTATGTGATTTATTTGATTTATTGGAAATAATTTAATTATTTGATTAAATTAAATAATTTAATTTATTAGATTTATTTTATTTAGTGTAATGAAATATATCTTAGTAAGAAAAATTGATTGGGCCTAAAAGAGTGTGTGATTAGAAAGTAAGTGAGTGAGTTAAAAAGTCCAATAGAAATTATAAAGGTTATGTCTTGTTAGGGTTAAAAGATATAGAATAGAAAAGAGAAAAGTGGCTAGTAGAGAGGATTGGAGAAGAAGAGGGAAAAACTCAAAGAGAAGAAGAAGCTCTATAAATTCAAGAAAATCCAAGGTAAGGGTGGGTTTTCATTAAATTATTTGGGATTGTTGGTTAATATATAATGGGTAGAAATATGGTTAGGTAAAACCCAATTTTTTATTTATGATTTTGATGAATTTAGGTTTTACTAATAAACTTTGATTGGTGATGAAATGTGGTGTTTGTGATTGATATATTTGTATATTTTAGAGATCCAATGTGAAATGAAATTTAAACTGAAATTCGTAATCTGTGGTTTACAATAGCACATACTGCATCTGCTACCTAACCAAAAGAAAAAGAAATTGATCTCATATATCCTTTGAAAATACATACATCATGGTTATTTAGTTCTTTTCCCTACTTCCCATGTCTCAGTAATAATTACATAACATTAATGAGGATATAAAAAGATGATGATATATTTATAGATGGCACATGGTGATGGGTGATGTATAGATGTCGCAGGGAATAAAGTGGGTGAGTTAAATCCATAAGCCCTGTAGAAATGTGAAATATATATATAACATTTAAAGAGAATATAAAAAGATGAGGATATATATAAAGTCAATTGTTGTACCAATTAATTAATAGAAATGAGAATTAACTAGAATTATTTCCAATGCTATATATCTGCAACAACACATGAACCAAGTGGATAAAGTAGAAAAATAATAGTGCCCTGTTTTCCTTTTTTTTATATAGTCAGCTTGGCACATAGTAAGTAGTCATATATATAAGGAACATGAGTATTGACTTTATGCGCATGTATTAGAGAGTGGAGGTGCATGAATTACAATACTACATACCAAGTGACATGTAGAGCTAGTAGATGAATGGAATATATATATATATATATATATATATATATATATATATATATATATATATATATATATATATATATATATATATATATATATATATATATATATGGATTGTAAGTCAAAAACAAGATATTTCCAAGTAGATGTTTGGAAAAACAGAGAAGATGATTGTAGTCCCATGATGCTTATATATACGCATTTATTGATAGCTGAAACATTGCAGAAACATTTTTTTTTATATATATAGTAGAGAAGTAAGGCCACTTTATGGGACTTAGGTGATATGAGAATAATATATGTGTATAATACTGAGCCACTTGATGATAATATATGGAGTACCCTATTGTCATAGTTTGTTTAATTAGTAAAGTGTCACTATAAAGGTGATATATATTGGTAAGTAGAATAATACATGATGAATAATATATTATTAATTGATAAAGTAGTACATAAGGGATTGGTGGTTAATGATAGTAATTGGGCATATAAATTAAGATGATCATATATTACTGAACCAACCAAATTTTCCACATGATGATGAGAGGCGCATGATTCACCCTTAATTATCCAAATTTTGAGCCATGTAGTAGAAAAGGTGAAGAATTAGAAACCACATACTTATTCATAAATTATTAATATGCATTTGATAGACACATGTATATTGCAGGAAATTAATAAAGAAAATGACCACTTGTTGGTAGCTACTGGCATTTTCTACAAAATGAGATAATTATATTTATATAATAATAATAATAATAATAATAATAGAATAAGCCATTTAATTTGTATAGTGAATCACTTGAAAACTACCACCTGTTGATACATATCTTAAGGATATTTATTTCACAATTTCTTTACTGTAGGATAATTGAACAATAGTTAATATAGAATATTAAATAAATTAATTTGGATAGTAAAGATCTATTTAATATTAATATTGCTATTAGATATTAAATACTTGTTGAATGTTGAATATCTATTGAATATTGAATTTAATTATTGGTGAGAGATCAATTATTCAATATTTAATCGGTACTGCATGTGTTGCGAATCGAGATTGAGTCATGTTCATATCTTGCGTATTGTTTGGTAAATGTCGTGACAATATTGGAATGATGGATATTGTGATTTTTGAAAATATTTGTGTATGTGCAATTGTGTGGTAATTCATATGTGATGAATTATTGAAGATATGCATGGATATTAAGATTAGAGAACGGTCTTAATTGCATATGGTGATTGTAATTGTACATGCATCATTTGTGTCAAGAGGCAAGGTTTGCTAGTTCCATGGGAGCTAGTGACTTGTCCCAAACCTAGAGGACGGGTTTGAAAGCTTAGAGGATGGGCTTTTGGTTTGTTATCGGTCTAGAGGACGGACCCGGTTTAAATGTAAAAACCGAAAAATGATAATAAGAGATTGGTACCACATGCATGAGTTGCATTTGAGTCTTGCATTGAGTTTTATTGTGTCTATGGTTACAATGTGAGATTATATGTGTTATGTGAATTGTTGAATTGGTGAATTATGGATTTGTGAGTGTGTACTTGTTAATAATATGACTACTTGAGTGATATTATGTTGATGAAACTTTTGAAGTGTGAGAATAATTGTGATTATGCTTGTACACCTTAAATTATATATTATCTTATGATTTCAGTAATTATGTGAATTCTCACCCTTTTGTTGGAATGATGTTTTATACGACATCGCTCAGGTACTGAAGATTAGAGTTGCTTCTAGCAAGAGAGTAGCTGATGGAGTAACCTATTTTAGTTTCATATTTATTTTGGGTCGAGTCGTGCTCTGATCATGTAACACTGGGAATGTTTGATTCATGTCTTAAGAGATACAATTATATACTCTATCTATTTTGTTAATTGAATTTGAATTTTATGGTGAAGTGGCTTTTATGCCAAGTTGATTTAATGAATGAAGTTTATTTGAGACTTGAATGTCATGAGATTCTTAATGAAAGTGATCCGCTGCTACATGCTAATGTGAAAGTATATGAAAGCATGAATTTATTTCAAGCGTTATTGAGTATGACAGGTGTATGTGTGATATTTTGAATTATGTGTGACATCCTTCTTTGATATGCATGATAATTACTCTGATTATTTATATATTTTCCGTGGGGTTTAGAAGGGTGTTACATTAGTGGTATCAGAGCAAAGTCGGTCAGTTGACCAAGTTGTCTGTGTGTTTATTTTGTGTTCCAGTATCGGTATTGTTGTTCTAATGAGGATTTTATTGTGGAATCAAGAACAATGGCTGCGGGTAGGAATAATAGAGCACTTGCTGAAGCTTTGACATTGTTGGCTGAAGCGATTGGGCAGATTCCTCAAGTCAATGTGAATGTTGTGAATAACAATGATGATGAGTTTCGTGCTTTGGGAAAGTTTCAGAGGAACAACCCACCAAAGTTCATGGGAAGGCATGAACCCGACAAAGCACAAGAATGGTTGGATGCAATTGAAAAGATATTTCGAGTTATGAGTTGTTCAGATGCGCAGAAGGTGCAGTTTGGCACCCACATGCTTGAGAAGGAAGCTGAGCACTGGTGGGGTAACACTCGTAGAAGATTTGAAGAAGACGAAGTTGAGATTACTTGGGCTATTTTTAGAGAGGCATTTCTGGAGAAGTACTTTCCGGAAGATGTACGTGGAAAGAAGGAAATTGAGTTTCTTGAATTGAAGCAAGGTAACTTAACTGTGGCTGAGTATGCAGCAAGATTTGAAGAGTTGATTCAATTTTGTCCTCACTACAACACTACTAATGCTGAGAGATCCAAATGTCTTAAGTATGTGAATGGTTTGAGACCTGAAATCAAGCAAGCCATTGGTTATCAAGAGATTAGACGATATTCTGATTTGGTAAACAAGAGTAGGATCTATGATGAAGATAGTAGGGCTCAATCAGCTCACTACAAAAGTATGGGTGATAAGAAAGGAAAAGGCCAATTCAGAGGGAAACCGTATGTGACATCTGGTGACAAAGGGAAGCAGAAAGCTAGTTATGGAAAGAATTTGAGTGGGGGAGGAGCTTCCACTCCAGTGAGGTGTTATCAATGTGGTGTTGAAGGACATCGTGCTTCTGAATGCAGAAGTGTTGAGAAGAAATGTTTCAAGTGTGGCAAGCCTGGCCACAAGGCTTTAGAGTGCAGGAGTGGTGCGAGTGTGACTTGCTACAATTGTGGTGAGCAAGGGCATATTAGTACCAAGTGCGACAAACCAAAGAAGGCTCAAACGAAAGGGAAAGTGTTTGCTCTGTCTGGATCTGAAACGACTAGTGAAGATCGATTGATCAGAGGTACGTGCTTCATTAATGGTATACCTTTGATAGCTATAATTGATACTGGAGCTACACATTCTTTTATTTCTTTGGATTGTGTTAAAAGATTGAATCTTGAGTTGTCTGTTATGGGTGGTAGTATGGTTATTGATACTCCTGCTATGGGATCAGTAACTACCCCATATGTGTGTTTGAATTGCCCGTTGAGTATTTTTGGTAAAGACTTTGGCGTTGATTTAGTGTGTCTTAAATTAGATCAACTTGATGTTATTCTTGGCATGAATTGGTTGGAGTTCAACCATGTCTATATTAATTGTTTTGATAAGTCAGTTGTTTTTCTTAAACCTGAGGATGAAGGAGACTTATTTATGTCTGCCAAGCAAGTGAATGAGTTAGTGCAAGATGGTGCTGAGATGTTTATGTTGCTGGCAACTTTGGGTATTGAGGAAATTGGAGCAGTTGGTGATTTGCCAATTGTTTGTGATTTTCCAGAAGTTTTTCCTGATGAGATAAGTGATTTACCGCCGGAACGCGAGGTGGAGTTTACGATTGACTTAATTCCTGGAACTAGTCCGGTATCGATGGCTCCATATCGTATGTCCGCATCGGAGTTGAAAGAGTTGAAGAGTCAACTTGAAGACCTACTTGATAAGAGGTTTATTCGTCCGAGTGTATCACCATGGGGTGCACCTGTTTTGTTGGTTAAGAAGAAAGAAGGAACTATGAGGCTTTGTGTGGATTACCGACAATTGAACAAAGTGACTATCAAAAATAAGTGTCCACTTCCGAGAATTGATGATTTGATGGATCAGTTGGTTGGTGCAAGTATGTTCAGTAAGATTGATTTGAGATCTGGGTATCATCAGATTCGTGTGAAAGCTGAAGATATTCAGAAAACTGCTTTTCGGACGAGGTATGGTCATTATGAGTATTCTGTGATGCCATTTGGTGTAACTAATGCACCGGGTGTATTTATGGAGTACATGAATAGGATTTTCCATCCGTATTTGGACAAGTTTGTGGTTGTATTCATTGATGATATTTTGATTTATTCCAAGAGTGAAGAGGATCATGTTGAACATCTAAAGATTGTGTTATCTGTGTTGAAGGAGAAACAATTATATGCTAAACTTTCTAAGTGTGAGTTTTGGTTGAAGAAAGTGAGTTTCCTTGGTCATGTGATTTCAAGTAAAGGAATTGCAGTTGATCCGTCGAAGGTTGAAGCTGTATCGCAATGGGAAGCTCCAAAATCAGTTTTGGAGATTCGAAGTTTTCTTGGTTTGGCAGGTTATTATCGGAAATTTATTGAAGGATTTTCTAAGTTGTCTTTGCCATTGACGCATTTGACTAGAAAGGGTCAAACTTTTGTTTGGGATACAAAGTGTGAAGAAAGTTTCCAAGATCTTAAGAGAAGATTGACGACAACTCCTGTTTTGATTTTGCCAAATCCGGCAGAACCGTTTGTTGTGTATTGTGATGCTTCATTAATGGGTTTGGGAGGTGTATTGATGCAAAATCAGCAAGTTGTAGCTTATGCTTCAAGGCAACTTAAAGTGCATGAGAGAAATTATCCGACGCATGACTTAGAGTTAGCCGCTGTTGTGTTTGTGTTGAAGCTTTGGAGGCACTACTTGTTTGGATCGAGATTTGAAGTCTTTAGTGATCATAAGAGTTTGAAGTATCTCTTTGATCAGAAAGAATTGAATTCAAGGCAAAGAAGATGGTTGGAACTTCTGAAGGATTATGATTTTGGTTTGAATTACCATCCGGGTAAAGCAAATGTGGTAGCTGATGCATTGAGTCGGAAGTTTTTGCATATGTCGATGATGATGGTTAGAGAATTGGAAATGATTGAGCAATTTCGAGACATGAGTTTGGTTTGTGAGGAGACTTCTTATGGAGTTAAACTTGGTATGTTGAAGCTTACAAGTGGTATTCTTGAAGATATTCGAGAAGGTCAGAAATATGATTTAGGTTTGGTAGATCGTTTAACTTTGATCAATCAAGGCCGAGGAGGTGATTTCCGGATTGATGTGAATGGTATCATGAAGTGTCGTGATCGAGTTTGTGTTCCGGATATTGCAGAATTGAAGAAAAGTATTCTTGAAGAAGGTCATCGTAGTGGATTGAGTATTCATCCGGGTGCGACTAAGATGTATCAAGATTTGAGGAAAGTGTTTTGGTGGCCTTGTATGAAGAAGGATATTGCAGAGTTTGTGTATTCTTGTTTGACTTGTCAGAAGTCAAAGATTGAGCATCAGAAACCGTCGGGTTTAATGAAACCATTAGCTATTCCTGAGTGGAAATGGGATAGCATATCTATGGATTTTGTATCTGGTTTACCTAGGACGCCGAGTAATTTTGAGGCTATTTGGGTTATTGTGGACAGGTTGACGAAATCTGCTCACTTTATTCCGATAAGGATGGATTACCCATTGGAGAAGTTAGCAAAGTTGTATATCGAGAGGATTGTGAGTTTGCATGGTATTCCGTCTAGCATTGTGTCGGATAGAGATCCAAGGTTCACATCATGATTTTGGGAGAGTTTACAAAGTGCTTTGGGTACTAAGTTGCGTTTGAGTTCTGCTTATCATCCGCAGACGGATGGTCAGACGGAGAGGACGATTCAATCACTTGAGGATCTTTTGAGAGCTTGTGTTTTGGAAAAGGGAGGAACTTGGGATAACTACTTATCTTTCTTTGAGTTTACTTACAATAACAGTTTCCATTCGAGTATTGGTATGGCACCGTTTGAAGCATTGTATGGTAGGAAGTGTAGGACGCCATTATGTTGGTATGAGGCTGGAGAGAGTGCGGTGGTTGGACCTGAGATAGTTCAACAAACTACAGATAAGATTAAGATGATTCAGGAGAAAATGAAGATTTCTCAAAGTCGTCAAAAGAGTTATCATGACAAGAGAAGGAAAGCACTTGAGTTCCAAGAGGGAGATCATGTGTTCCTTCGAGTTACTCCAACAACTGGTGTTGGTAGGGCGTTGAAGTCGCGTTAGTTGACACCGTGTTTTATTGGTCCTTATCAGATATTGCAGAGGATAGGATAGGTAGCCTATCATATTGCTTTGTCGCTGTCGCTTGCTAATCTCCATGACGTGTTCCATGTATCTCAGTTGAGGAAATACATTGCGGATCCGTCTCATATAGTCCAAGTAGATGATGTACAGGTGAGAGATAACCTGACTGTTGAGACATCACCTATGCGGATAGAAGATCGGGAGTTGAAGAAACTTCGAGGTAAAGAGATTGCTTTGGTGAAGGTCGTTTGGGGAGGACCAACTGGTGGAAATGTGACTTGGGAACTCGAGAGTCAGATGAAGGAGTCTTATCCCGAGTTATTCATTTGAGGTAATTTTCGAGGGCGAAAATCTTTTAAGTGGGGGAGAGTTGTAACATCCCAATTTTTACAATTATTTATTTATATTAATTGATCAATTGAGTGATTTTGTGAATAAATGATTTAATTAATTTATTTGAAATAATTGAATTATGTGATTTATTTGATTTATTGGAAATAATTTAATTATTTGATTAAATTAAATAATTTAATTTATTAGATTTATTTTATTTAGTGTAATGAAATATATCTTAGTAAGAAAAATTGATTGGGCCTAAAAGAGTGTGTGATTAGAAAGTAAGTGAGTGAGTTAAAAAGTCCAATAGAAATTATAAAGGTTATGTCTTGTTAGGGTTAAAAGATATAGAATAGAAAAGAGAAAAGTGGCTAGTAGAGAGGATTGGAGAAGAAGAGGGAAAAACTCAAAGAGAAGAAGAAGCTCTATAAATTCAAGAAAATCCAAGGTAAGGGTGGGTTTTTATTAAATTATTTGGGATTGTTGGTTAATATATAATGGGTAGAAATATGGTTAGGTAAAACCCAATTTTTTATTTATGATTTTGATGAATTTAGGTTTTACTAATAAACTTTGATTGGTGATGAAATGTGGTGTTTGTGATTGATATATTTGTATATTTTAGAGATCCAATGTGAAATGAAATTTAAACTGAAATTCGTAATCTGTGGTTTACAATAGCACATACTGCATCTGCTACCTAACCAAAAGAAAAAGAAATTGATCTCATATATCCTTTGAAAATACATACATCATGGTTATTTAGTTCTTTTCCCTACTTCCCATGTCTCAGTAATAATTACATAACATTAATGAGGATATAAAAAGATGATGATATATTTATAGATGGCACATGGTGATGGGTGATGTATAGATGTCGCAGGGAATAAAGTGGGTGAGTTAAATCCATAAGCCCTGTAGAAATGTGAAATATATATATAACATTTAAAGAGAATATAAAAAGATGAGGATATATATAAAGTCAATTGTTGTACCAATTAATTAATAGAAATGAGAATTAACTAGAATTATTTCCAATGCTATATATCTGCAACAACACATGAACCAAGTGGATAAAGTAGAAAAATAATAGTGCCCTGTTTTCCTTTTTTTTATATAGTCAGCTTGGCACATAGTAAGTAGTCATATATATAAGGAACATGAGTATTGACTTTATGCGCATGTATTAGAGAGTGGAGGTGCATGAATTACAATACTACATACCAAGTGACATGTAGAGCTAGTAGATGAATGGAAATATATATATATATATATATATATATATATATATATATATATATATATATATATATATATATGGATTGTAAGTCAAAAACAAGATATTTCCAAGTAGATGTTTGGAAAAACAGAGAAGATGATTGTAGTCCCATGATGCTTATATATACGCATTTATTGATAGCTGAAACATTGCAGAAACATTTTTTTTTATATATATAGTAGAGAAGTAAGGCCACTTTATGGGACTTAGGTGATATGAGAATAATATATGTGCATAATACTGAGCCACTTGATGATAATATATGGAGTACCCTATTGTCATAGTTTGTTTAATTAGTAAAGTGCCACTATAAAGGTGATATATATTGGTAAGTAGAATAATACATGATGAATAATATATTATTAATTGATAAAGTAGTACATAAGGGATTGGTGGTTAATGATAGTAATTGGGCATATAAATTAAGATGATCATATATTACTGAACCAACCAAATTTTCCACATGATGATGAGAGGCGCATGATTCACCCTTAATTATCCAAATTTTGAGCCATGTAGTAGAAAAGGTGAAGAATTAGAAACCACATACTTATTCATAAATTATTAATATGCATTTGATAGACACATGTATATTGCAGGAAATTAATAAAGAAAATGACCACTTGTTGGTAGCTACTGGCATTTTCTACAAAATGAGATAATTATATTTATATAATAATAATAATAATAATAATAATAATAGAATAAGCCATTTAATTTGTATAGTGAATCACTTGAAAACTACCACCTGTTGATACATATCTTAAGGATATTTATTTCACAATTTCTTTACTGTAGGATAATTGAACAATAGTTAATATAGAATATTAAATAAATTAATTTGGATAGTAAAGATCTATTTAATATTAATATTGCTATTAGATATTAAATACTTGTTGAATGTTGAATATCTATTGAATATTGAATTTAATTATTGGTGAGAGATCAATTATTCAATATTTAATCGGTACTGCATGTGTTGCGAATCGAGATTGAGTCATGTTCATATCTTGCGTATTGTTTGGTAAATGTCGTGACAATATTGGAATGATGGATATTGTGATTTTTGAAAATATTTGTGTATGTGCAATTGTGTGGTAATTCATATGTGATGAATTATTGAAGATATGCATGGATATTAAGATTAGAGAACGGTCTTAATTGCATATGGTGATTGTAATTGTACATGCATCATTTGTGTCAAGAGGCAAGGTTTGCTAGTTCCATGGGAGCTAGTGACTTGTCCCAAACCTAGAGGACGAGTTTGAAAGCTTAGAGGACGGGCTTTTGGTTTGTTATCGGTCTAGAGGACGGACCCGGTTTAAATGTAAAAACCGAAAAATGATAATAAGAGATTGATACCACATGCATGAGTTGCATTTGAGTCTTGCATTGAGTTTTATTGTGTCTATGGTTACAATGTGAGATTATATGTGTTATGTGAATTGTTGAATTGGTGAATTATGGATTTGTGAGTGTGTACTTGTTAATAATATGACTACTTGAGTGATATTATGTTGATGAAACTTTTGAAGTGTGAGAATAATTGTGATTATGCTTGTACACCTTAAATTATATATTATCTTATGATTTCAGTAATTATGTGAATTCTCACCCTTTTGTTGGAATGATGTTTTATACGACATCGCTCAGGTACTGAAGATTAGAGTTGCTTCTAGCAAGAGAGTAGCTGATGGAGTAACCTATTTTAGTTTCATATTTATTTTGGGTCGAGTCGTGCTCTGATCATGTAACACTGGGAATGTTTGATTCATGTCTTAAGAGATACAATTATATACTCTATCTATTTTGTTAATTGAATTTGAATTTTATGGTGAAGTGGCTTTTATGCCAAGTTGATTTAATGAATGAAGTTTATTTGAGACTTGAATGTCATAAGATTATTAATGAAAGTGATCCGCTGCTACATGCTAATGTGAAAGTATATGAAAGCATGAATTTATTTCAAGCGTTATTGAGTATGACAGGTGTATGTGTGATATTTTGAATTATGTGTGACATCCTTCTTTGATATGCATGATAATTACTCTGATTATTTATATATTTTCCGTGGGGTTTAGAAGGGTGTTACAGATATGATCACCAAGACGTTGCCCACTTGCAAAATTTTCCACTGTATGTAGTTGATTAAGTTGCATGAAGATAGCTATTTTTGTTTTCTTGTTGTTATAGAGTTTGTTCCAAGGTGGAGATTTTTAAGATATTGGAACAAATTCAAGGTTTAGCATGCCATTGAAGTCCTCTCACATGTTGTTGTTTAATTTGGCCTTGTGTTATGGATCCAATTGTTTAAGTTAGCTTGTACCTTAAGTTAGCTTGTAATGGGTAATTGTTAAAAATCCTATTAGGTTAGTGTGTTATTTTCTTATAAATAGCATACTAGTCTTTCATATTTAGAATAAGGGAAAATAGGAAGATAAAACCCTAAAACAAAAGTAAGAGAGGTTATTTGTTATTCGTGTATACTTGTAATCTTGTTTCAAGAGAAAGGAAAGAATAAGCAATTTATAACCTATCCTTTTATATGTGTTTACCCTAAACCCTAACCCTTATGGGTTTCCTAACTGATCAAGAAACCAATTATACTTTGTTTCTAGGACATCTGATTCATAACACTTCCCCTAACCCAAATCTCTATTTTAACCATCTATAAAACCTCTTCTTTCCAACAACACAAAGAAGAATCTTCAACATTTATGTTCATTCAGATCCATCAATAAACATCATACATGTTAATAATCATCTCTATTATAGTTGATGCTTGATCTTATTATTTGTTGTTTCTTATTGATTCAAAATCAACACAATTACGTGATGGTTTGAAATACAAAAGTTTCATCGAAATTAACTTCAATAGTCCTAGATTATGGAAACATTATAGAGTTACATATTGTCGCACTCGGGATTTTCATCCTAGTACAAATGCGAAAGTGGCGCGGAAAAGGTAGAGATTCCATCCAGGAAAGGTAATGCTGCACAAACCTAAGAGAAAAGGAAAGGACAAGGTCCTGCGAACCAAAGAACTGGGTTCGGGAGTAGGTATGACCTGATAAGGTATTAGCTCCCCACACCGTCCGCCGTACCCGACGGGATCCGCTGCTGAATAAAAGAACTGCTAACTGGAACTGAAATGAGAAAAGGAACTGGAAAAGAGATCGAAAAGGTATGGAAAAATTGTAGGGAAAATAAAGAGTGGGCTCGAACGAGCCCTACCATGCTGCCTACGTACCTCATCGGGAAAATTAGGATCAGAGTCAACGTAGTTCGCCTAACTAAGGCGGAAACTTGTTTGTGTTTGTTTTCTATGAATTAAACTGTTTATGCCTATGCTCAGGTGTTGCGGGCTCGTATGGCACAAGTGCGTTACCTTCTTGCAAAGACACAAGTATGAGAAATTTCTAATGTTGAGAGTCAAATTGATGAGAAAAGAAGTCCCGAAGGAGAGACATGTGTTGTTTGTTTACTGTCTTTTAAAGAAGTGTTTTCTGTTGTTTTTGTATTGTGAAAATAGTCTCATGATTAGACTTGTACATCATGATAAATAAGCTTTCACTATCCCAAGATGGGATGAATACAAGTGCTCCATGGAATAAGTCTCTGCATCTAAGACTACTTCAATCTTTATTAAAGTGTTTTTTTAGCTTTTCTTTGAGATGAGAAAGAAGGACTCAAATCTTGAAAGGAAAAACTAACGGAATTAAGACTCACCCTAAGTTGTTTATTGCATGGGAGACCCTATGGTTTGTGTGGTCTTCTAATCCTAATGAGAAAAAGAAAAGAAGAAGAACTAGAAAACAACTTACTTTTCTAAGGAAGCTAAGTTATTTCTAAAGAGGGATTAACATGAAGTTATACAAAACAAAGCCTAAAGGGATAAGGCAAACATAATTTGAGAGAAAAAAGAAGATGAGGAAAGAAGTTGTATAAACAAGCTTACCTTAACCTCCCTACAAAACAAAGGTTAGCTTCACAATGTATATTTAAAGCATAAACACAAGTAAGAGCACAAATAAGGCTCACACTAGCTAAGGGAAAGTACTAAGGGTTTCCTAAGGCTAAGTCCTCAAAGTAAATGATCTTAAATGATAAGAGACTTCTAAAGTCGGTAGCTAAACCCTAAGAAATTGTTCTAAGGTCACAAAGTCAAACAACCTCAAACTATGCCCTAATGAAGTATTAAACCCTAAAGAAGTTCAAGGTGTAGTGAGATGGAGAAGTTTGAATGAAGATTTTGTATTAGAGAGATTCCCCAACAGATTTCTTCCTCAGTAGAGTATCAACTCATCTGATGCCCCAACCGAGTCAGAAGGATATCACTTTCCCAACGGAGTTCAACGGGTAGCATACTTCTCAGATCAAGTTCATTCCCAACAGGGTCTCGACTCTCCAATCTCGAAGTCCAATTTATTTTTGGAAATGACGGAAGTTCAGAGCCAGTGTATCATTAACATTATCCCTTGCAGAGTTGCTTTTTCCCATAGGGATTCATCGCAATCAACGCATCAATTGTTTCTTCCCCAACGAAGCCGTCAAGGATACCTATTATCTCCCCATCAGGAGATCTCATTTGTGTTCGTGTATAGTAATCATCATTTCATTTGCATCCTCAAAAGCGTATCATTTCCATCATTATGGAGCATTACGCCATGAAAAAAATTCAAACATATGCATACAAAGCATAAGCCAGTTTTGGTACCTTACACGGAAGCCCGAAACATTGTTTCTTTAATCATAATCTGAAGTATTCCCCACAACGAATGCCTATTTCATTTTCCAAACGCTATTACTTTTACAAGGCAATCCCCAATCGAGTTATCATCCATGCTATGATAGTCTCTTTTCAGGTTTTATCTCCCTCGTGGGATAAATACTTGTCGATTCTGCCAAGTCCGGTTTCGTTCCTTCAAGTTATCATACACACTATGATAGTCTCTTCTTAGGTTTTATTTCCCACGTGGGATAAATACTTTTCGATTCCGCCAAGTCCGGTTTCACTCTTCGAGTTATCATCCATGCTATGATAGTCTCTTTTCTGGTTTTATCTCCCACGCAAGATAAATACTTTTCGATTCTGCCAAGTCCGGTTTCCTTTGTTAGAGTTATCATCCATGCTATAATAATCTCTTTTCAGGTTTTATCTCCCACGCGGGATAAATACTTGTCGATTCCACCCAGTCCGGTTTCGTTTGTTCGAGTTACCATCCATGCTATGATAGTCTCTTTTCAGGTTTTATCTCCCACGCGAGATAAATACTTGTCATTTCCGCCAAGTCCGGTTTCGTTTGTTCGAGTTATCATCAACTCTATGATAGTTTCTTTTCAGGTTTTATCTCCCACATAGGATAAATACTTGTCGATTCCTCCAATTCCGGTTTTGTTTGTTTGAGTTATCATCCACTCTATGATAGTCTCTTTTCAGGTTTTATCTCCCACGCAGGATAAATACTTGTCGATTCCACCAAGTCCGATTTTGTTTTTTCGAGTTATCATCCACGCTATGATAATCTCTTTTTAGGTTTTATCTCCCATGCGAGATAAATTCTTGTCGATTCCGCCAAGTCCTATTTCGTTTCTTCGAGTTATCATCTGCGTTGTGATAGTCTATGTTCGAGTTTTATCTCCCACGTAGGATACATATTTTTTTGGTTCAACCAAGTTCGGTTTCATGTCATTGAGTTGTCATCCAAGTTATAATGGTTTCTTTTCTGGCCCACTCACGGTGTGTTTTGTTTGCTTCTTCATCTAAGAATGACAATTTTCCCAATCATTTTCCATTTCCCACAGAGTACAAATTTTCCGGTTTATTCGGGTATTCAATCACTCCATACCTTGAAAGTATGAAAGCCATTGCTATCATCCATTCAGGTCTACAGATGATTGAATAGGGGCAGCTGTAACACCCTAAAATTTTCCCTCTTAATTTATTGTCAACCTCAAGTGGTTTATGCTTCATCATCCTGCATATCCGTCCATATTTCATTGCATTCAAAAGAAAAATAATCAATAAATCATCATCATTTACATATGCATGAGGCATGTGATCAAGTGATATTTGTCAATCATTTGATCTCAAGGAGAAATAATGTCAGGAAAAAGAATAATCAAACCATTTCCAAGTTGACCCTCCAAAGGAAAGAAAAATCTATATTTTTCATCCGTTAACCGGTTAATGCTTGGGGTTAACCGGTTAACCGAGGCGAAATTTGTGAAGAAACTTCAAAAGTTAGTTGGTTTTGCACACTTTCCCCCTCATTTTTCCACCTTGCATTACACTCCATTTTCCCACCTCATTTTGCTTCCTTTTTCGACCATATTCTAGACTCTTCCACACTATCCCAAGGAATATTCTAGAAACCCTAACCAACTTTAACTAACTCCAAGCCTAAGTCCTAACCTCCTTTTCCAAACTTAATGCCCAAGCTAACTCCATACCCAAGCCTCTTGCCAAACCTAGCTTCTATCTAAGTTGAACTCACTCCAAACCTCACAAAAAAAAAAGAACTTCAACCATTTTCACATTTTTCATCTCATTTTTCATCTCAATTTTCTCAACTTTTCTCCCCATTTTCCAAATTTACAAAAGCTTCTTCATCAAAAGTTCTTCAAGTTTTGCATTGATGCTTGGAGAACTTGAAGCTAAACCTTCATCCAAAATTGATTCTTTGGCTTATTGGATAGGTTGCTGTTGTTTTAGATTGATTTTAGCTTTTTGGAAGTGATTTTGCAAGTGTTTATCAAGATCTTCATCAATTGCATTTATTTTGCATTCTCGCGGATCGAATATTGAAGTATACGATTTTCTCTTCATTTGTGCATCGATCAACTCGTAATAATCACCAAAGCAAGCCTCCACTTTGTAGGTTGGTGAATCCGAAACCGCTTTTCTCTTTTAATTTATTCACTTCATCTCGTCGTATGGCATTCTTTGATTGATTCATTGGTTTGCTTGCGTTTTACTCGTCTTGATTGTTAGTAGCTAGAATCATAGCTAGTTCTTAATGCTAATAGGTGTTAGAAGGCTAGGTTTAAGTGGAAATTTCGTGCTAGTATGTTCATGGATGTATTAGGAGCTTTTGGAAGTAGGTTGGTGGCTAAAAGTGCTTTTCCTAATTGCTTTTTTTAGTTTATGTTCAGTGTTAACCTGTTAACGCTAGGGGTTAATCGGTTAACACGTGTGTCGCTCCCTGGATTTCCATCCTGGTACAAACACGAAAGTGGCGCGAAAAAGGTAGAGTCGCCAGCCATGCATTTTTACCCCGAAGGAACGGGAATGGTAATGTTGCACAAACCGAAGAAAAGATAAGGAAGGACAAAGGTCCTGCAAACCAAAGAGACTGGGTTCGGAAGTTGGTTACGACCTGGGAAGGTATTAGCACCCTAGATCGTCCGTCGTACCCGACGGGATTCACGCTTGCAAAGAAACTGTTTCAAAGGTTGAAAGAATGAAGGTTGCTGCAAAACGAAAGGCTAGAATTGGATAAGAAAAGAAAAGAAAGGGGAAAATGAAGGGAAAATAAAAGAGTGTGCTCGAACGGGCCCTACCCCGCTGCCTACGTACCTCATCTGGACAATGAGGATCAGAGTCGTCGTAGTTCCCCTAACTAGGGGTGGAAAGATTTCTTGTGTCTTAAGGTTTGAACTGCCTATGTCAATGCTCAGGTGTTGTAGGCTCGAACGACGAGTGTGTTACCGTCTTGCAAAATGACAAGTAGGAGCAAGTTCGCACTTAAAGAGTGAAGGTGATGAGAAGAGAAGTCCCGAAGGAGAGACGCTTATTGTTTGTCCAGTGTTGTTTATGAGTTTTCTGCTTTGAAGTTTGCATAGGTAAGTGTACCTAAGTCTTACATAATGGGATGTGTACTTCTTACATCATCCCGAAATGGAATACGCAAGAGGCACGCCTAGCTATGGAGGAAATCCCTAAATCTAGTCCCACAAGTGAAGACTCAGACACACTGACCTACTGACATTTATTAAGTGTTTTTGTGATTTTGGGTTAAGAAGTGTTTTTTATGTTTTCTTTGTGAAGTAATATCATGCTAAGACCTATCCACCACGAGGGATATCCTATACCTCGCCCCGAAACTGAACGCGTGCAAGTATCTCATTGCAAAGTCTCGTGTCACATGAGAAGACTCGTCATTTATTAAAGTGACTTGAAGTTAAATTTGAAGATGAGAAGAGAGATAGCACCAAAAGGATCTCAAAAGTAAAATCTATTGGGGAAGACTAATCCTAAATGTTATAATGCATGGATAAGCCTAGGTTTGTGAGGTTTGAGTTCTATCCTAATGAAGAGTAAGGAAAGAAAAGAAAGAAAAAGAAGAAAGGAGCAGACAACGCTAGAAGACAACTTACTTCTCTAAAGAAGTTAAGTTGTTTCTAAAAGGGAAGTGATGAAGTTAAACACAAGATGGAATAAGGAACATCACAAAGACAAATGAGAAAACAAAAATAAAGGATGAGATGAAGACTTGAAATGTGGTTATCATCCACACTTCACTTACCATGAGCCCCTACAAGGAAAGGTTAGTGAACCACATAAGCATAAGATGAAAAAAAGAATATTCAAACAATACGCAAACCAAATACAAAGGTCACAAACCAAACCAATCAAAAAAGTCAGTACCTAAACCCTATAAGTGACCTAAAACAAAGACCAAGCAAACCTAATAGGATGGCATAAATGCCTTCCTCAAACTATGTTAGAAAGAGGGAAGAAAGAGGCACGAAACGCTACCTAAGAAGCAAGGCACCAAACAAATACCAAAGGACATGAGAAAATTACAAAATTAAATCTCTAAAGTCAACAACCAGCAACAAATATAGTGTCAAAATGGCTCTAAAAAATTCATAATGAAACTCCACCAAATATTCGCACAAAGTCACTTAGGAACAATTAAAGCAAACGCACAAACCAGACTCCTAAAACTATGGATAAAATGAAATTAAAAATATGACAACAATATTTTTATGTACTTTTCTAAGTCAATGAAATGATGCAAAAAGAACTGAGTCAAAATATTAATCGAGGCGGAAGAAATAAAATCTACAAGTTAATGTGTTCTTATGGAAATTAAATGAGAAAAGAAATTAAATGGAAATTCGAAATAAAAATGGGAAATTAATAAAATCAGAAAATAAGTTATGAAACTAAAATATTTTTTTGGGAATTTTCTAAAATGTTTTCATATTTTTAATGAATTAAAAGTGGAACTATGTGCAAAAAGAAATAAAAAAACAAGACAAAGGAAAATGGGGGTGTGAGGTAGTAATTAAATAGTTAAGAAAGGCAATTGGGCAGAAGAGGGGGTGCGGATAGCAAAGTTATAAGGCCCAAAACGGAAAGGGGTTGAGGGTGCACAGAGTGGGACGCGGTCAACCTGTTGACCGAACTGTGGGGGTGTTGGATCAGTCGACTCCTCATAGTAATCTCATTGCACGGTTACAGAACAAGGGTGTATGAAATCACGGAACAACAACACGCATAGGATTCAAAAGCGCATGCCCTACCGGACGGTGACAAGTGTCACCGCCGGTGTGGACAGAATCAACAAAAAAAACTCCATTAGCCTTATCCAGACTCAACCATTATCACCAACACTTAATATCCTTTAATTTTGTTTATAATACCTCAATATTGCTCATAAAACAAAACAACAGAAAACAAAAGAACAAAAACAAAAATGCGTCTCTCTCTCAAGCACCGGTCATCACCTTCCCTTCAACCTCTTCTACCTTGACTCCACCGTCATGGCTCATCCTCTCGTTGGGCCTTCATCTTCTTCTTGACCCCGGCTGCCGCCGCTCATCCTCTGGCAAGCCACCTTCAAAAAACGAAACCTCCACACAAATCCTCACACAAATCTAACCCTAAATCCGAAAACCAAACTCTCAAAAACAAAACCAAATGAACGGATCAGAGTAAACGAGCATACGAACAACGAAGAAATCATACGCAACACACAATTACATTTCAAAGAAATTCCAGATTTGTACCTAAAAATCGACGGAACCGAGGTAGCTATAATGATAAGATTCGATATCCGTCTCCGTTATGATTTAATCCGCACAACATCTAACTCTTCCTCTTCATCAACTCCGCTCTCCTGCTTTGCGAATCATTGCTGCAATCTTTAAAGTGACAGATGAAGACAAGACTTGAAGCCTCGGTCCAAGAAGCTTTGCGATGATGATGAGATTGATGAGAGCTAACGATGCTGATGATGTGCGATGCTACTGATGATGATGTGCGATGCCACTTTGTTATTGCGATGATGAAGGAATGATGAACAGGTTAGAGGAGCTTTGATATGGTTTTGATTTTGTGGTGGAGAAGAGTCTCAACTTCTATATTTTCGTTGTTGTTGATGATGAAGAGAGTGAATTTTTGATGTGATCAAGGAAAGTCGAAAACGACTTGTTGGAATGAAGAAAGAGGTGAAATTCCTTTGTTATGAGTTTCTGTTAGTTTTTTTTGTAAGCTGCCTTTTTTCTTGTTATCAGTTTTGTTATTTCGAATCATGGCCTTTACGTGATGCAGAGCGTGTGGAAATACGTTGCGTTTTTTAATCCAATTTTCCGTGTTTTGATTGTTTTCACTTGCGTTATGATTCACGGTTTTTGCATGCTTGTATATTGTGCCTTAAGCATTTTGGTGGAATTATAGGTGTATCGCGCGGTGTGTTGCTCGTGTGCGTTTCACTCCCTTTTCGTGTGTGATTGGATGCGTTTTTATTTTTGCGAATTCAAGTATGTACGGCATGAAGGTAGCTGGGAATATGGTGGAGATGCTGGGGAAAGTGGAAGTCACGTGGGAAAGTAGAAGCTGTGGAAATATTTCACTCTTTTTTTTTTAATTTTGTTGTCAAAAAATGTAAATGGGCTCTAAACAAAAGGCTGGGTTCAAAAAATGGAAAAAAAGGATAATGAAAATAATAAAAGAAATTTTTGGATAGAAATTGAATAAAATGAATTTTGAAATAAAATGGATAACGAGCATATGAATAATCGGCTAAATTGGGCATGAATATGAATTAATTCGATTAAAAATAAAATGGATTATGGTTGGAAAGAGAAGAAAATATGAATATGATAATGGATCGAGGATTATAGATAGGAAAGCCTAATTTAAGCCCAAAGTCACAATTTTGATTTCACAAGCCACTGATAATGATGAATACAACCAATCTTGAACCACTGGATAACTTGTAACCGAAGCATGCCCACTTGAATTGTCTGAAATCAATCACTGGGAAAATAAATCCACATATACACACCACTGAACATATAATCATGATAAGCTTGAATCTTTGAACCCAAAGCTATCACTTGAACCACTGCCTTCTATGCAGATAACTTTCTTCCCACAACACAACTCGCCTTTGAATATGCATCGCCCGAGAAATAACCACCCATACAGATAACTTGCAGCTGAAACAATCTCTTGACAATCTGACCAAGCTTAGGTTAAACATCCATCGAAATATAACCGAACCACAACATCTGAAGCGAAATCACTGCAAGCCAATGTTATGCTATGGAAGTTATGCTTCATCTTTCTATGCTAATGATGTAGTGCGAAATATGAAAATGATATGCTAAATTCTATGAAAAAGAGAGGGAAATTTTGGGGTGTTACAGCTATCCTTATTCAATCATCTGTTAATCTGAGAAGGACGAGAGCATCAAATGTTGGTTGTTCGAGAAAAACTGTGATTGAATACCAAAAAGACCCTGAAATTTGCACTCTACTGGAGAATAAGAGAAAAGGGAAATAAACCCAACCAAAGAATAACTACACAAACCCTGGCAAGGTGGCATGTAACCAGTAACCAAGAAATATCCTTTAAATGACGCCAGGAGACTACTGGCTTGCCACATCGACGGTAGACTTTGAAACTGTCTTTTTAGCAACGCCAGACGACTACTGGCTTGCCATAGAAACGATGGACTTTAATAGTATTGTAATATCGAGCGATTTTTAAACCAGACAAGTTCAATCAATCTGCTAAGGAAATGGTATCAAGCGATCCATAACCAGGAAGACGAGCACGTAATATCAAGCGATTTACGACTCAAACAACGAGGAGTAACATCAAGCGATTTATAACTCGGACAAGATCAATCGATCTGCTAAGGAAATGGTATCAAGTGATCCATAACCAAGGAAGCGAGAACGTAATATCAAGCGATTTATGGCTCAACTCTTACTTTTGGTACGACTCCAGATGACTACTGGCTTGCCACAACGACGGTGGACTTTAACGGCGTTGCAATATCGAGCGATTTGCAACCCAAATAAGATCGAGCAATCTGATAGGAAAATGGCATCAAGCGATCCATCCACAATAAGTCCATTGACACGGGACAAGGCGATCAATAGGGGGAGTCCATTGACACAAGACAATGCGATCGAACCAAGGTTTGATTCCAGAAAAGAGTAACAACTCTACAGGGGAATATAATCTAGTGACATCTTGCATTTTCTGGACTAGTTGACTTCTTGAAGATCAATCCAAGAGGATTTTACAGGAGACATGGCATCCAAAATGCCTAAGTGTCTTCAAACTCTCGGAGATATTCGCCGAATCTTGACATAACTGCCCCAGACTGCGTAGACTATGGAAGAATTTGTCTTGCAAGGGTTCCTGAAAAACCTCATATCCCACATGATATATTATGCACCGTGTTCTGAACCATGGATAGGTCTACCAATTGTCAAAAGGGAAGAACATCTTGTACTTCTGAAGAAACTTTAATCTCGCTTTTGAGCTTAGCTGTAGATTGTTACCTGTAAGCAAAAAAGATATGCACATATGCCCCGGGTAAAAATGAACCAAGTATGGTTGAACTTTGGTGATATGATTTTGATTTTTATTATGATAGACTCACTAGGTATCAACTTAAGGGTTGAAGAAGTGAAGACTATGCAATCGACTCAAAGGTTGTAAGAAACGGAAATATCGACTCAAGGGTCGAGGTAACGAAAGCAACAATATCGACTCAAGGGTCGAGGAAAATAAGGAAACAATATCGACTCGAGGGTCGAGGAATATAAATGCAATAGTATCGAATCGAGGGTCGAGGGAATGACAATATCGACTCAAGGGTCGAGGAAAGTAGAACGAAAACATCGACTCGATGGTCAAGGAAATGGGCAACAACATCGACTCGAAGGTCGAGGAAATAAAGCAACATCAACTCAAGGGTTAAGGAAAATAAGGCAACAACATCGAATCAAGGGTCGAGGAAACGAAAGCAACAATATCGACTCGAGGGTCGAGAAACAAGGGAAATGATATCGACTCAAGGGCCGAGAAAACAAAAGCAATAATATCAACTCAAGGGTCGAGGAAACAAAGAAATATCGACTCAAGGGCCAAGACAACAAAGAAATATCGACTCAAGGGCCGAGGCAACAAAGAAATATCGACTCAAGGATCGAGGGAACGATAATGACAATATCGACTCAAGGGTCAAGGAAACGAAAACAACAATATCGACTCAACGGTTGAGAACCAAGGGTGATAGTATCGACTCAAGGGTCGAGAAACTGATGATATCGACTCAAGGGCCGAAGAAAACACCAATATCGACACAAAGGTCAAAGAAAACCAAAGCTAAGATTGCCACACTCAACTGAAGTGAGAGGCTGGATGCATATAGATGCCAACTGGTCATGGTTGAGGAGATGTCAACACAGATTGAACTTTAACCTTGAAGATGTCAATGACTACTGAACTTTAGCTGTGTACGATGATCAGATAAAAAAACATAACGACTGAGGAGAAATTCTCTGATCAGGGAAACACGTTTCTCGCGCCCTACTGAGATCAATCATCAAACATTCATTCTGGGAACTGCCTTGCATACTGTAAGATTGTCTCAAGAGGATTTTACAAAAAACCTGGCATCCGAAATGCTTCAGTGTTTTCAAACTCTTGAATATCTCGAAGTAACCAACTCAAACTGTATGGTCCATGAATGAAATTTCCCCAAGATCTTGCATCATCATGAGGTGTTATGCCCCAGTATCCTGAATCTTGGGTAGGTGCATCTGATTAACCGTCTCCCAGGGAGAGTAACTTTCTAGTGCTATTGGGGTGTGTAAACACCCCAAATTTGCCCTCACCCATTCACACCATGGCTTGTGATCATTTCATATGCATAAACTCAATCATACCATCTCATATCACATTTTTGGTTCACTGCATTGGTTCAAAGTCATCTGCATCTAGGGTTTGTGATCTGAGCAATCCAAGAGCTTCTTGAGCCACTCCAAAGGTCATCAATCACTTCAAAGGGGTCCATGTGTGTTCAAACATCATATTATATCCTCTCAAAGTCAAGAATGTCAAAGAATCACAAGAACTGAAAATGGTGTGGAGGCAGAGCCAGGTTTAACTGCACAGATGACCTGAAATTAGGGTTTTGGTTTCAAAGGCCATAACTCCAAATTTTTTGGTCATTCTTGTTTCTATTGGTCTCTATATGGTATAGGGAGTATGCATATCAATTTTCATGAAGAAATTCCATGGGGAAGTCATCTGATCAAGAGTTGACTTTTCAAGCAAGTCAGTGTAAAATCAGGGCATCTGAGGCCCCCAATGACCCAACCAAAGGGTGTTCTTCATCATTTTGATTGTATATGATCTTTATTTGATCATAGAAGAGGTTGGAAGTTTACAAAATTCAAGAATTTCAAGTCTTTTGCAAAGTTGACTTTTGGGGCAAGTTTCACTTTTAATAAAATTGTCATTTTAGGAAACTTTTTCAACCCTTACTTTTTGATCCAAAAATGCTTCAAATGGAAAAACTTTGGTCATGAAAGTTATAGGATGGATCTTTCCCTTTTCAAAAAGTACAAGAACATGACCTAATTCATTTTGGATCAAAAGTTATGGCTTGTCAAAGTTGGCAAAAATCACTAAATTTCAAGTTATGCACCAAAGAGGCAAAGTTGCAAATTCACTTCTCAAGGCAAATTGGGCTGTCAAATGCATTTCTAAACTTCACAATATGATCATACAACACATAAAAATCAGAATGGGCCAAGAGATCATTCACTTGTGTGGCCTATGGAGCAAGACTTTTTCATGAAAAGCAAAGGCAAGGCAAGTTGCAAAACTCATCATAAGACACAACCCACTTGCTTGCTAGCCTGCTGAGCCATCCTAGGCCTCTCCCCTCATCATGCTGCGCAGGACACACTCCTTGTACTTGGCTAGAAAGTAGCCCATGCCTTCTTACACCAACTTTGACATTTTGGCAAAAGCACCCATACCAATCAATAAAGCACATGTCACTTCTTCTGACCAATGGCATTTATTTATACAAAGAAAATGCAAGCCAAACACAACAAGAAGCAAGCCTGAAGCAACACATAACTCAGCATTCACATTTTCACCTCATCTTGCAAGAGCCTTCAAAACTCTCAGCACAAGCCACAAACACACAAACAAACTTCACAAACAATCTTAACACACTTCCCTGATCACAAAGCACCCATCACCATGGCCTGAAACCCACTGAATCAAAAACACGATCACAACACCACCTTGAACAGAACATCTGCAAACTCTCAAACCAGCCAAAATAAACTTGCTCCATGCCTTTCAGAAGCACAAGGGAAGTCATAGGAGTGGTTTTGCACAAGAGAGGAGGTCAGAAAGCTCCAAACTGAAAAGCTTCAAACTCAGGTAGCTTCATGAAATTTTTTTCCAGAACGTGTATTTTAAGTTTCTAAATGAATCTACATGCTTTCCTGATCATGAATATGTGCTTACTTTTGAAAATGGTTGAGAAACCAGGATGTATGCAATGTCTGAAACTTTTGCCCTAAAAAATGTTTGATTCGATTCTCTCTGTTTTTGAATGATAAATGATGTTTGAATGAGGGGTTTGACTTGTTTTTGAATGGGGATGAGTTCTGGGCAGTTAGATTTCATTTTCATTGCGTGTAGAGTGAGTTAGTGTTTTGGGCTTGCCGGAGAAGACGACCAGAACAATGTTCCGGTCGCCTGAAAGTCATTAGGGTTAATTAATTAGGGTTTAGTCTTAATTGCGCAAGTTTGAATTTGGGCCGTCCAGATGCGCGCGCAGGTCAATTCCCTCCCTTTTAGTTTGAATCATGGCCTTTGGATGCGCATACTTTTCCTTTTTCAGTTTAAATTCATTTTATTTTTACATTTATTTCATTTGTTTTCTCATATTTATTAAAAATAGCAAAACCTTTTCAAAAATTCTGAAAATTTTTGTATAAACTTTTATTAATTTTCAGAAACCAAAAATATTTTTATTTTTTATTTTTTGCATTAAAAAATGTTTTTAAATCATTTAAAGGTTTACTTTTAATTAATTAATGAGAATTAATTAATTAAAATTACTTTTAGGTATTTAAAAATCACCAAAAAATTCATGAAACCTTCATAATCATTTAGAAACATTTTCCAACCCTCAAACCAAATTTCTTTTTTGATCTTGATGTCTTTTGAGAATATTTCATGGAATTAAAATCATTTCAAGGCATTATTTTGATCCAAACTTCAAAAAATCATTTCTGCCTAACCATTGAGAGTTGGACTTTGATTCTTTTTGCATTGCATTTTGTTTAGCATGTAGTTTGTGAGATTAAATTGGCATGATTTGATCTTTCACTTTCAATTTGTTTGGCATTTTTCTTGTTAAGGTACCCTAAGACCCTAGAAATCTTAGAAAATTCATAACCCTAACTAGGTTAAGAGTTGGAACCTCTCCTTTGGGCAGTGAGATAGTATAGGTTTAGGGTTGCTTTGAGTGCATTTTCAATTTTTTATCTTGATGTTTGCTTCTGATTTTGGTTTTTGTTTGATGCATGGATCATAAACCCTAATTTGGGCTTCCTTTTGCATCCATCCTCCATTTGTTTGCATACCATGACTTGCCATGACATTTTGTGCATCCATTTGATTCATTAGACATCTTAAGACATATTAAAAGCATGTTTGATCATTGCATCATGTATTTGCCACTTTGTATGCCATTTGCATTCCATAACTTTTCATGTATGTTCATGGTTCTAAACTTGTTTCATTTGCATCCACATGTTTGTATGATCATTCTCATGTCTTGATTCATGTTTGCATCATCTCATAGCATCATTATCATCTCATATATGCTTCTGGTTTTGGTTTGCATCATGCCATTTCATTCCATTTTGCATTGCATTGCATTCCTTTCACTAACTTTTCAGGTGGTAAGCAACTTTGAGAAGTGAATTTGCCTTCACTTCTCACAATTTCTTTTCATCTCTTCATGCATCCTTGCTGCATTTTGTTTTGTGTTTGAGATTGAGCTTTCTCATTCTTCTTCTTCTCACTCTCTTTCTTCAAGTGACTTGTCTTCTTAAATGAAGCAAGTTACTTTGTTTCTCCTGATCCTTTCATCTGCTTCCTGGTGGTTCCATTGAAGATTTCTCTTGTTAACCTCACAAACCTTAGGAACAACCAAGCATGACAATGATTCGGATTTTGATTAGTCTCCCCACTTAGTTTTACCTTTGTGTCTCTTTGAGTCTTCTCTTCTCATCTCATAATCAGGGACTAAACCCTAAAGGTTTTAAGGCTTTGTGATTAAGCTTATGCCTACATCCTTCTATTAGGATGGAGTGTATAACTTTAATCCTAAGTGTTAAACCCTTAATGTGTTTAACCCCTTTTATCAATTCATCTAATAATCATCAAGACATCAAGCTTGTAACTTGGGCCTTGCATTAGGGTTCTAATTCTTCCTTAATTGGTTAAGAAGGACTAACCCTAGTGTTAATGGACAAGTCCTCCTCAAGTTGTCTTACAAACCCTCAAACTTATCATCTTATCATTAACTAAAATCCACTTAATAAAGGCTTTGTTTTGTCATGAGTTTAATCCCTAATCATGGATTAAGTTGAGGAGCTTTCCTCAGCTTAAACATTCTCATCCATTATCCTTCTATTAGGATGGTGTAATGAGTCTGTTTAATCCCTGATTATGGCTTAATCTCATTACTCAACACTAAACAAAAACAACAAAAACATCTAAATAATCACAAGTAGGTTAATGATCTTAATCCTACACCACAGGTGTTTAAGTGTGAGAATCTGACTTCACACTTAAGGTATTCTCATTACCCCTAATCAGAGGGAAGATGTGATGAGTTTACTAACCCATTGGTTTAGGCATAAGCTCATTAACTTATGACAAATTTTCAAAAGCAATAAAAGACTGAAAACATAAAAAACAAACAATAATCGTCTCCTTCGGGATTCTTGTCTCATCATCTTCACTCACAAACGAGAACTCGCTTCTTCCGTCTAATGCAAGACAGTTAGCACCTGAGCCAGACAGGTCATACACTTGAGCATAGACTAGTAAGCAGTTCACAGGTCAATTCATCTTTCAGTCTCTTTGGGTCGAACTACGGTGTTCTGACTTCCTCATTGCACGAGAGGATACGTAGGCATAACTTAACAGTTATCGAACAAAAGTCTCTGTATATTCCCCCTCCTTCTAGCATTATTCCTTAAGCCTCATGATCTTGAGCATTTCACTCTGTTCTTACACTGACACTTCACTTATACACTTCACTTCTTGTACACTGACACTTGTACATCCTTTTCCAGCTCTTTTATACACAAATTGCACTGACACTACCCCTTTAAAGCACAAATCTTTTAAGCGTGGATCCCGTCGAGTACGGCGGACAATCTGGGTGCTAATACCTTCCCAGGTTGTAACCAACCCCCTTTCTCAGTCTCTCTGGTTCGCAACCGTCTTATCCATATCTTTCTAGGTCTATGCAGCATTGCCTTTCCTCCGGGATAAAAATGCCTAGCTGGCGACTCTATTCATTCCCTGTGAGTTCACTCCTGTGTGTCCTCGCACCCTCCTTTCTCCGACCGTTCGCGTCTGTACCATATTCGAGCCCGGTCTCGTCTTTTGGGAGCGACAGCTTGGCGACTCTGCTGGGGACCCTTATACTGCAACCAGGGCTTCTGGTTCTTTTTGTGGGTTCCTCCTAGCGCTTGATTGATTTGTGTTTACTGGGGTGTTATATGCTATTTGTGCTGGTATTTGTATTTATTTTTGTTTTATGTACAGTTGTTTTACTGCTTTCTTTACAGCTTTACATATATCATACTGTCATACTGTGCTAGCTGGATATGTTTTATTGCTTTGGTGGGTGGGTGTTCTATTGAGAGTTGAGGTCCTATACCTGGGACCTGAGTGGCACCTAGGCTAGAGTGGTTCATGTTCTTTCCCATTCCATTTCGGTTTGGTGCGGGAATATGAAACACGGTTCAGATATGGGTTTCTTCTTGAGAACTCTGTGCTGTAGATTTCCTGTAGTGCTAGGGCTATCTGGGAAGCCTGCTAAGTCTGGATGACCTTCAGTATTGACCTTCAGAAACTGAGGTGAATTAGAGGAGGATATTTTATGGTTATTGTAAACACTGTACCTCCGGGTTAGAAGTGTTTACACTTCTCATAACTGATCCAAGTCTGAGGATCCTTGTTTTAGAACACTACCTGTGAGGGGGTTGGGCTGTTTACAGGTTTGCAGGAACCCTTGACCTCAGCATACCCTGTTACTTTGTTTTGATTAAGAGTACTCCATTTTGGAATAGTTCTTGTGATTTTAACCCTGGACATGTGACTCTTTATTTGAGTCCCCCACCGTGGTTACTGGACTTATGAACCTCCATATGGATTTCTTGAACATACATGGACTTATATCAGAGCACTTGATCAGATCCAGCTCAGTCACAAACCCTTGCATATCATTTGCATACATCATCATTGCATCATTTTAACATTTGCTTATCTGTTTTTCAGGGTATCCATACTTTATTTTGGCTTGGTTTTGACCCCATCATCAGCATAGACCTATCTACTTCAGCTATCAGCTACCTGCTTCAGTCACCAGCACCAGCCAGTCAGTGGCCCATTTTCATTGTTATTCTCAGCATCTGTCTCTGCTCTTCTTCAGCAACATGGCACCCAAGAAGAGTAACATCTCCTATCATTTCTTTGAGCCTGAGCTAGCTGACATCAGGAAGATTCAGACCCTGATTACTCCAGACCATATACCACTATTCAGAGAACACTACGGAGGCATACTTGATGTGGTTATGGATTTGGACCCTTCACAGAGGAGCCTGATTCATACTTGCCTGCAGTTCTATGATCCCCCTCTAAGGTGTTTCACTTTTCAGGATTTTCAGTTGGGGCCTTTATTAGAAGAGTATTCATCACTGGTTGGTTTACCTATCAGGGGTGGAGTCCCCTTCAACCCTGAGATGGCTTTTCCTAGTAATGAAGAGGTGGCAAAGGCCTTGTATCTGGAACCAGTTCTGATTGGGCAGAATATGACTACCAAGACTGGGATTTCTGGTCTACACATGGATTTCTTGACCTCTCAGGCTATTCTGAGGGCCTCCTTGGGGGAGTGGAAGGCAGTCTGTGCTTTATTGGCCCTTAGCATATATGGGATCATATTATTTGCAGATGAGCCTAGGTTTGTTAGCAAGAATGCAATCCATCTTTTTATCCTGAAGAACCCAGTGCCCACCTTACTGGGAGATTTCTACTACTCCGTTCACCAAAGAAATGAAAAGCAAAGAGGAAGATTGGTGAGGTGCTGTGCTCCCCTGTTCCATACCTGGCTACTCAAGCACTTGCCTAAGACTGATGCATTTTTGAATCCTCACCAGCCGAGGAACTGGGCTAGAAGACTCACTGCTTTAACTTCAGCTGATATCAGGTGGTGCACTCAAAGCACAAAAGGCAGGGACATCATTACCAGTTGTGGGCAGTTTCCCAATGTACCCCTGATAGGAGTGAAGGGTTGCATCAACTACAACCCTCAGCTATTCAAAAGACAACTGGGCTATGCATTGGTCCACACTCCTAAGGCACAAGACTTGGCTGAAACTCTTTACTGTGAGATCAAGCCTAATCTGGCTATTGTCAGGCAAGCATCCTGGGCTTGGGACAATGTCCAGACTAAAGGGGTAACCATTCTGGGAAGATGCAACAATGTGGCCTCAGCACAGTACTATGAGTGGTCCCATGCCAGGGCTCAAATTTCTGGAATGCCTTTCACCGTTAAGGATGCACCGGGACCCTCCACAGCACCACCTCCTGCCACTGTCAGCTTAGAGGAGTTTGAGAATTTGAAAGAGAGAAATGAGAAGTTGACTCAAGCTCTACAGAAGACCCTCTGGGAGAGGAGTGATGGTCGGCTGGACATTGAAAGGTTAGAAAAGCTTAAGGTGGAGCATCTGGCCAGGATTGAAAAGTCAGAGGATTACATCAAGAAGTCGAGGGCTGAAGAGCAAATCTTGAAGAATGCCTGTAAAGAGGCTCAGTTCCAGAAGGCCAGGACTGATTTGTATCTAAAAGAGAGTCAAGCTAGGTGGGTCAGAATCACCGAAGCTCGTACTCTGGAAGATAAGAGGACTCAGGACAAGATTGAGCAGTTGGAGGCTAGTGCAAAGGAGCAGCAGGAAGCCCTGCTAGCAGCCCAGAGAGAGATCTCAGAGTTAAAGATTAGAGCTGGTGTGAAGAGGTCAAAGGACCAGAGTCAACACAAGAAGCTAACTGCAGCTGTTACTACCAGGAATCTCCTTATCAGGAATCTCACAGAGCATCCAGCTGATCCTGTGACTGAAGCACTTCTCAAGGAAGTTCAGGAGGATGAGTTTGGTCTTGGAGTCTGACTTTTGCTTGTTGTTGCTTTCATTTCATGTACTTTTACCTTTTATGTTGTATTTTTGACCCCTCAGAGGGCATGATTTGTAAGAAACAAACTATGTATCATTTACTTTTTGTAATATATGTATCAGATTATTCGATCAGAGTTTCTTTCAAGCAACATCACAAGCATCTTCCTCGGGGTCTGGAAAGGTCAAAACCAAGCACCAAGCCGGATACCTTGGAAAATAAATAAGCATACTGCATTGCATGCTAACCTTTGTTTGTTTTGTAGGATTGTTTTGTTTTTGTTACTAACTCTGTTGTGATCTCAGGAACTATTGCTCGACGTCGGGTATTCCCACTCAACCGTCCACACAGATATCCGACCCGTAACAACCTTCCGGGTATACAGATGGACCAGGTACAACAGGACCTTACAGAGGTCAGGAACCAAATGGCCAATGAGAGGTTGGAAATGAGGAATCAGATGACACAATTTATGGAGGTGATGAATGGTTTTGCACAGAGCCAAGAGAGATTGAGGGCTTTAGTAGAGAGGCAGACTCAGGAAGATCCCCATCTAGGGACTGGTGGGACAAGCAACAATGAGAGGGTTCAGCCTCATATCAACCCACCTGTATTTGGACCCCACCTTCATCCGGAAATCAACATCCCTGCTAATGTACAAGGGAATGCTACTACAGGCAGAGTGCTGCAAGAAGACCCCCAGGAAGATCAGTTCACAGTGATGGGAGCTAGGGATGAGGCCTATGACAGAAGGCTGGATGAAATTGCTGAAAAATTAAGATCCTTGGAGTCTCAAAACTCTCTGGGTTTTGATGTTATGGACATGGGCTTAGTGGACGGGGTCAGGATTCCCCACAAATTTAAACCACCGTGCTTTGAGAAGTACAACGGGACTTCCTGCCCACGGACCCACTTGCAATCCTTTCTGGGGAGGCTGAAGGCATACACCATGGACAAAAAGCTATAGATGTTTTATTTTGAGGATAGCTTAACAGGAGCTTCAAGAGAATGGTACTCTCATTTGACCAGAGCAACCATCAGGTGTTGGAAGGACTTGGCGGAGGCCTTTATTAGACAATACCAGTATAACTTGGATATGGCACCCAACAGGACCCTCCTGATGGGAATGTCACAGTCATCCAGGGAAAGCTTCCGGGAGTACGCCCAGAGGTGGAGACAGCTAGCTGCTGCTGTCCAGCCACCCATGTCAGAGAGGGAGATGGCTGATATGTTTATGAACACCCTCCAAGGGACATACATTGATAGGCTAGCTGCCTTTTCTTCTACCAGCTTTGCGGATGTCGTTATAGCTAGAGAATGAATTGAGAGCCTATTAAAGATGGGCAAAATTTCTGACAACGGTGCCAGCTCATCCAGCAACATAAGGAAGCCTTTTGTGGGCCCAAGAAGAACTGGTGAGACCAATGCTATCCATGCCGGCAGAGACAGACCCCAATATGTTCATAGGTCTGTGGCAGCAGTCACCATTCCCGCTCCAATTCATCCACAACCAGCTTATCAGCCACAGTAACAAAATTATCAGCAACAAACTCAGTATCCTCCTCAGAGAAACTACAACAACACCAACAACAACAATCAGCAAAGACTATTTCAACAGAGACCGTCTCAGGCCAATAGGGTGATCGATCCAATCCCTATGCCCTATGCCACATTATTGCCACAACTCCTAAAACTCAACCTGGTTGAGCTAAGGACGTTGGCACCTCCAGATCCTGCCAGTTTACCCAGAAATTATGACGCCAGCGCCAGATGTGCTTTTCATTCGAATGCACCTGGCTACAGTACAGAGAAGTGCAGAGCTTTGCACATGAAGGTATAGGACTTGGTAGATTCTAAGGCTCTAAACTTTGCACCACCACCGAATGTTAACAAGAACCCTATGCCAAACCATGGTGGCCCCAGAATCAATGTTATTGAAGAAGACAAGCCGTCTTACTTGATAACCAGTGTGGGTCAGATTCGGACACCCTTGGTAGAGATCAAAGCTCAACTCCTTGAATGTCAAATGTTCCCTGGATGCGAGCTAGGGTGTGCTTATTGCAACATTTCAGTGAATGGATGTGATAACTTGAGAGATGGCATAGATGGTCTCATCCAGAGTGGCCTGCTTCAAATCACAACATCAATACCTACCAATCCAGCAATCTCCTTAACAACAGTTCCTGAGTCTTCTACAACTGCAACAACCATTGTTCCGAACAACTTTTCAGTCTCATCAACGAATGTTTCATCTGTTGCTTCAACGGACCAAATATCAGCAAACATCCCTTCTACGACTTCAGCACCCCTTCATTCAGAATCTCCTACAACAACAACACCCATCCATTCAACAATGTCTCATGCAACATCAACAGCAAACAATGAAGATGTCTCAACGGTTACAATTTATTATGATCCTGAAAATGATTCTGCCTACAACTCACAAAATGCCACTCCTATCAGAGCACCGGTTACAATATACTATGATCCACAGACTATCATGGTCCCTTCTGCAGCTGCAATCAGTCCAGTCACTATCACAGTGCCCGGGCCAGTGCCTTATGAAAGCAGTAATGCCATCCCTTGGCATTACGGCTCTGATTTATACTGCGAAGGAAAGAAAATCACTCTTGAATCATCAACTTCTTCACCACAAATAGACAATGTGGGGGGAGGCGGAGGCTTCACTCGAAGCGGACGTCTCTTTGCCCCGCAAATTCAAAAACCCAGTGCCGAGGCAGAGGCTACTGCTAGGGCAAAAGGGAAGAGTATGGTGCAAGAAGAGCAAGCTGCTAAGGAAGCTTTGAAAACACCTTTTGATCAAGAAGTTGATGAATTCATGAGAATCATCAAGAAAAGTGATTACAAGATAGTGGACCAGCTTCACCAGACGCCTTCTAAGATCTCCATTCTATCATTGTTAATGTGCTCCGAGGCTCACCGGAATGCACTACTAAAAGTCTTGCACGCAGCTTATGTGCCTGAAGAGATCACAGTCAATCAGTTGGAAGCTGTGGTTGGAAATGTTAATGCTAGTAATGGACTAGGATTTACCAACACTGATTTGACCGCGGAAGGCCGCAATCATAACAAGGCTTTGCACATTACCATGGAGTGTAAAGGTGCAGTTCTTTCCCATGTACTAGTAGACACAGGGTCATCCCTCAATGTCTTACCTAAAAAAGCCCTTGTGAAGCTAGAGTATGAAGGGTTGGCATTACGTCCTAGTAACTTGGTAGTAAGAGCCTTTGACGGTTCTAAGAGATCAGTTCTGGGAGAAATTGAGTTGCCTATAACGATTGGCCCACAGACTTTCAAAACGACCTTCTACGTGATGGACATTCAGCCTGCCTACAGCTGTTTGTTGGGTAGACCATGGATTCATGCCGCCGGCGCAGTTACGTCTACCCTTCACCAGAAGTTAAAATTCGAGTGGGAGGGCCAAGTCGTTACTATTTGTGGAGAGGAAGATATCTTTGTCAGCCATCTGGCTACGTACAAATACATTGAGATGGATGGGGAGATCCACGAAACAATGAGTCAAGGGTTCGAGGCCTTGAACATAAATGAAACATCTGTTGTACCTGGAACCTCAATGACATCTTATCAACAAGCCCGGAAGGTTGTTGAAGAAGGGACTGCCCAAGGCTGGGGCAAGCTGTTACCTGTGGAGAAGAAGGAGGATATATTTGGGTTGGGTTACAAACCAACTCAACAAGATCAAGCAGAGGCTGCTAAGAAGCCCAACTTTGTTAGTGGGGGGATGCTCACCCCTGATGCTATCAACAATTTGGAAGACGAGGATGAAAGCGACTGCAACCTGGAAAGTTGGATCCGTCCAAAGATCCCGGGGAGCAGTATCTCAAACTGGTCTTCCCAGGAAATTATAAGAGTTACTCCTGCAGAGTAATTATTATTTCCTGTATATTTTTAGCATGCATCAAGTCTTGCATCTTGCCCAAGATGACAAGACTCATTTTGTAATCGGGCCATCTGCAATTTTTGTGCAACAAGATTAATCAATGAAATATCAGACATCTTTTGCAAATGAGTCTTTTCCTTTTCCGCTCACTGTTTTTCCATTTTTCTTTTTGTACAAAAAAATAAATGGCAATGTTTTCAAAATGACAACTTTATTTCACTTTTCTAAACAATATTAAAATCAATCACTAAAATGAACAAACTGAACCCTTGCAGAGAGTGCCTTCCAGACTGCACCGACAACAGCACGGCTGTGACTTCGTATGACTTTGACAATCCAATCAATCAAGCAGATGAAGGGGTTGAAGAAGAGTATGAGCTTCCTGAAGAGCTAGCCAGGTTGTTGAGACAAGAGGAAAGGGTTATCACTCCTCATCAGGAGGAGGTAGAGACGATCAATCTTGGTACAGATGAAGATGTGAAGGAAGTTAAAATCGGGGCCTGCTTACAAGACTCAGTGAAGAGACAACTGATTGACTTGCTTCAAGAATATGTGGATGTGTTTGCTTGGTCTTATCAAGATATGCCAGGGTTGGACACCGACATTGTTGTGCATAAGCTGCCTTTAAGAGAAGATTGCCCACCGGTTAAACAGAAATTGCGCCGCACTCGCCCAGACATGGCAATGAAAATCAAGGAAGAGGTACAGAAGCAATGGGACGCCGGGTTCCTTGCTGTAACTAGCTATCCGCCGTGGGTTGCTAATATAGTACCTGTGCCTAAGAAAGACGACAAAGTAAGGATGTGTGTTGACTACCGGGATCTGAACAGAGCCAGCCCGAAAGATGATTTCCCTTTACCTCACATTGATGTATTGGTTGATAATACGGCTCAGTTCTCGGTATTCTCCTTCATGGACGGATTTTCAGGATACAATCAGATCAAGATGTCACCTGAAGACATGGAGAAGACAACCTTTATCACACCCTGGGGCACGTTCTGTTACAAGGTGATGCCATTCGGACTGAAGAATGCTGGTGCAACGTATCAACGGGCTATGGTAACATTATTCCACGATATGATCCATAAAGAAATCGAATGATATGTGGATGACATGATTGCCAAGTCCCTCACTGAAGAAGACCACCTGGTAAATCTGCTGAAGCTATTCAAGCGTCTGAGGAAGTACCAACTGAAGTTGAACCCCAACAAATGCACATTCGGGGTGCGATCTGGTAAGCTGCTGGGATTCATTGTGAGCGAGAAAGGGATTGAAGTTGACCCTGATAAAGTCAAAGCCATCCAAGAAATGCCTGCACCGAAGTCTGAAAAAGAAGTTCGAGGGTTTCTAGGTAGATTGAACTACATCTCAAGGTTCATATATCACCTTACAGCAACCTGTGAACCTTTGTTCAAATTGTTAAGAAAAGAACAGACGGTCAGGTGGAACGAAGACTGCCAGAAGGCTTTTGACAAGATCAAGGAATACTTGCAAGAACCACCAATCCTTATGCCTCCAGTTGAAGGAAGACCTCTGATAATGTACTTGACAGTATTAGAAGAGTCGATGGGGTGTGTGTTGGGCCAGCATGACGATTCTGGTCGAAAAGAGTATGCAATATACTACCTAAGCAAAAAGTTTACCGACTATGAACAACGTTATTCACTGCTCGAGAAACATGCTGTGCTTTAGCGTGGGCTGCTCGCCGACTGAGACAGTATATGTTGACCTACACCACTTTATTGATCTCAAAGATGGACCCAGTCAAGTATATTTTTGAGAAGCCAGCACTCACCGGGCGGGTTGCAAGATGGCAAATGATCCTCACAGAATATGATATTCAATACACATCTCAGAAAGCCATCAAGGGCAGTGTATTGTCTGAATATCTTGCTGAGCAACCTATTGATGATTACCAACCTATGAGATTTGACTTCCCTGATGAAGACATCATGTTCATAAAAGCAAAAGATCATGAAGAGCCTGTTCACACTGAAGGGCCCAACCCGGAAGAAGAATGGACTATGATGTTTGATGGGGCTGTTAACATGAATGGTCGTGGTGTTGGTGCAGTACTCATTACACCTAAAGGAGTTCACATGCCTTTCTCGGCAAAGCTCACTTTCAACTGCACTAACAACGAAGCTGAATACGAAGCATGCATTATGGGTCTTGAGGAAGCCATTGACCTCAGGATCAAGACATTGACCGTGTTCGGGGATTCAGCTCTGGTAATCAATCAAACCAACGGCAAATGGTACACCCACCAGGAACATCTGATACCTTACAGGGATTATACAAGGAGGTTATTGACTTTCTTTACAACAGTCAAGCTCGAGTATATCCCTCGAGACAAAAATCAGTTCGCAGATGCTCTGGCTACCATTTCATCCATGATCAAAGTTCAAGCTGCCAACTTTGTACCTCAGATCTCAGTGTCCAGACTTGACAGACCAGCATATGTGTTCGCAGCAGATGTTGTCAAGGATGATAAGCCTTAGTTCCATGACATTAAGTGCTTCTTAGAGGATCAAACATACCCACCTGGGGCATCTTCCAATGATAAGAAGACTTTAAGAAGGCTTGCTGGTAGTTTCTTCCTGAACACTGATGGTTCCCTGTACAAGAGAAACTTTGATATGGTGCTCCTCAGATGTGTTGATAAAACAGAAGCAGACTTGTTGATGCATGAAGTGCACGAAGGATCCTTTGGTACCCATGCAGGAGGGCATGCCATGGCTAAAAAGTTTCTAAGATCAGGTTACTACTGGATCACAATAGATGCAGACTGTTGTGCCTACGCCAGAAAATGCAACAAATGCCAGATTTATGCGGATAAGGTGCATGTGCCTCCCAATCCTTTGAATGTGATGTCTTCGCCCTGGCCCTTTGCCATGTGGGGCATCGATATGATTGGCAAGATTGAACCGATTGCTTCGAATGGCCACAGATTCATCCTGGTTGCCATTGACTATTTCACCAAGTGGGTCGAAGCAGCATCCTATGCAAATGTTACCAGGCAAGTGTTAGCCAGATTTCTGAAGAGAGATATCATCTGTCGATACGGAGTTCCCGAGCGAATCATTACTGATAATGGTTCCAACTTAAACAACAAAATGATGGCAGAGCTGTGCCGGGACTTCAAGATCCAACACCACAATTCTTCTCCTTACAGGCCAAAGATGAATGGCGCTGTTGAGGCAACTATTAAGAATATCAAGAAGATTGTGCAGAAGATGGTAGTCACCTACAAAGACTGGCATGAAATGCTACCGTTTGCTTTGCATGGGTATCGCACGTCAATCAGAACATCCACTAGGGCAACCCCATATCAGCTTGTGTATGGTATGGAGGCAGTCCTACCTGTTGAAGTTGAATTACCCTCCCTACGGGTATTGATGGATGTTAAGCTGAACGAAGCAGAATGGGTCCGATCCCGATACGAACAACTGAGTCTGATTGAAGAGAAAAGATTGGCTGCAATTTGTCATGGGCAGTTGTATCAGAAAAGAATGAAGAGAGCCTTCGATCAGAAAGTCAGGCACCGAGAGTACCAAGTAGGGGATCTTGTGCTGAAAAGAATCCTCCCTCCTCATACAGACCACAGGGGCAAGTGGACTCCGAACTATGAAGGGCCATTCGTAGTAAAGAAAGTTTTCTCAGGTGGAGCACTGATGCTCAGCACTATGGATGGTGAAGACTTCCCGTCCCCTGTGAATTCAGATGCAGTTAAAAAATACTTCGCATAAAAATGACCCGCTGGACACAAAAACAGAATGTAAGTCCAGGCAAAAATAGGGCATCCCGGCGAGTCAAAAACAGAATAAAAGACTCGGGCAAAAATAAGGGAAAATAAACAAAAAAATGTACACCCGCTGAGTTGAAAAGCCGCATTGGACAACTCAGGCAAAAATGGGTATCCCGATGGATCGAAAACCCGAAAGGGCGATCCATGCAAAATAAGGGAATGAGCGAACAACTGCATTCTGAATTCGTCTGTATCGCCTACAACTTGGTAGGCCTCGGAAGGATCAAGCTTCTGTCAGAATTAGCCTTCTTCAGAAAGCAAGACGAGAAGAATGTCAAATGTCATACGAGTCATAGCAGAAGGGAAGCCCCTTGAAGCGTCGACAACATTGCCAGATTTTTGTTTCTCAATTTGTAACAATTTCTTCATTTCAGGGGATTTGTTTCTTTGACTGTATCTCGCCAATTCAGGGCACATGAATTAATAAAATCAGATTTTCAGTCATGTTTTCGTCTTGTACATTTTTATTTGCAAAAATGTCTGATGTCTTAAGAAAAACTGATTGCATAAATACAGATGCTTATCTTCAAAAATAAAAGTTACATGCTTGCAGGAAGTATACTTACTCTCAGAAGTGTCTAAACTCCTATGACGGAATCCAGTAAAGGATACCTCGGGATTACTTGTGCGTTTCCCTATCTTTGCAGGATTGCAGGTATCCAAAGCGCAGCTTGGGGCACGAAAGCTTCACCCCGGCAAGCTGACAAATCAACACTCAGTCTTAGCACCCGAAGTGCTTTCTCCCCAGCTGAGTTGCCACTTGTTACTTCTCCCAGCCGAGGTGCCAATCATTATCCCTCCTCAGCCAAGTACAAAAGTCAGGGAACCATCTCCCCACAGAGCTTCAGCCTCTATCCAGAAGAGCAACGCATGAAGAAATCACAACAGAGTGAAGAAAGCTTCTCCAAACCCCAGCTGGGTCCCTCATTACTAAGAATGGGTCTATCGGTGACCTACTCCCCCAAGCAGATATCATCTCATCAGATCTACCAATGATCTCATCCCCAGCTGGGATGTCCATTTCAAACAGATCGGCCAGAGATCTTCAGAGCAACGGGATCCGAATCCCGGTTTGGTATCTTTGCATAATCATAGCATTCACATCATATTCACCCATAAAGCATAGCATTCCGTCTAATACGGAGCATTACGGAAAAAATCAAACATGTAGCATAATCATAAGCCATGTTCTGAATCAAACACTTGTGAATATTGACAATCCGTCAACAATATACAGAATACTCCCCAGGTTCCCCAGCAAACACAGTTGCCTTACATTCCCAAACACCAGTATAAACTCCTTGTGGCACCCGTCCGTGTCATATCCCCAGCAGAAAGCCAAAGACATCCTCTTTGCATTCACATATACTTATATATTTTCCTTGAAATCCGTCCGTGTCATTTTCCCCAGTGCAGTAACATAAACACTTTGTACATCAGATACTTGCTTATACTATACGCTTCTCCTTTTGACACTCGTCCGTGTCACTCTCCCCAGCAGGTTAAACACTCATTTATACATCACTCATACTTACTACTCATGTTACTCTCATACAGGTACTCGTCCGTATCTTGTATATACTACTTAAATCCCCGCAGATTCGACACTGGTCCTTGTTCTTTGTTAACCAGTTGGTGCTCGTCCGTACCATCATCTCAAAACATGCGTCAAGCGTTTGTTTCTACCTGATACTCGTCTGTATCATAGTCTTAAGGATGCTCGTCCGCATCTTTAATCCATACACTGTGTCAAACACTCTTGTGTCTTCCTGAATATAGATACTCGCCTGTGTCTACTATTCCCCAGAAGAGTCCCTTCAGATTCAACACTCGTCCGTGTTCTCTGTTAACTAGTTGATACTCGTCCGTATCATCATCTTTGAACACGTGTCAGTATTTGTTTCTACCCGATACTCGTCAGTATCGTAGTCTTAAGGATGCTCGTCCGCATCTTTAATTTATGCACCACGTCAAAACACTTATACCTTTTGTTTCTTGGATGTAAACACCCGTCCGTGTTTACTATTCCCCAGTAGATCGCCAACAAAGCAATTTTCTTTTTATCTGACACTCGTCCTTTGTCATGATAAACCCTGAGAGCAGCCGTACCCTGCTAGGTGGTCGTCCTCCACCTCTTGATGATCGTCCTTCATTATGCTCATCCGATGGCCGTCCCCATCGTTGGTCTTCTATCCGACATTCGTCCTATGTCGTGATATTTAGCAGCCGTCCCCTGCTAGGTGGTCATCCTCCACCTTTTGATGATCGTCCTTCATCATGTTATCCAATGGCCGTCCCCATTGTTAATTTTGGTTATCTGGCATTCGTCCTATGTCATGATAAACCTTGAGAGCAGCCGTCCCCTGCTAGGTGGTCGTCCTCCACCTCTTGATGGTCGTCCTCCATCATGCTCATCCGATGGCCATCCCCATCATTGACCTTTTATCCGACATTCGTCCCGTGTCGCGATATTTTCGGCAACCGTACCCTGCCAGGTGGTCGTCCTCCACCTTAGATGACCATCCCTCATCTTATCCCCAACAGAGCAGCCGTCCCCTGCTAGGTGATCGTCCTTCACCTTTGATGACCGTACCTCATCATCTGTTTATTTAATTTATTCTTTAACCCGATGGCCGTCCCCGTCGTGGTCCCTTTTCCTTTTTTTCCTGATGATCGTCCTTCATCAGTTTAGCCCGATGGCCGTCCCCATCGTTGGTTACTTTACTTTATGAACTTGATGGCCGTCCCCGTCATGTTTCATTAATCCCCAGAGAACTTTACAGCTTTACTTGATGGCCGTCCCCATCATAATTCTTTTTATCCCCAGCATGTCGGCCGTCCCCGTCATTGCTTTATTTTCCGCACTTTTCCCAGCATGTCGGCCGTCCCCGTCATTGCTCTTTACCCAGCAGTCGTCCTCTGCTCGACGGTCGTCCTCCGTCGCCCACACTTTACAATATACTTTACTTTCTTTTACAATCTATATCCATTTTCTTCTTTATTATGTGAGTGCAAATTTTGGACTGTCTTTGGTATTCAACCACAAGTTATCTTGTTGGCCTGTTAAGCCGTTGCTTACATCCTGCACAGCTAACTCATGTTTGAATAGGGGCAGCTGTAAACACCCCAAATTTGCCCTCACCCATTCACACCATGGCTTGTGATCATTTCATATGCATAAACTCAATCATACCATCTCATATCACATTTTTGGTTCACTGCATTGGTTCAAAGTCATCTGCATCCAGGGTTTGTGATCTGAGCAATCCAAGAGCTTCTTGAGCCACTCCAAAGGTCATCAATCACTTCAAAGGGGTCCATGTGTGTTCAAACATCATATTATATCCTCTCAAAGTCAAGAATGTCAAAGAATCACAAGAACTGAAAATGGTGTGGAGGCAGAGCCAGGTTTAACTGCACAGATGACCTGAAATTAGGGTTTTGGTTTCAAAGGCCATAACTCCAAATTTTTTGGTCATTCTTGTTTCTATTGGTCTCTATATGGTATAGGGAGTATGCATATCAATTTTCATGAAGAAATTCCATGGGGAAGTCATCTGATCAAGAGTTGACTTTTCAAGCAAGTCAGTGTAAAATCAGGGCATCTGAGGCCCCCAATGACCCAACCAAAGGGTGTTCTTCATCATTTTGATTGTATATGATCTTTATTTGATCATAGAAGAGGTTGTAAGTTTACAAAATTCAAGAATTTCAAGTCTTTTGCAAAGTTGACTTTTTGGGCAAGTTTGACTTTGAATAAAATTGTCATTTTAGGCAACTTTTTCAACCCTTACTTTTTGATCCAAAAATGCTTCAAATGGAAACACTTTGGTCATGAAAGTTATAGGATGGATCTTTCCCTTTTCAAAAAGTACAAGAACATGACCTAATTCATTTTGGATCAAAAGTTATGGCTTGTCAAAGTTGGCAAAAATCACTAAATTTCAAGTTATGCACCAAAGAGGCAAAGTTGCAAATTCACTTCTCAAGGCAAATTGGGCTGTCAAATGCATTTCTAAACTTCACAATATGATCATACAACACATAAAAATCAGAATGGGCCAAGAGATCATTCACTTGTGTGGCCTATGGAGCAAGACTTTTTCATGAAAAGCAAAGGCAAGGCAAGTTGCAAAACTCATCATAAGACACAACCCACTTGCTTGCTAGCCTGCTGAGCCACCCTAGGCCTCTCCCCTCATCATGCTGCGCAGGACACACTCCTTGTACTTGGCTAGAAAGTAGCCTATGCCTTCTTACACCAACTTTGACATTTTGGCAAAAGCACCCATACCAATCAATAAAGCACATGTCACTTCTTCTGACCAATGGCATTTGTTTATACAAAGAAAATGCAAGACAAACACAACAAGAAGCAAGCCTGAAGCAACACATAACTCAGCATTCACATTTTCACCTCATCTTGCAAGAGCCTTCGAAACTCTCAGCACAAGCCACAAACACACAAACAAACTTCACAAACAATCTTAACACACTTCCCTGATCACAAAGCACCCATCACCATGGCCTGAAACCCACTGAATCAAAAACACGATCACAACACCACCTTGAACAGAACTTCTGCAAACTCTCAAACCAGCCAAAATAAACTTGCTCCAAGCCTTTCAGAAGCACAAGGGAAGTCATAGGAGTGGTTTTGCACAAGAGAGGAGGTCAGAAAGCTCCAAACTGAAAAGCTTCAAACTCAGGTAGCTTCATGAACTTTTTTTCCAGAACGTGTATTTTAAGTTTCTAAATGAATCTACATGCTTCCCTGATCATGAATATGTGCTTACTTTTGAAAATGGTTGAGAAACCAGGATGTATGCAATGTCTGAAACTTTTGCCCTAAAAAATGTTTGATTCGATTCTCTCTGTTTTTGAATGATAAATGATGTTTGAATGAGGGGTTTGACTCGTTTTTGAATGGGGATGAGTTCTGGGCAGTTAGATTTCATTTTCATTGCGTGTAGAGTGAGTTAGTGTTTTGGGCTTGCCGGAGAAGACGACCGGAACAGTGTTCCGGTCGCCTGAAAGTCATTAGGGTTAATTAATTAGGGTTTAGTCTTAATTGCGCAAGTTTGAATTTGGGCCGTCCAGATGCGCGCGCAGGTCAATTCCCTCCCTTTTAGTTTGAATCCTGGCCTTTGGATGCGCATACTTTTCCTTTTTCAGTTTAAATTCATTTTATTTTTACATTTATTTCATTTGTTTTCTCATATTTATTAAAAATAGCAAAACCTTTTCAAAAATTCTGAAAATTTTTGTATAAACTTTTATTAATTTTCAGAAACCAAAAATATTTTTATTTTTTAATTTTTGCATTAAAAAATGTTTTTAAATCATTTAAAGGTTTATTTTTAATTAATTAATGAGAATTAATTAATTAAAAATACTTTTAGGTATTTAAAAATCACCAAAAAATTCATGAAACCTTCATAATCATTTAGAAACATTGTCCAACCCTCAAACCAAATTTCTTTTTTGATATTGATGTCTTTTGAGATTTTTTCATGGAATTAAAATCATTTCAAGGCATTATTTTGATCCAAACTTCAAAAAATCATTTCTGCCTAACCATTGAGAGTTGGACTTTGATTCTTTTTGCATTGCATTTTGTTTAGCATGTAGTTTGTGAGATTAAATTGGCATGATTTGATCTTTCACTTTCAATTTGTTTGGCATTTTTCTTGTTAAGGTACCCTAAGACCCTAGAAATCTTAGAAAATTCATAACCCTAACTAGGTTAAGAGTTGGAACCTCTCCTTTGGGCAGTGAGATAGTATAGGTTTAGGGTTGCTTTGAGTGCATTTTCAATTTTTTATCTTGATGTTTGCTTCTGATTTTGGTTTTTGTTTGATGCATGGATCATAAACCCTAATTTGGGCTTCCTTTTGCATCCATCCGCCATTTGTTTGCATACCATGACTTGCCATGACATTTTGTGCATCCATTTGATTCATTAGACATCTTAAGACATATTAAAATAATGTTTGATCATTGCATCATGTATTTGCCACTTTGTATGCCATTTGCATTCCATAACTTTTCATGTATGTTCATGGTTCTAAACTTGTTTCATTTGCATCCACATGTTTGTATGATCATTCTCATGTCTTGATTCATGTTTGCATCATCTCATAGCATCATTATCATCTCATATATGCTTCTGGTTTTGGTTTGCATCATGCCATTTCATTCCATTTTGCATTGCATTGCATTCCTTTCACTAACTTTTCAGGTGGTAAGCAACTTTGAGAAGTGAATTTGCCTTCACTTCTCACAATTTCTTTTCATCTCTTCATGCATCCTTGCTGCATTTTGTTTTGTGTTTGAGATTGAGCTTGCTCATTCTTCTTCTTCTCACTCTCTTTCTTCAAGTGACTTGTCTTCTTAAATGAAGCAAGTTACTTTGTTTCTCCTGATCCTTTCATCTGCTTCCTGGTGGTTCCATTGAAGATTTCTCTTGTTAACCTCACAAACCTTAGGAACAACCAAGCATGACAATGATTAGGATTTTGATTAGTCTCCCCACTTAGTTTTACCTTTGTGTCTCTTTGAGTCTTCTCTTCTCATCTCATAATCAGGGACTAAACCCTAAAGGTTTTAAGGCTTTGTTATTAAGCTTATGCCTCCATCCTTCTATTAGGATGGAGTGTATAACTTTAATCCTAAGTGTTAAACCCTTAATGTGTTTAACCCCTTTTATCAATTCATCTAATAATCATCAAGACATCAAGCTTGTAACTTGGGCCTTGCATTAGGGTTCTAATTCTTCCTTAATTGGTTAAGAAGGACTAACCCTAGTGTTAATGGACAAGTCCTCCTCAAGTTGTCTTACAAACCCTCAAACTCACTTCATCATCTTATCATTAACTAAAATCCACTTAATAAAGGCTTTGTTTTGTCATGAGTTTAATCCCTAATCATGGATTAAGTTGAGGAGCTTTCCTCAGCTTAAACATTCTCATCCATTATCCTTCTATTAGGATGGTGTAATGAGTCTGTTTAATCCCTGATTATGGCTTAATCTCATTACTCAACACTAAACAAAAACAACAAAAACATCTAAATAATCACAAGTAGGTTAATGATCTTAATCCTACACCACAGGTGTTTAAGTGTGAGAATCTGACTTCACACTTAAGGTATTCTCATTACCCCTAATCAGAGGGAAGATGTGATGAGTTTACTAACCCATTGGTTTAGGCATAAGCTCATTAACTTATGACAAATTTTCAAAAGCAATAAAAGACTGAAAACATAAAAAACAAACAATAATCGTCTCCTTCGGGATTCTTGTCTCATCATCTTCACTCACAAACGAGAACTCGCTTCTTCCGTCTAATGCAAGACAGTTAGCACCTGAGCCAGACAGGTCATACACTTGAGCATAGACTAGTAAGCAGTTCACAGGTCAATTCATCTTTCAGTCTCTTTGGGTCGAACTACGGTGTTCTGACTTCCTCATTGCACGAGAGGATACGTAGGCATAACTTAACAGTTATCGAACAAAAGTCTCTGTATATTCCCCCTCCTTCTAGCATTATTCTTTAAGCCTCATGATCTTGAGCATTTCACTCTGTTCTTACACTGACACTTCACTTATACACTTCACTTCTTGTACACTGACACTTGTACATCCTTTTCCAGCTCTTTTATACACAAATTGCACTGACACTACCCCTTTAAAGCACAAATCTTTTAAGCGTGGATCCCGTCGAGTACGGCGGACAATCTGGGTGCTAATACCTTCCCTGGTTGTAACCAACCCCCTTTCTCAGTCTCTCTGGTTCGCAACCGTCTTATCCATATCTTTCTAGGTCTATGCAGCATTGCCTTTCCTCCGGGATAAAAATGCCTAGCTGGCGACTCTATTCATTCCCTGTGAGTTCACTCCTGTGTGTCCTCGCACCCTCCTTTCGCCGACCGTTTGCGTCTGTACCATATTCGAGCCCGGTCTCGTCTTTTGGGAGCGACAGGGTGGCCTGCCCCAGTATGAGCCTTGCTTTGGAGAAAACGCCCAGGCTAACTGCTCTGTGAGAGATCTAAATCTAGAAGTGATTGCCCCAGTTTGGATGGAATTTGAAGAGATTGATCGACGTTATTGCCCCAGATTGGCTGCATTTAACCCAACTGGTTGGGGAAGTCCTTATTCAACGGAGTTTCTTGGAAAAAATCCCCTTGACACGAATGTCCTTCATAAGTTTCTGCCTTCTCAACTTGGAAAGAATAAGCTTCTGGACTGAGGTTCCATATGTGAAATTCTATGATGCTAAACAAATGTATGCAAGCATAAAATGCTTTATTCTGAGAATGAAAATTCTAATGTAACACATGTTAATCCCGAAGCTTTTATTGAAAAGATGTCGCAAACCTTTGTGAGCGACTCACTGGTTAGGATACGGCAGTTATTTTTTTTATTTTTTTTAAGGAAAACATGCACATGCAATACCAACAAAGATCTTTTAGCATAACTCATAGGAGTCAGGAACATTATCTTATGGTAGTACGCTCTCAAATTAACCCTATTTCAGTTAGCACTTTTGAGGGTTGTATCGTGGCTTGGTTCACGGATATAGAAACAAAGATATAGGCTCAAAGTTTATATGTGCCCACCCATCTTCGTGATGTCCTTCCATTCCTATGTTCAACTAGTTTTCACAAGTGCTCACCTCTCAAAAGGGTTTTGTGATGGTTGAGGAACCAATGCTAATAATTGTTTAAGCACCACTGAGGTTATTGGAGTAACAGTCACCCCTATTGTCTTTTGTGTCTGTATCACACAACTTGTTCTTGCTTAAGGATCTTTCTTGTGCAATCTTTTTCGTCTTTCGCTTTTTCATTCTTTTTCTTATCCCTAAATTTTTCATGGACTGATTCTTTTGCATTTTTTTTACTTTGAAGTCCAGCGGGATGCCCTAATTTTTTCCTAAGTCATTTGTTTTCAAGTTCGAATTAGCGGGCTTTTTATTTCTTTTTCTTTATTTTTCTTTTCGAACAAATCGTGTGACACAGGTTTGTCTGACTATTTTGAAAGGGTTGTGACTGTCTCACTTTTTGGTCGATGATGGATAACTGTTGTGGTTTCCGGTCTTTGGACCTCTTGATTGGTATAACCATTGTGGTTTCTGGTCTTTGGACCCCTTGATTTGGAAAATGATAGGTGATGATTCCTTGGATACACTCCTTTATGAAAGTATGAACACTCGGTCCAACTAGCTGACACCTACCCTGTCCCGGGTTAAATGCAAGGGTTTTTTCTTGTGAAAAGAAACTCCTACTTCGAGGCTCAAAGGGGTTAATGAGGGTTTATCTCCCTTATATCTTTAGTGTTTGGGGATTTGAAACAAATCTTGTACATCGTCAATAGGGTCTTATTCAAGAGCATACCATTGGAGATTTATGCATTTTCATTTCGTCATCCTCCATCATAGAGTTTAAGAATAACAGTTGGTATTGCAATGCACACACAAAATTATAAGTAAAATACGAATGCATTACTTCAAGAAAAACATGTGCAATTCATTAATTATCACTCAAGAACAAACAAAATTCATGCATGCATACAAATTTTCAAACAAACATATAAAAGCTACACATGAAAATGCAGTAAAAAAAACTGAACAATGCCATTGTTGAGGAGACTTGACTCCGTCTGGACCTATTGATCATGAATACTTTCAGTAGTCAGCAGCCTTTCCCTGAACTTGCAATCTTCAATCAAATGGCCACATGCCCAGAATCATACTTCATTCCCAATTATTCTGACCTTAAGCCTTCAACGTTCAAACATTGACACGAGACGTCTGAAAAAAGGAGTGACACTAAAAGACGAAGTTGACACATAAGTTTGCTCGGAAAGACCTGACGATCTTCTGCCTACGTATCTTCATTGAATAAAGACCAATGAAGAATCAGAGCGACCTAATTCCCCTCAATATGGATGAAAATGCAGTACGTAAACTAACCATCCTCATAGTCGCTCTTCAAAAATCAAACTGAGAATCACCTTCACACATATCCTCAATAATTTCCTTCATAACATGAGCTGACGAACCCATATAACCAAGCGAATAATTGTTAACTTGAATGCCTTGAGGTGTCACTGAAATCAACCCAGACTCAATCAAATCCTGAACCTTATCCCTGAGAGGCTTGCATTCTTCAACTGAATGTCCTGGTGCATTGCTGTGGAAACCACACTGAACGTTGGGAATAAAACTTGGTGGGTATGGAAAAGGCACCAAACCCGATTTCTTCGGCACTATCAATCCGCTATCAATCACGAGTGGAAGTATCTGACTGTATGGCACTACAAATGGATCAAAATACCTTTTCAGTCTCTTAGTGTAGTAACGACGCCTTTGCGGAGCGTGCTGCTGTTGCCATGGTTGTTGTTGATACTGAGGAGGTTCACTATTAACAGACATCTGACATACAAATTCCGAAGCTTGATGACTCTGAGAAGTTGAGATGCACGGGTACTGTGGATAAGTCAATGGAGTTTGAGGATCTTCCCATATTGCATTAATCACATCCTTTTCTTGTGAACTAACAAAAGATTCATTCTCGTCAGTTGGGCCATCTGAAATTCCTTGGATCTTTCCCATCTTGATAAAACTCTCAATGTGTTCTCCAATTATCACCAAGTCAGAGAAACTTGACGTTCCACTACTACTCAACCTCTCCAAGTACGGTCCCAGCAAGGTCTCTATGAAAATATCAACCAATTCTCTGTCTGATAGAGAGGGTTGCACATGAGCAGCTACCTCTCTCCACCTCTGGACATACTCTATAAAAGATTCACCATCTTCTTGGGATAAAACTTGCAAATCCATACGGCTAGGAGCTCTATCAAGATTGTAGTCATACTTCTTCACAAAGGCATTGCCTAGGTCTGACCATGATTGGATACGACTGCTCTCTAACTGCATGTACCAACTCGATGATGCCTCACTTAGACTGTATTAAAAGCAGTGAATCATCAATTTTTCATTATGCTCATATGAAGTCATCCTTCTGCAAAACCTCACCAGATGCTGCCTTGGACAACCATCCCCTTTGTACTTTTCAAACTTCAGTACTTTGAACTCTGGAGGTATTACAAGACCGTGTACCAGACACATGTTCACAACACTTATATCAATAACATTATGACTTTGAAGGGCTTTAATCTCTTCCTCCAACACACTGAATCTTTTTTCCCTCTCAACAACTCGTGGATCTTGGATTCTCACCACAGGATTTGCCTCTTGGGAGCCTGACATAGTGAAAGCAAAACTGTGATAGTCAGCAGCATCAACAGAAGAAGAATGTCAACTCCGGGTGACCAGACGCTCTCGAACATCTAGGTTCTCAACAAGGATCTATGCAGGCTGATCTTGAGGGGAATTACGGCCATATTGCCTTGCCAAAGTCGTCATAGCCTCTACAAGTTGGTCCCACTGATCTCTCGTCAACCCAACACTTGAAAAATGGCTTTGCTCTCCAGGGTCCATGATCTTTCCAAAAGATGCTTCAAGTCTGATACAAGAGCTGGAATCTCAACTGTAGATGGTGAACATAGAACGGGTGAGCCCTTCCTGTGGAACAGAAATGCAATGCAAATTCTATGAGATGCCATGTTCGGTTACTTCCGAAGAATCTATCTGCTTTAATTCACATTTTGATACAGAAAATCCAAAAGCATAATTCAGATATAAGATCCTCGAAAGTAACTGAACATGTATGCTAAAATGCTATGATGGCATGTATGCAGCTGGCAAGTGATCAGGGACTGGTGTCTGTCTGGATACGGAACACTGAGCTGAGAACCAAGTGTCTGAAACCAAAGGTCCTCTGAATAAGAACTCCCAGATAAGAACTCAGAACCACAGATCAAGAACTCCAGAACCATAGTAACCAGATCAAAATATAGGATCACACTGATGATGAAGGGTATGTTGAGGTCAAGGGTTCCTGCAAACCTGTAAACCCCTCCCAATCTCACGGGTGTGCTCCGGGTCAAACATCACAGAATCTCAAAGCCGAATAGCAATAATACGTTCACCATTTCCGAGAAATGGCTCATGACCAGATCAGGGAATCAGTTAGGCATTATGTACTACTCAGGGAGGTCTCAGCGTGAGTCCGGGAAAACAAGCATCCCTTATAAGTCCTCAGCTTCGAGCACTGAAATCGAGAACGATAGTACATTCAGCCCGTAGGATACAATACTATTGTCATACGACCAAATGCTTTGACTGAGTTCCTATAAGAGAACCAGACCATCCTATGCGAGTCCCCAGTGGACCCTCAGGTGCGAATGGGTTTGCCACAGAATATGGTCTGTGACTGTCACCACTGGAGAGGGTTGTTTCCATAAAGATTCTCAATGATCGGTCCTTAGATGCACATAACTATCAAGGTCCTATCCCGAAGTGCAGGAAATCCCCACACAAGATATTTCCAAGACGGTTGCAATCTAGGTGTGAAGCACATCGGCACTCATCATGCCACATACGAGTACAATGTGTCCATGCTAATCCTAGGGTGCACTCAAGCCAGGTATTTGTCTTATCTCTTTATAACAGTATCACCCGAGTCCCACCAAACAAAAGAAATCCAGTCCAGACAGTCCAGTAATAATATGATGCATGAAAATAAAATACTGAAAACTGTAAATAAAGTTGTAAATAAAATAACAGTAAAATACACAGGCAACTGCAAACAATCAACACCCAAAGAAACAGAAACACGCAAGCGCTAGGATAAACTCTCAAGGGAACGAGAGATACTTTGGTTAGGAGATCCCCAACAGAGTCGCCAGCTGTTGCTCCCAGGATATCCATCCTGGTACAAATGCGAAAGTGGCGCGGAAAAGGTAGAGTCGCCAGCCATGCATTTTTATCCCGAAGGAACGGTAATGGTAATGCTACACAAACCGGAGAAAAAAAAAGGAAGGACAAAGGTCCTGCGAACCATAGAGACTGGGTTCGGGAGTTGGTTATGACCTGGGAAGGTATTAGCACCCCAGATCGTCAGCCGTACCCGACGGGATCCACGCTTGCAAAGAAACTGTTTCAAAGGGTGAAAGAATGAATGATGCTGCAAAAAGAAAGGTTGGAACTGGATAAGAAAAGAAAAGAAAGGGGAAAATGTAGGGAAAATAAAAGACTATGCTTGAACAAGCCCTACCCCGCTGCCTGCGTACCTCATCTGGACAATGAGGATCAGATTCGCCGTAGTTCCCCTAACTAGGGGTGGAAAGATTGCTTGTGTCTTAAGGCCATAACTGCCTATGTCAATGCTCAGGTGTTGTAGGCTCGAACGACGAGTGCATTACCATCTTTCAAAATGACAAGTAGGAGAAAGTTCGCACGTAAAGAGTGAAGGTGATGAGAAGAGAAGTCCCGAAGGAGAGACGCTTATTGTTTGTCCAGTGTTTTTTATGAGTTTTCTGCTTTGAAGTTTGCATAGGTAAGTGTACCTAAGTCTTACTTAATGGGATGTGTACTTCTTACATCATTCCGAAATGGAATGCGCAAGAGGCACACATAGATATAGAGGAAATCCCCAAATCTAGTCCCACAAGTGAAGGCTCAGACACACTGACCTATTGGCATTTATTAAGTGTTTTTGTGATTTTTGGTTAAGAAGTGTTTTTTATGTTTTATTTGTGAAGTAATCTCATGCTAAGACTTATCCACCACGAGGGATAACCAACACCTCTCCCCGAAACAGAACGCATGCAAGTATCTCATAGCAAAGTATCGTGTCACATGAGAAGACTCGTCATTTATTAAAGTGACTTGAAGTTAAATTTGAAGATGAGAAGAGAGAGAGCACCAAAAGGATCTCAAAAGGTAAAATCTATTGGGGAAGACTAATCCTAAATTTTATCATGCATGGATAAGCCTAGGTTTGTGAGGTTTGAATTCTATCCTAATGAAGAATAAGGAAATAAAAGAAAGAAAAAAAAGAAAGGAGCAGACAACGCTAGAAGATAACTTACTTATCTAAAGAAGTTAAGTTGTTTCTAAAAGGGAAGTGATGAAGTTAAACACAAGATGGCATAAGTCACATCACAAAGATAAATTAGAAAACAAAAATAAAAGATGAGATGAAGACTTGAAATGTGGATATCATCCACACTTCACTTACCATGAGCCCCTACAAGGAAAGGTTAGTGAACCACATAAGCATAAGATGAAAATAAGAATATTCAAACAATAAGCAAACCAAACACGAAGGTCACAAACCAATCAAAAAAGTAAGTACCTAAACCACATAAGTGACCTAAAACAAAGACCAAGAAAACCTAATAGGATGGCATAAATGCCTTCCTCAAATTATGTTAGAAAGAGGGAAGAAAGAGGCACGAAACGCTACCTAAGAAGCAAGGCACCAAACAAATACCAAAGGACATGAGAAAATTACAAAATTAAATCTCTAAAGTCAACAACCAGAAACAAACATAGTGTCAAAATAGCTCTAAAAAATTCACAATAAAACTCCACCAAATAATCACACAAAGTCGCTTAGGAACAATTAAAGCAAATGCACAAACAAGACTCCTAAAACTATGGATAAAATGAAATTAAAAATATGACAAAAATAGTTTTATGTACGTTTCTAAGTCAATGAAATGATGCGAAAAGAACGGAGTCAAAATATTAATCGAGGCAGAAGAAATAAAATCTACAAGTTAATGCGTTCTTATGGAAATTAAATGAGAAAAGAAATTAAATGGAAACTCGAAATAAAAATAAGAAATTAATAAAATCAGAAAATAAAAGTTGGAAAAATTTATAAAATGAGTTATGAAACTAAAATATTTTTTTGGGAATTTTCTAAAATGTTTTCATATTTTTAATGAATTAAAAGTGGAACTATGCCTAAAAAGAAATAAAAAAACAAGACAAAGGAAAAAGGGGGTGCGAGGTAGTAATTAAACAGTTAAGAAAGGAAATTGGGCTGAAGAGGGGGTGCGGATAGCAGAGTTATAAGGCCCAAAACAGAAAGGGGCTAAGGGTGCACAGAGTGAGACGCCGTCAATCTGTTGACCGAACTGTGGGGCGTTGGATCAGTGGACTCCTCTTAGTAATCTCATTACGCGGTTACAGAACAAGGGTGTATGAAATCACGGAACAACAACATGCATATGATTCAAAAGTGTAGGCCCTACCGGATAGTGACAAGTGTCACCGCCGGTGGGGACAGAATTAGCAAAAAAACTCCATTAGCCTTATCCTGACACAACCATTATAACCAACACTTAATATCCTTTAATTTTGTTTATAATACCTCAATATTTCTCATAAAACAAAACAACAGAAAACAAAAGAACAAAAACAAAAACGCGTCTCTCTCTCAAGCGCCGATCATCACCTTCCCTTTAACCTCTTATACCCTGACTCCACCGTCATGGCTCATCCTCTCGCTGGGCCTTCATCTTCTTCTTGACCCGGCCGCCGCTCATCCTCCGCAAGCCACCTTCGAACAATGAAACCTCCACACAAATCCTCAAACAAATCTCACCCTAAATCCGAAAACCAAACTCACAAAAAAAACCAAATGAATGGATCGGAGTAAACGAGCATAAGAACAACGAAGAAATCATACGCAACGCACAATTACATTTCAAAGAAATTCCAGATCCATACCTGAAAATCGACGGAACCGAAGAAGCTATAATGATAAGATTCGATATCTGTCTCTGTTATGATTAAATCCACATAACATTTAACTCTTCCTCTTCATCAACTCCGCTCTCCTGCTTTGCGAATCATTGCTGCAATCTTTAAAGTGACAATTGAAGACAAGACTTGAAGCCTTGGTCCAAGAAGCTTTGCGATGACGATGAGATTGATGAGAGCTACCTTTTTCTTGTTATCAGTTTTGTTATTTTAATTGATGGCCTTTACGTGATGCAGAGCGTGTGGAAATACGTTTTGATTGTTTTCACTTGCGTTTTGATTCACGGTTTTTGCGTGCTTGTATACTGTGCCTTAAGCGTTTTGGTGGAATTGCTGGTGTACTGCGCGGTGTGTTGCTCGTGTGCATTTCACTCCTTTTTCGTGTGTGATTGGATGCGTTTTTATTTTTGCGAATTCAAATATGTACGGCGTGAAGGTAGCTGGGAATGTGGTGGAGAGGCTAGGAAAGGTGGAAGTCACGTGGGAAAGTAGAAGTTGTGGAAATATTTCTCTCTCTTTTTTTTTTAATTTTGTTGTCATAAAATGTAAATGGGCTCTAAACAAAAGGTTGGGTTCAAAAAATGGAAAAAAGGATAATGAAAATAATAAAAGAAATTTTTGGATAGAAATTTAATAAAGATGAATTTTGAAATAAAATAGATAATGGGCATATGAATAATCGGCTAAATTGGGCATGAATATGAATTAATTCGATTAAAAATAAAATGGATTATGGTTGGAAAAGAGAAGAAAATATGGATATGATAATGGATCGAGGATTATAGATAGGAAAGCCTAATTTGAGTCCAAAGTCACAATTTTTATTTCACAAGCCATTAATAATGATAAATACAACCAATCTTGAACCACTGGATAACTTGTAACTAAGCATGCCCACTTGAATTGTCTGAAATCAATCACTGGGAAAATAAATCCACAGATACACGCCACTGAACATATAATCATGATAAGCTTGAATCTTCGAACCCAAAGCTATCACATGAACCACTGCCTGCTATACGGATAACTTTCTTCCCACAACACAACTCGCCTTTGAATATGCATCGCCCGAGAAATAACCACCCATACAGATAACTTGCAGCTGAAACAATCTCTTGACAATCTGACCAAACTTAGGTTAAACATCCATCGAAATATAACCGAACCACAACATCTGAAGCGAAATCACTACCAGCCAATGTTATGCTATGGAAATTATGCTTCATCTTTCTATGATAATGATGCAGTGCGAAATATGAAAATGATATGCTAAATGCTATAAAAAAAAAGGGAAAATTTGGGGTGTTACAACATGTTTTTGCTGTTCTGATTGTTGTTGTTTGGGATCCGTTAACCGGTTAACCCCTAGCGTTAACCGGTTAACGCTGTTCAATTTTGTGAAAATTGATTGTTTCATTGCATGTTTGTGCTTCATTGCTTCTTTAATCATCATAGCTTAATAGATCTTGATTTTAGGGGATTCTTAGGAGCTAGTTTGGCACAAGTTCATGTAGTGTTGGTAGCTTTCGACATGCGTTTCGTTAGTTTTCGTTTTTGTGCATAAATGTTGCATATATGGTCATAGCACTTTGTGATCATTGTTTGCATAGCTTAGAATCACTCCATAGCATAATAATAAATGTGTACACCTCTAATTTTTTGCATTTCATACTCACATCTTGATTCCATCACGTGCATATTGAAAATTTCATAATGTAAAAAACTCCAAAAAAAATCATTTAGTTTGCATCATTTAATTGCATGTTGATGTTGCATTCCATTGTTAATAATTCATTGCATATTATTGCATTAACTTGCATATTTTTGCATTCCATTGTGTGCATTAAAACTCATTCTGTGCATAAGAGAAAATAATCCAAATCTGCCTTGTTTTTCATAGCTGTGATTTGAAGCAGTGGTTGTTAATTGCATGTTGTTTGTGACATTTTGATACTTTTTACACCTGTTTCATGTTGTTTGTTAGTTGTAATGGGCTGTTTTCATTTTGCATTGCATTTGGTAGCTGTTTGTGCTATAGGAGCTGTAGTAGCTGTTGGATTTTTGCTTTACATAGTTTTTAGGTCCTTTAGACTTAGGATTAAGTCTAGATTAGGTCCTAGTTGTATTAGAATTTGTTTGGTACTTGTTTACCCCATTCCTTTTATCATGTTTATCCTACTAACCTTTGTTTTTTAGGGAGGTGGAGGTAAGTTCACACAACTTCTCCTTTTAAATTCTTTATGCTTTCTAAGTGTGTTTGTTTAGCATCTTTCTTAGTTTGAATAACTTCATGCTAACCCCCTTTAGAAACAACTTAGCTTCCTTAGGAAGTAATTTGATTTCTAATTCCCATTCTTCTTTTCCTTTGTCTCGTCAGGATTAGAAAACCGCACTAACCTAGGTTAATCCATGCTAACACTTAGGATCATTAGTCCCCACTTAAGACTTTTCCCTTTGGTTCGCTTTGCTTTCTTTCTCATCTCAAAAGAAAAGTGAAAAACAGCTAATAAAGGTTAATCTTCTCGTACGCCATGAGACTTTGCCGTGGGTTACTTATACGCGTCCCATTTCGGGGCAAGGTCTAAGGCATCTACCACGATGAATAAGTCTTAGTATGAGAAGGCTCACAAACAACAATCTCATAAAACACTTCTTTAAAAGATAATTAACAAACAACAAACGTCTTTTCCTTCGAGAATTCTCTTCTCACCTCATTAACTCTCAATGCGAACTTGCGACGATTTGTCTCATTTTCAAGACGGAAAACGCACTCGTTCAAGGCGAGCTTGCAACACCTGAGCATAGACATAAGCAGTTCAGCTCATAAAAAACACATATAAATAGTTCCCGCCTTAGTTAGACGAACTACGTCGACTCTGATCCTCATTTTCCCGATGAGGTACGTAGGCAGCGGGGTAGGGCCTGTTCGAGCACATTCTTTACTTTCCCTACATTTTCCCCTTCTATTCGTTCTTTTTTCCATTTATCTCTATTATACCATTCCAGTTAGTGGGTTTTGTTCAGTAGCAATGTTATTCCTTACCCTTTGAAATAGACTAACAAGCATGGATCTCGTCGGGTACAGAGGACGGTCTTGGGTGCTAATACCTTCCCAAGTCATAATCAACTCCCGAACCTAAATCTTTGGTTTGCAGGACCTTATTCTTTCCTTTTCTCTTCGGTTTGTGCAGGATTACCTTTCTCATTCATTCGGGATAAAAATTCCTAGATGGCGACTCTACCTTTTCCACGCCACTTTCGCGTTCCTACTAGGATGAAAATCCCAAGAGCGACACTATTCAATCAAATGTAGACCTGAATGGATGATAGCAATGGCTTTCAGACGTTCAAGGTATGGAGGGATTGAATACCCGAATAAACCGGAAAATTTGCACTTTGTGGGAAATATAATAATGTGACTTTCAAAAGAAGCAATGATACGAGCCCATGCCGAAGGTAGACTCAAAGAAGTAAGACCAAACCAAAGGTGGACTTACCGAGATTACGAAACCAAGTCGAAGGTGGAATCGTGAACGTAAGGCTAAGCCGAAGGTAGACTTACGATAAAAATCGAGAACAAGCTGAAGGTGGGCTTACAACCATATGAAACCAAGCCGAAGGTGGAATCGTAAATGTAAGGCTAAGCCAAAGGTAGGCATATGGTAAGATTTGAGAACAAGTCAAAGGTTAGCTCGAAAATGGTAAGACCAAGCCGAAGGTGGGCTCACAACAATACGAAACCAAACCAAGGGTAGAATCGTAAACGTAAGGCTAAGCTGAAGGTAGATTTACGATAAAATTCGAGAACAAGCAGAAGGTGAGCTCGAAAAAAGTAAGACTTTGTTGGGGAAAGGACGCCAATGAGGATTGGACTTTGTATAATGACTTCCCTGGGGAATCAGTGAACAATATTGTACAAGGAGTGAAGACCATCAGACTCTTCCATCTCTTCACCTCTACTAGGGAATATTGAATCTTCACGCACTGCTAGGGATATGATATTCTGGTGGGGGATACTCCTTCTTGAAGGAACACTCTCTGCTTTGGGAGAGTATTAGCCTTTTGTCACTTTGCTGGGGAGGATTTCGATTTCCAACTCTTCTGGGGATGATGAAGATCACCAAGAATGCTTCTTTCCGAAGAAAAGTTCTAATCGTCTCTCAAGGTCTGCTGAATGAGAAGTGGTCTGACAAGGTCTGCTGAAGACTCTTGCTCAATGATCTACTGAGGAAAAACTTCTTGATGCCTTGTACTAGCCATGAACAAATTTGATTAAATTTCACTTTTATTGATTGAAAAGTAGCCAGAAATGGGCATTACACCATGAAGCAATCCCTAGGAAGAGGAAATTGCACAAAAGGAAAATAAACTATCCTAATGGCAATGTGGAAATCAAATATCATCAAGCTCCGAACCGACTATGACCCGTATGTCTTCAAGATGTTCTGCATGCTTCGCTTTTGAGGAAGACAATTGGAATGATTCTTAACCCTCAGATTATCCTTGATTGTAGATGATGAAACACAGATCTCACAAATCATAGTTATTCATTTCAATCCCTCTTTTGCGTGGATCGCCCTTTTGGGTTTTCAATCCACCGGGATACCACTTTTTTCCTGAGCTGTCCGATGTGGCTTTTCAACTCAATTGGTGTACATTTTTCGTTTATTTCCCTAACTTTTGCCTGATCCCTTTTATTTTGTTTGTGGCTCGCCGGGATGCCCCTTTTTGCCTGGAATTTTGTTCTATTTTTGTCCAGCAGGTCTCTTCATACGAAGTATTTTCTAACTGCATCTGCGTTGATGGGGGACAAGAAGTCTTTGCCATCCATGGTTGTTAGCACTAAGGCTCTGCCTGAGAAGACCTTTTTAAGAACAAATGGATCTTCATAGTTTGGTGTCCAATTGACCCTATGATCTGTTAGAGGAGAAAGGATCCTTTTCAGCATTAAGTCGCCGGGTATGTAGCATTGAGGCCTCACCTTCTGGTTGAACGCCCCCTTCATTCGTCTTTGATACAACTGTCCATCGTATACAGATGCTAATCATTTCTCTTCAATGAGGCTTAACTAACTGAACCTGGAACAGAGCCATTCAGCTTCATCAAGCTTAACATCCATCATTATCCTCAGAGAAGGGATCTTGACTTCAACTGGTAGGACTGCCTCCATACTATACACAAGCGAGAACGGCGTTGCACCTGTTGAGGTGCACACAGATGTTCGGTACCCATGCAATGCAAACGACGACATCTCATGCCAATCTTTATACGTCACGAACATCTTCTGTATAATCTTTTTTATGTTTTTGTTGGCTGCCTCGACAGTGTCGTTCATCTTCGGGCAGTATGGAGATGACTTGTGATGTTCGATCTTGAAATCCCGACACAATTCTGCAGTCATCTTGTTATTGAGATTATAACCATTATCGGTAATAATTCTCTTAGGAATTCCATATCGACAGATGATATCCCTCTTTATGAACAGATCGACCACTTGTTTAGTGACATTAGCATAGAATGCCGCTTCTACCCACTTATTGAAGTAATCAATGGTAACTAGGATGAAATGGTGACCATTGGAAGCGGTAGGCTCGATCTTTCCAATCATATCGATGCCCCACATGGCGAAAAGCCAAGACGAAGACATGACACTTAATGGATTGGGAGTCACATGCACCTTATCAGCATAAATTTGACATTTGTGGCATTTGCGGGAGTATTTGCAGCAATCGGAATCCATGGTGATCCAATAATACCCCGATCTTAGCAGTTTATTTGCCATAGCATGTCCTTCAGCATGGGTACCGAAGGATCCCCCGTGAACTTCTTGCATTAACATGTCTGCTTCGTGTCTATCCACGCATCTGAGCAAAACCATGTCGAAGTTCCTTTTATAAAGCACATCATCCTGATTTAAGAAGAACCCACCTGCAAACCTCCTAAGGGTTTTCTTGTCTTTGTTGGATGCCCCTGCTGGGTACTCTTGAGATTTCAGAAATTTTTTGATATCGTAGTACCATGGCTTATCATCATAAACACCATCAACTACAACACATATGCATGCCTATCAAGATGAGACACCTCGATTTTGGGCACATAATTCTCTTGGTGTACCTTGATCATGGAGGACAAGGTTACTAAAGCATCAACAAATTGGTTCTTGTCCCGAGGTAGATAATGCAACTTGACCTTCGTGAAGAATGACAACAACCTCCGGGTACAATCCCTGCAGGGAATCAGATGTGGTTGATGAACCAGCCATTTTTTGTTAACCTAGTTGATAACCAAAGCCGAATCACCAAAGATATCGAGGGCCTTAATTCGCAAATTAATTGCCTCCTCAATCCCCATTATACAGGTTTCGTATTCTGCTTCATTATTGGTGCATTCAAAGGTCAACCGGGTAGTGAAAGGCGTATTCTGCTACTGTTCATGTTAATGTCCCCATAGAACATCATACTCCATTTGGATTCAGGGTCTGGCCCCTCCTCTAGGAGTGGTTCTTCACAATATTTTGATTTGAGGAACATGATGTCTTCATCCGGGAATTCAAACCTCATTGGCTGGTAATCCTCAATCGGTTGTTGGGCGAGATAATCTGATAATACACTTCCCTTGATTGCCTTCTACGAAGTATACTGGATGTCGTATTCGGTCAAGATCATCTTCCAACAAGCCACCCTTCAGGTTAAGGCTGGCTTTTCAAAGATGTATTTAACGGGGTCCATCTTTGAAATCAATAAGGTGGTATGAGTCAACATGTATTGTCTTAGTCGGCAAGCAGCCCATGCCAAAGCGCAACAAGTTTTCTCGAGAAGTGAGTATCTTGTCTCATAGTCGGTAAAATTTTTGCTTAGGTAGTATATTGTATGCTCTTTTTGACCGGACTCGTCATGCTGACCCAGTATACAACTCATTGATCCCTCGAGCTCTATGAGGTACATGATCAAAGGTCTCCCCAACACTGGAGGTATTAGGATTGGGGGTTCTTGAAAATACTCCTTGATTCGGTCGAAAGCCAATTGACAATCACCATTCCACTTGATGGCCTGATTCTTTCTTAAGAGCTTGAAAATTAGTTCGCACATAGCTGTTAGGTGAGATATGAACCGTGCAATGTAGTTCAATCTCCCTAAGAAGCCTCGTACTTCCTTCTCAGTTCTAGGCTCAGGCATCTCTTGAATTGCATTCACCTTTGCAGGGTCGACCTCAATCCCCCTTACACTTACAATAAAGCCCAACATCTTTCCAGAGCGCACCCCGAATGTACACTTGTTCGGGTTCAACCTCAATCTGAACTTTCGTAGCCTATCAAACAGCTTGGCCAAGTTGACTAAGTGTTCCTCTTCTGTTTGTGACTTTGCGATCATATCATCAACATAGACCTCGATCTCGTGATGAATCATATCGTGGAAAAGATTCACCATTTCTCGTTGGTATGTTGCTCCGGCATTCTTCAAACCAAATGGCATTACTTTGTAACATAAGTTTCCCCATGGGGTGATGAAATTAGTTTTCTCCATGTCATCTAGCAACATCTTGATTTGGTTGTAGCCTAAAAAGCCATCCATGAAGGGAAACACGAAGAATCGGGTTGTATTGTCAACTAGCACGTCAATATGTGGCAACGAGAAGTCATCTTTAGGACTGGCCCTGTTCAAGTCTCGATAGTCCACACACATTCTAACCTTGAAATTTTTTTTACAAACCAGTACAATATTTGCAACCCACAAAGGATAACTCGTCACAGCCAAGAATCCGGCATCAAACTGCTTTTGAACTTCTTCCTTGATTTTTATTGCCATGTTGGGTCGAGTTCTTCTCAGTTTTTGCTTCATTGGCGGGTAGTCTTCTCTGAGTGACAACTTGTGTACTACGATATCGGTGTCCAACCCTGGCATATCCTGGTAAGACCAGGAAAAGACGTCAACATATTCACGGAGCATGGAAATCAACTAACTCTTTACAGATTCTTCCAAAGCAACCCCGATCTTGACTTCTTTCTTGTCCTCTTTGGTTCCCAGGTTCACCACCTCAATGGTGTCTTCATGTGGCTGAATCACCATCTCCTCCTGCTTCATCAATCTGGCTAATTCCTCGGGTAATTCACAATCTTATTCACCTTCCTCATCCGCTAGGTAAATTGGATTGTCGAAGTCATATTGAGCCATACCAAGATCGTCACTGATGAGACCCGATAGGGTACATCTGCATGAATGATGATTCATGCTAGATTTTAGAAAGAGTGGGAGACATGGAAAAACATACATTGCCATTTATTTGAAAATAAAATAAAAAGGAAAGACAAAGAACACCATGAATTAATGCCAAAACGTTCTTTTATTAAGGATTTTATTATTGCATAAACAATGAACTAATGAGCTACTATGCCCCGGGCAAGGCATAGAGCTTTCATACAAAGAATGAAAACACAAAACTATTACTCTTGTTGTTGAATGACAGAGACGATTCTTTCAGATGACCAATTTCAGAGTTTGACACCCGGAACACATGGCTTTATCCATTCATCCAATTCGCAATCACTATCAATTGTTTCCTCTTTCACAACACAAATGTTGCCATGATCAATCCATCTGACATATGTGAAAGTAACCGGGCCTTTGCGACCTCTAGCACTCTGACTTGATATTGGCTTATCAGGATTATAACCAATCTCGAACATGTCTTCTTTCTTTGGGACTTCAACCATTTTCCCCATCCTTCTTTCACACCTGATTCCACAACTTCCAAAGCTTGCTTGTAGGACAAGATAGACACCCCTTCTTCTTTCTCTATGAAAGGGAAGTTGATGACGACGTAGCCTCAGTTTTGAATGAAGATAGATGGCTGATGAAAATATCTTCCTCCCCACACACCATAATAATTTGTCCTTCCCAGACGAACTTGAGCTTTTGGTGGAGAGTTGAAGACCCAGCCCCGACATTGTGGATCCAGGAACATTCAAGCAAACAACTATAAGCGGGTTAGATGTCTATGACATAAAAGGTTGTATTAAATACCTGTGGTGCTACCTTGACTGGTAATTCCACTTCTCCGAACACAAACCTTTTGGAGTCATCAAATGCCCTGACTATCAAGTCACTCGGCCTTAGCACCACTCCTTCATAGTCTAACTTAATCAATGTTTTCTTCGGAAGCACATTCAAGGATGATCTTGTGTCAAAAGCACATGAGAGAGTACATCCCCTTTAAATTCCATAGAAATGTGTAGATCCCTGTTATAGTTGCATCCCTCAGTGGTCAGATCCATATCTGTAAACCCTATACCATGGCTAGCATTCACACTTCAAACAATTGTCTCAAGTTGGTTTACCAATATGTCTTGTGGTACGTACGCATTGTTTAGGATCCTCAGCAAAGCTTTCCGGTGTGAGTCTGAGCACATCAACAAAGACAAGATCGAAATCTTGGAAGGAGTTTGCTGCAAATGATCGACTTTTTTGTAGTCTCTCTTTTTGATGATTCTCAGAAACTCCTCAACCTCTTTGTCGAATGTGATGTCAGGTTCTAGAACAGGAACATCACTAGTTGCTGATTTCTTCCCTTTTTCTCTTGCTTGAACCTCTGCACTATCCCTTGGTGGCACCACACTGTTTCTTAAAGTTTCGGGTGAGAACAATCTCCCGCTCCTTGTGACCCCCCCTCCCGACTCCTACATTTTCGACTTGGTGCTGAGCAGTGTTGGAGGTGGGAACGTCCTGTTTCTGACTATTACAGTAAACTTCAGCCCCGTAGTACCATGGGACCGCCTTGTCACTCTGATATTGTATAGGACCTGGAGTGGTAAATGTTACAGGTACCACTTTTGTTGGTGTCGGAATCTGTACTGGTGTGTAGTAGATGGTAAATGTGGAAACTTCATCTTCTTTGACAATTCTATCAAAATGGATACTCCCTTCATTGATCATTCTCTGGATACTCCCTTCTGAGTAAACCTCTTCACAACCTGGGAATATGTCTTTCTTGGCCAGACAATCCTTCACATCTAGTAGCAAAGTCTTCAAGGAATTAACATCATACACCAAATTCAAACACTCCCCATCATCAATAGCTCATACAGTCCTTCCATGTGAAGGCATGGGGTTTTGCAAAACATTCGGTTCTGGAGCGAAGTTGAACTCTTTTGAGTCCAATAGGTCTTGCACCTAATATTTAAGGGCTTTACAATCTTCAATATTGTGGCCTGGAGCTCCAGAATGGAACTCGCAATGAGCATTGGCATTATATCTCTCAGGAATCTGCCCAAGCCTCGGAGACTGCAAGGTTCTTAGCAGAACCATTCCTAGCTGGAGTAAATTCTGCAATAGTTGAGAGTAAGACATCGGTGGAACCTCAAAATGTCTCTCGGCCATCTTGGACCTTGGCTGGTACTCCTGTCGGGCCCCCTTGGCTGTTGTTGAGGTTCTTGTACCTGTTGTTGATTGGTAGTGGCAGGGATTGTCACAGAAGCTGCCTGATAATATGATTTCTGGTTTCCTCTCTTCCTTTGAGTGTACACTACCCCAGTTTCACCTTCTCTTCTCTTCACAAAGGGCTTCTTAGCCCCAGAAGTAGAAGCTCCATTGTTTTGAATCTTCCCCTGTTTCATCCAGTTCTCAATTCTCTCGCCAATTAGGATGATATCAGAAAAACCACTAGACGAACAACCTGCTAATCGTTCCATGAATTGCCCGGGGAGGGTATCCATGAATAGGTCCACCATTTCTCTCTCCAGTAGGGGTGGTTGAACCCTACCTGCCACTTGTAGTTGGGTCCTGCTCGGGGCCATGTCGAGATTATACTGATATTGCTTGAGGAATGCTTCCCCAAGCTCCTTCCAGATGCGAACAAAAGTCTTCTCTGGTTTCATGTACCACTCCAGGGAGCCCCTAGACAGGCTATCTTGGAAAAAATGCATCCAAAGCTTCTCATTTTTGGTGTAAGCAACTATCTTGCGATAGTAGGCCTGTAGATGAGTTTTGGGGCAGGAACTCCCATTATATTGATCAAATCTCGGGGCCTTTAAATTTGGAGGGACAAGCCCTTGCACCAGACCCATGTCAGAAACGTCAATGCCCAGAGTATCTCTGCATTCCAAAGCTCTGACCTTCTCTGCCATCATTTGGAAGTCCTGAGGGTTAGCTTCTGTACCGAATCCTATGTCCTTGTTGACCAAGGTGAATTGATCTTCTTGTTGATCTACCACATGAACTGGAGTGGGGTCACATTCGGGAGTAGGAGGCATGTTACCTCTGGCTGGAATAGGGTTGCCTTGGGCGTCCAAAGTGACAACTAGATGGTCCATCTGAGGTGGATCAAGCCTTTGAATAGAGGCCCTTAGCTCTTGTTGCCCCTGGGTCATGCCCTACATCATAGTCATAAATTCAGCAATCATGGTTGCCGCGAGTGGCATACTGATGCAGAGGAGTATCGTGTCGATGAAGACAGCTTTCTGCATCTCTCACAATCTTTCCTAAGAATATATATAAGTTAAGAAACCCAGATAACCGACAAAGAAAAAGAATTCAAATGATATGAATGCATGAAAATGTTGTTTTCTTTCATTCTCAAGGTTATTTACATTCCCATTATGATATTTAGAAACATTCGAATAGCTTTTGTGAATTATGACGTTTGGGGAAGAAGACCCCTTGTGAAACTCATATTGGATAAATGTGGGGAACCAGTGCCTGGAACCCATGTCAGTGCAAAGATAACAACCAGTGATACAAACCATATCCCATAGCATAAAACGAAGTATGAAAATAACAAAAAAATTCCCCGAAGGGTGCCAATTCTTACAACAAAGAAACTAGCAAAAGAATAAAGGAATCCCACAACAAGCCTGTGGGTAATCCTGGTACAATCAAATGAAACTAAACCCTAGGAAATTCCATGTCCTTCAACCGCCAGCTGAGACGTTTGACCACCTAGAACAATTGAGCTATGTCTGGATGACCTGGATCCTAGATTAGCTTCTGAATGAGGAGATCTCTCTAATCAAAGGAGGCATGTAATTCACTGATCTGCTGTAGGAAAACCTCTTCATTCTCTTTGTTAAGACCTGGCTCAGGTTTGGCTTTCTTGACTTCTGCTCGGAGCTTGAGCTCTTCCACCTCTTTCCGAGCATCTTCAATTACTTGTTGATCCTGTGCTATCTTCTTGTCATAGTCTATGCGTTGTTTGCAGGCTTGCTTGAGTTGCTCTTCCTGTTCACCCAATAACTTTTGAAGGTTTTTTATCTCCAGCTTGTATCCAGTTTCCACTTCTTTTTGCTTCTTCAGATTGTCTTCCCATTTTGTTTGCTTGAGAGTCACAGATTCGTTGGCTTCATCAAAAGACATACTATCCTTCCGATGTTGACTTGCTTTGTGGATCTCAGCCAAACCATTCTTCCTAAAGTAGAGTTCTCTTTCTTCAAAGTCTTTATGTTTATCCCTCACTAACTTTTGAGCTTTCTGAGCTCTTTCCTCTAGTCTCTAATTAAGGGTCACCATCCTCTGATAGGAATTATGAGCTTCCTGATTCTCTGTTCTGTGTTGTTGGACTAAAGCTTCCAACTTTTGATAATCTTTCAGAGGAACAAAATTTTGTGCTAACTCTTCCTTCGGATATAAAGGGGACTCCATGGAGAATGGGTGAAGTAGGACTTCTGCACGGTATCTCAACCACGTAGCAAAAGGATCATATGTCTTTGGGTAAACTTTCCCAAACTCTTTCTTTCCTTTCTTCATCCTCACTTCCCAAGCCTAGGATGCCTGAATATACAACTCAATGTTTCCTTCTACTGGGAAATACAATGATTCAGCTATCTCTTTAAGGTATGGTGTGTCCTTCAAAGGGTAACCAAATTACTTCCTGGCCAACAAAGGATTGTAATTTATCCCTCCTTTCCTTACGAGCAAAGGCACATTAGGAAAACCACCACAACTAGTAATGATCTCCTTCCTCACCAAGTTTTTGTTACATCCCGAAGATATGTCATCCGAAGTTAAGAACATCAATCTTTTAGGCCACTTCCATTCTTGTTTCAAATCTTGGAAAGGTCCTGTCTTGGGAAGTTGCCTAACAAACCAGTCAGAAAATAAGGGAGCACAGATTTTCACGTACCCCTTCCTCTTCTAGTTCCTGTAATGAATGCCATAGTAGAAATCTCCTAACAACATAGGCAATGGTTTTCTCTTGATGGAGATGGCAATGGCTTCCATGCTGATTAACCCTTTCTCTCCTGGGAACAAACTTATCCCATATATCATCAGGGCTAGAAATGCACTAAACTCTGCCCACCTGTTTCCCAATTCCAGATCATTAGCTTCTGTGACAAGAAGGTCAAAGGAAATACCTTTACCCTTGTTTGCTTCTATCCCCCTCTTGACTTTAAGCATACTCAAATTACAGACTCCAACTATGTCTTCACATGGAGGAACCTTCTGTGAAGCATAATAAGGAATACAATCTCTAATAGGAACCTTTAGGATGCTGGAAACCTCTTCTAAGGTAGGAGCCATTATATAATCTGGAAACACAAAAACCTGCACCTGAGGATCATAGAACACTTTGCTCCCGGGATTTTCATCCTAGTACAAACGCGAAAGTGGTGCGGAAAAGGTAGCGTCGCCAGCGAGGAATCTTTATCCCGAATGAACGGGAAAGGTAATGCTGCACAAACCTGAGGAAGAAGGAAAGGACGAGGTCCTGCGAACCAAAGATCTGGGTTTGGGAGTTGGTTACGACCTGGGAAGTTATTAGCACCCTAGACCGTCTACCGTACCCGACGGGATCCACGCTTGCTTGTTTTGTTTCAAAGGGTAAAAGAATATAACTGCTGTTGAACAAAATGAACTGCTAACTTGAATAAGAATGGAAATAAGAAAGGCAACTGGAAAGAAAGGGTAAATTTAGGTGTCACACCCCAAATTTTACCCCTAAGTTTCATTCATGCATTGGTCTCATCATTAGCATACCATTGTGCATACTAGTTTTTTTTAGATTTGCGATAAGTTTCTTTAAGTGGTTTCTTGAATCGTGTGACTAGAATTTCCTCTTGTGGATGTTGTTAATCTAATTGCAAAATTCCACTTCAAACTTTCAATTTAATTCTCAAGTTTCTATTCTAAATTTAATTCAATTTCTATTTTCAATTCTCAAGTCCAATTTTATTTTCAATTCAATTTCAAATTTTCAATTCAATTTCCCATCATATTTTTCAAGTCCAATTCTAAATTTGATACAGATTTTATTTTCAGTTCCATCTAATTCTAAAATTTCGTTTCAATTTTCAATTTCATTCCTAGTTTAAATTCATGCCAATTCAAGTTTCTCAAATCAATTTCCATTTTCCAAGCTTCAATGTTTTTTTTTTCTTTTCTAGTTCATGTACAAGTTCTCAATTCTAAATTTCAATCCCAAGTTTTTGTCTTCTTAAGTTCTAAGCCATGTCCAAATTTCCAAATTCATTTCAATTTCCATTTTTAATTTCCAAGTTAAATTTTTAGTTTCTAAGTCATTTTCAATTCTAAGTGTTATTCAATTTATTTTCCAATTCCTTTCCAATATATTTTTCAATTCCTTTCCAATTTAGTTTTAATTCTAAGTTCCAATTTAGTTGTAGTCCAAATTCCAAGTCCACAATTTCAAATTTATTTTTGTGTGAAATTCTAACTCAGGTCAAATGCTCCAAATACACTTCCAAGTTTCAATTTCAAGATTAAGTTCATATGCCATTTTTTTTATTTCAAGTTTCTTACCAAATCCAATTCATATTCCACATTTTATATACATTCACCATAATTCAAAATTCAAGCTTTACATACATAGCCATATTCCATATCCATGTTACAATTGCATAGAAGAAGAATAAAAAAAAGAAAGAAAAATGCAGCAACAAAACAGCCCACAAGGCACAATTCAGCCTGCACCATTTCACCCACAAAGCACCAAAATTCAGCAGGGACCACAATGCACAACAGCCCCCACAGCAGCATGCAGCCACCAACAGCCTCTGCTCCACTTCCTCCACTACAACTAAAATTCAGATATTGTCTCCTTTCCTCCAACCCTTCACCTACAAGCAACAAGGACAAAAATTCAGCATCAAAACACTACATAAAACAGCATCAAGATAACCCAGAACAACCACACTGTTACATCAAAAATCACACACAAACAGCCATATACAACCCTGCATTTTTTCCCCTCAAATCAGCCCCAAAAACCACAAAAACTCAGCATCAAAAAACACACAAAATCTGCCCCAAAAACACACACTGTTACATCCAAAACAACTCAGAATAGTCCCCAAAATTCAGCACCAAAACATCAAACAAAATCCCAGCAAAAACACTACAGAACAACACCAAAACAAAACAAATTCAGCTATCAAAAAATACACAAACAGCCCTCAAGAACAACAAAAAAAAAAGCCCTCAAACATACAAAAAACAGCCCTCAAACACAGAAAAATTTCAGCAAGCAAATTTCAAACAGAAAACCACAGAAAAGGGAGATTGATGCCAAAACAAAGAAAACTCAGCAACACCAGTAGTAGCAGCAAGGAGTAGAGCAGTAGCAAAGAGCAGAAGGAGACTTACCAGTGAGGATTCTTCACCCCGATAACTTTCGGGTCGGTATGGTTCTTTTTTTTCCTTCACCTCTTTTTAGCATTTGTTCATAGTTAGTTTTCTTCTTCAGCTTTATTTCAAATTTCAATCTGCACACAAAGAGCAAACTTCATATTAAAAGAACTTCAAAAAAAAACTTACAACCAAAACAACCTGTCACAGACACCACAAATATCGCACCACTCCATTTTCAGGATTCACAACAAACACAGTCATGTAGAAAATAGAAACTCACCTGTAAAGTAGGCAAGACATAGAACTCGCCTTCATCCTTTTCTCTCTTCCATGAACCTGTTTCAAAACCAATACAGAATAACCCTCCACAAATTACCAGCAACACTGACAAAAAAAAAAAAGAAGCAAGAGTGAGATGAAAAAATTGATTGAGACAAATGAGAAATCAAAGAATGCATACCTTCTGAACACACCAAACCTGTGCCTTCGTCCTCCCCTTCCCGCAACTTCTTCAAACCCGTAGCCGCCGAACACTTCTTCAACTCCACCAAATCTCCATCCGCCATCATCCACCACCACCATTACTGAATACCCTTCACCGCATCTCTGAAATCCCTGCCAAAACTCTTCCAAACCAAACCTCAGCCATACCCGAGTCAAAGCTGTCCCAATCCGTACTCACCACCACAAACGATAACCACCACAAAGAAAAACCCCGACTCTTTGTCAAATTCTTGGGATTACCTACTAAAGGATCCAAAACAGTGGCTGGATTTCCGTGATAGTAAACGCAGTGGATTGGTGAATCCAGGGTACCCTGACTTCAAGCACAAAGATACCGGTGTAGAGCTGTGGCTTAAAGATTCACCAAGTTGGGTAATACCAAAATTGCCACCCTTGAAGCCTAAATAAGACAGTACTCCAACTAGCTGAAAACAAACACCAGTTTCATGAGCATTAGAAAAAGAAGCAGAAACTGAAGTCATTTGCGAAGTTGAATACATCTCTTTTTACCAGTTCTCTCTGTTTCCCAAGCAACACACAGTCATACTTACCCCTAAAACCCTTAACACAAAAAATCCAATACCCCAAATCGCATATGAACATACCTTCATCAACCCATCATCAACAAACACAGAACAAAAAAATCATAAACAAAGCTCCTCTTCATCATCCATAAACCATACAAACCTGAAACCAAAACAGAACCCACCAAAATCCGTCACTTTTCCGGCCACCAAAACCTTTTCTCTTCTCAAATCCTCCATAAACCAACACAGACAAATCAAAACCGTGGCGAACCGGCAAGCCAAACGCAAACCTCACTTTCCCACCCTGTTTCAGCCTCCTTCTTCAATCCTTCACCCCCCATTAAACCCTTCTTCATCCAAATATCACAGACCTGCACACCTCATAAAACCACCACAAAAACAAGAAAACAGAAAAGAACCGGAGATGAGATGAGAGATGTGAGAACCGCAAACAACTTCTCACTAAACCAAAACGCAGTGAACCATATCTTGGAAAAGCAAAGAAAACAGAACCAAGAGTCTCACCATCAGAACCAAAGCCACCCCTATCGAACCACCCCTGCTTCATCACCATCATCTCTGTTAACCATTCACCTTCCTTCAAAACACCCAAACTGATTTTAAAAAAAAAGGCAAACACAGTGAGATTGAGATAGGTCTGAAAACTACCACCTTAAAGTAAAATTGAGAAACATTACCGTGAGATACACAAACCAAACCGGCCAGCTCCCTTCAACCCCCCTCGCTCATAACCGTGAGCCATCTTCCATCTTGAATCGAAAAAGCCAGCCATGAACCTTTCTTCGACCCTTCAATCCTTCAACCACAGCAAATCCAAACAGAAACAGAACAAAAAGAAGAAGAATGAAATCAAAACAAAGTGAAAGGTAGAAACCGAAAACCAACTTACAGCCAGCCCACGAACTTTCTCAAACCTTTCCCCACAACAGCGACAAACCGACATACTCACCATCCAAAACCGCCGGCATACATTAACCTTGAACCATCGAACAAAAGCAGAACCGATTGAAAAAACCAGAGACGAAACCTCATTGCTGAACCCTTTCACGAGCCCACCTTCGTCAACCCTCATCGCCGAAAACAACTTCAAACAACCACCGTACTACACCACCGATCCTCCGTCAAAACCAAACAACTTCAAATCCATCTTCAAACTCACCTGAAAACCACAAAATCAATCACCACCGCGCGAGCAGAGAGAGAGAGACGAGAGCGAAACTGAGTAGAGAGAGGGCCGTCGAGAGAACCGCGAGAAAACCCCCAAACACCATCGCATAACACAATTCAAACCACACATAACCATTCGAAATGCAAACCTGTGAGAACTCTTCGACCCAAAATCAAACAGAAAGCCACCAACTGCCACAAACTCATCCTCAACCCATCTGAACTTCAAACCCACCGCCGAAACAACCTTCGGCCAACACCCTTGAACCACCGATCGCGAAACCCTTCACCTCATAGCAAACCACCATCGCCTTGCTCACCCTCACAAACCTCCCAACAACCTTCTCTTCCAACACCCGAGAATCACTAAACGCGTCACCAACCCTCACAGACCAATCCGCAGAACACCGCGATCCGAAACCGCCGCGATTCGAATTGAGAATAACGAGAGAGTTTTGACGTTGGTGATGAACGAGGTTCCTTGAGGGTTGGTCTTGATATTTCTGAATCATATTTTGGAAAGGGAATGGAAATACGGTTGCTTGAGTGAAGAAGTGCCATTTTTTTATCATTATTATTTATTCTCTCTGGTTAACCCTTGTCCATCTTTTATGTTAATTATTACTTTATTTACTTATTTATTTTATGTTGTTTTGTGTTTTTTTTTTTAAAAATTCATGAAGTTAAGATTGGGCCTAGCCCGCAAATCTGCTCTTCCATTATCCACCGTTTCTATATGCACCAAGAGATCGGTACTCACATCCCCTATTTTGTTTCCCATTTGTTGTTTTTTTTATATTTATTTTCTGTTGGGCTCAGCCCGCGTGGATTCAACTTCTAATCACCACACTATTTCATCGTTGCACTCTCCCTTATTTTATGTTTTTTTTTACTTTCTTTTAAAAAAAAATTTAGCTTGTTTCTATAATTTTAGATTTTGAGTATGCTTTATAATTTTGTTTTTATCTCCAACTTTTAATTTGATATTGTTAAGCCTTCTAGTTTTTTTTTAGTTATTTGGGGCCAATGATATGACAAAAGTCACGATAAATCGTTTTCGATTAATCGTGACCAATATGAGGCCATTCATTCATTTATTCATTTATTTATTTTTATTCTATTTAATTTATTATATTTCATAATTTATTTCACTTTATTTGTTTTTTTATTTATTTATTATTTATTTCTTGCACTCTTAGACCATATTAACTTTAATTTTTCAAGATAATAATCCTTGGTCCAACGCCAAGTGAACTTCACATACACTTCACTCAGACACGTAAGTCGGTCGTTTTACGATCGCCATCTGCACATTCCTTACACTTCACAGCTTTTCTAACTTAAGCAAATTGACGCACCACGCTTGTTTTCCACCCCCGCATTCTCGATCCATATATCGAGCCATAGCCCAATTACTAAGCCTTTTACTTTGTATTTCCTATTTATTTTATCCAATTTATTTTTTTGCAAGTAGCAACCTATGCTTTAGACTTAGGAGCTTGCACCCTCATTTATCTACTTTACTTTCGTTTATGCTTTTCAATCCAAAAGGGAAAGAACTCCCGCAGTTGACTCAATGTCATAGGAAGTTTAGCCATCCCTAGTTCCTTAGCCATTAGGACTTTTTATTTTACAATTTTTTGTGACTTTCCTAAGTCACGTGAGTGTTTGCCATAACACTTACCTTCCCCCACGAACCTTGAGCGTAACCAAGTGTTCGTTAATCCTTAGGAGAACTACGAGTGCTCTGATTCTATACCCGATACGTAGGCATCGATGCGATGTTGTGCGAGCACCATTAGAAATAAAACCTTAGGTCCCCATAATTTTAACAAGCAATAAACAACAATAATGCAAATATTAACAAGAGGTTCCCGTAGGATACTGCGGATGCTTAGGAAGCTAACACCTTCCCTAGGTATAATCAACCCCCGAACCTAGTTTCTCCTCATTTAGGGTTTTTACGATCTTTTTCCCTTTTCCCTTTGGATTAAATTAAAGTCGGTGGTGAACATAAAAGTTTTGCGATTCAAGCTTAATCAATAGCTTGGTATCCAATTCTCACCGCAACAGAAATGGCGACTTCACTGGGGACTCTATTTTTGAGGGTTAAGCCTACCTTGTATATTTGTATATTTGTTGTTGTATTGCTTGTTATTATTTGGGATTTCTGTTGGGTGTTCCATGTGTGGTGAGATAAGTCCTAACCCGGACTTGAGTGCAAATAAGATAGGACGGTGGTATATTCAAGAAGGCTTGTAGGGAGTTCAGACCCGACCAAGTTGACTTGAGACACCACCACTCAGCGGAGGCCTCCTCGGATGTAGTTTTGTTGATCGAGTTCAGTCGTGAAAACATTACTATATTCGACCTGAGAGCCATTAATGCTGAGGACCGTAGAACATTTACCCCCACTTGGCCTTTTTAGGGATGTAGTGCGATGACTATGAGGATGCAAATCCAAAATAGTTGATACGCGATACTGCACTCGGATGAGACTCTCTTGAGAATATTATTGATTACCAAGTTGAGTTGGGAAGTCGGTAATATCCGAAAGATGGGACAGTGATTCTGGGAACTTTTAGAACCCGTTGTACAGGTACAAATAAACTCATAGTACATACCTTTTGGGAGGGTTGAACCTTCGACCTCATGCAAGCTTTGAACCTAAGCCTTGTTTGTGTTAGTGTATTCATTGCATTCACGCATCATGAAGCATCATTTTTACCAATTTATTCAAGGAACTCAGAAACTCTACCTTTGCAAAAATCGTAGGAATCATCATGGACTTTGGAAGAAGAAAGACTGTCAAGTACACATTCAAAACTCCCAAACTTGAAGACCTAAGGAAATTAAGAGATTTGGTTTTGGATCAAGAAGCCTTCATGGAGAAGCATATGAGACTTTTAGCCTTACTTAAGACTGAGTGGGATGGAAGGTTGCTCTCTGTGATGCTCCAGTTCTATGATCCTCTCTACCACTGTTTTACGTTCCCTGATTACCAATTGGCGCCTACTTTGGAAGAGTATTCATTTCTGGTGGGATCACGTGTTAAGGATGAGTTTCCATTCCCTGTTCTAGAGAAGGACCCTGAAGAATCGGAGATTGCAAAGGCGACATATTTGAGTGTTCCTGAGGTCAAGGCAAATATGACCTATAAAGGAAAGATTTTTGGATTCCCTACAAAGTTTTTGGTAGAAAAGGCCAAGAATTTTGTTAGTGTGAAGGATATGAAAGCTTTTGAGGCGACCTTTATTTTGCTAATATATGGAGTGTTACTTTTCCCAAACTTTGAAGACTTTGTCGACCTGAACGCCATCAAAATATTTCTGAAGAAGAACCCGGTCCCTACTTTGCTCGGAGACACTTACCATTCCATCCATCTGAGGAATCTCCATAAGGGAGGGATGATTACTTGTTGTGCATCATTGCTGTACGAGTGGTTTATTTCGCACTTGCCTAAATCAGCTTCATTTTGGAATCTTAAGGATGGTTTGTGGTGGTCACAAAGGATCATGTCTCTTACCCACTCTGACATTAGTTGGTACAATCGTGTTTATGATGGAGCATTGATTATTGATAGCTGTGGTGATTTTGCTAATGTGCCTCTTCTTGGCACTAAGGGAGGAATCAACTATAATCCGGTTTTGGCTCGCCGCCAACTCGGGTATCCATTGAAGGACAAACCTAAGAGTGTTGAAGTGGAAGGAATTTTCTTTAAGGATGACGAAGAACCAGAGCTCAAGAAACAGATTATGCAAGCTTGGAAGTACATCCATAGGAAAGGGAGGAGTAGCTTGGGAAAGCCGAATTGTGTTTCTATGGAACCCTATCTCCAATGGGTACGAGATAGGGCCATCAGTATGAAGATGCCTTACCCTCGCCAGGATCCTATGACCTTCAAGAAACCCATTCTAATCTTTATGGATGATGCAGAGAAGCTGAAGATTGATTTGGAGAAAGAGCTTCGAGAGAAGAATGCATGGAAGAATCGACATCAGATCATCAGTAGTGAGAATGAAGAACTTAGAAGACAACTGAAGATGAAGGAAGAAGAAGAGCTCTCCAACAAGAAAAGGAAAGCGCAAGAGGATTTATTTTCCTCCAGCACTTAAGAGGACACTTCTTGGAAGTCGATCGTGGATCAACTTATGCTTGAAAGGGCTCAGATGAAGGCACAAATCGAGAAGCTCAACTTGAGGCTTTTAGGAGAATCTCCTTAGGACTTTGTCTTTGTTTTTATTAAGCTTTGTTTGGGATTTTTGAAAGTGTACTCAAGACTTTGTATCACTTTTGAATTTAATGAAATCATATCCTTTTGATTATTATGTGTTCCTTGGTATTTGCAAATTGTTTCTTAAGTTCCTTGAATAAAATTTTATTTTCGCATTGCACTCATACATTTGGCATTTCATTTGCATTTTTCACATAAAACTCATTCCCGTCATCTGCTCTCAATTCAGCTTTCACACTGAGGCTCTCACGCAAATACTACACTCGAGCGCAAGCCAGAAAGAGGATGGCTGAAAGAGACCTAGAGATGGACAGAGTTAACGAAGAGCTTACTGACATTCGTGGAAATATGGGTCAGATGATGGAAATGTTGCAGGTTATTCGAGCGAAGATGGATACCCAACAGACTGTGGTGTCAAAAATTGTTACTGCAACGACTGAGCCTCCGTCATCAGTCACTACTGCTGTGACCTGGCCTCCTTTTGGGCTTCCTCATGGATTCGTTCCTCCTCCTCATGGTTTTGCTTCTCAAAGTTTTATTCCTTCTTCCCAAGGACTTGCTACTCAGGGTTTCTTCCCTCCTTCTCAAGGTTTTGCTTCTCAAAGTTTCATTCCCTCTTCTCAAGGACTGGCTACTCATGGATTCGTCCCTCCTTCTCAAGGTTTTGCTTCTCAAAGTTTCATTCCCTCTTCTCAAGGACTGGCTACTCATGGATTCATCCCTCCTTCTCAAGGTTTTGCTTCTCAAAGTTTTATTCCTTCTTCCCAAGGATTTGCTGCTCAGGGTTTCTTCCCTCCGTCCCAAGGTTTAGCTTCTCAAATTTTCGCACCTCCTTCTCAGGGCATGGCATTTCCTTCCCAAGGTTTTGTGCCTCCTCCTCATGGATTTGCTGCTCAACAGACTATTCCGGTGACTAATGAAGAGAACCACGTAGTTGCTAATTTTACACCGGACATTGTGCACACCCGTGCTCAACCATACTTTAATGACCATCAGGTGTATGACGCGCCAGATATGTCTGAAAACGGAGATGAGAAACATGAGAAGATGCAAGAGAATTTCAATACCCTTGAAAAAAGGTTAAGAGCGATTGAAGGTGACCAGATCTTTGGGGACGCTGCTAGAGAGATGTGTCTGGTGTCTGGATTGGTAATACCTCCAAAGTTCAAGATACCCACTTTTGATATGTATGAGGGTGCAACTTGTCCTAAGAACCATCTCTTGATGTACTATCGAAGAATGGCTGCGCAGGTGGACAATGATAAATTAATGATCCACTGCTTCCAGGACAGTCTGAAGGGAATCTCCTCTAAATGGTATCTAACGCTAGACCAGTCGAAGATTCGCAGTTTCCAAGACTTGGCAGATGCTTTCATCCAGCAATACAAATACAATATGGACCTTGCTCCTGATAGGAGGCAACTGTTGACTATGTCACAAAAAGATTCTGAGTCATTTAAAGAATATGCTCAGAGGTGGAGAGGGACCGCTTCTCAAGTAGAGCCCCCATTGACTGAAAGAGAATTAGCTGACTGGTTTGTTGACACTGTGCGACCAGAATTCTATGAGAGAATGGTGGGAAGCATAACTGCTAGTTTCTCTGATCTAGTGGCTGTGGGAATCAAGGTAGAACTCGGTTTGAAAAGTGGAAAGATGAGTGGTGCATCTGGCAGTTCCAGCAGTGGTAGTGGAAATATTGGCAAGAAATTTACCAGTAATTTCCACAAGAAGAAAGAGGGTGAGACGAATGCCATAATGACAAGTCAAAGAAGAAATCCGCATTGGCAGAGATCTCCACCTGTGGCTCAACAGCAGTATGCTCATCCACCACAGTATGCCCAACATCCTTATGTAGCGGCGGTTCAACCATCATTTAATCCACAAGTCCCGATGTATCGGCCAACTCAAGCAGTCCCGATGTATCAGCAAGCGGCTCCAGTGATTCCACCTTATCAGCCAATGCTCAACAATCCAGGCTATCAACAAGCGCCCAATGCTTCAGCCTACCAGCAGAGGACTCCAGCTCCTCATCCGAATCCCAACTTTCAGAATAGAAGACCGGGAGGAAGGCCTCCTAATCCTCGAATCCCTATGACTTATACTGAATTATATCCTTCACTGCTGAAGAAAGGTTTGATTACCCCAAGGCCTTTGGATCCTCCACCAAATCTGCTCCCACCAAATTACAACTCAAATGCCCACTATTTATTCCATGAAGGTGCCCCAGGGCACGATTTGGAGGGTTGTTATGCTTTGAAGTACATCGTGAAAGATTTGATGGAAAAGAACATTCTGTCATTTGGGAATACTGGTCCGAATGTCAAAGATAATCCTTTACCCAAGCATGGGTCCATAAATGCCATTGCTGATGAGTCTGACGAAGGTTTGATTTTCAACGCCACAGAGATCAAGACCCCGCTCAGAGACTTCCATGCGAAGTTAGTAGAAGTGGGTATGTTGAAAAGCTGTCATCAGAATTGTGAAGCTTATGCAAATAACCCAAAGGGATGTGAATTGGTCTTAAAAGATGTTCAATATTTGATTGATGAAGGTGTCTTACAAGTGAACGGTCATATTAAGAGGAATGAGGTGACAGTGATTGAACCCATTTTCAACTTGCCTGAATCTAATTCCACTGTGGTGCCAGTGTTTAACCTGCCTGAGTCTTCGGGAGTTCAACCTATCTTCAATATTCCAGAATCTGTGATACCCATTTTCAATATACCTGAGCCAAGGTTTGAACAAAGGAGTAACCCTTTCCTTTATGAAGACACTAAAGCAGTTCCATGGAAGTATGATACAGGGAGGGTTCATCAGAAAATTAATAAAGATAGCCAGAAAGGAAGTTCAAAAGTTGCAAGTGCTGACATAGCGGGTGCGGGTCGTTTAACTCGCAGTGGTCGTGTTTACACTCAGCAAGCCAATACGGTTCCGCCTAAAGAAGTCATTCCAGCTGTTGTCAACCAGGATAAAGGGGTAGCCTTGGGAGAAGAAGATGCAGAATTTCTCAGAATCATTAAGAAGAGTGATTATAAGGTTATTGATCAGCTACATCAAACGCCTTTCAAAATATCTATCCTATCACTTCTTATGCATTCTCCGGCTCATCGAAGTGCGCTTCAGAAGTTGCTAGCTCAAGCACATGTTACGCATGATATAACAGTGAATCAGTTTGATGGAGTCATTGCCAATATCACTGCATGTAACAATCTGAGCTTCAGTATGGAGGATCTTCCAAAGGAGGGCTTGGACCATAACCGTGTTCTCCACATATCTGTAAAATGTCAAGAGGATACTTTAGCAAGAGTTCTTGTGGATACAGGATCTTCATTGAATGTTTTGCCGAAAAGAACGCTTGCCAAGTTATCTTATCAAGGGGCAGAGATGATGCCCAGTGCACTGATTGTGAAAGCTTTTGATGGGTCAAGGAGGACTGTTATTGGAGAAGTAGACCTACCGATCTTGATTGGGCCACAGGTGTTCAAAATCACCTTCCAGGTTATGGACATCAATCCTAATTACAGTTGCTTGCTGGGAAGACCTTGGATCCATGTTGCTGGGGCAGTCACTTCTACCCTACATCAGAAGATGAAGTTTGTGGTCGATAACAAGCTGGTAACCGTGTCTGGGGAAGAAGATCTCATGGTTAGCAACCTTTCATCCTTTAGCTATATTGAGGCTGATGAAGATGCTTTGGAAACTTCTTTCCAAGCTCTTGAGATAGCCAATGCTGTCCTTTTGGAAGTTGAGGAACCAAAAGGGAAGGGTATCCCATCTTTTGCATCGCTGAAGAGTACCATTTCCACTATTGAAGAAAGAAGCTATGAATGTTGGGGTGATGTCATCGAAGTCAAACAGAAGCTAGATCGTTGCGGGTTGGGTTACAAACTAACTCATGTGAAGGAAGGAGTGTCAACCTCCGTTAAAGGACGTCCAAAGACCATTCAAGAAGTGTTTTCCAGTGCTGGTTATCAAGTCAATGCAGTTGATGGAGTTTCTGAAGATGAAGATGTGAATCATTTGGTGTATCAGTGTGAAGAAGCCTTGGACAATTGGGAGGCAGTCGAGATCCCAAAGTTTTTTCCATTGTCAAAGTAATTTATTGTTTTTTTTTTAATGTTTTCAAAGTTCCCTAGCTCTGCCCAAGGCTATGGGAGTATTTTGTAGGGCCCCTTCTCATTTTCAAAGTTATTATCAATGAAGGAATTTTGTTAAACTCTTATTTTGATCATTTACAGTTTTTCTCTCTTTTTCACCTTTAAAAAAGGAAAATGGCAATCTTTCAAAACCAATAAAAAAGCATTTCTCTTGCATTTTTCTATTTTCCACTTTTAATAAAAGCAAATCATTCTCATATGCAGAATAAACGAAAACCCTGTTGAATCCAATGACTCTACATTCTCTCCTAACTTTGATTCGCCCATCTACCAAGCGGAAGATGAAAGTGAGGAAGATTGTGACATTCCCGAAGAACTGGCAAGATTAGTTGAGTATGAGCACACAGAGCTTCAGCCACATAAGGAGCAGGCTGAGACCATCAACCTTGGCACCGATGAAGACAAGAAGGAAGTCAAGATTGGTACAACACTTGGGGCAGATGTCAGAGAAAGATTGGTCAAGCTTCTCAGAGAGTATGTAGATGTGTTTGCATGGTCGTATCAAGATATGCCCGGGTTAGACACAGACATAGTGGTCCACAAGTTACCTCTTCGACCAGATTGTCCTCCTGTAAAGCAAAAGCTTCGAAGAACAAGACCAGACATGGCTCTGAAGATTCGAGAAGAGGTCAAAAGGCAGTTTGATGCGGGATTCCTTGCAGTTGCAAAGTACCCTGAGTGGGTAGCTAATATTGTGCCAGTCCCTAAAAAGGATGGCAAAGACAGAATGTGTGTGGACTATAGGGATTTGAACAAAGCCAGTCCGAAGGACGATTTCCCTCTTCCGCATATTGATACTTTGGTTGACAACACTGCTAAATTTGCTGTTTTCTCCTTCATGGATGGGTTTTCGGGATACAACCAGATTAAGATGGATCCTGATGATATGGAAAAGACTACATTCATCACACCATGGGGCACTTATTGTTACAAGGTTATGCCATTCGGTCTTAGAAATGCAGGAGCCACTTATCAAAGGGAAATGGTCACCCTTTTCCATGATATGATGCATAAAGAGATAGAAGTTTATGTGGATGATATGATTGCCAAATCACAGAGTGAGGAGGATCATTTGAATCATCTTTTGAAGTTATTTGAGCGTCTCAGAAAGTTCCAACTGCGTCTGAATCCAGCTAAGTGTACTTTTGGTGTCCGATCAGGAAAGTTACTTGGTTTTATTGTTAGTCAGCAAGGGATTGAAGTAGATCCAGATAAGGTCAGAGCAATTCAAGAGATGCCAGCTCCAAAAACAGAAAAGCAAGTCAGGGGTTTCCTCGGAAGATTGAACTACATCTCCAGATTTATCTCCAACATGACTGCTACTTGTGAGCCTTTATTCAAGTTACTCCGGAAGAATCAAGCAATTGAGTGGAGTCCCGATTGTCAACTAGCTTTTGAGAAGGTTAAGGTTTATCTGCAAGAACCTCCTATCTTAATCCCACCTACTCCAGGGAAGCCTCTTTTCATGTACCTAACTGTGCTCGAGGGATCTATGGGTTGCGTGTTGGGCCAACAGGACGAAACTGGTCTTAAGGAGCACGCCATTTATTACTTAAGCAAGAAGTTCACAGACTGTGAGAGCAGATATTCGCTTTTAGAGAAAACTTGTTGTGCCTTGGCATGGGCGGCCAGACGCCTCAGGCAGTACATGATTTGTCACACTACTTTGTTGATCTCGAAAATGGATCCAATAAAGTACATCTTTGAGAAGCCTGCTTTGACTGGAAGACTCGCCCGTTGGCACATGTTGTTATCCGAGTATGATATTCAGTATGTAATCCAGAAGTCTATTAAAGGCAGTGTTTTATCTGAATACCTTGCTGATCATCCTGTCGAAGATTATGAACCTTTGAAATTCGATTTCCCGGACGAAGACATCATGTTGATAAAGGACTGTGAAGTTCCAGGTCCAGATGAAGGTCCCGAGCCAGGGTCTCGTTGGAAGATGATGTTTGATGGTTCCTCTAACTACATGGGGCATGGTGTAGGAGTGGTCTTGATGAATCCCGATGGTGGTTATACTCCCTTCACGGCTAGATTGTGCTTTGAATGTACAAACAACATTGCTGAGTATGAAGCGTGTGTTTTAGGTATCGAAGCTGCAATCGATACTAGAATCAAGATTCTGGATGTATATGGAGACTCAGCTTTGGTAATATACCAAGTTAAAGGTGAATGGGAGACCCGTGACGAGAAGTTAATCCCATACCGTGCCCACATTGTGGAATTGATCAAATACTTTGATGAAGTCACCTTTCATCATGTTCTAAGGGCAGAGAATCAAATTGCGGATGCTTTGGCTATGTTGGCATCTATGTTTCAAGTCAGATTTCTTAATGAAGCTCCACTCATTACAATCGAGCGAAGAACTGCACCAGCCTACTGTCTACTGGTCGAAGAAGAAACTGATGAGAAACCGTGGTTCTACGACATCAAGAACTATTTGCAAAATCAAGAGTACCCAGCTGATGCAACAAATCTAGATAAGAAGACTTTAAGAAGATTGGCGTCCAAGTTTTTCCTCAGCAACAATGTGCTTTACAAGAGAAATCATGATATGGTTTTGCTCAGATGTGTGGACAAACGCGAAGCGGACTTATTGATCAGGGAAATCCATGAAGGATCATTTGGAACACATGCCAAACGACATGCCATGTCCAGGAAGATTTTGAGAGCTGGATACTTCTGGTTGACCATGGAATCAGACTGTTTCAAGTATGCCAGGAAGTGTCATAAATGCCAAATTTATGCCGACAAGGTGCACGTACCTCCAACGCTTTTGAATGTTCTGTCATCGCCTTGGCCTTTCTCAATGTGGGGCATTGACATGATAGGGGCAATTGAACCTAAAGCTTCCAATGGTCATCGGTTCATCATGGTCGCAATCGATTACTTCACCAAATGGGTAGAAGCAACTTCCTACGCCAACGTGACAAAGCAAGTGGTTTCCCGCTTCATCAAGAATCAAATTATTTGCCGTTATGGAATCCCAAGCCGAATCATCACAGATAATGGGACCAATTTGAACAACAAAACAATGAAAGAGCTGTGTGAGACATTCAAGATTGAACATCATAACTCTTCTCCGTATCGTCCGAAGATGAACGGAGCTGTTGAAGCTGCAAACAAGAACATCAAAAAGATTCTGCAGAAGATGGTAAAAACTTACAAAGATTGGCACGAGATGTTACCCTATGCTTTACACGGATACAGAACATCAGTGCGCACTTCAACAGGGGCAACCCCTTTCTCTCTGGTGTATGGGATGGATGCAGTTCTCCCTATTGAAGTAGAGATACCATCTTTGAGAATCTTGATGGAAACCAAATTGGAGGAAGCTGAGTGGGTCCAGAACAGGTTTGACCAACTGAATCTTATTGACGAGAAGAGAATGACCGCCATGTGCCATGGCCAGTTGTACCAAAAGCGCATCAAGAGAGCATTTGACAAGAAAGTTCGTCTCCGAGAATTCAAAGAAGGAGATCTTGTACTCAAGAAAATCTTGCCAGTCCACAAAGACATGCGTGGAAAATGGAGTCCTAACTATGAAGGCCCATATGTTGTGAAGGTGGCGTTCTCCGGAGGTTCCTTAATCCTTACAACTATGGATGGTGAACAGCTGAAGCACCCGGTGAATTCTGATGCAGTCAAAAAATATTATGCCTAAATAAAACCCGATAGGTCGAAAACCAGAAATGGCGACCTATGCAAAAAATGGGTATCCCGGTGGATCAAAACCTATGAAGGAGATCCAGGCAAAAGTTAGGGATAAAAAAATGAAAAAAAGAGCTCGCTAAGTTGAAAACCCGAAAGGGAGGCTTAGGCAAAAAAGAGCGTCCCGGTGGATTGAAAACCCGAAAGGGCGGTCCAGGCAAAAGTTAGGGACAAAGGCATTTGACTGTATCAGATGGTGTTTACCATTACTGAAGAATCATAATGAAGGATCGATCCAATTGCTCTCGTCAGAAGCAAGGTGTCGGGCAGTCTTAGTTATTAGGGATTATAGTGGTCGTTGGATTCAATGTAGACCCTTCCCCATTGCCATTTTCAAGCTGTAATTTCCCATGGAGTTTTTGCCATCGGCAAGCTACCATTCTTGAATAAAATACAAACTTTGCCTATGAATTTTGTTGTTCAGCTTCTTATTTTCTTTTGTTATGCAAAATGCCATCACTTGATTACAATTTAACTCTGAAAATGACAAGTTTTTTAAAAGGAAATGTTTTTTTTTGAAAACACTGAAAAACTTTCAAGTTTCTTTGACTTTGGGAAAATTAAAAAAAACTTCTGTTTCTCCAAGAAGTCCTGGTTTGCAACAACACTTTTATACTGTTATTACAGAAATCCCCATAGAAGTTCAAAACTTATAACACTCTTGGATGGATCCTTGGACCAAGCATGATTTCCAAATTCGAAGACATTTCCCCAGTGTTTTTCATATTGCTCATCTAAGTATTGGTGTTGAGAGCCTACTCCTCTTTGAGTCTTGTCAAAGCTCTTTGTCTCTTTTGAGTCAACATTTGCATATCATGATCATCCGCATCATGCTCAATCATGCGCATTTGGCATTAGCATTTGTCTTTCCCCGGTTGTCGTCTGTCTAACTCTAAGTCCCGATATCATTAGTGTTCAATTTGAGAATTCATTGTTGTTGGTACCTGAAGTTTGGTTTACCAATGTTTTTGTCCCCAGTAATTGCTGTTGTCCCCCGTGGAATTCTAATTGTGGTTGGTATTTGTCTTTATGACCACCAATATCTCCTTGAAGTCCAATTGTCATTGACACAAGTCTTTTAAGCGGATCGTGAAACCTGTTGCTCAAAATCCAAGTCCATTTGATTTTGGCACATACTTGTACCTTTCTCCTGATGATTCCTGAAGGAATTTCCAGAGGTTGGATGTCTTATCTTATTTGAAAACTCCAACATATTTTGTTGTTACTTTTTCGTGTTAGTCGGTCGCTTAGAGCCGTTGATCTATCTTTGGGTGATCTGCATTCTATCCCCAATGCTAGCTGGTCGCATGGAGCCGCTACTAAATCACTGTGATTTCCTTCCTTATCCTCGGTGTCGGCAGTTACATTTGAACCTGCTAATTTACCATTTTGAATACTTTGACTACTTTGTCTTTATCATTCTTAGTGTCAACCGGTTTTTTTTAACTTGTTGCGCATTCACTTTGAACGTTTATTTTTGTTGATTATTCTTAGTGACAGTTGGTCGCATTGAGCCACTGCGCATTCACTTTGAATATTATGTTTATCATTCCCAATGACAGTTGGTCGCATCGAGCCGCTGCACATTCACTTTGAATGTTTATTTTGTTGTATTCTTAGTGTCAGTTGGTCGCATCGAGCCGCTGCGCATTCACTTTGAATATTATGTTTATCATTTCCAATGCTAGCTGGTCGCATAGAGCCGCTGCACTTTCCCTTTGAATGTTTATTTTGTTGATTATTCTTAGTGTCAGTTGGTCGCATCGAGCCGCTGCGCATTCACCTTGAATAAGCTTGTTGTCATTCTCAGTGACAGTTGGTCGCATCGAGCCGCTGTGCATTCACTTTGAATGTTTATTTTGTTGATTATTCTTAGTGTCAGTTGGTCGCATCGAGCCGCTGCGCATTCACTTCGAATATTTTTGTTGTATTCTTAGTGTCAGTTGGTCGCATCGAGCCGCTGCGCATTCACTTTGAATATTACATTTATCGTTTCCAGTGACAGTTGGTCGCATCGAGCCGCTGCACTTTTACTTTGAATGTCTATTTTGTTGTATTCTTAGTGTCAGTTGGTCGCATCGAGCCGCTGCGCATTCACTTTGAATATTATGATTTTTATTTCCAGTGACAGTTGGTCGCATGGAGCCGCTGCACATTTCACTCTGAATGTTTATTTTGTTGTATTCCTAGTGTCAGTTGGTCGCATCGAGCCGCTGCGCATTCACTTCGAATATTTTTGTTGCTATTCATGGTGTCAGTTGGTCGCATCGAGCCGCTGCGCATTCACTTTGAATATTATGCTCATCATTTCCAGTGTCAGTTGGTCGCCTTGTGCCACTGCGCATTCATTTTGATTCCTTTGTCTTCATCATTCTTAGTGTCAACCGGTTTTTCTGACCTGTTGCGCATTCACTTTGAATATTACGTTTATTGTTTCCAGTGACAGTTGGTCGCATAGAGCCACTGCACATTCACTTTGAATATGTTGCCTTTTACTTCCCAAAGTCATTTGGTCGCATAGAGCCATTGATCTGCCACTTCGATTTATTTCCTTGTCTTATTTGTATTCTTGGTGTCAGTTGGTCGCATTGAGCCACTGTGCAGTCACTTTGAATTTTGTCTTGTCTGTGTTCGTTGATCCAACGCTTTGGATTTCCTTTTGTTTCCGTCTTTTGTTATTCTTAGTGTCAACAGTTACACTTGAACCTGTTGATTTATCACTTTGAATACTTCCTGTTTTCGTTTCTTTATCCCCAGTGTTTGTCATCCCCAGTGAGTCTTGGCTTGTGGTCGTCGATTTATCTCATTCTAATCATTCATACCATAATCATCATTCATTGCATAGCTGTTACAGAGTTAGATGTTTTTGTAGTCCAGCATAACATTGCATTTAGGGGCAAAATTTCCGGTTTTTTATATATTTAAATACCTTTCACCCTGATCGCCTGAGTGTCTATCGTCATTCACGCCATCTGGTAAAGTTATTTAAATAGGGGCAACTGTCACACCCCAAATTTTACCCCTAAGTTTCATTTATGCATTGGTCTCATCATTAGCATACCATTGTGCATACTAGTTTTTTTTAGATTTGCGATAAGTTTCTTTAAGTGGTTTCTTGAATCGTGTGACTAGAATTTCCTCTTGTGGATGTTGTTAATCTAATTGCAAAATTCCACTTCAAACTTTCAATTTAATTCTCAAGTTTCTATTCTAAATTTAATTCAATTTCTATTTTCAATTCTCAAGTCCAATTTTATTTTCAATTCAATTTCAAATTTTCAATTCAATTTCCCATCATATTTTTCAAGTCCAATTCTAAATTTGATACAGATTTTATTTTCAGTTCCATCTAATTCTAAAATTTCGTTTCAATTTTCAATTTCATTCCTAGTTTAAATTCATGCCAATTCAAGTTTCTCAAATCAATTTCCATTTTCCAAGCTTCAATGTTTTTTTTTTCTTTTCTAGTTCATGTACAAGTTCTCAATTCTAAATTTCAATCCCAAGTTTTTGTCTTCTTAAGTTCTAAGCCATGTCCAAATTTCCAAATTCATTTCAATTTCCATTTTTAATTTCCAAGTTAAATTTTTAGTTTCTAAGTCATTTTCAATTCTAAGTGTTATTCAATTTATTTTCCAATTCCTTTCCAATATATTTTTCAATTCCTTTCCAATTTAGTTTTAATTCTAAGTTCCAATTTAGTTGTAGTCCAAATTCCAAGTCCACAATTTCAAATTTATTTTTGTGTGAAATTCTAACTCAGGTCAAATGCTCCAAATACACTTCCAAGTTTCAATTTCAAGATTAAGTTCATATGCCATTTTTTTTATTTCAAGTTTCTTACCAAATCCAATTCATATTCCACATTTTATATACATTCACCATAATTCAAAATTCAAGCTTTACATACATAGCCATATTCCATATCCATGTTACAATTGCATAGAAGAAGAATAAAAAAAAGAAAGAAAAATGCAGCAACAAAACAGCCCACAAGGCACAATTCAGCCTGCACCATTTCACCCACAAAGCACCAAAATTCAGCAGGGACCACAATGCACAACAGCCCCCACAGCAGCATGCAGCCACCAACAGCCTCTGCTCCACTTCCTCCACTACAACTAAAATTCAGATATTGTTTCCTTTCCTCCAACCCTTCATCTACAAGCAACAAGGACAAAAATTCAGCATCAAAACACTACATAAAACAGCATCAAGATAACCCAGAACAACCACACTGTTACATCAAAAATCACACACAAACAGCCATATACAACCCTGCATTTTTTCCCTCAAATCAGCCCCAAAAACCACAAAAACTCAGCATCAAAAAACACACAAAATCTGCCCCAAAAACACACACTGTTACATCCAAAACAACTCAGAATAGTCCCCAAAATTCAGCACCAAAACATCAAACAAAATCCCAGCAAAAACACTACAGAACAGCACCAAAACAAAACAAATTCAGCTATCAAAAAATACACAAACAGCCCTCAAGAACAACAAAAAAAAAGCCCTCAAACATACAAAAAACAGCCCTCAAACACAGAAAAATTTCAGCAAGCAAATTTCAAACAGAAAACCACAGAAAAGGGAGATTGATGCCAAAACAAAGAAAACTCAGCAACACCAGTAGTAGCAGCAAGGAGTAGAGCAGTAGCAAAGAGCAGAAGGAGACTTACCAGTGAGGATTCTTCACCCCAATAACTTTCGGGTCGGTATGGTTCTTTTTTTTCCTTCACCTCTTTTTAGCATTTGTTCATAGTTAGTTTTCTTCTTCAGCTTTATTTCAAATTTCAATCTGCACACAAAGAGCAAACTTCATATTAAAAGAACTTCAAAAAAAAACTTACAACCAAAACAACCTGTCACAGACACCACAAATATCGCACCACTCCATTTTCAGGATTCACAACAAACACAGTCATGTAGAAAATAGAAACTCACCTGTAAAGTAGGCAAGACATAGAACTCGCCTTCATCCTTTTCTCTCTTCCATGAACCTGTTTCAAAACCAATACAGAATAACCCTCCACAAATTACCAGCAACACTGACAAACAAAAAAAAGAAGCAAGAGTGAGATGAAAAAATTGATTGAGACAAATGAGAAATCAAAGAATGCATACCTTCTGAACACACCAAACCTGTGCCTTCGTCCTCCCCTTCCCGCAACTTCTTCAAACCCGTAGCCGCCAAACACTTCTTCAACTCCACCAAATCTCCATCCGCCATCATCCACCACCACCATTACAGAATACCCTTCACCGCATCTCTGAAATCCCTGCCAAAACTCTTCCAAACCAAACCTCAGCCATACCCGAGTCAAAGTTGTCCCAATCCGTACTCACCACCACAAACGATAACCACCACAAAGAAAAACCCCGACTCTTTGTCAAATTCTTGGGATTACCTACTAAAGGATCCAAAACAGTGGCTGGATTTCCGTGATAGTAAACGCAGTGGATTGGTGAATCCAGGGTACCCTGACTTCAAGCACAAAGATACTGGTGTAGGGTTGTGGCTTAAAGATTCACCAAGTTGGGTAATACCAAAATTGCCACCCTTGAAGCCTAAATAAGACAGTACTCCAACTAGCTGAAAACAAACACCAATTTCATGAGCATTAGAAAAAGAAGCAGAAACTGAAGTCATTTGCGAAGTTGAATACATCTCTTTTTACCAGTTCTCTCTGTTTCCCAAGCAACACACAGTCATACTTACCCCTAAAACCCTTAACACAAAAAATCCAATACCCCAAATCGCATATGAACATACCTTCATCAACCCATCATCAACAAACACAGAACAAAAAAATCATAAACAAAGCTCCTCTTCATCATCCATAAACCATACAAACCTGAAACCAAAACAGAACCCACCAAAATCCGTCACTTTTCCGGCCACCAAAACCTTTTCTCTTCTCAAATCCTCCATAAACCAACACAGACAAATCAAAACCGTGGCGAACCGGCAAGCCAAACGCAAACCTCACTTTCCCACCCTGTTTCAGCCTCCTTCTTCAATCCTTCACCCCCCATTAAACCCTTCTTCATCCAAATATCACAGACCTGCACACCTCATAAAACCACCACAAAAACAAGAAAACAGAAAAGAACCGGAGATGAGATGAGATATGTGAGAACCGCAAACAACTTCTCACTAAACCAAAACACAGTGAACCACATCTTGGAAAAGCAAAGAAAACAGAACCAAAAGTCTCACCATCAGAACCAAAGCCACCCCTATCGAACCACCCCTGCTTCATCACCATCATCTCTGTTAACCATTCACCTTCCTTCAAAACACCCAAACTGATTTTAAAAAAAAAGGAAAACACAGTGAGATTGAGATAGGTCTGAAAACTACCACCTTAAAGTAAAATTGAGAAACATTACCGTGAGATACACAAACCAAACCGGCCAGCTCCCTTCAACCCCCCTCGCTCATAACCGTGAGCCATCTTCCATCTTGAATCGAAAAAGCCAGCCATGAACCTTTCTTCGACCCTTCAATCCTTCAACCACAGCAAATCCAAACAGAAACAGAACAAAAAGAAGAAGAATGAAATCAAAACAAAGTGAAAGGTAGAAACCGAAAACCAACTTACAGCCAGCCCCCGAACTTTCTCAAACCTTTCCCCACAACAGCGACAAACCGACATACTCACCATCCAAAACCGCCGGCATACATTAACCTTGAACCATCGAACAAAAGCAGAACCGATTGAAAAAACCAGAGACGAAACCTCATTGTTGAACCCTTTCACGAGCCCACCTTCGTCAACCCTCATCGCCGAAAACAACTTCAAACAACCACCGTACTACACCACCGATCCTCCGTCAAAACCAAACAACTTCAAATCCATCTTCAAACTCACCTGAAAACCACAAAATCAATCACCACCGCGCGAGCAGAGAGAGAGAGACGAGAGCGAAACTGAGTAGAGAGAGGGCCGTCGAGAGAACCGCGAGAAAACCCCCAAACACCATCGCATAACACAATTCAAACCACACATAACCATTCGAAATGCAAACCTGTGAGAACTCTTCGACCCAAAATCAAACAGAAAGCCACCAACTGCCACAAACTCATCCTCAACCCATCTGAACTTCAAACCCACCGCCGAAACAACCTTCGGCCAACACCCTTGAACCACCGATCGCGAAACCCTTCACCTCATAGCAAACCACCATCGCCTTGCTCACCCTCACAAACCTCCCAACAACCTTCTCTTCCAACACCCGAGAATCACTAAACGCGTCACCAACCCTCACAGACCAAACCGCAGAACACCGCGATCCGAAACCGCCGCGATTCGAATTGAGAATAACGAGAGAGTTTTGACGTTGGTCATGAACGAGGTTCCTTGAGGGTTGGTCTTGAGATTTCTGAATCATATTTTGGAAAGGGAATGGAAATACGGTTGCTTGAGTGAAGAAGTGCCATTTTTTTATCATTATTATTTATTCTCTCTGTTTAACCCTTGTCCATCTTTTATGTTAATTATTACTTTATTTACTTATTTATTTTATGTTGTTTTGTGTTTTTTTTTAAAAAAATTCATGAAGTTAAGATTGGGCCTAGCCCGCAAATCTGCTCTTCCATTATCCACCGTTTCTATATGCACTAAGAGATCGGTACTCACATCTCCTATTTTGTTTCCCATTTGTTGCTTTTTTTTTATTTATTTTCTGTTGGGCTCAGCCCGCGTGGATTCAACTTCTAATCACCACACTATTTCATCGTTGCACTCTCCCTTATTTTATGTTTTTTTTTACTTTCTTTTAAAAAAAAATTTAGCTTGTTTCTATAATTTTAGATTTTGAGTATGCTTTATAATTTTGTTTTTATCTCCAACTTTTAATTTGATATTGTTAAGCCTTCTAGTTTTTTTTTAGTTATTTGGGGCCAATGATATGACAAAAGTCACGATAAATCGTTTTCGATTAATCGTGACCAATATGAGGCCATTCATTCATTTATTCATTTATTTATTTTTATTCTATTTAATTTATTCTATTTAATTTATTATATTTCATAATTTATTTCACTTTATTTGTTTATTTATTTATTTATTATTTATTTCTTGCACTCTTAGACCATATTAACTTTAATTTTTCAAGATAATAATCCTTGGTCCAACGCCAAGTGAACTTCACATACACTTCACTCACACACGTAAGTCGGTCGTTTTACGATCGCCATCTGCACATTCCTTACACTTCACAGCTTTTCTAACTTAAGCAAATTGACGCACCACGCTTGTTTTCCACCCCCGCATTCTCGATCCATATATCGAGCCATAGCCCAATTACTAAGCCTTTTACTTTGTATTTCCTATTTATTCTATCCAATTTATTTTTTTGCAAGTAGCAACCTATGCTTTAGACTTAGGAGCTTGCACCCTCATTTATCTACTTTACTTTCGTTTATGCTTTTCAATCCAAAAGGGAAAGAACTCCTGCAGTTGACTCAATGTCATAGGAAGTTTAGCCATCCCTAGTTCCTTAGCCATTAGGACTTTTTATTTTACAATTTTTTGTGACTTTCCTAAGTCACGTGAGTGTTTGCCATAACACTTACCTTCCCCCATGAACCTTGAGCGTAACCAAGTGTTCGTTAATCCTTAGGAGAACTACGAGTGCTCTGATTCTATACCCGATACGTAGGCATCGATACGATGTTGTGCGAGCACCATTAGAAATAAAACCTTAGGTCCCCATAATTTTAACAAGCAATAAACAACAATAATGCAAATATTAACAAGAGGTTCCCGTAGGATACTGCGGATGCTTAGGATGCTAACACATTCCCTAGGTATAATCAACCCCCGAACCTAGTTTCTCCTCATTTAGGGTTTTTACGATCTTTTTCCCTTTTCCCTTTGGATTAAATTAAAGTCGGTGGTGAACATAAAAGTTTTGCGATTCAAGCTTAATCAATAGCTTGGTATCCAATTCTCACCGCAACAGTAGGGAAAATAAAGAATGTGCTCGAACGGGCCCTACCCCGCTGCCTACGTACCTCATCGGGAAAATGAGGATCAGATTCGACGTAGTTCGCCTAACTAAGGAGGGAACTATTTGTTCGTGTTTTTATTGCTGGAACTGTGTATGTATATGCTCCGGTGTAGCAAGCTCGGCTTGTACGAGTGTGTTTACCATCTTGCATGTGAGACAAGTCGTCGCAAGTTCACATTGTGAGTGAATGAGGTGAGAAGAGAATTCCCGCAGGAAAGTCGTTTATTGTTTGTTGTTCGCCTTTTAAGAGCCTTTATGAATTTGGTACAAGGAAGTGAATCCAAACTATTTTCCATGGAATCTGTACTTGCTACTACATTCCAAGATGGAATAATAGAACAAGCACACCAAGCAAGGATAATTTATCCAAGACTTATTCCCAGGGATTAGGATTTAAGTTCATTGGCTTGTTGAACTTATTAGTTGTTTTTGTAGCTTTGTGAAGAACTATCTTTTATGTTTTCTTTGTGAGATGACCTCTTGATCAGACTTGTATGCCATGCTAGACAAGCTCACACTATTCCAAGATGGAATGAATGTAAGTGCCCCGTGGAATAAGGCTATACACAAGAGATTCTTTCATGTATTTATTAAGTGTTTTTGATTTTGTTTGAAGATGAGAGAAGAGACTCAAGAGGCAAAAGGTCAAAGTTAAAGCGGGACTAAGACACAACCCTAAGTTTTCTTATTTTGTACAAAAGGTGATCCTATGGTTTGTGGGGTAATCTAAACCTAAGAAAGAGAAAAGCAAGTTAGAGTTCAACTTACTTCCTAAGGAAGTTAAGTTGAATCTAAAGAACAAAAGGGAAACCTGTGAACAAAGCACCAAGTGCTAAGGCAAACACAATTAAAATGCCTAAGAGCTAGGAATGAAGTAATGCTTACATTAATCTTCCTCCCTACAAAACAAATGTTAGCATGCTGAAGTAGTTTGAACAAATTTAACATGGAAAAATTCAATTAAGAACTCACACTGGCTAATAAGAGCACTAATGAACTTTTAAGCCTAACACTAACTTCTAAAGCATCCTACATGTTAGCTAACTTCTAAGGTCATGAGTTAAGTCATATTAAAAGTATCTAAAGGGATGAAGTGAATCAAATCAAACTATGCCCTAAAGTGTTATTAAACCTTAATGAAACCTAAGGATGAAATTAAAAAGGAAACCTAAGGGTTTTAGCATGTTAAAATATCCTAAAATCAAAAGTGAGTGCAAAGTCCAGAACTTAACACTAAATGAAAATGAAGGATGAGATTAGATCATATGATAAAGTAGAGATTCAAACATGGGGTTGAAAGATGAAATAATGAACATGGAAACATTGTTTTGAAAGTGAACCAAATGATTTAGAAAGATAAATAAAAAATGACCAAGGAAGCTTGAACTCCCCATACAAAAACCAGAGACTTGATGGAAAGTTAGAATGAAAATTAGATTCACAAAATACTCACAAATGAAGTGGTAAGAGTTGTCTTAAGGCTAAGTGTCACAAATTAGGGTTTTAAGGACCTTTAGGTGACAAATGAGGTTCAAAGAGATACAAAAACTTTTACACTTGAAGTAAACACATGGAAAAGATTAAAGTACACTTATGAGACTCCAAACAATAGTTTAACAATGTTATCTTATGTGCAAAAGGAATTTGAGAGGCTAGGATAGAAGAAGATGTGAAATTAGGTCAAAATGAAGCATGCATGACTTATGGCTCATGAAACCCTAAAAATCAAAAGATAAAGACCTAAAGATGGTACTCAACACTTGAAAACATCTAACATAACCTATAAGACTCAACATCAAAGCCTTAAAGCAATGGCATAAATGCCTTATTCAATTCAGATCAAGGGAAGTAAAGGAAAAGACCAAAAAGTGACTTGTGGTTTAAGTAACTTAAAAAAATACCAAATGATTATGAAAAATTATGAAAATTGACATTTGGGATCAAAATCCAGAAGGTGACTTATCTCCAAAAAATATCACAAACATTACTATTTTTGAATGGTTAAATGAGGTGTGGAAGGAGATTAGGGTTTCTGTGCACACATGTGAAAGGATGGGATCAAAATGTGACGTATCATGACCTAAAATTTAAATAAAAAAACATTTTGGAGAAGTTTAATGATTTATCTGGATAATCCAAAAAGAATGGAAAATTTATCATTTGTGGTTTTAGAGAACAAAAATTGACAATTTGATTGGTCAAAAAAGAAAGAAAATAGGAGGAAATTAATTGGGAGATTAATTCTGCCTTAAAAATAAAACAAAAATGAAATAAAAAAATATGGAAAATTCAAGAAAATATTGAAGATCATATATGAATTTTTGGGGAATTTTTAGAAGTGTTTTGGTATTTTTAAAAATAGAAAACGAAAACTGAATAAAATTGATAAAAGAAAATAAAAGAATTAAATTGTATTGGGTCTGGGGGTATGGATAACAAAGAAAAACACTGCACTGGGCTTGAGACACATGCATATGGTGTGCAAATAGTGGTCTGAAGTTTTACTTCACAAATTTCCACGTGAATGGCATGTGAATTTTTATTCGATGGCATAATCATGACCACTGGATTGGAAGAGATCAACGGATACGTTATAAAGTTACACAAAATTAGGGCACACTGTTCAGGCACCGGAGAAGGATTCTGGTCACCTTCTCCAGTGAGACTCTGGTTAGGGCATTCTAAAACTGAACCTAAAATGGAAACTAACACCATAGTTGGACTCATCTCACACCACTGATAAATAATCTGGCATTGGTTTTCATGTAAGGTTCCTATATTATGCAAATCGAAGCAAGCAATTCCAACCCTAAAAATTGAATCTAAGCACCTAGGGAGCATATCAACTAACCATCATCAAATTTGCTTCTATTAAGCTCATAATAACACAAAACAACTAACATCAATTGGATTCGTGCAAGATGAGTTCAGTTTGAAACCTGGAAATGCAGAGATACTTGAAATTGAAGAAAACCAAAGATGAGACTCATATTGATGCCTTACTTGATCTTAAATGCTTGTAGGGTGAAATAAACACTCTGTGAGTTGAAGATCTTGAGAAGCTGATGAAAATACAGAGCAATTCAACTGGATGCAGTGATGAACTCTTGAGGATTCAGGATGTGAGTTCCATGGAAATTGTGCAAAACTTGATGCTGATGATGATTGGATGAAGCTTAGCCTTGAATTGATGAAGTTGGTGATGGTTAAATCCAAAATGCAGTGGAACCTCAAGAATGTGCAGTGATGATCCTTGATGAATCAAGCTGTGCAATCCATGGAGATTGAGTGTGAAATGCTGATGATGATGAATTGAAGAAGAAAGGATCAAAATGAATGAAGATGAAGCTTCCTCGAAGCAAACTGCAGAAGACGAATTTGAGAGAATTCTATGGATTTGGTGTGATTCTGAGCAAAAATGAATGAGCCAACACAATTTAGTTGGATCATATGCTTTTATAATGCTCTCAACCCTTGGTTAATAGTTAGAACCCTGGTCAACTGGGTTGGTTCAGTTATGAGTGAGTCAAGTTAGTTATGCAACTAAAATCATCTGGAACTTTCTAATGCTCGAGCTGGATCTAATGTGGAAAGGAACATGTCACTTATGATGAGCTTGAGGTGATGAGTTGTGGATGAGATCAATGTAGCCTATGCTCAATATTTGAAGTTTCCCATGTGCATGATTCTCCAACATGGTGCATGGAAGCTATGGTGATCATGCCACATGAGATGCCTTGCACTCTAAATGTGGCACCTTAGTGAACAATGTAAGCTGAAATTGATACATGGTCTGATCTAGTTTGAATTCACTCTATGATCCAATACCTTGGAAAGCAAGAAAAACCAGTTGCACATTATGATCTTCCCAAGGATGTAACTTCATGACCAAGGCATCACACCATGCATTTCTTGTGCTCAATTTGAAGAGAACATTGCCTATAACAAGTTTGATGTTTGGTCCATGATGAAACAATGTCTCTAAGTTGCTCAAAATGACCATTGAGCACAATATATAATGACTGCATTCTTGGCCTACACGAAATTGTCATGCCTTGGCAATTTGTTCCTATGGTGGATCAGGATGAGAATCCTACTTTGACCTTCAATAACTCTCCAACTAATGGCCAAATGAAAAATCCTTAAACACCAAAGTTGTTGGAAATACTTAAATGGACAAATTTGTAGTTCAAAGAAATTACACTTGAAGTGTTTTTGATGGAGAAAAAAGACTTGCCTTTTTGCACAAGACCTGTTTGATAAAATGCCAGGCAGGGCGTGCGCGCAGGCTAGCAGACTGCCTCGACCATGACCTAGTTCTTGCCCTATTTTGCTCAAACTTTGCATGATCATATCTCTCTCAATTTTAATGCAATGAGTGAGTTCCACATATGGATTTGAAGCTTAATATACCCTCTTTAATTGGCTCAAGGTATAATTTTCATAGACCTTGTATTTTGGGAGAAGGCCTCTCTCAAAGTGGCTGCAAAAATGGCCAAAACATGCCATTTTTGGAAACCCTAATTTTCCAAAAATGGTAAGTTTTGGTTTTCTTGATTTCTCTTGATTCCTCCATCATTTCTTGATTAAATTTGAACCATAGGATCCTTGTAACTCTAAATTCATGATTTTGACCTCAAAAAGTCAGGAGTTGACTTTTTCCTCAGCATGGTTGACTTTTCCCAAATTCCCTGATTTTCAATCATCTGGCCAATTGAACCTCTTCCAAAATGTTTCCATGGATGAAATTTCAATCCTAGGAAATTGACATCATGTAGAAAACAATGGAATCAACTTTGGATCAAAATTTCACTGAGAAGCCCAATAGAATAGAAACCCTAATTTGGCCCCTTTTCATCAGGAGATGTTGCATTGCCTGCTTCCTTTGATCAATTCAATTATTTTCAAGACTTGAGGCCTCAAATGAAGACTTGTGGGATATTGTGAACCCCTTGCACAAGGTTGGGAAGCTTTGTGGCTCCTTGGTTATCTTTGTATAGCCTTCAATTTCTCCAATCATTGATCACATACCTATGCCTCAGCCTTGATGAATATGGCGCAATGCTTTTGATTGTTACGTGAATTTGTTTATGCTAAATGCTATGCAAAATGTTGTGAAAATGATAGGGAAAATTTTGGGGTATTATAAAACTGTAGCAAGGAATGAAGGCTATCCCTCTGATCAACTGTAGGCTTATTCACATAATCTAGAATATTCCCATACTCTTTCCTGAAGTCATCTAGAACTTTGTCATTCATTAAACTAATCAGTTTCTGAATAATCTTAATTTCTAGTTGCGGAAAGGTGTAGTGAACATTATTTTTTCTAGGAGCGTCCATCTCTGAATTAGAAGTCCGACCGGAACTAGGAACAATGTATAAACCCTGAGAATGAAAATAAACCCAAATGATTAATGATGTAATGATGTTATGCAAGTTAAGGAATGTGATCAGTGACATGTTTGTGTTATGTTGATCCGGTAATCAAGTGTCTGTGAAGGGTCATAATAACAGTATAATAGTTTATCTGAACAGAAATCCCAGATCTCAAAACCAAAGGACCATATAGAACCAGATCATGTCACAAAGTAACACTGGAAAAATAGGTATGTTGGAAGTTTAGGGTTCCTGCAAACCTGTAAACCCCTCCTATCTCATGGGTGTGCTCCGGGTCAAACATTAGGACTCTCAAAGCCAAATAGAAATAATACATTCACCATTTCCGAGAAATGGCTCATGACCAAATCAGGGAATCAATTTAGCATTATGTATTATTCAGGGAGGTCTTAGAGTGAGTCTGGGGAAAACAAGCATCTCTCATAAGTCCCCATCTTCAAGAACTTAATCGAGAAACAATAGTACATTCAGCCCTTGGGATATAGTACTATCGTCATACGAACAGTTTGCCTTGAATGAGTTCCTATGAGAGAACCAGACCATCCTATGTGAGTTCCCTGTGGGTCCTCGGATGCGAGTGGGTTTGCCAACAAATGTGGTATGCCACTATCATCACTGAAGAGGGATGTTTCCACAAAGGTCCTCAAATATCGGTCCCCATATGCACATAACCAACGAGGTCATGTAATGATACAAGAAAGATTCCTATTTCAATGCACTTCCAAGACGGTCGTAGTCTGGGTGTGGAACTCACTACTACCAACATAGCAAATTGTAGATGTTTAGAATTGGCAGAATTTTTGACCAACAAGAAGTGTTGAACTTAGTTTAGGATGTCACACCAGATGTTGTGACATTGTCAAACAGAGTATAAGTTAATGAACTTAGTTCAGGATGTCACACCAGATGTTGTGACATTGTGTAAGTTAATGAATTAAGTTCAGACATCAGGATGTCACACCAGATGTTGTGACATCTTAAACCTGCTACCAGACTTAAATGATGCATAACAGAACTGAGTAAATTCAGGGAATTTATCTGGAATTAATTGTGAATAGATAAACAATACAAGGCGCATCTGTAGGGAGCTTGGTTATTTGAATTCAGTATAACAGAATAACTACCTCACCTAGAATCAAGGAAGTAACAAACCCTAATTCAAGGTGATGACAGCATGACTTATCAGGACTGGATAATCTACAGAAAGCCCAAAAACTAAGCATCTATTTAAGGAACAGAAACTCTCAGAATATAGTACGAAATTAAGAAGACTAAAAAGAGTGTTTGTGTTTAATAACAGGTTTTAGTTGTGTATCACTTTATGAGCTTTTAAGCAAAAAGTGTATTGTGTCTTGATTGAAATTGTTAAGTAAAATCAAGCTGTTGTGTTTGAAGTATGACTTCAATTTTATTAAACATTGTAACATATCACTGTGTGATTGAGGGGGAGTGAGTTGGTACTCATATCTAAGTTGTGTCATAGGTAGAAATTGCCTTGGGTAGATATTAAGTGAATGATTAAACTGAGTGGTTTAAGTCCATAATTAATATTACTTATATTGGATTTCCTTCCTGGCTTGGTAGCCCCCAGATGTAAGTGTGGAGATACACTGATCTGGGTTAACAATTTCCTGTGTTATTTAATTTACCTGCACTTTAAGTTTTGTTTAAGTTTTCAAGTGTTTAAACATCTCATTCGACATCACGTACCTGATCCCAGAATTTCAATTGGCATCAGAGCAGGCACCCTGCCTGTTTAACTGGGTGAGATCTAGGGACTGCAAATTTTGGGAACATGGACAGAGATGTAGGATATGTGAATAGACCACCTATATTGGATGGATCCAACTATGACTACTGGAAGCCAAGAATGGTAGCATTCTTAAAATCACTTGATAACAGGGCTTGGAAAGCAGTCAACAAAGGATGGGAGCACCCTGTCCAAGAAAATAAGGATGGGGAAAAAGTGTTGAAGCCTGAAGAAGAATGGAGCAAGGAGGAAGAAGATTCAGCACTTGGAAATTCCAAAGCCTTAAATGCCTTATTCAATGGCATTGATAGGAACATATTTAGACTTGTGCATCATTGTGAGCTTGCCAAGGATGTTTGGGACACTCTCAAGACCACTCATGAAGGAACATCAAAGGTGAAGATGTCAAGACTTCAACTTCTCACCACCAAGTTTGAAAACTTGAGAATGAAGGAAAATGAGACCATTCATGAGTTTTACATGAACATCTTGGAAATAGCTAATACTTCTGGTGCTTTGGGAGAGAAGATGAGTGATGAAAAGTTGGTAAGAAAGATTCTCAGATCTTTACCAAAAAGATTTGACATGAAGGTTACTGCAATAGAAGAAGCTCAGGATATATGCACAATGAAGGTTGAAGAGCTCATTGGTTCCCTTCAAACATTTGAGATGGGAATGAATGATACAATTTTGAAGAAAAACAAAAGCATAGCCTTGATCTCAAATACTGATAAAGAAGAAGAAAGTCATGAAGCAGACTCTGAAGAAAATTTATCAGAAACAATTGCTATGCTTGGAAGACAATTCAACAAAATTCTCAAAAGAATGGATAACAGGTCCAGACGAAGTGGAAGAAACTCAAACTCTTCTGAGAATAAAAGACCTTATGATTCTAATAGAAGGTCAAATTATGATGAGAAGAACAACCAAGGAAAAGGGATTCAATGTCATGCATGTGAAGGATATGGACACATCAGAAGTGAATGCCCAACCTATCTGAAGAAGCAGAAGAAAGGTCTCTCTGTGACCTGGTCAGATGAAGACTCATGATGTGAGTCAGAAGAAGAATCTGCAAAGCACATCACTGCTCTAGCTGGAGTATGTGAATCTGAAGGGGGATCCAGTGATGAGGAGCTGACATTTGAAGAGCTTGAAGAATCATACAAGATGTTGTGTAAAAGGAGCACTGAAGTATGCATGGAGAATATAAAGCAGAAGAAGCAGATTGGGGGATTAAAGGTTGAAAAGACAAGTAATTTAGAGATCATTGACACTTTGAAAAGTGAAATAAGCCTACTCAACTCCAAATTGGAGCATATGTCCAAATCTGTCAGAATGCTGAACAGTAGCTCAAACACACTGGATGTCATTCTCAACAACAACAAGCACTCAGGGGATAGGACTGGGCTGGGATTTAATAAAGCTCAAAAGTTTGAGGCTAGCACCAGCAAAACAACTTCAAATCCCATGAAGTCAAACAAGATGTCCCAACAGATGTCTCAACATCATGACAAGACCATGATGAAAAAGAAGTATCAAAGATGGAGATGTCATCATTGTGGAAGTTTTGGTCACATCAAACCTTTTTGCTACAAGCTGCATGGACATCCAAATCAAAGGTATCAGCAACCCCTTAAGCAGAAGACAGAGGTCACCAAGAAAGTGCTGCATGGACATCAAAATCAAAGATATCAGCAACCCCCTAAGCAGAAGACAGAGGTCATCAAGAAAGTATGGATACCTAAAGCTAGTCTTCATGCTTATCAAAGCTACAAATACATGCCTAAGAACAAGTTCAACAAAAAACCTTGGAACTCTAAAGATGGACACTACACAGGGCAGAGGAATCAAAGGAAACCTCTCAACAGGAAAAAATGGTCAAAGAAGGTTGTTGCCTATATAGCTCATACATCTCTCAGAGTATCAGCTAAGGAAGACTGGTACTTTGACAGTGGATGCTCAAGGCATGTGACTGGACTTAAGAATCTGCTGGTAGATTTAAAGTCACACTCATCCAAATATGTAACCTTTGGAGATGGAGCTAAGGGAGAAATCAAGGGAGTTGGGACTTTGGACTGCCCAGGTGTACCAAGACTAGATGATGTGCTGCTGGTAAAAGGATTAACTACTAACTTGATCAGCATAAGTCAATTATGTGATCAAGGTAACAGTGTAAACTTTACCAAAACTGAAAGCATAGTGTCTGATAAAGAATAGAAGGTTGTCATGAGAGGAGCCAGATCAAAAGACAACTGCTATATGTGGGAACCTCAAGATTTCAGTCTCACTTCAACTTGCTCCTTAGCCAAAGAAGAAGAAGTGAAGCTGTGGCACCAAAGACTGGGTCATCTTCATCTCAGAGGAATAAAGAAGATCATATTTATGGAGGCTGTAAGAGGTATTCCAAGACTGAAGATTGATGAAGGAAAAGTGTGTGGTGAATGTCAAATAGGCAAGCAAACCAAGATGTCACATCCAAAGCTCCAACATCTGACAACTTCCAAAGTTTTGGAATTATTGCATATGGATCTTATGGGACCAATGCAGGTTAAGAGTCTTGGTGGAAAAAGGTATGCCTATGTGGTTGTTGAAGACTTTTCAAGATATACATGGATAAATTTCATCAAAGAAAAGTATGATGTGTTTGAGGTATTCAAAGATCTATGCTAAAGAATAAAAATCGAAAAAGTAAGTTGTGTGGTCAGAATAAGAAGTGACCATGGAAAGGAGTTTGAGAATCAAAAATTCTCAGATTTCTGTTCTTTAGAAGGAATCAATCATGAGTATACTTCTGGGCTGAAGCTATGAACACAAATTGTTACATTCACAATAGAGTCACTCTAAGAAAAGGAACCTTGTCCACCATCTATGAAGTCTGGAAGGGCAGAAAACCTACAGTCAAGTACTTTCATGTGTTTGGAAGTAAATGTTACATTCTGGCTGATAGGGATCAAAAAAGAAAGATGGATCCTAAAAGTGATGAAGGGATTTTCCTTGGATACTCCATAAATAGCAGAGCCTATAGAGTATTTAACTCCAGAACCAAGGTTATAATGGAGTCAATAAATGTGATTATTGATGATGCCCCTGCAGATGTTGCAGATGATGTTGGAACATCTGCTGACAATCAGACTGAAGTTGAAATAAAGAGTGATAATCATGACTTCACTCTAACTGAGGCAAGGACAGAACAATCCAACAAACCTCCCTCCATCAGAATCCAGAAGGATCATCCTAAAGATCTGATAATTGGTGATCCCAACAGTGGTGTAATCACTAGATCAAGAGAGATGATTTCAGATTCTTGTTTTGTTTCAAAGATAGAACCTAAAAACATCAAGGAAGCTCTGAATGATGAGTACTGGATTTCTGCTATGTAAGAAGAATTAGGCCAGTTTACAAGGAATGAAGTGTGGGATCTTGTTCCTAGGCCTGATGACATAAATGTGATTGGCACTAAATGGGTGTACAAGAACAAGTCAAATGAACAGGGAGTTGTTACAAAGAACAAGGCTAGACTTGTAGCTCAAGGATACACACAAATTGAGGGAGTAGACTTTGATTAAACCTTTGCACCAGTAGCAAGGCTTGAATCAATCAGACTACTTTTAGGAATTGCTTGTATCCTGAAGTTCAAGCTATTTCAAATGGATGTTAAAAGTGCCTTTCTAAATGGGTATCTTAATGAGGAGGTATATGTGAAGCAACCTAAGGGATTTGTTGATCCAAGCTGTCCAGAGCATGTATACAAACTAAGGAAGGCTCTTTATGGTCTGAAGCAAGCCCCAAGAGCATGGTATGAAAGACTGACCACTTTTCTCATAAAACAAGGGTACAGGAAAGGTGGAATAGACAAAACCTTGTTTGTGAAGGATGAAGAAGGAAATGTCATGATTGCTCAAATATATGTAGATGACATAGTCTTTGGTGGGATGTCAGACAGGATGGTTAAACATTTTGTTACTCAAATGGAATCTGAGTTTGAGATGAGCCTAGTAGGAGAACTAACCTACTTTCTTGGACTGCAAATCAAGCAGATGGAGGACTCCATGTTCATATCCCAAAGAAAGTATGCAAAGAACATTGTCAAGAAGTTTGGGATGGACAATGAAAGTCACAAAAGAACACCTGCCCCCACTCATTTAAAGCTGACAAAGGATGACAAGGGTGAGAATGTGGACCAAAGCTTATACAGAAGCATGATTGGAAGCCTATTATATCTAACTGCTAGCAGACCAGATATAGCTTTTGCATTAGGTGTATGTGCAAGATATCAAGCTGAGCCAAAAGTAAGTCATCTAAACCAGGTTAAGAGGATTTTGAAATATGTCAATGGTACTTGTGACTATGGCATAATGTACTCTCATGGATGTGAACCAATTCTCACTGGCTTTTGTGATGCTGACTGGGCTGGAAGTGTTGATGATAGAAAGAGCACATCAGGAAGATGCTTCTTTCTAGGAAACAATTTGATTTCTTGGTTCAGTAAGAAACAAAATTGTGTATCCTTATCCACTGCTGAAGCTGAATATATTACAGCTGGTAGCAGTTGTTCACAGTTGGTATGGATGAAGCAAATGCTCACAGAATACAATGTCCCACAAGATGTCATGACATTGTACTGTGACAATTTAAGTGCTATTAATATATCAAAGAATCCTATCCAACACAGCAGGACTAAGCACATTGATATCAGGCATCATTTCATCAGAGATCTTGTGGAAGAGAAGGTGATCTCATTAGAACATGTAGCCACAGATCTGCAATTGGCTGATATATTTACTAAAGCTTTGGATGCTACCCAATTTGAAAACCTAAGGGGTAAATTGGGAATTTGCTTATGTGAAATATAGCAGTTATGGAGAAGTGCCAACATGTCCTATGACATCGTGTGGCATGATCACCAGATGGCAGCACCAGTCTGGTCAGTAACTATGTGTATTCCACTTTTTAGAATTCCACCAGTAACGGAATTTATAAAAGCTCAAACTTGCTCTCAGCTCTTCATCTCCTCACTATCTCCTCAAAACAAATTGCATGCTAAAGCTGTTTTTCTGAGCTCATCAAAATCAATCAAACCTAAACTTCTCTTCCACTACTTTCGAAAAATGTCTCAACATCAAAACCCTAACCTCACTGATGAAAATCTCAACCAAGAAGATGTAGTGCATGCAACCCCAATCTCTATGGTACCAATGGATACTACTCCCATAGACGAAATCAGAGGAAGTGTCCCTCTTGCTCAAAAACCTAGAACTCCAAATGTGAGAAGAGCAAAGGAACCTGTGTTTAGCAAAAGCAAAGGGACTCCTTCAGCTACAAACACCACCCCCAAAGCTTCTGACTATGTGGATGCATCCATCAAGCATCTTGTGAACAAGATTTTATCTGAACAAAGAGTGGTGCGTGGGGTATCTGTTCCCCTGAACAGCATGCCTGCTCCACAAGAAGAACAAAGCAATCAGGCTGAAGAGGACACTCCTGCTCAACAGGATGTCCCAATAAATGTTGAAACATCTGAGGACCAGAACAAGGCCTCAACTGATGATGATGATGATGAAGCCACTGATGACCAAGCTTCTTTTGATCCACCTGCTGAAGAGGAGGCTTCCCAACCTCCTCCTGTTGAAACCATAGATGATGACTCTGACACAGAGATCATTGCATCTGTTGACCCTAGCATAGCCAAAAGGCTTAGGGCTAGGAAGGAGAAGAAGACTGCTGGACATACAACTCCTGAAAAGAAACAGCCTACTCCAAAGAAAGACAAGGTCAAAGTTGCATTTGGACCTACTAAGCAATGGAGCAATGTGAGTACCCAAAAGAGGAAAGCTGCTACTCCACCTGATTTAGATGTTGAGGAGGATGTCCCAACATCCCAACCAAGAAAGAAGCCAGCACCTCCCAGGTCTACCTCTGCTGTTCCAGAAGCTCCTCTGGAATATGTGTCCTTTCATCATGTGTCAAGTGTGAGCAAATGGAAGTATGTCTACCAAAGAAGGGTGGCACTGGAAAGAGAGCTGGGTAGTAATGAATTGGAGTGCACTGAGGTAATAGACTTAACATCCTCTGCTGGTTTATTCAAGACTATTTCAAATTTTTCACCCTGCTATGAGCTGCTGGTCAAGGAGTTCATTGTAAATCTGCAAGAAGACTGTGCTGATGGAAAGTCAGAAGAATTCAGAAAGGTTTATGTAAGAGGGAGATGTGTTGAATTCTCTCATAGGGTTATAAATCATTACCTAGGGAGAGAATCTGATGGGCCTAATGAGCTGGGGAAAACTGACAACCAAGTCTGCAAGATCATCACTGCCAACCAGGTCAAAACTTGGCCAGTTAAGGGCAAACTTTCTATCAGCTTGCTAACAAGGAAGTATGCAATGCTGCATAGAATTGGTATTGTCAACTAGGTCCCTACCAACCATACTTCTTCAATAGCTACTGGATTGGGAAGATTCATATGTGCTGTAGGCACCCAAACAAAGTTGGATTTTGGGGCTTACATCTTTGATCAAACACTGAAGCATACAGGAACATCAGCAACCAAGATTCCCATTGCATTTCCCTCTCTGCTCTGTGGAATCATCCTCAACCAGTATCCAGGCATCCTCACTGAGAAGGATTCAGTCTGCAAAAGAGAAATTCCAATGGCCTTCCATTATAAACTATTCTTGAGCCATCATGCTGCTGATGTTGAAGCTCCCATTGGGACATTTGCTGGACCATCAAAAGCAAAGACTCCCATATCCAAAGTTGCCTTGATTGCAGAACTCAAGAACACTTGCAAAGAGCTGGATGCCAGGAAGAAAAAGCTTGAGGAAATAATTCAAAGGCTGGAGATGGAAGAGGGTGCTCAGAATGCTGATGAATATGATGATGAATCTGAAGATGAAGAGGATACTGAATATGATGAATCTGAGTGAAAATGTGTACTGTATGTTTCAGCATTGTAATTTTGGTTTTAAATATTTTATTTTTCTCTCTGTTTGTGTAAAATTTGGCCCCAATTTCTGTCTAACAAGGGGGAGAAGAGAAGTGTACTGAACAACAACAATGTCTGCTGCAGTTTGCCTGATTAATGAACAATGTTGTTTGTCTGTTTAATGCCTGCTTCTGAACTAAGTTTTTTTATATAGAAAATTCTGTTGAACAAGTCAGTATACATACAGGTTTGAGGGGGAGCAAATTATTATTCAACAGAAAAGAACTCTGCTGCACTCTGATAAATAAAACTCTGCTGCACTCTGATAAAACCAGAAGATTGTGTTAGCCAAAAATTAGCCAAAGGGGGAGTTTGTAGATGTTTAGAATTGGCAGAATTTTTTACCAACAAGAAGTGTTGAACTTAGTTCAGGATGTCACACCAGATGTTGTGACATTGTCAAACAGAGTATAAGTTAATGAACTTAGTTCAGGATGTCACACCAGATGTTGTGACATTGTGTAAGTTAATGAATTAAGTTTAGACATCAGGATGTCACACCAGATGTTGTGACATCTTAAACCTGCTACCAAACTTAAATGATGCATAACAGAACTGAGTAAATTCAGGGAATTTATCTGGAATTAATTGTGAATAGATAAACAATACAAGGCGCATCTGTAGGGAGCTTAGTTATCTGAATTCAGTATAACAGAATAACTACCTCACCTAGAATCAAGGAAGTAACAAACCCTAATTCAAGGTGATGACAACATGACTTATCAGGACTGGATAATCTACAGAAAGCCCAAAAACCAAGCATCTATTTAAGGAACAGAAACTCTCAGAATAGAGTACGAAATTAAGAAGACTAAAAAGAGTGTTTGTGTTTAATAGCAGGTTTTAGTTGTGTATCACTTTATGAGCTTTTAAGCAAAAAGTGTATTGTGTCTTGATTAAAACTGTTAAGTAAAATCAAGCTGTTGTGTTTGAAGTGTGACTTCAATTTTATTAAACATTGTAACATATCACTGTGTGATTGAGGGGGAATGAGTTGGTACTCATATCTAAGTTGTGTCTTAGGTAGAAATTTCCTTGGGTAGATATTAAGTGAAGGATTAAACTGAGTGGTTTAAGTCCAGAATTAATATTACTTATATTGGATTTCCTTCCTGGCTTGGTAGCCCCCAGATGTAAGTGTGGAGATACACTGAACTGGGTTAACAATTTCCTGTGTTATTTAATTTACCTGCACTTTAAGTTTTGTTTAAGTCTTCAAGTGTTTAAACATCTCATTCGACATCACGTACCTGATCCCAGAATTTCACAAATTGCCATGAAGCCAAAGTGATTGTCCATGCTAAGTCCTAGGTGCACTCAAGTTGGGTACTTGGCTTATCTCACAGTAACAATCCCCATCCCACAGAAAAAAGCTAAACTAGACAGTCCAATATATATGATGCATGTAAAATAAATACTGAAAGCGGTAAATAAATGTTGTAAATAAAGGCTGTAAAATAAAGCAGTAAAGCTAAACTAAAGCACATAACAACAAATAGCTAAACACCCAAAGAAAAAAATAGACAAGCGCTAGGATTGACTATCAAAAGGGAAACTAGAGATTCTGGGTTCGGTCCCCAGCAGAGTCGCCAGCTGTCACTCCCGGGATTTTCATCCTAGTACAAACGCGAAAGTGGCGCGGAAAAGGTAGAGTCGCCAGCCAGGCATTTTTATCCCGAATGAATGGGAAAGGTAATGCTGCACAAATCTAAGATAAAAGGAAAAGACAAGGTCTTGCAAACCAAAGAACAGGGTTTGGGAGTCGGTTAAGACCTAGGAAGGTATTAGCACCCAGACCGTCCGTCGTACCCGACGGGATCCACGCTTGTCAGTCTGTTTCAAAGGGTGATAAATAAAACTGTTACTAAATAAAAGAACTGCTAACTAGAACTGAAATGAGAAAAGTAACTTGAAAAGAGATCGAAAAGGTATGGAAAAAATGTAGGAAAATTAAAGAGTGTGCTTGAACGGGCCCTAACCCGCTGCCTACATACCTCATCGAGAAAATGAAGATCTGAGTCGACGTAGTTCACCTAACTAAGGCGGGAACTTGTTTGTGTTTGTTTTTTATGGATTGAACTACTTATGCGTATGCTCAGGTGTTGCAGGCTCGTCTGGCATGAGTGTGTTACCGTCTTGCAAAGAGACGAGTAGGAGTAAGTTCTTACGTTGAGAGTGAAGATGATGAGAAAAGAAGTCCTGAAGGAGAGACATGTGTTGTTTGTTTACTGTCTTTTAAAGAAGTGTTTTATATTGTGTTTTTTGTGAGAATAGTCTCATGATTAGAATTGTACATCATGATAAAAAAAGCTTGCACTATCCCATGATGGAATGACTACAAGTGCTCCATGGAATAATTCTCTGCATCTAAGACTACTTCAATCTTTATTAAAGTGTTTTTTAGCTTTTCTTTGAGATGAGAAAGAATGACTCAAATTGAGAAAGGAAAATAATAAAGGAACTAAGAATCACCCTAAGTTGTTTATTGCATGGGAGACCCTATGGTTTGTGTGGTATTCTAATCCTAATGAGAAAAATAAAAGAATAAGAACTAGAAAGCAACTTACTTCTCTAAGGAAACTAAGTTGTTTCTAAAGAGGGATTAACATGAAGCTATACAAAACAAAGCCTAAAGGGCTAAGGCAAACACAAATTGAGAGCAAAAAGAAGATGAGGAAAGAAGTTGTATAAACAAACTTACCTCAACCTCCCTACAAAATAAAGGTTAGCTTCACAATGTATATTGAAAGCATATACACAAGTAAAAGCTCAAACAAGGCTCACACTAGCTAAGGGAAAGTACTAAGGGTTTCTTAAGGCTATGTCCTCAAAGTAAATTATCTTAAATGATAAGAGACTTCTATAGTCAGTAGCTAAACCCTAAGAAAGTTTTCTGAGGTCACAAAGTCAAACAACCTCAAACTATGCCCTAATGAAGTACTAAACCCTAAACAAGTTCAAGGTGAAGTGAGATGGAGAAGTTTGAGTGAAAACACAAGGTAAACATGTATTGGACCCAGGTTGAATGTTAAAGTTAGAAACTAACATCAATTGAAAATGTATCAAAAGGTGGACAAAAGTGTAAACAAAGAGATTCAAGTATAAGAGATTCAAGTATGAGATTGAATGGAGAAGGAGTAAGAAGAAATGAACATTTGGTTTCAAAAGAAGGAAATGACTTAGAAGACAAAAGTCAAACATGAACAAACAAATATGAACCTCCCATACAAAAACCAGAGGCTAGATAAGAAGATAAGATAAATATTAGAATTAAAAATAATAACCACAAATGAGCAATGTATGAAATGTATTAGGGTTATGGGACAAAGAAGTTTGAATTAGAAGTTCTTATGTACTTAAAGATACCAAATGAAATAAATAGACTCATGACTTGGTAAGATGATGTAACAATGGATGTGGAAATCTTATAAAACGTATGAGAATGATATAACATGGATACAATCTCTACAAAGTGGATTATGAATGAGAAAAATGAAGGTAGAAGATGAATTAAGTCAAATGGAACACATAAAAGCAAAGTGAAGCTTAAGGTACAAGTAACCCCAAAAACTCCAAATGTAAGGATCTATAATGGACACAAGTGACTTATAAACATCAAAATCAATCCAAAGAACTCAAGTGGAAGACCTCTAACGAATGGCATAAATGCATTATCAAAATTGAATTAGAAGGATAAGAAAAAAATTATCAAAAAAGTAACTTGTGAAACAAGGCACCAAAAATTACTTAAGGGCATGGAAAAATATTAGAAATGGGATTCAAGGTCACCAAAAAGGGGTAATAAACCTCTAAAATATCTCACAATTTTTTTCATTTTAACTCAATCAAAAAATTGTGCTAAGAGAATTAGGGTTTTGAAGGATGAGACTCAAAGAAAGGACTAACAAATGGACCAAACATGACCTAAAACATATGAGAAAAATAATTTTGGGGACCTCAACATGTTCTCTAGTCAAAGCTAAAGGAATGAAATCAAGACTATTTTTGGTTTATGAGAAGTTAATTGGAGAATTTAATGTGGTCAAAGATGAGAAAATTCCAAAGGAAATAAAATGAAAATCGATTTCTGGTCAGAAAATAAAAGAAAATGAAATTTAAAAAAGTGGAAAATTTTGGAATATTATGAAAAGTCAGAGGGAATTATTTGAGGATTTTTGGTGAAGGTTTGGTATTTTTAGGAATAAGAAACTGAAATGGAAATAAAATGAAAATTGAAAGAAAATAAAATTGGAGAAGGGGTTCAGTCAGCATTGACTTTAAGTACAAAACCAATTAGCCTTTGAAACTGGGGGTGGGATTTTCAAAGAGAGTTCAATCCATGACACGCGTGGTTCACAAAAACTATGGTGAAATCTGGTCAATGTTGTCATCAATACCAACCAATGGATGGATCACACGCACATAAGCTCATCAGGCAAAATGATCAAGTGGCTGAAAGGATTGGACACATGGAAAACACGTTGGACATACACACACATGATCACCCAACATTCACTTAAAATGCACGTGAAGCTCACATGCTTCATTTATGTGTTGGCAGAATTGTGGACACACGATGGAAATGATCAGACGGCTGGGACATAAAGTTATGAAGGGGACCTAGGGCACTATTACGGCCACCAGAGAAGACCTCCGGTCATCTTCTCCAGTGAGCTCAATTAGGGCAAACCAATAAAGTCCATGGAAATAAAATGTAAGACCACAGAAATGATCAGCACGTTGAGTACTCCAAGAATCTATGATTAGTTTTCATTAATCACACACAAGCCATGAAAATCGAAGCCAAGAACAATCCACCTAAGAATTGAATCTATGCACATAGAGTGCCTATCATCTAGCTAGAACCAAATAGCCTTCTATCAAGCTTCAAGCATCATGAACAAAGCAAGAAAATAATGCAATCGAGCAAAAGGATTTGGAGTGAAACCTGAGTTGCAGAGCTTCAGTTTGTTGAAGAAAACTAGAGGTGAGGATCCTACAATGCTCTATGTTTCTTCTTGATCTTCAATGGAGTGAAATAAACACTTAAAACTTACGGAATCTTGATGAATTGAAGAAAATGCAGAAATGATTTAGAAGCTTGTTCTTGAGGATTTTGATGTATTGAGCTATGGAGAACATGCACAAGATGATGATGATGGTTGATGAGCGTTGATGAAGATTGATGAGTGCTCGAAGCCAAATGCAAAACAATCTTCTCCAAAAGTCAGAGCAAAATTTAGAGAGAGAGTGTGATTTTCAGTGCAATTTTGATCAAATGAGTGTGTGTGTGTGTGTGTGTGTGTGTTTGTGTGTAATTCAGTTAGATGTTAGCTTATATATGTGAGGCTAGAAGTTAACTCATCCAGTTGATGGTTAGAACCATAGTTAGAAGTTAACTTTAGGTAAAAGGATCAAAGTGAGGGGTGTGGAGTGTAATGAAGTGTGAGCTGAATTGGCTTGCTCGAATATGATTCAATACAATGATGAACATGTTAGCTATGATGAGGTTTAATATGATGTGAAGTGGACCTGACTTGATCAATGTTGCAGCATGCTTGAAGTTCTTCATTTGGCTTGATTTTCAAAGATTACATGGTAGTTATGGTGATCATGCAGCATGAGATGATTTCCACTCTTCAAGTGTGATGACCTTTGAACATAACATGATGGAATGGAGTATAGACCCTTGATGAATTGAATTTGCACATGAGATACATTGCCTTGGACTGCAAGAAATCAAATTGTACATGTTGATTTTCAAAGCCACAAATTCATGTAATCCTTGTGCTCAAATTGAAGGGAATGTTGCATATAATATGTTTGATGTTCAATACATGATGTAACAATGCCTCTAAGTACCTGAAATTTGTGCATGAAATCAAGAAATAAAAGTTGCATTTTTTGGCCTGCATGGGATAAGCTTGCCTAGGGAAATTTGTGCCTATGGCTGATCAATGTTGACATACTACTTTGAGCCTTCACAACTCCATAACCATTGATCAAATCAAAAATCTCCAAACATGAAAGTTGTAGATGAGACAACAATGAAAAACTTTGATGTTTGGAAAAAATTCATTTAAGGTCATCTTGATGGAGAAAATGGGTGATACTTCTTATACACCACATTTTTGTGAAAATGCCTTGCCTGGCGTGCGCAGGAGGCTTTGCATGACTTGGTTTGCCTTGGATTTTGCCCTAGTTTGATCAAACTTTGATTGATCATAACTTCTTCAATTTTAATCCCATGAACATGTTCCACCTATGCATTTGAAGCTTAGGACGCCCTCTTTCAAACAATACAGGTGGAATTTTTGTTTGAATTTTATTTTGGGAGAAGGCCTCTCTTGAACATGACTGAAAAATGGCCAAAACTTGCCATATTTGGAAACCCTAATTTTTCCAAAAATGGTACGTTTTGATTTTCTTGATTCTTGATGATTCGTCCATCATATTTTGATCAAATTTTGTCCATTGACTCCTTGTAACATCAATTTCATGATTTTGACCTCAAAAAGTCAAGAGTTGACTTTTTCCTCTACATAGTTGAATTTTCCCCAATTTCTTGATTTTCAGGAAATTGACCAATTGAAGACACTCTGAAATGATTCAATGGATGGTATTTCAATCCTAAACACTTGACATCATGTGGAAAACAATGACATCAAGTTTGAACCAAAATTTCCTTGACAAGCTCCATTAATCAAAAACCATAAGTTTAGCCCCTTTAGTTTGGAGTTGTTGCACTGCTTGAGTTCTTTGATCAATCCACCTCTTTCTAAGCCTTGAGGAATCAATTGAGATCTTATGGGATGTTGTGAACCCTTTGAAAATTATTGTGAAGCCATGTAACCCTTTTATTACTTTTGGATGATCATCAACTCCACCAATCATTAATCACATGCACTATGTCTCTAGCTATGATTGCTATGCTTCAACTTTTATGCAAGGATGTGGAAACAAGTATGCAACATGACATGCTAAATGCTATGAAATGAGAGGGAAAATTTTGGGTTTTTACACATATATGGACAACACCTCAAAGAAAAATGTATTGAATGGCATTTAGAGGTTTGATGATAAATGTGATGATTTTGGGTTTGTTGAATCGGTTTTAAAAGGTAAAAATGGATTTTGGATGAACTTTGAATTTAAATGCCTTGTCTTAAATCCATGATGAAGTATTGTAATGATCAAGCCTATAAAGAAATTAATAAGTCAAAATCAATCTTCCATGGTTGACCAAGTAATGCTTGCCATTCTTTATTAAATCTAAAACCATGAAGCCACCCAAATAATCCATAGATACTAAAGATCAAGAGTTACGGTTTCAATGTATTGAACCCAAAATAATTGTCACCATTACTAAATGTATCAAGGTATGAACTAGATTTGGATTTCAAAGAAACTATATCTCCTTGTTGATTATAAACATCAAAAGCATTTGAATCCAAGATGTTTAGTGGAACAATAAATAGTATGGGTTATGATGCTAATGAATGTCAAAATGAATCAAAACCAAAAGTCAAATGAAAATGAAAAGGGGAGGCTAAATTTTGGGGTCTAATAGTTGCCCTATTTAATCTTATTTAACCTGAATGTAGGAATGATGATAGCTTTTTAGACATTCGAGATGGAAGATAATTAAATACAAAAATATCCAAAAATTTGGAATGGAAGGTAATTGTATTGATTTGTTTATTAGGGATATGGAATGGAGGACTTGCCTTTGTAGGTTCATTTGTTGGGGATTGAATAAAGTATTCTTTTGGGGAAATAAACCAGTCTCAAGAGAAATGTTTGATATGTATGATATATGCAATGTATGATTAATTTTACATGATGAATGAAGAATATGATATGCAACAATGGGTTATTTTTGTCAGAGGATGAATGGTATTTAAAAAGGTGAGAATATTTTGGTATGAGGCACACAAGAAAATTTGTACCTCGAAGAAAAGAGATAGGTGTGAATGGTTATGATGATTTTTGTTTGGCCTCTACTAAAAAGCTTTGGTATGTGTTGGTAGTTGAGATATTCCCTCGGGTTTCGACAAAGGTAAGGAAATTGTTTGTCAGACAGGAACTGACAACCAGACGGGAATTGGGTTTTGAAATGCTTTGTTAGACGAGAATTGGGCCTTGAAATGATTTTCTAGATGGGAAATGGGATTTTAATAGTTGGCCAGATGGGAACTAGACTTTGAAGTGTTTTCCCATACGATAACTGGACTTTGAAGTTTTTTTCCAAAAGGGAACTAGACTTTGAAATGGTTTTCTAGTCGGGAACTGGACTTTGAATTAACTGTAAGACAAGAACTGACTACCATATGGGAACTGGATTCTTAATGATTCAAATTGGAACTGGAGTTTTAAATGGTTTTCCAGGCGGGAACTGGATTTTGAAATTGTTTGCCACATGAGAAATGGATTTTGAAATAATTGACTTGACAGGAACTGGATCTTGCAATAATTGGCCAGACGGTAATTGACTTACAAAGAAGAACTTCATTTTGTAATGATTGGCCAGAACAGAACTGGCTACTAGAAGGGAATTGAATTTTGTAATGATTGGCCAGGCTTGTATTGAATTTTTAAATGTTTGGCCAGACGAGAACTAGCTACCATACGAGAATTGGAGTTTGAAATGTTTTTCCAGGCAAGAATGGCCACCAAAAGTGAACAGGGTTTTGAAATGATAGGTTAGACGAGAACTAGAAACCAGACGAGAACTGGATTTTGGAATGAATGGCCAGATGGGAACTAGCTACCAGAACGAGAACTAGATTATGAAATGATTTGCCATACAGGAACTGGCTACTAGGAGAGAACTAGATTTTGAAATTATTGGCCAGATGGGAACTGGATACTATAGGGGAACTGCATTTTGAAATGATTGGCCAGACGAAAACTGGATTGTGTAATATTTGGTCAGATGGGAACTGGCCACTGTAAACACCCCAAATTTTCCCTCTCCTTTTCTCACACCATGGCTTATGATCTTTCATATTGCATTTGCATAAGCATATCATCTCTCATTGCATATTTGTTTCACTACATAAGTTGCACAATTAGGGTTTGTGATCAGGAGAATCCAGGAAGTGATATGAGCCATCTAAAAGGCCTTGAACCTTGTCAAGAAGGTCCATGTGTGTTCCATGATCATCTTATGCTCCCCAAAGTTCATTAAATTCAAAAAAACCACAAAGCATTTCAAAGGTGTTCAAGCAGACTGAAGATTTCCTACACAGATGATCTAAAATTAGGGTTTTGGGTTTAAGGCCCTTAACCTCAATTTTTTTGGTAATTCTTGATTCCATTGGTCTTAATATGTTATAAGGAGCATGTATACGAAATTTGATGAGAAAATTCATTGTGGAAGTCATCTGATCAACTGGTAACTTATTGTGCAAGAAAAGTCAGAATCAGTGCATCTGAGGCCACCACTAATGGTACCAAAGGGTCATCTTCATCATTTTGAGGTTATATGATATTTATTTGATCTTAGAAGTGGTTAGAAGTTCACAAGATTGAAGAATTTCAATCCATTTGCAAACTTTCCATTTTTGGACATGACTTGTAATGAAAACTTTCCATTTTGGGAAAGATTTTCAACCTCCTCTTTCTTGATCAAAAAGGCTTCAAATGAAAAATCTTTAAACATGAAAGTTGTAGATTGGATCTTCGCATTTTCCAAAAGTACAAGAACTTCTCTGTATTCATCCTAGAACTCAAGATATGATGTTTCAAAGTTGGGAAAAATCTTATAATTTTCAAGTATGTGCCAAAGAGGGATTTTTGCAAAACCAAGTTTTAAGACTTCTAATGACCTCTAATCCACTTCTAAGCTTCATAACATGTTCATACAACATTGCAAGACCAAATTTGTGCCTTGGATCACAAGAAACCATGCCTCACTTTCACAAAATCTCAAAGAGGGAAAAATTGCAAAACATATGATAACTCTTGCATCAAGTGTTCCAGCTAACAAAATCTCATCCAAGGGCCCTCCTCAAACATAGCTGAAGCAGATCATGACTTGAAATATCCTCTGACCCAGCCCATACTGTAACACCCCAAAATTTTCCCTCTAAAATATTATTACCAAATTGGCTTATGCTTCGTTCATCTGCTTCTTTCATTAGGTCATAACACTTGCCATCATACATTTTCATTGGGCCCCTAAAGCATGGGATCAAGAATCCCTTTGAATTATGATTTCTTATTTACTTTGAGAATCTTCCCCTCAAGTTGAAGCAAGAGATGGAGTTAAGCCCACCAAAATCTAGTGAACACACATCCTTTCTAAACCATATCTTCTCATATATACTTCAAGACCATTTACCAAATTCCAAATTAAATCCATCTTTTTTTGAATTCGCTCATAAGTCCAGGTCCATTCAATTATAAGGGTTTATTAAACCATACCAATTTGTACCTGTCTTTTAAGACCAATATCTAACCAACCAAATTCTCATTCCATAATTTCAAATCCATTTCCAAAACTATTTCTAACATTCATTTTCATCAAATTCCCCCACAATCAAATTTAATTATCCAAATCCTTTTTTTGGGTCCAATTCGTTTTATTTGTCCATACTATAATCCCTAAATCATTTTTGATTAAATCAAAAATCCCTTTTGTTATTTAAGCCCAAGCCCATCTAAAATCATAACCTTTCAAATTCTGAAGTTAATTCATTTTTTAAGGCCCATCAAGAGAAGTGAATATGTTTGTAAAATTTTGGTCCGAGTTTGCAAGAACTACAAGATTGAGACATTGAAGGTCAGAATTCCAATTACAATCCAAGATCATCATATGAAATCAACTTGAGGTGTTGAGTTTTGGTTGTTTGAAAAATTAATTCAGAAAAATTAATTAAATTTTATTTGGAAGAATGCATTTACAAAACTAATATACTAACAGAAAAAATCTGGAAAAAAAATGGAAAACAAGAAACGCTTGTCCTCTCTCGTTTTTTGCCACGGATTGAATACCTATTAAGCATCAGAAAAACACCACAAGACATGGATAGAAAAAATCTGATTAGAATCAAGAATCACTAACAAACTTTATGTATAGTGAAAATTACAAAAGTTCAAGAGGAAATAAAAAAAACTCCAACTGATAACAGGTTTACAAACTCAAATAATTAGTGACAACAAAAAATTTCCTAATAGAAGAAACCAAAATTCAGTTACAAAACAATTCCAAAAAATCAGTTGAACAAAAGTCAACAAATTCTAACTGAATCTCTAACAGAAAGAACTAACAGAAATTTCCAACTGGATCTAGAAACTCTTAACCGAAACTTCCAGAAGCTACCGAATAGTATATACATATACTTTGGTTCGTTCTTCAGGGGTTTTTTGGGGGCTGGCTTCTTCACTGGAATTTCGACATCACCACCTTTAATCTTTGCAACAAACCATCTTCTGCATTACACATCCTTCATCGTTCTAACCTTCATCTTCACCATTCATCTCCAAGTTTCTTCTTCTCTTTTCTGGATTCATTCAATACCATTCAAATCCCATGCCTCATCTTCAATCCCACATCATCTCCATTAATCCTGCATCTAAATTAACAGCTCCATCAATCTTCAATGATTCTTCACGAATTCGTTAAATACGAAACAGAACCAATGCACAGAAAGGTAAGTGGAAGATAAATCGGGTTGGAAATATGAGAAACAATTTTTGAGCAAAGATCGTAGATTCACATACCTCCATTCGCGTCTTCATCAAAACCATCATATCGACTTCTCCTTGCGACATCTTCATCATCAACACTCTCGTGCAATCGTCTCCAATCACCAAAGCTTCATCCCCTTCTTCAACCATCATCAAGAACCTGCGAGTTCAAGAACGCATACTGCAGAAAACCGTCAATAACAGAACAATTATCGAGTTCAAAATCAAACAAGGAACAAGTGCGGAAGGAGAAGAAGCAGAAGCAAAGTGAGTTGGAACCATACCTGAACCATTCTGATACATTCAACGGTGATCAATCTTTGATCCTCATCATCACCAATCATCAAAACATAGAAACTGCCTCCTCAACATATCTCCATGACTTTCAACCATCACCAAGATCGGCGGCGAGAAATTTTCATCAATCGTCACTGGAACTTGCAAGTTCAGGATTTGCAATGATTGTTCAGGACTGCAAAAAACAAAACCAATCGTAACCGTTCAATCGAAGAAATTCGAGATAGGCAGAAGAGGGGGGCGAAGTCAGACACGTACCTGAACCGAACTCTTCACCTTCGGAGTATAAACGTCAGCCAACACACATGAACGCTGATTGTCATCAAAGATTCATCATTATTCCGTGGCTTCATCGCAAAACGCGTAGGGCGTTGTCGTCGGCATTGTCGTCGCATAACCCGCACAGACTACGCAAGTGATCCGGATCTTCGAACATCAACATCCACCATTTTGACCGAAGGTACGGTGGCTTTGATTCATCTTCGATTCGCCTCTTCATTTTGCTTCGGAATATCTTGATTTGAAAGGGGTTTAGGTTAAGTTTTTTTTGTGGATTTGAGATAAGAAAAGGGAAGGGTTGAATTTGGCATTTTGATTTGAGAGAGGTGGCTGATGAGAAAACCGCCGCCGCCATGAGACTAGGGTTAAGAAGAAGAAGAAATTTTAGGGTTTGGGAAGAAGAAGAAGGGGATACGCGTGAGAGGAAAGGAGAGGGATGAGTTTTTTTTCGTTATTTGATTTTAGATTACCATTTAATTTATGAAATTCCAATTGATTATTGTTATAATTAAGGTGAGGTTATTAGGAGTTAAGGTTGGACTAATGGAAATTAAAGAATTTTAATTCAACAATATTAAAAATCTCAGCAAATTCCCAAGCATAGGCACCGCCCTTCATTAGATAAGTGTTGGTGATGGGTCCAATCCGGCAGTGACACGTGTCACCGTCCGGTTGGACCATTGTGATTTGATTTTCCCTCTTCTCTCCTTGGTGAAATGGGCTTCAGGGTTATTATCAGCACCCCTAGGTTAAGTCCAGTGGTTTTATTAACTAATAAAGTATTTCCTTCACACCCCCCTGGTTTCTTTTCATTTGGGCCTTCGAATTTTCTATCTCCACCCCCCATTTGAGGCCCAGTTAGATTTTTAACTAGAAAATATTGTTTTTCTCACCCTCCTCTATCTTATTCTTTTTCTATGTTTCTATTTTATATAGTTTTAATTCAATTCCATCAAAAATAGAAAAATGTATAATAAATATCTACAGAAATTATGGTAGAATATTAAGCCATTTTAGAAACATTCCCAATTTTCATTTTCTGAATTTGATCAATTTTCGATTTAATTTCGATTTTTTTTAATTTAATTGACTTACATTGAAGTTTCACTTGGACACATAAATTTGTACAATTTATTTCTACCACTTCCTGTAACATTTTTGACCCATTCTTTTTGCTATGATTAGAGGACAAACATAAGTATCTAGAATAATTTTTGTGTATTTTTTAGGGCATTTCTTCTACTATTTTGGTAGTGCGATTCGTACAAAATTGTGATTAAACCTTAGTTAGATTTAGATGATCATTTACCATGGTTAGGATTAGAATTTTTAAGAGATTTTTTAACATAGTGTTATAATCAGGTTAGAGACCCTAGAAAATTAATTTCATATTTTTTCCATGAATTTTGATATTTTTTGGCATTTAAATTCATTTCCATCTTATTATGCATATTCATGATTCATGTCATTCACTAACTATTTGTTTTTTTGTGCAAGGTATGTTTTCAAGGATTGGTTTATGGACTTGGATATTATTTTATGCCTCGATTATACTCTTGTGATTTATGATTTGTGATGTAATAGCTTAGAACTTGTACGTTTGTATAGCTTCTTTAATTAGGTTAGAAAAGATAAAATGAATCGTTAGAAAACAAAATCTCAAAAAATGAAACAAATAAGATACTCGATCCAACGTCGAGTAAGTTTTCAAATAAATAAATAAAGTGCATGTGACTTTAGGGTTCCTCGATTACCATCGTTCCATTCCATTCAACCAAAAAGCAAGCCTTGTATGTTTCACACCATAAGTCGTGTGTCTTAGCACCACGCAATCGACCCACCCGATCCATCGTTTCATCCCATTTATGTTTCATTCACGTTTTCTTCCCACCATGACTTAGGAGGACCTTATTGTTCATTATTTCCTTTTATGTTCTCATGTATAGTTCTAATATCTCTTAGGTAGATTTAATCTTAAACCTCATTAACCATAAGTCATCTTCGAATTCAAACTAACTTAGGGTAAGTCTAGTTTCCCTTAGAATTTTTCCTTTTACAATTTGAGTCTCACTTCTCATCTTAAAATAAAATCAAAAACACTTAATAAAGGAAAAGGTGTACAATGCGCCACGAGCCTTAAGCTATACGGGAAAGGATTATTGGAGGTCTCCTTCACTCTTCTAGGATGCTTTACAAACATTCCATTGGGGGCGATCTTGGAAAGTATTCGCTCCTGTATCATAGTCTTTAGTGTTGTACATAAAAAAAACACAAACTCAAAACACTTCTTCTAAAAGAAAACAAACCAAGAACTCACGTCTTCTTTTCTCATCTCATACTCTTTGCGGATGAACATGACTTGTCTCGACAGTTCAAACAGCAACACGGTAAACACCCTCGAGTCAGAGCCGGTAACACCTAAGATAGAACTATGGCAACGTCATCCTAAAAATTACAAACGAGTTTTAGCCTTAGTTAGACGAACTACGGCGTCTCTGATCCTCATTTATCCCGATGAGGTACGTAGGCGGTGGGGTAGGGCCCATTCGAGCACAATCTTTATTTTCCCTACATTTTTCCCTTTTATTTCCATTTCTCAATTCCATTTCTTTCCTCATTTTCATTCCATTCCAGTTAGCCATTATTTCATTCTAAACAGCATATTATTTCTCACCCTTTGAAAACAGACTTTTAAGCGTGGATCCCGTCGGGTACGGCGGACGGATTGGGGTGCTAATACCTTCTCAATTCGTAACCGACTCCCGTATCCAGATCTTTGGTTCGCAAGGCCTCGTCCTTTTCCTTCTTCCTTAGGTTTGTGCAACATTACCTTTCCCAGTCCTTTGGGATAAAAATGTCTGGCTGGCGACTCTACCTCTCCCGCGCCACTTTCGCGTTTGTACTAGGATGAAAATCCCGGGAGCGACACATACTTGTGGTACACATTCTTTGACTTTTTTTTGCAAATGAAGCCATACCAATCACACTTTGCCACACCAACTCTCTGAACCAATCAGGATGACTTATGTGAACCCTAAGGACCTCATTTCACACAACATTCAATCCTGAAAGCTCACACACAAGCAAAATCACAAAAATCCTCAAAAACTTCATTCCTTCGAAACTCTTTGCACAACCACTCAAACTCCAAACTCTCTTTACCATTCAATCATACACATCATAAGGATCACAAAACACCCATTACAATGGCCTGAAAACCCCCATAACCAAAACACGATTTCTGCCTTAGCAGAACTGTATCTCACAAACTAGCCCAAACAAACTTGTTCCAAGCATCACACTAGCTTCAGGGAGTTCGTTGGGGTTGGTTTGCATCAAAGAAAGGGTCAGAAAGCTCAAAATTGAAAAGCTCCAGCTCAGGTATCATCCAAGAACAAATTTTCCATAACTCTCTTTTATTGTTATAATATGATTCTACATGTTTCCCTGATTACCATGGTGTGATTATTTTTGAAAATGGTTGAAAAATGGCCATGTATTGATAATCTCAAAGTTTAACCCTAAAATTAGTTTGTTTCGATTCAGCCTGTTGATGAAAAATAAATGTGTTTTGCTTGTTGATTATTGTTCTATGTTGTTTGGGGATGCATTCTGGAGCTTTTGGGAGCTTGGGGTAGCCTACGGAGAGAGTTAGGGTGAAGAGCATGCCGGAGAAGACGACCGGAACATTGTTCTGGTCGCCTGAAAAAGATTAGGGTTAATCTCATTAATTAGCTAGGTTTAAATTTCATCCCTTGGATCTTAGGTTTACCGCGTGTGTGGACGGCCCAGATTAACCATTAAAACCCTAATGTTTAATTAATTAATTTAATTAGGATTAATTAGTCAAGATGAATAATAGCCTTAGGATCACGCGCCAAATGGATTTTTAAAGCTGAGCCCTTGGATGGCCATACTCCAAGTCACGCAGACTTCACATCCCAGCCATTGGATCTCTCAACTTTAGATCTCAGCCACTGATCTTGCATACTTTCCTTTTTATTTTATTTTCTTTACATTTTATTTCATCTAATTATTAAAAATAGAAAAAAATATTTTTAAAATCTCATTTTCTGCATTTTCACTTTAAATATTTTTCTAAACTAAAAAACATTTTTATTTTTTATTTTTTCATTAAAAATGTATTTTTAAATCATTTAAATGTTTTATTTAATTAATTAATTGATTTTAATTAATTAAAAATACATTTAAGTATTTAAAAATCACCAAAAAATTTATGAAGCATTCTTAGACATTTAGAACAATTTACAAACCCATCACACAAATTTATTTTTAGGTTTGATCACAGTTTCACAATTAACATTGAATTAAGGTTTCTAAAATGACCTATTTTCTAACCCTAACTTGAAAAAATTATTTCTGATCAACCATGATGAGTTTCCATTTGGTTCTTTTTGCATTGTTTCATACTTTGCATTTAGTATCTAGGTTATTTAATGCATAATTTTGCATTGCATTTTCAAATTATTTAGCATTTTTCATGAAGAACCACCCAAAAACCCTAGTTAACTTAGGAAATTCATAACTTCCTTTAGGTTTAGCTTCTGACCTCCACCTTTGGGGAGTGATCTTATGTGTATTTAGGGTTTGTTTGAGTTCATTTTCAAATTTTTTTCATGATGTATGCTTCAGTTTTGGTCATGTGCATCTCATACATTCATAAAACCCTAATTTTCTATGTTCATTTGCATTCATCTTTGCATATCATCATCATATGAACTTGCCATGACATTCCATGCTCTTGTATGCCATCTTAGACATCTTAAGACATGTTTGAAAATTGCTTGATCATTTCTTCATTCATTTGGTATGCTTTGCATTCATTGCATTTCATGTTTATCCATGTGTTTCTAAGCTTCTAACATGCCTTGTTTTGCATCTCATCTTTTGTATGATCATTCATATGCATCATACATGTCCTTGCATCATATCATAACACATTTTCATAGCATATTCACTTCTGGTTTTGGTCTTTTCACCTTCATTTGCTTTATTTCCTTTTGCTTTGCATCTTATGCATTCACATTAACCTTTCAGGGGCTTATGGTAAGTTGTTTGGGATGTGGATTTGCCTTCACATCCCACATCTTCTCTTCTCCTCATTTGCATATCTTATTTTTCTTTGAAGTGAACTTGCTTCACTTGTGCCCTCTTTCTCCTATCTCTTTCTTTTAGGTTACTTATCTTCTTCATGAAGTAAGTAACCTATTCTCATTTCTCTTCTCTTTTCATCTGCGACACTCTTCCTTTGGTATTCTTCCTGAAGATATTTCTTTAAGCCTCAAAAACCATAGGAACATCCAAGCATGATAATTTTAGGGTTGTATATAGTCTCCCCTAGTTTTTACCTTTTGAGTCTCCTTGAGTCTCTCTTCTAATTGCATAATCAGAGGCTAAACACTTAAAGCTTTAGGACTTTGAATTAGGGTTATGTCTGCATCCTTATCTTAGGATGGAGTGTATAACTTAAATACTTAGTGTTAAACCTTTAATTTGTTTACACCTCTTAATCAAAAAACCTAATAATTATTAAGACTTAAGCTTGTAACTTGGGCCTTATATTAGGGTTACATCTCTTCCTCTTGATTAGAGGAACTAACCCTAGTGTTTAATGGACAAGTCCCCCTCAGGTTTAGTCTTACAAACATAAAACTCACTTCTTAATCTCACCCTTTAACTAAAATCCTTCTTTAATAAAGGCTTGTTATATAATGAATTTAATCCTTAACCATGGATTAAGTTGAGGCGTCTTTCTCAGCTTAAGTGTTCTCATCTATCATCCTTCTCTTAGGATGGTGTAATGAGTTCACTAATCCTTTATTAGAGATTAAACTCATTACTTAACACTAAACAAAAACCCAAAAACACTTAATAATCACAAGTAGGTTAGTGATCTTAATCATGTATCATTAGGGCAATCAAGTTGAGATATTCATCTCATGCTTAAGTAGGCTCATTATCCCTAATCAGGGAGGATATAATGAGTTTACAACCCTTGATTTAGGCTTAAGCTCATTATCTTACGCAAAACACCAAAAACAATAAAAAACTGAAAACACAAAAACAAACAATAAACGTCTCCTCCGGGATTCTTTTCTCATCACACTCATTCTGAAAACGAGAACTCGCTTCTTTCGTCTGATGCAAGACAGTTAGCACTCGAGCCAGACGAGTCACACACTTGAGCATAGACAAGTAAGTAGTTCACAGCAAAATCATCCAATCTCTTTGAGTCAAACTACAGTGTTCTGACTTCCTCATTGCATGAGAGGATACGTAGGCATAGCTTAACAGTTATCGAACAAAAGTCTCTTTGTCTCCCCCCTCCTTCCAGCTTTCATTCTAAGCCTCAGTCTTGAGCATCTCACTTTCTTTTGAACAGACACACTATACATTCTTTCCCTAGTCTTTTTATACACAGTCAGCACATACATTACCCCTTTTAAACATAATCAAGTAAGCGTGGATCCCGTCGAGTACGACGGACGATCTGGGTGCTAATACCTTCCCAGGTCGTAACCAACCCCCTTTCTTAGTTTCTTTGGTTCGCAACCGTCTTATCCATACCCTTCCAGGTTTATGCAGCATTACCTTTCCTTTGGGATAAAAATGCCTAGCTGGAGACTCTATTCAACCTCAACCTCCAACATCACCGACTGTCCGCGTCTGCACCGGGACGAGAGTCCGGGGAGCGACAGCTTGGCGACTCTGCTGGGGACTCTGCAATCAGGGCTTCTGGTTCTCTTGTGGGTTTCTCCTAGCACTTGTTTGATTTTGTTTACTAGGGGTGTTATGTGCTATGTGTGCTTTTGTTTTTGCTTTATTTATTGCTTTCTTTACAACTTTATTTATCGCATTTACTTTATCGCTTTCATTTACCGCTTTATGCATTTCATTTTATTATCATATCATCTGTGCTGATTTGTTGGTTTGCCTTGGTGGGAGGGGTATTCCAGTGAGAAAGGTCCAACACAAAGGCCTGAGTGACAGACATAGGATTATAGTGGATTCATATTCTTTCCCATTCCATTTCGGTCTGGTGCGGGAATATGAAAACACGGTTCAGACATGGGTTTCTTCTTGAGAACTCTATGCTACGGATCTCCTGTAGTGCTAGGGCTATCTGGGAAGCCTGATAAGTCTGGATGACCTTTTTAGATGACCTTCATCATCTGAGGTGAATTAGAGGAGGATCCTTTATGATTAGGGTAAACATTGTACCTCTGGGTTAGAAGTGTTTACACTTCTCATAATAGATTCGAATCTGAGGATCCTTGTTCTAGAACAATACCTGTGAGTGGGTGGGGTTGTTTATAGGTTTGCAGGAACCCTTGGCCTTATCATACCCTATTACTGGAATTGTTTTAAGTTCACACCATTTTGGAATAGTTCTTATGAAACCCTGTACAAGTGACTCTTTATTTGAGTCCCCCACCTGGTTACTGGTCCTCATACCTTCATCCGGAATTCTGAACACTCATAAACCCTATCAAAGCAACTGACAATCCAGCACCTGATCACAAACCCTTGCATATCATTCATCATACATCATATTGCATCATTTTAACATCTTGTCTATTTGTTTTACAGGGTATCCACATCTCCTTTGGTTTGGTTTTGACCGTTCTTCTACTCAGATATCTTCTTCAGCCATCCTCTTCAGCTATCTTCTTTGGTTATCTTGTCCAGTTATCTTCATCAGCATATCTTCAATATGGATTCAACCAGAAAGAGCAACATCACTTACCACTTCTTTGATTATCCTCAAGCAGGCATCAGGCAGATACATGCCCTTATCACTCCTGATCATGTCCCCTTATTCAGAGAACATTATGATGGGATCCTGGACATGATCATGGACTTGGATGCATCACAAATGAGCATGATTCATACCTATCTTCAGTTTTATGACCCTCCTCTACGATGTTTCACTTTCCCAGATTTTCAGATAGGCCCTCTGTTGGAAGCGTACTCTACGTTGTTGGGTGTCCCTATCAGAAGAGGAATTCCTTTCAACCCTGAGATAACTGCTCATAAGAATGAAGACATAGATAAGGATCTATATCTGGAAGCCACTATCATTGATGAGCACATGACCACCAAGGCTGGAATCCTAGGCCTCCATCTAGATTTCTTGATCACCCAGGCTACAAAGCTGGCTACAATTGGAAATTGGGAATCTGTTTGTACTCTCCTGGCTCTTAGTATATATGGCATCATATTGTTTGCAGACGAGCCTAAGTTTGTAAGCAAGAATGCTATCCATATCTTCATGCTCAAGAATCCAGTTCCCACCCTATTAGGAGATTTCTGTTACTCAGTGCATTAGAGGAATGAGAAGCAGAGAGGGAGACTGGTCAGATGTTATGCACCCCTCTTCTACAGTTGGTTAGTGAGACACATGCCAAAGACGAAAGCTTTCCTGAATCCACATCAGACAAGGAACTGGGCTAAGAGGATGATTGCCCTTACTTCAGAAGACATCAGGTGGTGTACTCAGAACACCAAGGGCATGGACATAATCACAAGCTGTGGACAATATCCTAATGTACCTGTTATTGGAGTGAAGGGTTGCATCAACTACAATCCATTACTTTTCAAAAGACAATTGGAATATGCATTGATACATCCACCTCGAGAGCAGGACTTAGCAGAGTCCCTTTACTGTGCTATTCTGAACAATCATACCATTGTCTAACAAGCAGCATGGGCTTGGGACAACATACAGACTAAAGGGACTGCCATTTTGGGGAAGTACAACAACATAGCTTCAGCTCAGTACATTGAATGGTCGCGCATCAGAGGACAGATTACTCGCATGCCATTCACCTTAGAAGATGCCCCAGGGCCATCAGCAGTAGAGCCTGTAGCTACAGTGAGTCTGGAGGAATTTGAGAAGCTGAAAGAGAGGAATGCCCAACTTTCTGAAGCTCTGAAGAAGACCCTTTGGGAAAGGAATGATGGTTTTCTGGACATTGAAAAGTTACAGAAGCTCCGTATCGAGCATGTGACTAAAATAGAGAAAACAGAGGACTTCATCAGGAAAGCCCGAGCGGGAGAACTGGTATTGAAGAATGATTGCAAAGAAGCCAAGATTCAGAAAGCTAGAGTTGGGCACTATCTGGAAGAGAGTCAGGCTAGATGGATTATAATAACTGAAGCTCGTTTGCAAGAAGATCAAAATACACAGGCTAAGATAGAGCAGCTGGAAGCCAATGAGAAGAAGAGTCAGGAAGCACTCCTAGCAGCACAGAAGGAAATCTCCGAGTTGAAACTCCGGGAAGGTTTAAAGAGATCAAAAGAACAAGACAAGTACCAGAAGATGACAAGTGGCATTGCAACCAGGAACCTTCTTATCAGGACTATCACAGAGCACCCGGTCGGGCCAGTGACTGATGCTCTCCTGAAAGAAGTCAAAGAGGATGAATTTGGGCTGGATGTTGATTTCTCTTTTACTTGTATTTTATTTTGGCTGTACTTTAATTCTCCATGGTAATTTTGTTTGTATTCTTGACTTGATTGTGTAAACACCCCAAATTTTCCCTCACTTTTTCTCACACCATGGCTTATGATCTCATTTTGCATAAACATCTCATTGCATCTCACATTGCATAAACAACTTCATCAAATCATTGCATGACTGCACAAGTAGGGTTTTGTATCAGGTGAATCTTAGAAGTGATCTGAGTTATCTCTGAATCCTTGAAGCATTCCAAGAGGGTCCATGAGGGGTCTATGGTCTTATTTTATCTCCAAGGATGATTGGGAGTCACAAAATGTCAAAGATTGAACAGAAGTCCAGACAGAGCTAGGGATTTCTTGCACAGATGACCAAGATTAGGGTTTTGGGTTTGAGGCCCTTAACCTCAAAGTTTTTGGTCATTCTTGATTCTAATGGTCTTAATGTGTTATAAGGATCATGTGTACCAAATTTGATGAAGGAATTCATTGTGGAAGTCATATGATCATTGGGTAACTTCTTGAGCAAGTAAAGTCAAAATCAGGGCGTCTGAGGCCTCTATCAAGGGTACCAAAGGGTCATCATCATCATTTTGAGTCTCTATGATCTTTATTTGATCATTGAAGTGGTTGGAAGTTCACAAAGTTGAAGAATTTTGAGCCAAATGCAAACTTGCTATTTTTGGAAATGACTTGTAATGGAAACTTTCCATTTTGGGAAAGATATTCAACCTATTCTTTCATGACCAAAAATGCTTCAAATGAAAAATCCTTGGACATGAAAGTTGTAGATTATGTCTTCCCATTTTCAAAAAGTACAAGAACATGTCTTGATTCATCCTAGAACTCAAGATATGGCCTTTCAAAGTTGGAAAAAATCCTATAATTTTCAAGTTCATGCCAAAGAGGGATTTTTGCAAAATCAAGTTTCAAGCCTTCAAATGACCTCTAATGCACTCAAATGTATCATAACATGTCAAAGAAACTTCTAAAGATCAGAATTGGCCTTTGTACCAAGCATTTCCATGACTTATTTCTCAAGAAACTTCAAAGTTGCCAAATTGCATAAACCATGAGAACACTTGATCAAGGCCATCCAGCTGCATTCTATTGATCCAAAGGCCATCCGTGATGCAAGCTGAGGCCAGACACCCCTTCAAACAAGCTCTGACCCGTGCCATGCTTCAAGTACACATCCATTGACTTTTTTGCAACTTTGCCCATACCAATCAAGTTGTGCCACCATCCACTTTCTGATCAATCCCATTGGCCTATACTAACATCATGTACTCATTTTCATAACACACATTGGCCTGAATCATCCCACAAGCTAAGATTGCCAAAAATCCCCAAAACCTTCTTCTCTTCGAATATGATCACACAAGCCACAAACTTCACCAATCATCTCCAAATGGTCCAGAGAACACAAAGCACCCTTTAAAAAGCCTTGAAACATAGCCAAACAAAAACACGATTTCTGGTGCAGCAGAACTGAATCTTCAAAACCAAGCCATAAAAACTTCATTCAAGCATTTCAGAAGCACAAGGGGATCAAGTGGAGTGGATTAACATCAAAGGAAAGGCCAGCAAGCTCAGATTGACAAAGCTCCATCTCTATATGCCTCCTTGATCATGGTGATATGATTTGTTTCGAAAATGGTTGAGAAACCAGGATGTATGCTTGCTCTGAAACTTTTTGACCTAAACATGTTTTTCTTCGATTCTCCATTTTGATGCAATATAAATTATTTTTGTGGCTTGATTCTTGTTTAGAGTTGTTTGGGGATGATTCCGGAGAGTTAGGGGGTCTGGGGTAGCCTAAGGAGTGAGATAGGGTGCTGGGTTGGCCGGAGAAGATGACCGGAGCTTGCTCCGGTCACCTGAGTTTGATTAGGGTTAAGATTCCCAGTTTAAATGTCAGCCTTTGGATCTTGATTAATTAGTGGGAGGGACGCTCAGGATTCATCATTTTCCCTAATCCAGTTTTATTTAGTTTTAATTAGGTTTAATTAATATAATTTAATCTGAAGCAATCTTGGCCATCAAAATACGCATGCAGTCAACCAATTTCCTTCATGTTTGAATCTGGACCATTGGATTTACATACTTCTCATTTATTTTATTTTATTTTCATTTTATTGCATTTCTTTTGTTCTATTTATTTAAATTATCAAAACATTTTCAAAAAATCTCATTTTCTGCATTTTTGTTTCAAATAATTTTCTTAACCTAAAAACATTTTTTATTTTAATTTTTGCATTAAAAAAGTATTTTTAAAATATTTAAATGTTTTATTTAATTAATTAATTGATTTTAATTAATTAAATATGCATTTAAGTTTCTAAAAATCACTCAAAAAATCATGAAGCATTCTTAAACATTTAGAAACATTTTCAAACTCACCATACAAATTTATTTTTAGGTTTGATTACATTTTAACAATTTTCATTGAATTAAGGTTCTTAAATTTCACATTTTTTAACCCTAACTTGAAAAATTCATTTCTGCCTAACCATGATGAGTTTGAACTTGGTTATTCTTGCATTGTTTCACATATTGCATCTAGTTTCTAGGTTATTTATCTCACATTTTTGCATTGAATTTTCAATTTGTTTTGCATTTTTCCTTAAGAATCACCCAAAAACCCTAGTTAACTTAAGAAATACATAACTTTGCCTATGTTAAGCTTCTGACTTTCTCCTTTGGGATTTGTTCTTATATGTTATTAGGTTTTGTTTGAGTTCAATTTCAAACTTTTATCATGATGTATGCTTCTGCTTTGGTCATATGCATCTCATGTTGCCTTAAAACCCTAATTTTGAATCTTCATTTGCATTCTTCTTTGCATATCATGAACTTGTGAACTTTTCATGTCATTCCATTCTTTTGTATGTCATCTTAGACATCTTAGGACATGTTTGAAACATTGCTTGATAATTTTTGCATCATTTTGGTATGCTTTGCATCCATTACATTTCATGAACATCCATGTGTTTTCATGCTTCTAAACATGCTTCCATTGCATCTCATCCTTGTATGATCATTCATATGCATCTTGTATGATTTTGCATCATCTATAACACATTTGCATTGCATAATCACTTCTGGTTTTGGACTTTGCATCCTTATTCATCTCATTTCTTTGTGCTTTATGTCTTATGCATCCATACTAACATTTCAGGGCTTATGGTAAGTTAATTGGGATGTGAATTTGCCTTCACATCCCACCTCTTCTCATCTTCTGATTTGCATCCTTTAATTGTCTTTGGAGTGAACTTGTTTCACTTGTGTTTCTCTTGCTCCTTTCTTTTCTCTTAAGTTACTTATCTTCTTCAGGAAGTAAGTAACTTAATTCTTTCTCTCCTTCTCTTTTCATATGCTTCTTCTTCCTTGGTGGCCTTGAAGATCTTTTCTCTTAAGGCTCACAAACCATACGATATCCAAGCATGATAATTTTTAGGGTTGTGTATAGTCCCCCTAGCTTTTTACCTTTGAGTCTCCTTGAGTCTCTCTTCTCATCTCTTAATTAGAGGCTAAACGTTTAAAGCTTTAGGACTTTGGAATTAGGGTTATGCATGTATCCTTATCTTAGGATGGACTGTATAGCTTTAATCCTTAGTGTTAAACCTTTAATTCGTTTACACCTCTTAATCAAAACACATTAATAATCACTAAGACTTTATCTTGTAACTTTGGCCTTACATTAGGGTTTTATCTCTTCCTTATGGTTAAGAGGGACTAACCCTAGTGTTTAATGGACAAGTCTCCCTCAAGTTGTCTTACAAACTTAAAACCCACTTCTTAATCTCACCCTTTAATTAAAATCCAATTTAATAAAGGCTTATTATATAATGAATTTAATCCCTAACCATGGATTAAGTTGAGTTATCTTCCTCAGCTTAAGTGTTATCATCTATAATCCTTCTCTTAGGATGGTGTAATGAGTTTACTAATCCCTGATTAGAGGTTAAACTCATCACTTAACACTAAACAAAAACCCAAAAACACTTAATAATCACAAGTAGGTTAATGATCTTAATCCTATATCATCTTGGTAATTAAGTTGAGATACTTATCTCACACTTAAGTAGGCTCATTATCCCTAATCAGGGAGGATATAATGAGTTTACAAACCCTTGATTTAGTGTTAAGCTCATTAACTTATGCAAAACTCCAAAAACAATAAAAAACTAAAAACACCAAAAACAAACAATAAGCGTCTCCTCCGGGATTCTTTTCTCATCACACTCATTCACAAACGAGAACTCGCTTCTTCCGTCTAATGCAAGACAGTTAGCACTCGAGCTAGACGAGTCATACACTTAAGCACAGACAAGCAAGCAGTTCACAATCAATTTGTTTCCAGTCTCTTTGAGTCGAACTACGGTGTTCTGACTTCCTCATTGCACGAGAGGATACGTAGGTATAACTTAACAGTTATCGAACAAAAGTCTATGTGTCTTCCCCCTCTTTCATCTTTCTTTTTAAGCCTCAGTACCTAAGCAATTCACACCTTTTGCACTGACACTTGTACTTTCTTTCCCTAGATCTTGCACACAGATAGTAATACACCTACCCCTTTAAACACAATCTTGTAAGCGTGGATCCCGTCGAGTACGACGGACGATCTGGGTGCTAATACCTTCCAAGGTCGTAAACAACCCCCTTTCTCAGTTTCTCTGGTTCGCAACCGTCTTATCCATATCTTTCTAGGTTTATACAACATTACCTTTCCTTCGGGATAAAAATGCCTAGCTGGCGACTCTAGTCAACCTTAACCTCCAACATCGCCGACCGTTCGCGTCTGCACCGGGGACGTAAGTATTTTCGGGAGCGACCGCTTGGCGACTCTGCTGGGGAGATATCTTGCAACAAGGGCTTCTTGTTCTTTTTGTGGGTTTCTCCTAGCGCTTGTTTGATTTGTGTTTATGGGGGTGTTATGTGTTATGTGTGCTTTTTGTTTATTGCTTTATTTATTGCTTTATGTACAACTTTATTTATCATTTTCATTTACTGTTTTTATGCATTTCATATTATTATCATCATATCATGTGATGGATTTGTTGGTTTACCTTGGTGGGAGGGGTATCTCAGTGAGAAAGGTTCAACACTGGGAGCCTGAGTGACACATAGGATTAGAGTGGTTTCATATTCCTTCCCATTCCATTTCGGTCTGGTGCGGGAATATGAAACACAGTTCAGACATGGGTTTCTTCTTGAAAACTCTGTGCTACGGATTTTCTGTAGTGCTAGGGCTATCTGGGAAGCTTGCTAAGTTTGGATGACACTTTTTAGATGACCTTCAACATCTGAGGTGAATTAGAGGAGGATCCTTTATGATTAATGTAAACAATGTACCTCCGGGTTAGAAGTGTTTACACTTCTCATAATAGATCCAAGTCTGAGGATCCTTGTTCTAGAACAATACATGTGAATGGGTGGGGTTGTTTACAGGTTTGCAGGAACCCTTGGCCTCAACATACCATGTTACTGATATTGTTAAGGTTACACTATTTTGGACTGATCTTATGAAACCTTGGACTTGCGACTCTTTATTTGAGTCCCCCACCTGGTTACTGGTTCTCAGACCTTCATCCGGACTTATGAACACTCATGGACCCTATCAAAAGCAAATGACAAATCCAGCACCTGATCACAAACCCTTGCATATCATTCTGCATACATCATTTTGCATCATTTTAACATTTGTCTATTTGTTTTACAGGGTATCCACATCATCTTTGGTTTGGTTTTGATTGTTCTGCTGCTTAGCCATCTTCATCAGTTATCTTCATCAAATATCTTCTTCAACTGATATCTTCTCCAGTTGTCTTCATCAGTTATTTGCTTCAGTTATCTTCATCAGCATCCATTGTCAATATGGACTCAACCAGAAAGAGCAACATCACATACCATTTCTTTGAGTACCCTTTGGCAGCCATCAGACAGATTTAGGCACTCATCACTCCTGATCATGTCCCTTTATTCAGAGAACATTATGGTGGTATCCTGGACATGATCATGGACTTGGATGCATCACAGATGAGCATGATTCACACTTTCCTCCAGTTCTATGACCCTCCTCTCAGATGTTTCACTTTCCCAGACTTTCAGATAGGACCTCTGTTGGAAGAATTTTTTATGCTGTTGGGTGTCCCTATCAGAAGAGGAATTCCTTTCAACCCTGAGATAACTGCTCCTAAGAATGAAGACATAGCTAAGGCTCTACATTTGGAAGTGTAAACACCCCAAATTTTCCCTCACCCATTCACACCATGGCTTGTGATCTTTTCATGTGCATAAATTCAATCATAGCATCTCATATCACATTTTTGATTCACTGCATTGATTCAAAGCCATCTGCATCTAGGGTTTGTGATATGAGCCATCCCTGAGCCATTTGAGCCACTCCAAAGGTCTTCAATCATCTCAAATGGGTACATGTATGTTCAAACATCATATCATATCCTCACCAAGTCAAGGAAGTCAAAGAATCACAAGAACTGAGAAAGGCATGGAAGCAGAGCTAGGTTTAACTGCACAAATGACCTAGAATTAGGGTTTTGGTTTCAGAGGCCATAACTCCAATTTTTTTTGCCATTATTGTTTCTATTGGTCTCTATATGTTATGAGGATCATGCATATCAAGTTTCATGAAGAAATTCAATGGGGAAGGCATCTGATCACAAAATGACTTCTTGAGCAAGTCAGTGCAAAATCAGGGCATCTGAGGCCTCCAATGACCCAACCAAAGGGGTTTCTCCATCATTTTGAATGTGTATGATCTTTATTTGATCATAGAAGATGTTAGAAGTTCACAAAATTGAAGAATTTCAAGCCATTTGCAAAGTTGCCTTTTTGGGAAAGTAACCTATAATGTAAACTTGCCATTTTGGGAAAGTTTTTCAACCTCCTCTTTTTGATTCAAAAATGCTTCAAATGAGAAAAATTTGGTCATGAAAGTTGTAGAATGGATCCTCCCATTTTCAAAAAGTACAAGAACTCTTTCTAATTCATTTTGGATCAAAAGTTATGGCTTGTCAAAGTTGGGCAAAATCACTTAATTTTCACTTTTGTACCAAAGAGGGAAAGTTGCAAAACCTCATGCCAAGGCAAAATGTGACTTCAAATGGACTTCTAATTATCACACAAACATAAGTCATGACCTAAAATTCAGAATGCACCAAAGAATTGTTCATTTTCATGCCTTGATCATTAAGAAATCACAAATGGGCCAAAGGTTCACCAAGTTGCAAAATGCTTCATAACCCTTCATCCATTTAAGCCAGCTCACAAAATCTGATTTCATGACATTCCTTGATCTTTGCTGTGCAGGACCATGCCCCTATCTCATCCTCCCACTTGCCCATACCTCAAAGGACACCTAACATTGACTTTTTGGCAAAATGGCCCATACCAATCAACATAGGCCAGCAACAACTCTCTGACCTATCCAAACTTGATACATGGACAAAATGGAACTCAACACACCATACAACACAGCCTGAGCTCTCCCACAAGTCAGCATTCTCAAAAATCCCTCTTTGTGCATTTTCTTTCGAAACTCAATACACAAGCCACAAACCTCAAAACAAACTTCATAGGATCACTCACCATGATCCTCTGATCATTTCCCAACCATCATTTGATCCTGAAACCCTCCCAAACAAAAATACGATTTTTCACTCCCCTTGGTCAAAACTTCATCAATCTCTTAAACCAGCCATAAGAAATTCCAAACAAGCATTGCAAACTTCTCAGGAGGTTCATTAAAGGCATCTTGGACCAAAGAAGCAGCCAGAAAGCTCCAAAGTTCAAAGCTCCAGTTCAGGTGAGCTCAAGAACAATTTTTCCAGAAACGTGTTTTTAAGTTACTAATTGATTCTCCATGATTCACTGATAATGCTGATGTGTTTGGTTTTGAAAATAGTCAAGTATTAAACATGTATGAGCTCTCTGAAATTTTTTGACCTAGAACTAATTTGCTTCGATTCAGCTTGAATATGTGAAATAAATTTGTTTTAGTGGGTGTTTCTTGTTGAGTGATGCGTGGGGTTGGATTCTGGGCAGAGATATTAGGTTTTAGAAGCTTGGGGAGAGAGATAGCAATTTTCAGGGAGGGGTGTGGCCGGAGAAGATAACCGGAGGTCATTTCCGGCCACCTGAAAGTCATTAATGTCTTAATTATGATTAGGGCTCAGTTTGAATATGAGCCATGGATCCTGTTGACCCTTGTTGACCCGCGCGCGAATGAGTTGCCCAGATCCATCATTAAAGCCCTAATCCTGATTTATTAAATTAATTAATTAGGTTTAATTTAAATTTAGTCAGTTTAAATTACAGCCCTAGGATCTGGCGCGGGTCAACTCCCTCCAAATCCATTTGAATCTCAGCTCTTGGATCAGCCTACTTTCTTTTATTTAAATTTTTATTTCATTTTCTTTTCATTTAACTTCCACGAATTTTAAAAAATAGCAAAACATGTTAAAAAATTCTGAAATTTTTTTGTCAAGCATTTCATTAATTTTCAGAACCCAAAAATATTTTTATTTTTATTTTTTGCATTAAAAATTATTTTTAAATCATTTAAATGTTTATTTTTAATTAGTTAATGGAAATTAATTAATTAAAAATGCATTTAGGTATTTAAAAATCACCAAAAAATTCACATTGCATTTTAAAACATTTAGAAACATTATCCAACTCTCAAAACAAATTTCATTTTGGTTCTTGACCTATTTTGACAATTTTCATTGGAATTAAAGTTGTTTAAAGGCAATATTTTTGTTCAAACTTAGAAAAATTCATTCTGCCTAACCATGAAGAGTTTGATGATGTTTCTTCTTGCATTGCATCCTTCATAGCATGTAGTTTCTAGGTTAAAATTGGTTTGCATTTATCTTCCATTTTCAATTTAATGTGCATTTTTCCTTTTGAGGTGCCTTGAAACCCTAGGTGACTTAGGAAATTCATAACTTCCATTAGGTTTAGATTTAGGTCTCCTCCTTTGGGCAGTGAACTTGTGTAGGGTTAGGGTTCCTTTGATCCCATTTTCAAATTTTTATCATGTCATTTGCTTCTGATTTTGAATTTTGCTTTGTGTCTTGTGCATAAACCCTAATTTGTGCCTCTCTTTGCATCCATTTCTCATTTGCTTACATTCAAGAACTTGCCATGACATTTTGTGCATCCTTAAGACATATAAGACATCATAGGACATATTAGAATCATGTTTGATCATTGTATCTTTCATTTGCCATGCTATTTGTTCATATCATTTCATAAACTTTCATGAATCTTCATGGTTCAAAGCTTGCTTCATTTGCATCCACATCCTTGTATGATCATCCACAACTCTTGACATGTGTTTGCATCATCTCTTAGCATCATTAACATCATGATTGTGCTTCTTATTTTTGGTTTGCATCTTTGCATTCATTTCATTTTCATTGCATTGCATTTCTTTTGCTAACTTTTCAGGTGGTAAGTTGTTTTGAGAAGTGAATTTGCCTTCACTTCTCACAATCTCTTCTCATCTCTCTTGCATCATTTCTTCATTTTGTATTTGACTTAGAGTGAGCTTGCTCATTTATGCTCTCTCCCACTTTCTTCCTCCAAGCAACTTGTCTTCTTAAGTGAAGTAAGTTGACTTGCTTCATCTGCTTCCTCCTCCTTTCATCTGTTTCTTTCTTGGTGGCTTTCCTCTTGAAGATCTCTTGCAAGCCTCATAAACCCTAGGAACACCCTAGCATGATAACAATTAGGGTTTGATTAGTCCCCCATTAGTTTTACCTTTGTGTCATCTTTGTGTCTTCTCTTCTCATCTCTTAATCAGGGACTAAACCCTTAAGGTTTTAAGGCTTTGTGATTAAGGTTATGCATGTATCCTTCTATTAGGATGGAGTGTATAACTTTAATCCTAAGTGTTAAACCCTTAATGTGTTTAAATATTTTAATCAATCCATCTAATAACCACTAAGACATCAAGCTTGTAACTTGGGCCTTGCATTAGGGTTCTAATTCTTCCTTAATTGGTTAAGAAGGACTAACCCTAGTGTTAATGGACAAGTCCCCCTCAAGTTGTCTTACAAACCATAAAATTCACTTCTAAATTTTACCATTAACTAAAATCCACTTTAATAAAGGCTTTGTTTTGTCATGAGGTTAATCCCTAATCATGGATTATGTTGAGGAGCCTTCCTCAGCTTAAATGTTCTCATCTATTATCCTTCTATTAGGATGGTGTAATGGGTCCATTAAATCTTGATTATGGCTTAAACTCATTACTTAACACTAAACAAAAACACCAAAAACATCTAAATAAATGCAAGTAGGTTAATGATCTTAATCCTACATCATGGTAATTAAGTGTGAGGTGTTTACTTCATACTTAAGGTACTCTTATTACCCCTAATCAGAGGGAGGATGTGATGAGTTTACTAACCCTTGGTTTAGGCTTAAGCTCATTTTCTTATGACAAACCCCAAAAGCAATAAAAGATTGAAAATACCAAAAACAAACAATAGTCATCTCCTCCGGGATTCTTTTCTCATCATCCTCACTCACAAACGAGAACTTGCTTCTTCTGTCTAATGCAAGACAGTTTGCACCAGAGCCATATAGGTCATACACTTGAGCATGGACAAGTAAGCAGGTCATCAGTCAATTTATTTTCCAGTCTCTTTGAGTCGAACTACGGTGTTCTGACTTCCTCATTGCACGAGAGGATACGTAGGCATAACTTAACAGTTATCGAACAAAAGTCTCTGTATATCCCCCCTCTTTCAGCATTATTCTCTAAGCGTCATAGTCTTGAGCTTCATACTCTTTTCTCACACTGACACTCTTTCATTTCACTTCATTTCTTTTACACTGACACTTGCATTCTTTTCCAGCTTTTACACACAAAATAGCACTGATACTACCCCTTTAAACACAAATCTTTTAAGCGTGGATCCCGTCGAGTACGGCGGACAATCTGGGTGCTAATACCTTCCCAGGTTGTAACTAACCCCCTTTCTCAGTTTCTCTGGTTCGCGACCGTCTTATCCATATCTTTTCTTAGGTTTATGCAGCATTACCTTTCCTTCGGGATAAAAATGCCTAGCTGGCGACTCTTTTCATTCCTTCCTCTTTCGCCGACCGTTCGTGTCTATACCCCTTCTGACCGGGTGTCATTTGGTGGGAGCGACAGGAAGTCACCATCATTGATCAACATATGACCACCAAGGCTGGAATCTCAGGCCTCCATTTGGACTTCTTGATCACTCAGGCCACCAGTCATGCTGCAGCAGGGAAGTGGGAAAATGTTTGTGCTCTCCTGACTCTTAGTATATATGGAATCATCTTGTTTGCAGACAAGCCTAAGTTTTTAAGCAAGAATTCTATCCACATCTTCCTGCTGAAGAATCCAGTTCCTACCTTGTTAGGAGATTTCTACTACTTTGTGCATCAGAGAAATGAGAAACAGAGGGGAAGACTAGTCAGATGTTGTGCACCTCTCTTCTACTGTTGGTTATTGAGGCACATGCCGAAGGCAGAAGCTTTCCTGAATCCTCATCAGTCAAGGAATTGGTCTAAGAGAATGATTGCTCTCACTTCAGAAGACATTAGGTGGTGTACTCAGAGCACCAAGGGCAGGGACATAATTACAAGCTGTGGACATTATCCTAATGTACCTCTTATTGGAAGGAAGGGTTGCATCAACTACAATCCTTTGCTTTACAAAATAAAATTGGGATATACATTGGTACATCCACCAAGAGAGTAGAACTTGGCAGAGACCCTTTACTGTGATGTTCAGAATAATCATGCCATCATCTGACAAGCAGCCTGGGATTGGGATAACATACAGACAAAAGGGACTGCTATTCTTGGCAAGTGTAACAACATAGCTTCAGCTCAGTACATTGAATGGTCTCGCATTAGAGGACAAATCACCCGCATGCCATTTACCTTGGAAGATGTGTCAGGGCCATCATCAGTAGAGCCCATAGCTACAGTGAGTTTGGAGGAATTTGAGAAGTTGAAAGAGAGGAATACCCAACTTTCTGAAGCTCTGAAGAAGACCCTTTAGGAAAGGAATGATGGTCGTCTGGATATTGAGAGGTTAGAGAAGCTCCAGATCAATCATATGACCAAGATAGAAAAGACAAAGGACTTCATCAGAAAATCCCGAGCAGGGGAGTTGGTATTGAAGAATGCTTGCAAAGAAACCAAGATTCAGATGGCCAGAGCTGAGCATTACCTAGAGGAGAGTCAGGCTAGATGGATCAGGATCATTGAGGATCGTTTGCAAGAAGATCAGAAGACACAGGCTAGGATAGAGCAGCTGGAAGCTAATGAGAAGAAGAGTCAGGAAGCCTTGTTAGCAGCACAGAAGGAAATCTCCGAGTTGAAACTCTGGGCAGGCTTGAAGAGATCAAAAGACCAAGACAAGTACCTGAAGTTGACAAGTGCCATTTCCACCAGGAACCTTCTTATCAGGACCATCACAGAGCACCCAGTTGGACCAGTGACTAATGCTCTCCTGAAGGAAGTCAAGGAGGATGACTTTGGGATGGATGTTTGAGTTCTTTGTACTTGTATTTTATTTTGGTTGTACTTTATTTCTCATGATGATTTTGTTGTATTTCTCGACTTAATTATATTTTGACCCACCATGGGAACTTGTTGTAATCATAAACTATGTATCTTTTGCATTTGTAATATATGGTTTATGTATTACCTGGATTTTTTCTTGGACTTCATTTCTCTTCAACATCTTCATTCCCAGAGGTCTAGAAGGTAAAAACCAAAGAACCAAATTGGATACCCTTGGAAGACAAATAGACATATTGCATTGCATACTAAGCTCATTCTTTGTTTTGTAGGTATTTTTGTTGTTGTTTTCTCACTTTGCTGTTGTCTCAGGAAACATTGCTCGTAGGAGGGTTTTCCCCATCAATAGAGTTCACTAGTATCCAACCAGAAACAACCTTCCGAGCTTACAGATGGACCAAGTTCAACAAGATTTGACTGACGTAAGAACACAGATGGCTAATTAGGGAACTAAGATGAGGGCTCAAATGAACCAGTTCATGGCAGTAATGACTGGGTTGACTCAAAGCCAAGAAAGATTAAGAGAGTTAGTCGAGCGGCAAACTCCATAAGAGAATAATCCAGGAATAGGAGGTATTAGTAACAATGATCATAGGCAGCTGTAAACACCCCAAATTTTCCCTCACCCATTCACAACATGGCTTGTGATCTCTTCATATTCATAAGTTCAATCATAGCATCTCCTATTGCATTTTTGATTCACTGCATTGATTCTAAGTCATCTGCATCTAGGGTTTGTGATCTGAGCAATCCAAGAGCCTCTTGAGCCACTTCAAAGGTCATCAATCACTTCAAAGGGGTCCATGTATGTTCAATCATCATATTATATCCTCTCAAGGCCAAAGAAATCAAAGAATCACAAGAACTGAGAATGGCATGGAAGCAGAGCCAGGTTTAACTGCACAGATGACCTAGAATTAGGGTTTTGGTTTCAGAGGCCATAACTCCAATTTTTTTGGTCATTCTTGTTTCTATTGGTCTCTATATGGTATAGGGATCATGCATATCAATTTTCATGAAGAAATTCCATGAGGAAGGCATCTGATCAAGAGTTGACTTCTTGAGCAAGTCAGTGTAAAATCAGGGCATCTGAGGCCCCCCAATGATCCAACCAAGGGGTGTTCTTCATCATTTTGAATGTGTATGATCTTTATTTGATCATGGAAGATGTTAGAAGTTCACAAAATTGAAGAATTTTAAGCCATTTGCAAAGTTGCCTTTTTGGGAAAATGACTTGTAATGGAAACTTGCCATTTTGGGAAACTTTTTCAACCCTTGCTTTTTGATTCAAAAATGCTTCAAATGGGAAAACTTTGGTCATGAAAGTTGTAGAATGGATCATTCCCTTTTCAAAAAGTACAAGAACTCATTCTAATTCATTTTGGATCAAAAGTTATGGCTTGTCAAAGTTAAGAAAAATCACATAATTTCAAGTTATGAACCAAAGAGGCAAAGTTGCAATATCCCTTGCCAAGGCAAAATGAGACCTCAAAGTGACTTCTAATCTTTGTACAAACATAAACCAAGGCCTAAAATTCAGAATGCACCAAGAGTTTGTCCATTTTCATGACTTGTGGATCAAGAAACTTCAAAAGGGCCAAAATTGAACAAAGTTGCAAAACCTATCACAAACCCTAATCCACTTGCTAATTGGCTTCAAAACTGATTCCATGGCTCTCCTCATTCCTTGCTACGCAGGACACCCCTATTGTCCTTGGCCTACTATTGACCCATACCTCTCTTACACAAAACTTGACTTTTTGCATAAAGACCCATACCAATCACAATAGGGCACAACCACTCCTCTGACCTATCCAAGAGTGATAAGTGGACCAAATGCAACATAACACACCAGACACTCAAGCCTGAAACACTCTCCAAGCCATAGTTCCAAGTTTATGCCTCTTATGCATTTTCATTCGAAACACATCACACAAGCATCAAACATAAAAAACAAACTCCATAGAACATCTCAGCATATCTCACTAATCATTTCCCAACCATTGTTTTGGCCTAAAACCTCCCACATCACAAATACGATTTCCACACTCCCTTGACCTGAGCTTCTGCCAACTCTCTCTGGAGGCCATATAAACTCCAGCTAAGTGTCAAAAGCTTCAAAGGAGGATCATTGGAGCTTGTTTGAACCAAGGAAACAGCCAGAAAGTCCCTGTTTCGAAAGCTCAAGCTCAGGTAGCCATGGCATTTATTTTTCCAGAACTTCCATTTTTAGTTTCTAAATGCTTCCTTATGCTTCACTGATTACCATGATGTGATTTGTTTTGAAAATGAGTGAAAAATGGCCATGTATGCTTGTTCTGAAACTTTGCCCGTGAAATGCTTTTTGTTTTGATTCTTGAGTTTGAGTGAAAATAAATGATTTTGATTGCTGGATTCTTGTTTAGAGTTGTCTAATGATTGATTCTGGAGAGATTAGTGGAGTTTCATGGCGTATTGAGAGAGATTGAGTGAGGAGCTTGCCGGAGAAGATGACCGGAACACTGTTCCGGTCATCTGAAAGTAATTAGGGTTTTGGATTAGGGCTTAATCATAATTAGGCCAGTTTGAATTTGGGCCGTTCATTCGCGCGCGCAGTCAACTCCCGCCTCTGTGAGTTTGAATCCTGGCCTTCAGATCCTTTGACTTTCTCATTTTTCATTTAAATTCATTTTATTTTCATTTGTTTCATATTTAATTTATACGAATTATTAAAAATAGTAAAAACCATTTAAAAATTCTGAAATTTTTTGTCAAAGGTTTAATTAATTTTCAGAACCCAAAAATATTTTTATTTTTATTTTTTGCATTAAAAATTATTTTTAAATCATTTAAATGATTATTTTTAATTAGTTAATGAAAATTAATTAATTAAAAATACATTTAAGTATTTAAAAATCACAAAAAAATTCACATAGCATTTAGAAACATTTAGAAACATTGTCCAACTCTCAAACCAAATTTCTTTTTTGTTCTTGATGCCTTTGATCATTTTTCATTGGATTTAATTTCATTTCAAGGCAATATTTTGTTCCAAACTTCAAAAATTTATTTCTGCCTAACCATTGAGAGTTGGATGATGATTCTTTTGGCATTGCATCTTGTATAGCATGTAGTTTATAGGATAAAATTAGTTTGAATTGATCTTTCATTTTCAATTTGTTTAGCATTTTTCTTGGTGAAGTACCCCAAAACCCTAGCAATCTTAGGAAATTCATAACTTTCACTAGATTAAGAGTTGGATCCTCTCCTTTGGGCAGTGAGTTTGTATAGGTTTAGGGTATCTTTGATAGCATTTTCAAATTTTTATCATGTCTCTTGCTTCTGGTTTTGGATTTTGCTTTGTGTGTTGATCATAAACCCTAATTTATGTCTTCCTTTGCATCCATCTTCCATGTGCTTGCATACCATGAATTGCCATGACATTTTGTGCATTCATTTGATTCATAATACATCTTAGGACATGTTAGAATCATGTTTGATCATTGCATCATTCCTTTCCCATGTTATATGTTCATTTCATTTCATAAACATACATGAATCCTTATGGTTCAAGGCATGCTTCTTTGCATTCTTATGCTTGCTTGATAACTCTCATCTCTTGTCTTGTGTTTGAATCTTCTCTTGGTATCATTAAAATCATGTTTATGCTTCTGATTTTGGTTTCCCTCATTGCATTTCATCTCATTTGCATTGCATTTCATTTCTTATGCTAACATTTCAGGTGGTAAGTTGTTTGAGAAGTGAATTTGCCTTCACTTCTCACAATATCCTCTCATCTCTCTTGCATCATTGCTGCATTTTATCTTGTGTATTGGATTGAGCTTGCTCATTCATGTTCATCTTACTTTCTTTCTTCAAGCAACTTGTCTTCTTAAGTGAAGTAAGTTGTTTTGCTTCTCTTTGCTTCTTCCTCCTTTCATCTGCTTCCTTCCTGGTGGTTTCTCTGAAGATCTTCTTGCAAGCCTCATAAACCCTAGGAACAACCAAGCATGATCACCATTAGGGTTTGATTAGTCCCCCATTAGTTTTTACCTTTGAGTCTCTTTGAGTCTTCTCTTCTCACCTCATAATCAAGGACTAAACCCTAAAGGTTTTAAGGCTTTGTGATTAAGCTTATGCCTGCATCCTTCTATTAGGATGGAGTGTATAACTTTAATCCTAAGTGTTAAACCCTTAATGTGTTTAAATCCTTTAATCAATCCATCTAATAATCACCAAGACATCAAACTTGTAACTTGGGCCTTGCATTAGGGTTCTAATTCTTCCTTAACTGGTTAAGAAGGAATAACCCTAGTGTTAATGGACAAGTCCCCCTCAAGTTGTCTTACAAACAATAAAAATCACTTCTTCATCTTATCATTAACTAAAATCCATTTAATAAAGGCTTTGTTTTGTCATAAGGTTAATCCCTAATCATGGATTAAGTTGAGGAGTCTTTCTCAGCTTAAATGTTCTCATCTATTATCCTTCTATTAGGATGGTGTAATGAGTCCATTAAATCCTTGATTATGGCTTAAACTCATTACTTAACACTAAACAAAAACAGCAAAAACATCTAAATAATCACAAGTAGGTTAATGATCTTAACCCTACATCATGGTGTCTAAGTGTGAGATGCTGACTTCACACTTAAGGTATTCTCATTACCCATAATCAGAGGGAGGATGTGATGAGTTTACTAACCCATTGGTTTAGGCTTAAGCTCGTTAACTTATGACAAACTTCAAAAAGCAATAAAAGACTGAAAACACAAAAACAAACAATAATCGTCTCCTCCGGGATTCTTTTCTCATCTCATTCACTCACAAACGAGAACTTGCTTCTTCCGTCTAATGCAAGACAGTTTGCACCTGAGCCAGACAGGTCATACACTTGAGCATAGACAAGCAAGCAGTTCACAAGTCAATTCATCCTCCAGTCTCTTTGATTCGAACTATGGTGTTCTGACTTCCTCATTGCACGAGAGGATACGTAGGCATAACCTAACGGTTATCGAACAAAAGTCTCTGTATATTCCCCCTCTTTCAGCCTTATTCTTCTAGCCTCATTATCATGAGCATTTCACTCCTTCCTTACACTGACACTTCTCTTATACACTTCACACTTCTTCTACACCGACACTTGCATTCTTTCCAGCTTTGATACACAAATAACACTGACACTACCCCTTTAAAACACAAAATCTTTCAAGCGTGGATCCCGTCGAGTATGGCGGACAATCTGGGTGCTAATACCTTCCCAGGTTGTAACCAACCCCCTTTCTCAGTCTCTCTGGTTCGCAACCGTCTTATCCATATCTTTCTTAGGTCTATGCAGCATTGCCTTTCCTCCGGGATAAAAATGCCTAGCTGGCGACTCTTGTCTTTCTGAGTTCACCCCTGTGTGCTCTCTTCTCCTTTCGCCGACCGTTCGCGTCTGTACCCCTTCTGACCCGAGGTGTCAATTGGTGGGAGCGACAGCTTGGCGACTCTGCTGGGGACCCTTATACTGTAACCAGGGCTTCTGGTTCTTTTTGTGGGTTCCTCCTAGCGCTTGTTTGATTTGTATTTACTGGGGTGTTATGTGCTGTTTATGTTTGTATATTTGCTTTATTTACTGTTTTATGTACAATTATTGTTTTCTTTACAGCTTTATATACATCATACTGTCATACTGTTATCTGGCTGGATCTGGTTTATTGTTTTGATGGGTGGGGTTCTATTGAGAGTATAAGGTCCTATACCTGGGACCTGTGTGACACCTAGGCTAGAGTGGTTCATGTTCTTTCCCATTCCATTTCGGTCTGGTGCGGGAATATGAAACATGGTTCAGATGTGGGTTTCTTCTTGAGAACTCTGTGCTACAGATTTCCTGTAGTGCTAGGGCTATCTGGTAAGCCTGCTAAGTCTGGATGACCTTTATTATGACCTTCAGAAATTGAGGTGAATTAGAGGAGGATCTTTTATGGTTATTGTAAACACTGTACCTCCGGGTTAGAAGTGTTTACACTTCTCATAACTGATCCAAGTCTGAGGATCCTTGTTTTAGAACAATACCTGTGAGGGGGTTGGGCTGTTTACAGGTTTGCAGGTACCATTGGCCACATCATACCCTGATACTTGTTTTAAGAATGCTTCACTTTGGACAGTTCTTGTAATTTAACCCTGGACATGTGACTCTTTATTTGAGTCCCCCCACCTTGGTTACTAGACTTCTGAACCTCCATCTGGATTTCTTAAACATACATGGGCCTTTTATATCAAGACAGATAATCAGATCCAGCTTGATCACAAACCCTTGCATATCATTTTCATACTCATCATTGCATCATTTTAACATTTATTTATCTGTTTTTCAGGGTATCCACATTATATTTTGGCTTGGTTTTGACCCCTTCATCTGCATAGACCCCTGTTCACCAGTTCTCTGCTTCAGCTATCTTCATCAGTTGCCTGCTTCAGCTACCTCCATCATCATCCTCAGCCTATCAGTGGCTCATCTCCAGTATCAGTCTTCATCATCAGCATCTGTTTTCAGCTCTTCATCAGCAGTCATGGCACCCAAGAAGAGCAACATTTCATACCATTTCTTTGAGCCTGTGCTGACTGGCATTAGACAGGTCCAGGCACTTATCACTCCAGACCACATCCCATTATTCAGAGAGCATTATGGAGGCATCCTTGATATGGTTATGGACCTGGATCCTTCTCAGAGGAGTTTGATCCACACTTGCCTACAGTTTTATGACCCTCCTTTGAGATGCTTCACTTTCCAGAACTTTCAGCTGGGACCTTTGCTGGAGGAGTTCTCATCATTGATTAGAGTACCTGTCAGGGGTGATATCCCCTTCAACCCAGAGATGGCTTCTCCCAGCAATGGAGAAGTGGCAAAGGCACTGTGTTTGGAGCCTATTTTGATTGAGCAGAACATGACAACAAAGGCTGGGATCCCTGGTTTGCACTTAGATTTTCTGACTTCTCAGGCCATCCTGAAGGCCTCTTTGGGAGAATGGAGGGCAGTTTGTGCATTGTTAGCCCTCAGTATATATGGGGTCATACTTTTTGCAGATGAGCCCAAGTTTATCAGCAAGAATGCCATTCATCTCTTCCTTTTGAGGAACCCAGTACCCACATTTATAGGGGATTTCTATTATTCTGTTCACCAAAGAAATGAGAAGCAGAGAGGAAAGTTGGTAAGATGCTGTGCTCCTCTATTTCACACTTGGCTGCTTAAACACTTACCCAGGACTGATGCCTTCTTGAACCCTCACCAACAGAAGAATTGGGCTAAGAGACTCATTGCTCTGACTTCAGATGACATCATATGGTGCACCCAGAGCACCAAGGGCGGAGACATAATCACTAGCTGTGGGAAGTACCACAATGTACCTCTAATAGGAGTAAAGGGTTGCATCAACTACAATCCTTTGCTGTTTAAGAGACAACTGGGTTATGCTTTGGTCCACCCTCCTAGAGTGCAAGACTTGGCTGAAACCCTGTATTGTGAGATAAAACCTAATCTAGCTGTTGTCAGACAAGCATCCTGGGCTTGGGACAACATCCAGGCCAAAGGGATGGCCATTCTTGGGAGATGCAATAATGTAGCTTCAGCTCAGTATTATGAGTGGTCTCATGCTAGGGCTCAGATTTCTGGGATCCCCTTCACCATTGAGGGTGCACCTGGACCATCCACAGTACCACCTCCAGCCACTGTCAGCCTGGAAGAATTTGAGAAGCTGAAGGAAAGGAATGAGAATCTGTCTCAAGCTCTGAAGAAGACCCTCTGGGAGAGGAGTGATGGTCGTCTAGACATTGAGAGGTTGGAGAAGCTTAAAGTGGAGCATCTGGCCAAGATTGAGAAGGCAGAAGACTACATCAAGAAATCAAGAGCTGGAGAGCAAATATTGAAGAATGCCTGTAAAGAGGCCCAGTTTCAGAAGGCTAGGACTGATCTCTATCTAGAAGAAAGTCAAGCTAGGTGGGTCAGGATCACTCAAGCTCGCACTCAAGAAGATAAGAGAACTCAAGCTAGGATTGAGCAGTTGGAGGCTAATGAAAAGAAGCAACAGGAGGCTTTGCTGGCAGCCCAACAGGAAATTTCAAAATTGAAGCTTAGGGCTGGTGTGAAGAGGTCAAAGGACCAAGGCAGGCACAAGAAGCCGACCACTGCTATTGCCACCAGGAACCTTCTTATCAGGAACATCACAGAGCATCCGGCTGGTCCTGTAACTGAAGCACTTTTGAAGGAGGTTAAGGAGGATGAGTTTGGCTTAGATGTTTGATTTCTTTGCTTGTTGTTATTTCTATTTGATGTACTTTTCTTTTATGTTGTATTTTGACCCCTCAGGGGCGTATGTTGTAAAAACAAACTATGTATGATCCACCATTCGTAATGTATTTGTCAGTTTGTTTCATTGAGTTTTTTTTCTCTCAAGCAACATCAAAGCATCTTCCTCGGGGTCTGGAAAGGTCAAAACCAAGAGCCAAGCCGGATACCTTGGAAAGCAAATAAGCATACTGCATTGCATACTAACTTTTGATTTGTTTTGTAGGTTTTTATCTTTACTTGTTTCTAACTCTGTTGTGACTCAGGAATTATTGCTCGCCGCCGGGTGTTTCCTCTCAACCATCCGCACCGGTATCCTACTCGCAATAATCTTCCTGGTATCCAAATGGATCAAGTACAGCAAGATCTGACAGAGGTCAGGACTCAGATGGCTAATGAAAGGCTGGAGATGAGAAACCAAATGACCCAATTCATGGAAGTAATGAATGGATTGGCCCAAAGTCAAGAAAGGTTGAGGGCATTGGTAGAAAGACAAACCCCGGAAGAACCTCATCTGGGAACTGGAGGAACAAGTAACAATGAAAGGGGATAGCCTCATGTTAACCCACCAGTGTATGGGCCTCATCTACATCCGGAAGTCAACATCCCGGGTAATGTGCAAGGAAATACTACTGGAGGAAGGATCTTACAAGAAGACCCCCAAGAGGAGCAGTTTACTGTAATGGGAGCTGGGGATGAAGTTTATGATAGGAGGTTTGATGAAATTGCTGAGAAGTTGAGATCTCTGGAGTCTCAAAATTCCCTAGGTTTTGATGTCATGGATATGGGGTTAGTAGATGGGGTAAGGATTCCCCACAAGTTTAAACCCCCGTGCTTCGAGAAGTACAATGGAACTTCCTGTCCACGAACTCAATTACAATCCTTCCTAGGAAGACTTAAGGCATATACCATGGATGAGAAACTGTGGATGTTTTACTTTGAAGACAGTTTGACTGGGGCTTCAAGGGAGTGGTACTCTCACTTGACCAGAGCTACTATCAGGTGCTGGAAGGACCTAGCTGAAGCTTTCATCAGACAGTACCAATACAATCTGGACATGGCTCCTAACAGAACCCTTCTGATGGGAATGTCTCAATCCTCCAGAGAAAGCTTCAGGGAATATGCCCAGAGGTGGAGACAGCTTGCTGCTGCTATCCAGCCACCCATGTCGGAAAGAGAAATGGCCGACATGTGTATGAACACTCTGCAAGGAACATATATTGATAGGCTAGCTGCCTTTTCTTCCACCAGCTTCGCTGACGTAGTCATAGCTGGAGAAAGAATTGAAAGCCTTCTGAAGATGGGTAAGATTTCTGATAATGGTGCAAGTTCGTCAAGTAATCCCAGGAAGCCTTTTGTGGGACCTAGAAGAACCGGTGAAACAAATGCCATTCATGCCGGCAGGGGCAGACCTCAGTATGTCCACAAATCAGTAGCAGCTTTCACTATTCCAGCTCCGATTCCTCAGCAACCAGCATATCAACCATAACAACAACCACATTATCAGCAGCAATTTCATTATCCGCCACCGAGGACCTACAACAACAACAGCAGCAATCAGCAACAAAGACCCTTTCAGCAAAGACCATCGCAGGAAAATAGGGTGATTGACCCAATCCCTATGCCTTATGCCGCTTTATTGCCACAACTCCTGAAACTCAACTTGGTTGGATTAAGGACATTGGCACCACCAGATCCCTCCAATCTTCCAAGAAATTACGATGTCAACGCCAGATGTGCTTTCCACTCCAATGCACCCGGCCACAATACGGAGAAATGCAGGACTTTACAAATGAAAGTACAAGATTTGGTGGATTCTAAGGCCCTCAACTTTGCACCCCCTCCAAGTGTCACCAAGAATCCCATGCCCAATCATGGAGGGCCAAGAATTAATGCCATTGAAGAAGACAAGCCATCTTTCTTGATAACCAGTGTTGGACAGATTCGGACGCCTCTGGTCGAGATTAAAGCTCAGCTCCTAGAATGCCAGATGTTCCCCAGGTGTGAGCTCGGTTGTGGTTATTGCAACATTTCGGTCAACGGGTGTGATAACTTGAGAAGCGGCATAGATGGTCTTACCAAAAGTGGTATACTTCAGATCACAACAACGGCGCCTACAAATCCAGCAATTCCTTTGACAACCATTCCTGATTCTTCTACAACTGCAACAACAATCATTCCGACCAATTCATCAATATCATCAACAATGGCTCCATCCATCACTTCAACAAATCAGATGTCAACAACCAGTTCTTCTACAACATCAGCACCCATTTATTCAGCAGAATCTTCTACAACGCCAACAGAAATTAATGAAGATATCTCAGCAGTCACCATTTACTATGACCCATCAAATGTTCCTCCAAACAACAACTTTCAACAACAAATAGTGGCACCTCCTGTCAGGTCACCGGTCACCATTTACTACGATCCGCACACCATTTCAGTACCTTCCTCTGCAGCAGTCAGTCCAGTTACCATCACGGTACCGGGACCAGTTCCATATGAAAGCAGTAATGCCATACCTTGGCATTATGGCTCTGACCTCTACTGCAACGGGGAGAAAATCACCTTGGACTCTTCAACTTCTTCTCCACAGATTGATAATGTTGGGGGAGGCGGAGGCTTCACCAGAAGCGGACGCCTTTTTGCCTCACAATTGCAAAGACCTAATGCCGAAGCAGAAGCTGCTGCCAAAGCAAAAGGGAAGAGTGTGGTGCCGGAAGAACCAATCATCAAAGAAACTCAGAAGACATCTTTTGAGCAAGATGTAGACGAGTTTATGAGAATTATAAAGAGAAGTGATTACAAGGTGGTGGATCAGCTTCACCAAACTCCCTCAAAGATCTCCATATTATCCCTGTTGATGTGTTCTGAGGCTCTCAGGAATGCATTACTGAAAGTCTTGCACGCAGCATACGTGCCAGAAGAGATCACTGTTAATCAGCTAGAAACCGTGGTAGCAAATGTCAATACCAGTCATGGACTGGGCTTTACCAACGTTGACTTAACAACTGAGGGGCGTAACCACAACAAGGCTTTACACATCACTCTAGAATGCAAGGGTGCTGTTCTATCCCATGTACTGGTGGACACTGGGTCTTCACTCAATGTTCTACCAAAGAAAGCCTTAGTGAAGCTGGAGTATGATGGCTTAGCATTGCGTCCGAGTAATTTGGTGGTGAGAGCTTTCGATGGCTCTAAAAGATCAGTGCTAGGAGAGATTGATCTGCCTGTTATGATTGGCCCGCAGACTTTTAAAATTACCTTCTATGTGATGGACATTCAGCCGGCCTACATCTGTTTGTTGGGTAGGCCTTGGATCCATGCCGCTGGCGCTGTTACGTCTACCCTTCACCAGAAGCTGAAATTCGAGTGGGAAGGCCAGATCATCACCATCTGTGGTGAAGAGGACATCTTTGTTAGCCATTTGGCTACGTACAAATACATTGAGATGGACGGAGAAATCCATGAAACCATGAGCCAGGGATTTGAGGCCCTGAACATAAATGAAGCATCTATTGTACTAAGAACCTCCATGACATCTTATCAGCAAGCCAGGAAGGTTGTTGAAGAGGGTACTGCCCAAGGCTGGGGCAAGCTGCTACCTGTGGAAAAGAAGGAGGACAGATTTGGGTTGGGTTACAGACCAACTCAACAAGATCAATCAGAGGCTGCCAAGAAGCCCAATTTTGTCAGCGGGGGAATGCTCACCCCGGATGCAGTGAACAACTTGGAAGATGAGTCGGAAGATGAACGCAACCTGGAGAGCTGGATACGTCCAAGGATCCCGGGGAGCCGTATCTCAAACTGGTCTTCCCAGGAAATTATAAGGGTTACTCCTGCAGAGTAATTATTATTTCCTGTATTTTTAAGCATGCATCAAGTCTTGCACCTTGCCCAAGATGTCAAGACTCATTTTGTAATCGGGCCATCTTGTAATTTTGTGCAAACAGATCAATCAATGAATATCGGACATCTTTTGCAAATGAGTCTTTTCCTTTTCCGCTCACTGTTTTTCATTTTTCTTTTTGTACAAAAATAAAATGGCAATGTTTTCCAAAATGATAATTTCATTTCACTTTTTCTAAACAAGATTAAAATCGATCACTAAAATGAACAATCTAAACCCTTGCAGAGAGTGCCTTTCAGATCGCACCGACAACAACACAGCTATGACTCTGTATGACTTTGACAATCCGATCAATCAAGCCGACGAAGGGGTTGAAGAAGATTACGAGCTTCCTGAAGAGCTAGCCAGGTTGTTAAGACAAGAGGAGAAGGTCATTACTCCTCATCAGGAGGAGGTCGAAACGGTTAATCTTGGTACGAAAGAAGATGTAAAAGAGGTTAAGATCGGGGCCTGCCTGCAAAATTCAGTAAAAGAACAACTGATTGACATGCTTCGGGAGTATGTGGATGTTTTTGCTTGGTCTTATCAGGATATGCCAGGGTTGGACACCGATATTGTCATGCACAAGCTGCCTTTAAAAGAAGATTGCCCACCGGTAAAACAGAAGTTGCGCCGTACTCGCCCGGATATGGCAATGAAGATCAAAGAAGAGGTACAAAAGCAGTGGGACGCCGGTTTCCTTGCTGTAACTAGCTATCCGCCGTGGGTTGCTAATATTGTACCTGTGCCTAAGAAGGACGGCAAGGTGAGAATGTGTGTAGATTACCGGGATCTGAACAGAGCCAGCCCGAAAGATGATTTCCCTTTACCTCACATTGATGTATTGGTTGATAATACGTCACAGTTCTCGGTGTTCTCCTTCATGGATGGATTTTCAGGATACAATCAGATCAAGATGTCACCTGAAGACATGGAGAAGACAACTTTCATCACACCCCGGGGCACGTTCTGTTATAAGGTGATGCCATTTGGACTGAAGAACGCTGGTGCAACTTATCAACGGGCTATGGTAACATTATTCCACGACATGATCCATAAAGAAATTGAATTTTATGTGGATGACATGATTGCCAAGTCCCTCACAGAAGAAGACCACCTGGTAAATCTACTAAAGTTATTCAAGCGTTTGAGGAAGTACCAACTGAAGTTAAACCCCAACAAGTGCACATTCGGGGTACAGTTTGGTAAGCTGCTGGGATTTATTGTAAGTGAAAAAGGGATTGAAGTTGACCCTGATAAAGTCAAAGCCATTCAAGAAATGCCTGCACCAAAATCTGAAAAAGAAGTTCGAGGGTTTCTAGGTAGATTGAACTACATTTCAAGGTTCATATCTCACCTCACTGCAACTTGTGAGCCTTTGTTCAAGCTGTTAAGAAAAGAACAAACGGTCAGGTGGAACGAAGACTGTCGGAAGGCTTTTGACAAGATCAAGGAGTACTTGCAAGAGCCTCCAATCCTTATGCCTCCAGTTGAAGGAAGACCTCTAATCATGTACTTGACAGTATTAGAAGAGTCAATGGGGTGTGTGCTGGGCCAGCATGACGAGTCTGGTCGAAAAGAGTATGCAATATACTACCTAAGCAAAACGTTTACCGACTGTGAACAACGTTATTCACTGCTCGAGAAAACTTGTTGTGCTTTAGCGTGGGCTTCTCGCCGACTGAGACAGTATATGTTGACCCACACTACTCTATTGATATCAAAGATGGACCCAGTTAAGTACATTTTTGAGAAGCCAACACTTACCGGACGGGTTGCAAGATGGCAAATGATCCTCACAGAATATGACATCCAATACACATCTCAGAAAGCCATCAAAGGCAGTGTATTGTCTGATTATCTTGCTGAGCAACCTATCGATGATTACCAGCCTATGAGATTTGACTTCCCTGATGAAGACATCATGTTCATAAAAGCAAAAGATCATGAAGAGCCTGTTCACACTGAAGGGCCTGACCCGGAGGAAGAATGGACTATGATGTTTGATGGGGCTGTTAATATGAATGGTCGTGGTGTTGGTGCAGTACTTATTACACCTAAGGGAGTTCACATGCCTTTCTCGGCAAAACTAACCTTTAACTTCACTAACAACGAAGCTGAATACGAAGCTTGTATTATGGGTCTTGAGGAAGCCATTGACCTCAGGATCAAAACTTTGACTGTGTTCGGAGATTCAGCTTTGGTAATCAATCAAACCAACGGCAAATGGTACACACACCAGGATCATCTGATACCTTACAGGGATTATACAAGGAGGTTATTGACTTTCTTTACAACGGTCAAGCTTGAGTATATCCCTCGGGACGAGAATCAATTTGCAGATGCTCTTGCCACCATTTCATCCATGATCAAAGTTCAAGCTGCCAACTTTGTACCTCGGATTTCAGTGTCCAGACTTGACAGACCAGCATATGTGTTCTCAGCAGATGTTGTTAAAGATGATAAGCCTTGGTTCCATGATATCAAATGCTTCTTGGAGGATCAAACGTACCCACCCGGGGCATCTTCCAATGATAAGAAGACTTTAAGAAGGCTAGCTGGTAGTTTCTTCCTGAATGCCGATGGTTCCTTGTACAAGAGAAACTTTGATATGGTACTCCTCAGATGCGTTGATAAAACGGAAGCAGGCTTGTTGATGCACGAGGTGCACGAAGGATCCTTTGGTACCCATGCGGGAGGGCATGCCATGGCAAAGAAATTGCTAAGATCAGGTTACTACTGGATCACAATGGATGCAGACTATTGTGCCTATGCCAGAAAATGCCATAAATGCCAGATTTATGGGGATAAAGTGCATATACCTCCCAATCCTTTGAATGTGATGTCTTCACCCTGGCCCTTTGCCATGTGGGGCATTGATATGATTGGCAAGATTGAGCCGACTGCTTCAAACGGCCACAGATTCATCCTGGTTGCTATTGACTATTTTACCAAGTGGGTTGAAGCAGCTTCCTATGCAAATGTTACAAGGCAAGTGGTAGCCCGATTTTTGAAGAGAGATATCATCTGTCGATACGGAGTTCCCGAGCGAATCATTACTGATAATGGTTCCAATTTAAACAACAAAATGATGGTAGAACTATGCCGGGACTTCAAGATCCAACACCACAACTCTTCTCCTTACAGGCCAAAGATGAACGGCGCTGTCGAGGCAACTAATAAGAATATCAAGAAGATTGTGCAGAAAATGGTGGTTACCTATAAAGACTGGCATGAAATGCTACCATTTGCCTTGCATGGGTACCGCACGTCAATCAGAACATCCACTGGGGCAACACCGTATCAGCTTGTGTATGGTATGGAGGCAGTCCTACCCGTTGAAGTTGAATTACCCTCCCTGCGGGTATTGATGGATGTTAAGCTGAATGAAGTAGAATGGGTCCGGTCCCGGTACGAACAACTGAGTCTGATTGAAGAGAAAAGATTAGCTGCTATTTGTCATGGGCAGTTGTACCAGAAAAGAATGAAGAGAGCCTTCGATCAGAAAGTCAGGCTCCGGGAATACCAAGTAGGAGATCTTGTGCTGAAAAGACTCCTCCCTCCTCATACAGACCACAGGGGCAAATGGACTCCGAACTATGAAGGGCCATTCATAGTAAAGAAAGTTTTCTCCGGTGGAGCACTCATGCTCAACACTATGGATGGTGAAGACTTCCCGTCCCCTGTGAATTCAGATGCAGTTAAAAAATACTCCGCATAAAAATAACCCGCTGGACATAAAAACAGAATGTAAGTCCAGGCAAAAAAAGGGCATCCCGGCGAGTCAAAACAGAATAATAGACTCGGGCAAAAATAAGGGAAAATAAACAAAAAAATGTACACCCGCTGAGTTGAAAAGCCGCATCGGACAACTCAGGCAAAAATGGGTATCCCGGTGGATTGAAAACTTGAAGGGGCGATCCACGCAAAATAAGGGAATAAGCGAACAATTGCATTCTGAATTCGCCTGTATCACTCACAACTTGGTAAGTTTCGAAAGGTTCAAGCGCCGGTCAGAATCAACCTTCTTCAGAAAGCAGGACGAGAAGAACGTCAAATGTCATACGAGTCATAGGGAAGCTCCTTGAAGCGTCATCAACATTGCCAATACCTTTTATTTCTCAATTTGTAACAATCTCCTCATTTTAGGGGATTTGTTTCTTTGACTGTATCTTGCCAATTCAGGGCACATGAATTAATAAAATCAGATTTTCAGTCATGTTTCGTCTCGTACATTTCATTTTCATTTGCAAGAATGTCTGATGTCTTTAAGATACTGATTGCATAAATACAGATGTTTCTCTTCTAAAATACGTGCTTGCGGGAAATATACTTGCTCCTAGGATTGCCTAAACTCCTATGATGGAATCCGGTAAGGGATACCTCGGGATTACTTGTGCGTTTCTCTGACTTTTCAGGATTTCAGGTATTCAAGGCACAACATGGGGCATGAAAACTTCATCCCAGCAAGCTGGCAAATCATTATCTACTCAGTCTTAGCAACGGAGGTGTTTTCTCCCCAGCTGAGTTACCAGTTGTTATTTCCTCCTCAGCCAAGTACAAAGAGCCAGGGAACCATCTCCCCACAGAGTTTCAGCCTCTATCCAGAAGAGCAACGTCTGAAGATCTCACAACAGGGTGAAGAAAGCTTCTACAAACCCCCAGCTGGGTCCCTCATTACCAAAATAGGTCTATCAGTGACATATATCCCCAAGCAGAGTCCCATATGTCAGATCTACCAATGATCTCATCCCCAGCTGGGATACCCACTTCAAGCAGATCATCCAGAGATCTCCACAACAGTGGGATCCGAATCCCGAACCGGTTTCTTTTGCATAATCATAGCATTCGCATCATATTCTCCCTGCAGAGCGTAGCATTCCGTCTAATACGGAGCATTACGGCAAAAATCAAACATATTGCATAATCATAAGCCATATTCTGAATCAAACACTTGTAAATACTGGCAATCCATCAAAGATATACAGAGGAACTCCCCGGATTCCCCGACAGAAAGCCAAAGCATTTGCCTTACACTCACAAATACAGATACACACTCCTTTTGGCACTCGTCCGTGTCATCATTCCCCAGCAAAGTCGCCCGAGCATTTTTTTACAAACAGACACTTATATATTACAGATACTTTCCTGGCACCCGTCCGTGTCATATCCCCAGTAGAAAGCCAAAGCGTCCTCTTTGCACTCACAGATAATTCCCTGACACCCGTCCGTGTCACCTTCCCCAACATAGCTACCTAAACACTTTGTAAATCATATACTTGTTTATAATATACTTTTTTTGACACTCGTCCGTGTCACTCTCCCCAGCAAGTCAAACACTCGCCTGTACACTACTCATACTTTTTGATCATCATCTTCTTACTCGTACGGATACTCGTCCGTATCTTGTATATATTCCACTTAAATCCCTTCAGATTCGACACTCGTCCGTGTTCTTTGTTAACCAGTTGATACTCGTCCGTATCGTCATCTCAGAACATGCGTCAAGCGTTTGTTTCTACCTGATACTCGTCCGTATCATAGTCTTAAGGATGCTCGTCCGCATCTTTAATCCATACACGTGTCAAACACTTATGTCTTCTTGAATTTAGACACTCGTCTGTGCCTACTATTCCCCAGAAGAGTCCCCACAGAATCGATACTCGCCCATGTTCTTTGTTAACTAGTTGGTACTCATCCGTATCATCATCTCTGAACATGTGTCAGCATTTGTTTCTACCTGATACCCGTCCGTATCATAAGTCTTAAGGATGCTCGTCCGCATCTTTAATCTATACACAGTACCCAAACACTTATACCTCTCATTCCTTGGGTGTAGACACTCGTCCGTGTTTACTTGTCCCAGCAAATCCCAGTGAACTATTTCCTTCCTATCCGACATTCGTCCTATGTCGTGATATTTTTAGCAGCCGTCCCCTGCTAGGTGATCGTCCTTCACCTCCAGATGATCGTCCTTCATCATGCTTATCCGATGGCTGTCCCCATCGTCGACCTTTTCTATCCGGCATTCGTCCTATGTCGTGATACCTTTTCGGCAGCCGTACCCTGCCAGGTGATCGTCCTTCACCTCTTTGATGATCGTCCTTCATCACCCCCAGCGGAGTCTCTATTCATTAGAACCCCTTCCTATCCGACATTCGTCCTATGTCGTGATATTTTTAGGAGCCGTCCCCTGCTAGGTGATCGTCCTTCACCTCCCGATGATCGTCCTTCATCATGCTTATCCGATGGCCGTCCCCATCGTTGACCTTTTCTATCCGGCATTCGTCCTATGTCGTGATACTTCTTGGCAACCATACCTTGCCCGGTGATCGTCCTTCACCTTAGATGACCGTCCCTCATCTTATCCCCAACAGAGCAGCCGTCCCCTGCTAGGTGATCGTCCTTCACCTTTGATGACCGTACCTCATCATTTATTTTTACCCGTAATCCCCAGAGAGTCTTATAGCTTTACTTGATGGCCGTCCCCATCATAATCTCTTATGTCCCCAGCATGTCGGCCGTCCCCGTCATTGCTCCTTCCCCAGCAGTCGTCCTCTGCTCAACGGTCGTCCTCCGTCGCCCGCACTTTATAATATACTTTGTTTTCTTTTACAATCTATATCCCTTTTCTTCTTCATTCTGTGAGTGCAAATTTTGGACTGTCTTTGGTATTCAACCACAAGTTATCTTATTTGCCTGTTAAGCCGTTGCTTACATCCTGCACAGCTAACTCATGTTTGAATAGGGGCAGCTGTAAACACCCCAAATTTTCCCTCACCCATTCACACCATGGCTTGTGATCTCTTCATATGCATAAGTTCAATCATAGCATCTCCTATTGCATTTTTGATTCACTGTATTGATTCTAAGTCATCTGCATCTAGGGTTTGTGATCTGAGCAATCCAAGAGCCTCTTGATCCACTTCAAAGGTCATCAATCACTTCAAAGAGGTCCATGTATGTTCAATCATCATATTATATCCTCTCAAGGCCAAAGAAATCAAAGAATCACAAGAACTGAAAATGGCATGGAAGCAGAGCCAAGTTTAACTGCACAGATGACCTAGAATTAGGGTTTTGGTTTCAGAGGCCATAACTCCAATTTTTTTGGTCATTCTTGTTTCTATTGGTCTCTATATGGTATAGGGATCATGCATATCAATTTTCATGAAGAAATTCCATGAGGAAGGCATCTGATCAAGAGTTGACTTCTTGAGCAAGTCAGTGTAAAATCAGGGCATCTGAGGCCCCCCAATGACCCAACCAAGGGGTGTGCTTCATCATTTTGAATGTGTATGATCTTTATTTGATCATGGAAGATGTTAGAAGTTCACAAAATTGAAGAATTTCAAGCCATTTGCAAAGTTGCCTTTTTGGGAAAATGACTTGTAATGGAAACTTGCCATTTTGGGAAACTTTTTCAACCCTTGCTTTTTGATTCAAAAATGCTTCAAATGGGAAAACTTTGGTCATGAAAGTTGTAGAATGGATCATTCCCTTTTCAAAAAGTACAAGAACTCATTCTAATTCATTTTGGATCAAAAGTTATGGCTTGTCAAAGTTAAGAAAAATCACATAATTTCAAGTTATGAACCAAAGAGGCAAAGTTGCAAAATCCCTTGCCAAGGCAAAATGAGACCTCAAAGTGACTTCTAATCTTTGTACAAACATAAACCAAGGCATAAAGTTCAGAATGCACCAAGAGTTTGTCCATTTTCATGACTTGTGGATCAAGAAACTTCAAAAGGGCCAAAATTGAACAAAGTTGCAAAACCTATCACAAACCCTAATCCACTTGCTAATTGGCTTCAAAACTGATTCCATGGCTCTCCTCATTCCTTGCTGCGCAGGACACCCCTATTGTCCTTGGCCTACTATTGACCCATACCTCTCTTACACAAAACTTGACTTTTTGCATAAAGACCCATACCAATCACAATAGGGCACAACCACTCCTCTGACCTATCCAAGAGTGATAAGTGGACCAAATGCAACATAACACACCAGACACTCAAGCCTGAAACACTCTCCAAGCCATAGTTCCAAGTTTATGCCTCTTATGCATTTTCATTCGAAACACATCACACAAGCATCAAACATAAAAAACAAACTCCATAGAACATCTCAGCATATCTCACTGATCATTTCCCAACCATTGTTTTGGCCTAAAACCTCCCACATCACAAATACGATTTCCACACTCCCTTGACCTGAGCTTCTGCCAACTCTCTCTGGAGGCCATATAAACTCCAGCTAAGTGTCAAAAGCTTCAAAGGAGGATCATTGGAGCTTGTTTGAACCAAGGAAGCAGCCTGAAAGTCCCTGTTTCGAAAGCTCAAGCTCAGGTACCCATGGCATTTATTTTTCCAGAACTTCCATTTTTAGTTTCTAAATGCTTCCTTATGCTTCACTGATTACCATGATGTGATTTGTTTTGAAAATGAGTGAAAAATGGCCATGTATGCTTGTTCTGAAACTTTGCCCGTGAAATGCTTTTTGTTTTGATTCTTGAGTTTGAGTGAAAATAAATGATTTTGATTGCTGGATTCTTGTTTAGAGTTGTCTAATGATTGATTCTGGAGAGATTAGTGGAGTTTCATGGCGTATTGAGAGAGATTGAGTGAGGAGCTTGCCGGAGAAGATGACCGGAACATTGTTCCGGTCATCTGAAAGTAATTAGGGTTTTGGATTAGGGCTTAATCATAATTAGGCCAGTTTGAATTTGGGCCGTTCATTCGCGCGCGCAGTCAACTCCCGCCTCTGTGAGTTTGAATCCCGGCCTTCAGATCCTTTGACTTTCTCATTTTTCATTTAAATTCATTTTATTTTCATTTGTTTCATATTTAATTTATACGAATTATTAAAAATAGTAAAAACCATTTAAAAATTCTGAAATTTTTTGTCAAAGGTTTAATTAATTTTCAGAACCCAAAAATATTTTTATTTTTATTTTTTGCATTAAAAATTATTTTTAAATCATTTAAATGATTATTTTTAATTAGTTAATGAAAATTAATTAATTAAAAATACATTTAAGTATTTAAAAATCACAAAAAAATTCACATAGCATTTAGAAACATTTAGAAACATTGTCCAACTCTCAAACCAAATTTCTATTTTGTTCTTGATGCCTTTGATCATTTTTCATTGGATTTAATTTCATTTCAAGGCAATATTTTGTTCCAAACTTCAAAAATTTATTTCTGCCTAACCATTGAGAGTTGGATGATGATTCCATTTGGCATTGCATCTTGTATAGCATGTAGTTTATAGGATAAAATTAGTTTTAATTGATCTTGCATTTTCAATTTGTTTAGCATTTTTCTTGGTGAAGTACCCCAAAACCCTAGCAAACTTAGGAAATTCATAACTTTCACTAGATTAAGAGTTGGATCCCCTCCTTTGGGCAGTGAGTTTGTATAGGTTTAGGGTATCTTTGATAGCATTTTAAAATTTTTATCATGTCTCTTGCTTCTTGTTTTGGATTTTTCTTTGTGTGTTGATCATAAACCCTAATTTATGTCTTCCTTTGCATCCATCTTCCATGTGCTTGCATACCATGAATTGCCATGACATTTTGTGCATTCATTTGATTCATAATACATCTTAGGACATATTAGAATCATGTTTGATCATTGCATCATTCCTTTGCCATGTTATATGTTCATTTCATTTCATAAACATTCATGAATCCTTATGGTTCAAGGCATGCTTCATTTGCATTCTTATGCTTGCTTGATCACTCTCATCTCTTGTCTTGTGTTTGAATCTTCTCTTGGTATCATTAACATCATGTTTATGCTTATGATTTTGGTTTCCCTCATTGCATTTCATCTCATTTGCATTGCATTTCATTTCTTATGCTAACATTTCAGGTGGTAAGTTGTTTGAGAAGTGAATTTGCCTTCACTTCTCACAATCTCCTCTCATCTCTCTTGCATCATTGCTGCATTTTATCTTGTGTATTGGATTGAGCTTGCTCATTCATGTTCATCTTACTTTCTTTCTTCAAGCAACTTGTCTTCTTAAGTGAAGTAAGTTGTTTTGCTTCTCTTTGCTTCTTCCTCCTTTCATCTGCTTCCTTCCTGGTGGTTTCTCTGAAGATCTTCTTGCAAGCCTCATAAACCCTAGGAACAACCAAGCATGATCACAATTAGGGTTTGATTAGTCCCCCATTAGTTTTTACCTTTGAGTCTCTTTGAGTCTTCTCTTCTCACCTCATAATCAAGGACTAAACCCTAAAGGTTTTAAGGCTTTGTGATTAAGCTTATGCCTGCATCCTTCTATTAGGATGGAGTGTATAACTTTAATCCTAAGTGTTAAACCCTTAATGTGTTTAAATCCTTTAATCAATCCATCTAATAATCACCAAGACATCAAACTTGTAACTTGGGCCTTGCATTAGGGTTCTAATTCTTCCTTAACTTGTTAAGAAGGACTAACCCTAGTGTTAATGGACAATTCCCCCTCAAGTTGTCTTACAAACAATAAAAATCACTTCTTCATCTTATCATTAACTAAAATCCATTTAATAAAGGCTTTGTTTTGTCATGAGGTTAATCCCTAATCATGGATTAAGTTGAGGAGTCTTTCTCAGCTTAAATGTTCTCATCTATTATCCTTCTATTAGGATGGTGTAATGAGTCCATTAAATCCTTGATTATGGCTTAAACTCATTACTTAACACTAAACAAAAACAGCAAAAACATCTAAATAATCAAAAGTAGGTTAATGATCTTAACCCTACATCATGGTGTCTAAGTGTGAGATGCTGACTTCACACTTAAGGTATTCTCATTACCCCTAATCAGAGGGAGGATGTGATGAGTTTACTAACCCATTGGTTTAGGCTTAAGCTCGTTAACTTATGACAAACTTCAAAAAGCAATAAAAGACTGAAAACACAAAAACAAACAATAATCGTCTCCTCCGGGATTCTTTTCTCATCTCATTCACTCACAAACGAGAACTTGCTTCTTCCGTCTAATGCAAGACAGTTTGCACCTGAGCCAGACAGGTCATACACTTGAGCATAGACAAGTAAGCAGTTCACAAGTCAATTCATCTTTCAGTCTCTTTGAGTCGAACTACGGTGTTCTGACTTCCTCATTGCACGAGAGGATACGTAGGCATAACTTAACAGTTATCGAACAAAAGTCTCTGTATATTCCCCCTCTTTCTAGCCTTATTCTTTAAGCCTCATAGTCTTGAGCTTCATACTCCTGTTCTTACACTGACACTTCTCTTATACACTATACTTCTTTTAACACTGAAATTTGCATTCTTTCCAGCTTTGATGCACAAATTGCACTCACACTACCCCTTTAAAACACAAAATCTTTCAAGCGTGGATCCCGTCGAGTACGGCGGACAATCTGGGTGCTAATACCTTCCCAGGTTGTAACCAACCCCCTTTCTCAGTCTCTCTGGTTCGCAACCGTCTTATCCATATCTTTCTTAGGTCTATGCAGCATTGACTTTCCTCCGGGATAAAAATTCCTAGCTGGCGACTCTTGTCTTTCTGAGTTCACCCATGTGTGCTCTCTTCTCCTTTCACCGACCGTTCGCATCTGTACCCCTTCTGACCCGAGGTGTCATTTGGTGCGAGCGACAGCAGCCACGAACAAATTCGCCAGAGTTTGGGCCTCACCTCAATCCTGAAGTCAATGTTATTGGAAATACCCAAGGAAACACTGGAGGTCGTGCCTTGCAAGAGGACCCTCAAGAAGAACAGTTCACAATGATTGGTGTTGGGGATGAAGCCTATGATCGTCGTCTGGACGGAATAGTGGAGAAGTTGAGATCTTTAGAATCCCAAAAATCTTTGGGATTTGATGTAATGGACATGGTTCTAGTTGAGGGAGTCAGGATTCCTCACAAGTTCAAGCCTCCATGCTTTGAAAATTATAATGGTACCTCATATCCTCGTACCCACTTGCAATCTTTTCTGGGGAGATTAAAGGCATATACCATGGATGAAAAACTGTGGATGTTCTACTTTAAGGATAGTTTGACTGGGGCATCCCGTGAGTGGTATTCTCATCTATCTAGGGCAACTGTCAGAAACTGGAAGGACTTAGCTGAAGCTTTCATACGCCAATATCAGTACAATTTGGATATGGCTCCCAATAGAACCCTCTTGATGGGTATGTCTCAGTCTTCAAGAGAAAGCTTCGGGGAATATGCCCAAAGATGAAGAAAACTTGCTGCTGCTGTCCAACCTCATATGTCACAAAGAGAAATGGCCGACATGTTCATGAACACATTGCAAGGAACTTAAATTGACAGACATGTTGTTTTCTCATCCACCAGTTTTGTTGATGTAGTTATATCTGGCGAGAGAATTGAGAGTCTGTTGAAGATGGGAAAAATATCTAACAACGGTGCCAGTTCCAGCAATGCAAGGAAACCTTTCTCAGGACCTCGTAGGACAGGTGAGACCAAGTCAGTACATATGGGCAGAGGTAGGCCTCAATACATGCCAAGATTAGTGGTTGTTGTCACCATTCCAGCTCCAACACCTCAGCAACAATATCCTCAGCAACACTTCCCACAACAACAACAGTTCCCCCCTTAACAGAGATCTGACAACAATAACAACCAACAACAACGTTCGTTCCAGCAAAGGACTTCACAAATCAACAGGGTTATCAATCCCATTCCGATGCCCTATGCTGCCTTACTTCCACAATTATTAAAGCTCAATCTGATCGAATTGGGGACTCTAGCTCCACCAGATCCCCAGAATCTCCCAAGAAACTATGATGTTAACGCCAGATATGCCTTCCACACCAATGCACTTGGCCATACAACAGAGAAATGCAGAGCTTTACACATGAAGGTTCAAGATTTGATTGATTCTAAGGCAGTCAACTTTGCACCCCCTCCAAGTGTTACCAAGAATCCTATGCCTAGCCATGGTGGGCCTAGGATAAATGCCATTGGGGAGGATCAACCAGTAAGCCTAATTGACAATGTTGAAAATATTCAAACACCTCTGGCTGAGGTTAAAGCCCAGCTTTTAAAGTGCCAAGTGTTTCCGGGTTGTGAGGCCCATTGCGAAGCTTGCAAGATTTCTACCAACGGTTGTGCAAATTTGAAGACTGGTATCAACAAACTTATCAAAGAAGGCATTTTACAGATCACTTCAACAGTTCCAGCTCCTACAACATCAACAACCATTCCTTCTACAACACCAACACGCATCATTTCATCAAATATGACAGATATCACTCCTACAACTTCAACAATGATCATTCCAATAGATTCTTCTACAACATCAACAACCATCCTTTCTTCAACTTCAACGGACATCAGTTCAACACATCCTTCTACAACAACAGCAACCATCAATGAATACATTTCCACAGTTACCATTTACTATGATCCGGCAACAATCCACGTTCTGGATTCTTTCAACAACTCACATCAACATCTCCATCAACATCAACAACCTTTATCACCTACACCATCTCCCATCAGGCCTCCTGTCACAATTTATTATGACCCTCAGACTGTCGCAACTCCTTCTTCCGCATCAATCAGTCCGATTACTATCACAGTTCCTGGACCAGTCCCATATGACAACAGCAGTGATGTGCCTTGGCACTATGGCTCAGATCTGTATTACAACAGAAAGAAAGTCACTCTCGATTCTTCAATTTATTCACCACAGATTGATAATGTAGGGGGAGGCGGAGGCTTCACCCTAAGCGGACGTCTCTTTGCCTCACAATTCCCAAGAACTAATGCTGAAGCAGAAGCTACTGCCAAGGCTAAGGGCAAGAGTGTGGTGCCTGAAGAACCTATTGCCAAGGAAACTCAGAAGACATCCTTTGACCAGGATGTAGACGAGTTCATGAGAATAATCTAGAAGAGTGACTATAAGGTTGTGGACCAGCTCCATCAGACACCCTCCAAAATCTCTATTCTATCACTACTAATGTGTTCCGAAGCTCACAGGAATGCACTTCTCAAAGTCCTGCATGCAGCTTACGTTCCAGAAGAGATTACAGCTAATCAGCTAGAAACGGTGGTTTCTAATGTCAATACTAGTCACGGACTAGGGTTCACCGATGCTGATCTAACTACGGAGGGTCGTAACCATAATAAGGCTTTACATATCACCTTGGAGTGTAAAGATGTTGTTCTTTCTCATGTCTTGGTTGACACCGGGTCATCTCTCAATGTTCTTCCAAAGAAAGCCTTGGTCAAGATGGAATATGATGGCCTTGCACTGCGTCCAATTAACCTGGTTGTGAGAGCCTTTGACGGTTCTAAAAGATCGGTTCTTGGGGAAATTGAGCTGCCTGTGGTAATTAGCCCATAGAGCTTTAGAACTATCTTCTACGTGATTGACATTCAGCCTGCCTACAGCTATTTGTTGGGCCGACCATGGATTCATGTCGCTGGTGCTGTAACATCGACCCTTCACTAGAAGTTAAAATACGAATGGGAGGGCCAAGTTATCACAATCAGTGGGGAGGAGGACATCTTCGTCAGTCATCTAGCTACTTATAAGTACATTGAGATGGATGGAGAGATCCATGAGACAATGAGCCTGGGGTTTAAGGCCCTCAATGTAAATGAAGCAACAACTGAAGTGTCTGGTACTTCAATCTCTTCTTACAAGCAAACTCGGAAGGTTGTTGAAGACGGAAATGCCCAAGGCTGGGGCAAGCTGCTGCAAGTTCAGGTCAAGGATGACAAGTTCGGGTTGGGTTACCAACCATCCCGACAGGTCCAAGAGGAGGCTGCTGAAGCTCCCAAGTTTATCAGTGGGGGTATGCTGACCCCAGATGCAATCAACAATGTGGAAGACGAGGTTGAAAGCGACTTCAACCTGGAAAGCTGGATCCGTCCAAGGGTCTCAGGCCAGCAAGTCCTCAACTGGTTTTCCCAGGAAATTATAAGGATTGCTGTTGCAGAGTGATTATTATTTCCTGTTTAAGCATGCATCAAGTCTTGCATCTTGCCCAAGGTGTCAGGACTCATTTTGTAATAGGGCCATATATGTATTTTGTGCAAATGAATGATTAATGAACAATGGACATCTTTTTCGAACGATCTTTTTTTGATCACTGTCTTTCATTTTTGTTATTTTCGCACAGAACAATAAATGGCAATGTTTTTCTCAAATAAATAACTTCATTAACTTTTTCCTAAATATGATAAAATTAATCACTAAAATAAACAATTCTCAACCCTTGCAGAGATAATCCTCCAGATTGCACCGACAACGACACTGCTATGACCTCGTATGACTTTGACAATCCGATTAATCAAGCAGATGAAGGGGTTGATGAAGACTATTATTTTCCTGAAGAGTTGGAAAGGTTGTTGAGACAAGAGGAAAAAGTGATTGCTCCTCATCAGAAGGAGGTTGAAACTCTCAATCTTGGTACCGAGGAAGATGTGAAAGAGGTGAAGATCGGGGCTAGTCTGCAAGCTCCAGTGAAAGAACAGCTCATCAGTATGCTTCGGGAATATGCTAATGTGTTCGCTTGGTCCTATCAAGATATGCCAGGTATGGATACGGATATTGTCATGCACAGGTTTCCATTGAAATAAGATTGTCCGCCAGTTAAACAGAAGTTGCTCCGTACTCGCCCAGACATGGCCATGAAAATCAAAGAGGAAGTACAAAAGCAGTGGGACGCCGGTTTTCTCGCTGTAACTAGTTACCCGCCGTGGGTTGCTAATATTATACCCATGCCTAAGAAGGATGGCAAGATGTGTATGTGTGTTGATTACCAGGATTTGAACTGAGCTAGCCCGAAAGATGACTTCCCATTACCTCACATTGATGTATTGGTGGATAACACAACTCAGTTCTCGGTATTTTCTTTTATGGATGGATTTTCTGGATACAATCAAATTAAGATGTCACCTGAAGACATGGAGAAGACAACCTTCATCACACCTTGGGGCACGTTCTGCTACAAGGTAATTCCGTTTGGTCTGAAGAACGCCGGTGCAACATATCAATGGGCTATGGTAACATTGTTCCATGATATGATACACAAAGAAATAAAATGCTATGTGGATGATATGATTGCCAAGTCCCAAACTGAGGAAGAATATTTGGTGAACCTATTGAAATTATTCAAGCATCTGAGGAAGTATCAGTTAAGGTTGAACCCCAACAAGTGCACATTCGGGGTACATTCTGGTAAGCTTCTGGGTTTTATTGTAAGTAAAAAAGGAATTGAGTTTGATCCCGAAAAAGTGAAAGCCATTCAGGAGATGCCTGCACCTAAGACTGAGAAAGAAGTTCGAGGATTCTTAGGTAGATTGAACTACATTTCAAGGTTCATATCTCATCTCACTTTAACTTGCGAACCCTTGTTCAAGTTGTTAAGAAAAGAGAAAACAGTCAGGTGGAACGATGACTGTCAGAGAGCTTTAGACAAGATCAAAGAATATCTGCCAGAACCTCCAATTCTCCTGCCTCCAATCGAAGGAAGACCTCTAATCATGTATCTGACAGTATTAGAAGAGTCAATCGGATGTGTGTTGGGACAGCATGATGAATCTGGTCGAAAAGAGTATGCAATATACTACTTAAGCAAAAAGTTTACCGACTGTGAACAATGTTATTCACTGCTCGAGAAAACTTGCCTTGCTTTAGTGTGGGCTGCTCGCTGACTAAGACAGTATATGTTGACTCATACTACCTTATTAATCTCAAAGATGGATCCAGTCAAGTACATATTTGAGAAGCTAGCACTTACCGGAAGGGTTGCAAGATGGCAAATGATTCTAACAGAATATGATATTCAGTACACCTCTCAAAAAGCCATCAAGGGTAGTGTATTGTCTGACTATCTGGCTGAGCAACCCATTAATGATTACCAGCCTATGAGATTTGACTTCCCTGATGAAGACATCATGCTCTTGAAAGCACAAGATTGTGAAGCGCCGGTTCACACTGAAGGGCCTGACCCAGAAGAAGCATGGACTATGATGTTCGATGGGGTAGTGAATTGCAACAGTCGTGGAGTTGGTGCAGTGCTTATCACACCAAAAGGAGTTCATATGCCTTTCTCAACAAAACTCACCTTTGCTTGCACTAACAATGAATCAGAGTACGAAGCTTGTATCATGGGTCTTGAGGAAGCCATTGACCTCAGGATCAAAACCTTGAATGTATTCGGAGATTCAGCTTTGGTAATCAACCAGACCAACGACAAGTGGTACACTCATCAGGATCATCTGATTCCCTACCGTGACTATACGAGGAGATTGTTGACCTTCTTCACAACATTCAAGCTTGAATACATCCCTCGAGATGAAAATCAGTTTGCAGACGCTTTGGCTACCATTTTATCCATGATCAAAGTACAAGCTACTAATTATGTACCTCGGATTTTGGTGTCCAGACTGGACCGACCAACATATGTATTCTCTGTAGACACTATCACTGATAACAAGCCTTGGTACCATGAGACCAAATGCTTCTTGGAGACTCAGACATACCCAACTGGGGCATCGTCTAACGATAAGAAGACATTAAGAAGGTTGACCGGCGGTTTCTTTCTCAATACTGATGGTTCTTTGTACAAGCGAAACTTCGACATGGTCTTGCTCATATGTGTTGACAAGAAGGAAGCAGACCTACTGATGCATGAAGTACATGAAGGTTCTTTCGGTACCCATGCCGGAGGACATGCAATGGCCAAGAAGTTATTAAGATCAGGTTACTACTGGATGACAATGGATGCAAACTGTTGTGCCTATGCCTGAAAATGCCACAAATGCCAGATCTACGCAGATAAAGTGCATGTACCCCCGAATCCTTTGAATGTAATGTCTTCACCTTGGTGTCGCTCCCACCAAATGACACCTGGTTAGAAGGGGTACAGACGTGAACGGTCGGCGAAAGGAGAAAGAATGAATAGAGTCGCCAACTAGGCATTTTTATCCCGAAGGAAAGGTAATGCTGCATAAACCTAGGAAAGATATGGATAAGACGGTTGCGAACCAGAGGGACTGAGAAAGGGGGTTGGTTACAACCTGGGAAGGTATTAGCACCCAGATTGTCCGCCGTACTCGACGAGATCCACGCTTAAAAGATTTGTGTTTTAAAGGGGTAGTGTCAGTGCTATCTGTGTATCAAAGCTGGAAAGAATGCAAGTGTCAGTGTAAAAGAAGTGTGAAGTGTATAAAAAGAAGTGTCAGTGTAAGAACAAGAGTATAATGCTCAAGACTATGAGGCTTAAAGAATAATGCTGGAAGGAGGGGGAATATACAGAGACTTTTGTTCGATAACTGTTAAATAATGACGAAGTCAGAACACCGTAGTTCGACCCAAAGAGACTGAAAGATAAATTGACTTTTGAACTGCCTACTTGTCTATGCTCAAGTGTGTGACCTGTCTGGCTCAGGTGCAAACTGTCTTACATTAGACGGAAGAAGCAAGTTCTCGTTTGTGAGTGAATGAGATGAGAAAAGAATCCCGAAGGAGACGATTATTGTTTGTTTTTTGTATTTTCAGTCTTTTACTGCTTTTTGTAGTTTGTCATAAGTTAATGAGCTTAAGCCTAAACCAATGGGTTAGTAAACTCATCACATCCTCCCTCTGATTAGGGGTAATGAGAATACCTTAAGTGTGAAGTCAGCATCTCACACTTAATCACCATGATGTAGGATTAAGATCATTAACCTACCTGTGATTATTTAGATGTTTTTGTTGTTTTTGTTTAGTGTTAAGCAATGAGATTAAGCCATAATCAGGGATTAAACAGACTCATTACACCATCCTAATAGAAGGATAATAGATGAGAATGTTTAAGCTGAGGAAGACTCCTCAACTTAATCCATGATTAGGGATTAACCTCATGACAAAACAAAGCCTTTATTAGATGGATTTTAGTTAATGATAAGATTAAGAAGTGGATTTTATGATTTGTAAGACAACTTGAGGGGGACTTGTCCATTAACACTAGGGTTAGTCCTTCTTAACCAATTAAGGAAGAATTAGAACCCTAATGCAAGGCCTAAGTTACAAGCTTGATGTCTTAGTGATTATTAGATGAATTGATTAAAGGATTTAAACACATTAAGGGTTTAACACTTAGGATTAAAGTTATACACTTCATCCTAACAGAAGGATGCAGGCATAAGCTTAATCACAAAGCCTTAAAGCCTTTAGGGTTTAGTCCCTGATTATGAGATGAGAAGAGAAGACTCAAAGATGACACAATGGTAAAACTAAATGGGGGACTAATCAAACCCTAATTGTTATCATGCTTGGTTATTCCTAGGGTTAATGAGGTTTGCAAGAAGATCTTCAGAGAAACCACCAGGAAGGAAGCAGATGAAAGGAGCAAGAAGCAAAGAGAAGCAAAACAACTTGCTTCACTTAAGAAGACAAGTTGCTTGAAGAAAGAAAGTAAGAGATGAACATGAATGAGCAAGCTCACTCTAATACAAAGATATAATGCAGCAAGGATGCATAAGAGATGAGAAGAGACTATGAGAAGTGAAGGCAAATTCACTTCTCAAAACAACTTACCACCTGAAAAGTTAGCAAAAGAAATGAAATGCAATGCAAATGAGATGAAATGTCATGATGCAAACCAAAGTCAGAAGCATTTACATGATGTTAATGATGCTAAGAGATGATGCAAACACATGACAAGAGATGAGAGTGATCAAACAAGCACAAGGATGCAAATGAGGCATGCTTTGGACCATAAAGATCCATGAATATTTATGAGATGAAATGAGCATATAACATAGAAAAGGAATGAGGCAATGATCAAACATGATTCTAATATGTCCTAAGATGTATTATGAATCATGTGGATGCACAAAATGTCATGGCAAGCCATTGAATGCAAGCAAATGAGAGATGGATGCAAAGGAAAGCACAAATTAGGGTTTATATACAACATGCATCACAAAAATCCAAAACCAGAAGCAAATGACATGACAAAAAATTGAAAATGGGATCAAAGGAACCATAACCTACCCAAGTTCACTGCCCAAAGGAGGGGATCCAATTCTTAACCTAGTGAAAGCTATGAATTTCTCAAGTCAATTAGGGTTTTAAGGTACCTCATCATGAAAAATGCAAAACAAATTGAAAATGCAAGATCAAATCAAACCAATTTTATCCTATAAACTACATGCCATGAAGAATGCAATGCAAGAAGAACCATCATCAAACTCTCAATGGTTAGGCAGAATGGATTTTTCAAAGTTTGCACAAAAATATTGCCTTAAAATGAATTTAATTCCAAAGAAAATGATCAAAATGCATCAAGAACCAAAAATAAATTTGTTTTGAGAGTTGGATAATGTTTCTAAATGCAATGTGAATTTTTTGGTGATTTTTAAATACCTAAATGCATTTTTAATTAATTAATTTTCATTAACTAATTAAAAATAAACATTTAAATGATTTAAAAATGATTTTTAATGCAAAAAATAAAAATAAAAATATTTTTGGGTTCTGAAAATTAATGAAATCTTTGACAAAAAATTTCAGAATTTTTAAAGGTTTTTTGCTATTTTAATAAATTCGTGCAAAATTAATCAAAACAAATGAAAATAAAATGAATTTTAAATGAAAAATAGGAAAGTCAACTGATCTGAGGGCTGTGGTTCAAACCTAGGACGCGGGAATTGACCAGCGCGCGCATCTGGACGGCCAGAATTCAAATCTCACTAATTATGCTTAAACCCTAATCCTGTGCCCTAATTACTTTCAGATGACCGGAACAGTGTTCCGGTCATCTTCTCCGGCAAGGTGTTCATGCTATCTCACTCCCTACGCATCAAGACTTCACTAAAATCTCCAGATTTCATCCTTAAACATCATTAAACCTAAACCCCACCCCAAAAACCATTTATTTTCACTGAATCATGAGAATCAAAGCAAAACTCATTTCACGGGCAAAGTTTCAGAACAAGCATACATGGCCATTTCTCACTCATTTTCAAAAATAAAAGGTTCAGTGCATTCAGGGAAGCATGTAGATCATTTTAGAAACAAGAAATAAGAGTTCTGGAAAAATGAATTTCCATGGCTACCTGAATCGAAGCTTTCAACCCAAGAGCTTCTGGACCAGTTCCTTGCTTCAATCAACTCCACTGACCTCCCTCAAGTGTTTGCAAAGCTTATCTGGAGTTTATTTGGGCTAGTTTGAGAGATTGCTTGAGTTCTGTTCAAAGAGGGGAAGAAATCGTATTTTGTTTATGTGAGGTTTCAGGGATGAGTGAGGGCAGGGAAATGATCAGGAGAGTGTGCTGAGATGTTTTATGAAGTTTGTTTTTGTGCTTGATGCTTGTGCTATGTGTTTCGAATGGTTTTGCAAGTTGGAGGATTTTTCGTAACTATGGCTTTTAGTGTGTTTCAGCATGAGTTCTTGTGTGTTATGGCTTGCCTTTGGTCCACTTATCACTCATGGATAGGTCTGTGGAGTTGGTGTGCCCTATTGTGATTGGTATGGGTCTTTTGCAAAAAAGTCAAGCTTTGTGTAAGAGAGGTATGGGCCAATAGTGAGCCAAGGACAAGAGGGGTGTCCTGCGCAGCAAGAAGTGAGGAGGACCATAGGATCAATTTTGAAGTCAGCCAGCACATGGATTAGGGATTGAGTGAGGTTTTGCAACTTTGTTCAACTTTGGCCCTTTTGAAGTTTCTTGATCCACAAGTCATAAAAATGAGCAAAATCTTGATGCAATCTGACTTTTAGACATTGGTTCATGTTTGTGTGAAGTTTAGAAGTCACTTTGAGGTCTCAATTTGCCTTGGCAAGTGATTTTGCAACTTTGCCTCTTTGGTAGAAAACTTGAAATTATGTGATTTTTCCCAACTTTGACAAGCCATAACTTTTGATCCAAAATGAATTAGGACAAGTTCTTGTACTTTTTGAAAAGGGAATGATCCATTATACAACTTTCATGACCAAAGTTTTCCAATTTGAAGCATTTTTGAATAAAAAAGCAAGGGTTGAAAAAGTTTCCCAAAATGGCAAGTTTCCATTACAAGTCATTTTCCCAAAAAGTCAACTTTGCAAATGGCTTGAAATTCTTCAATTTTGTGAACTTCTAACATCTTCTATGATCAAATAAAGATCATACATAATCAAAATGATGAAGAACACCCTTTGGTTGGGTCATTGGGGGCCTCAGATTCCCTGATTTTGCACTGACTTGCTCAAAAAGTCAACTCTTGATTAGATGCCTTCCCCATGGAATTTCTCATGAAAATTGATATGAATGATCCCTATACCATATAGAGACCAATAGAAACAATAATGACCAAAAAAACATGGAGTTATGGCCTTTGAAACCAAAACCCTAATTCTTGGTCATCTGTGCAGTCAAACCTGGCTCTGCTTCCATGCCATTCTCAGTTCTTGTGATTTTTTGACTTCCTTGACTTTGTGGAGATACAATATGATGCTTGAACATACATGGACCCCTTTGAAATGATTTAAGACCTTTGGAGTGGCTCAAATGGCTCAGGGGTGGCTCAGATCACAAACCCTAGATGCAGATGAATTAGAACCAATGCAGTGAATCAAAAATGCAATATGAGATGATGTGATTGAACTTATGCATATGAAAAGATCACAAGCCATAGTGTGAATGGGTGAGGCAAAATTTGGGGTGTTTACAGCTGCCCCTATTCAAACATGAGTTAGCTGTGCAGGATGTAAGCAGCGGCTTAACAGGCAAACAAGATAACTTGTGGTTGAATACCAAAGACAGTCCAAAATTTGCACTCACAGAATGAAGAAGAAAAGGGATATAGATTGTAAAAGAAAATAAAGTATATTTAAAAAGTGCGGGCGACGGAGGACGACCGTCGAGCAGAGGACGACTGCTGGGGAAAGGGCAATGACGGGGACGGCCGACATGCTGGGGATATAAGAGATTATGATGGGGACGGCCATCAAAATAAAGTGACAAAGATTCTCTGGGGATTAGAGGTAAAAATAAATGATGAGGTACGGTCATCAAAGGTGAAGGACGATCACCTAGCAGGGGACGGCTGCTCTGTTGGGGAATAAGATGAGGGACGGTCATCTAAGGTGAAGGACGATAACCTGGCAAGGTACGGTTGCCAAAAATATCACGACATAGGACGAATGTCGGATAAAAAGGTCGACGATGGGGACGGCCATCGGATGAAGGACGATCATCAAGAGGTGAAGGACGATCACCTAGCAGGGTACGGCTACTCTGAAGGTATCATGACATAGGACGAATGTCAGATAAAAAGATCAACGATGGGGACGACCATCGGATAAAATGATGAAGGAAGATCATCAAAAGGTGAAGGACGATCACCTGGCAGGGAACGGCTGCTAAATATCACGACATAGGACGAATGCCGGATAAAAAAGATCAACGATGGGGACGGCCATCGGATAAAATGATGAAGGACGATCATCAAAAGGTGAAGGACGATCACCTGGCAGGGAACGGCTGCTAAATATCACGACATAGGACGAATGCCGGGTAGAAAAGGGTTCCAATAATGGAGACTCCGCTGGGGAAAGGATGAGGGACGGTCATCCGAAGGTGAAGGACGATCACTGGGCAGGGTACGGCTGCCAAAAGGTATCATGACATAGGACGAATGTCAGATAGAAAAGAAATAGTTCACTGGGATTTGCTGGGACAAGTAAACACGGACGCGTGTCTATATCCAAGAAATGAGAGATATTAGTGTTTGGTGTACGGTGTATAGATTAAAGATGCGGACGAGCATCCTTAAGACTGTGATACGGACGAGTATCAGGTAGAAACGAATACTGACACATGTTCAGAGATGATGATACGGACGAGTATCAACTAGTTAACAAAGAACACGGATGAGTGTTGATTCTGAAGGGACTCTTTTGGGGAATGGCAGAAACAAACGAGTGTCTAAATTCAAGAAGACATAAGTGTCTGACATGTGTATGGATTAAAGATGCGGACGAGCATCTCTAAGACTATGATACAGACGAGTATCAGGTAGAAACAAACGCTTCACGCATTTTCTGAGATGATGATACGGACGAGTATCAACTGGTTAACAAAGAACACGGACGAGTGTCGAATCTGAGGGGATATGAGTGATATACACAAGATACGGACGGGTATCTGTATGAGTGAAATAAGTAAGAGTGAAACACCGACAAGTGTCTAACTTGCTGGGGAAAATGACACGAACAAGTGTCAAAAGGTATATTATAAACAAGTAAATGCTTTACAAAGTATTCAGGTAGTTATGTTGGGGAGGTTGACACGGACGGGTGTCAGGGAATCTGTATGGATATACGTATCTGTGAGTGCAAAGAGGACGCTTTGGCTTTCTACTGGGGATATGACACGGACGGGTGTCAAGAAGTATCTGTAATATATAAGTGTCTGTTTGTAAAGAAAACTCGGGCAACTTTACTGGGGAACCATGACACGGACGGGTGCCAAAAGGAATGTGCATTTGTATTCATGAGTGTAGGGCAAATGCCTTTGCTTCCTGCCGGGGAATCCGGGGAATTTTCTGTTAAATTGCTGACGGATTGTCATGATTTACAAGTGTTTGATTCAGAACATGGCTTATGATTATGAAATATGTTTGATTTTTTCCGTAATGCTCCGTATTAGACGGAATGCTACGCTCTGTGGGAAATATGATGCGAATGCTATGATTATGCAAAGATACTGATCCGGGATCCGGGTCCCGTTGCTATGAAGATCTCTGGTTGATCTGCTTGAAGTGAACATCCCAGCTGGGGATGAGATCATTGGCAGATCTGGCACATGGGACTCTGCTTGGGGATATAGGTCTCTGATAGACCTATCTTTGGTAATGAGGGACCCAGCTGGGGTTTGTAGAAGCTTTCTTCACTCTGTTGTGGGATCCTCAGGCGTTGCTCTTCTGGATAGAGGCTGAAGCTCTGTGGGGAGATGGTTCCCTGGCTTTTGTACTTGGCCGAGGAGGAATAATAAATGGCAACTCAGCTGGGGAGAAAGCACCTCCGGTGCTAAGACTGAGTAGGTAATGATTTTCCAGCTTGTTGGGATGAAGTTTTCATGCCCCATGTTGTGCTTTGAACACCTGCAATCCTGAAAAGACAAAGAGATGCACAAGTAATCCCGAGGTATCCCTTACTGGATTCCATCATAGGAGTTTAGGCACTCCCGGGAATAAGTATATTTCCTGCACGCACGTATTTTTAGAAGAAAAGCATATGTATTTATGCCATCAGTTTTTTTAAAGACATCGGACATTCTTGCAAATGAAAATAAAATGTACGAGACGAAACATGACTGACAAATCTGATTTTATTGATTCATGTGCCCTGAATTGGCAAGATACAGTCAAAGAAACAAATCTCCTAAAATGAGGAGATTATTATAAATTGAGAAACAAAAGATGTTGGCAATGTTGATGACGCTTCAGGGAGCTTCCCTTTGCTATGACTCGTATGACATTTGACGTTCTTCTCGTCTTGCTTTCTGAAGAAGGCTGATTCTGAAAGAAGCTTGATCCTTTTGAAGCTTACCAAGTTGTGAGTGATACAGACGAATTCAGAATGTAGTCGTTCGCTTATTCCCTTGTTTTGCATGGATCGCCCTTTCGGGTTTTCAATCCATCGGGATACCCATTTTTGCCTTAGTTTTCCAATGCGGCTTTTCAACTCAGCGGGTGTACACATTTTTTTTGTTTATTTTCCCTTATTTTTGCCCGAGTCTTTTATTCTGTTTTTGACTCGCCGGGATGCCCTATTTTTGCCTGGACTTACATTCTGTTTTTATGTCCAGCGGGTCATTTTTATGCGAAGTATTTTTTAACTGCATCTGAATTCACAGGGGACGGGAAGTCTTCACCATCCATAGTGCTGAGCATTAGTGCTCCACCGGAGAAAACTTTCTTTACTATGAATGGTCCTTCATAATTCGGAGTCCACTTGCCCCTGTGGTCTGTATGAGGAGGGAGGAGTCTTTTCAGCACAAGATCTCCTACTTGGTATTCTCGGAGCCTGATTTTCTGATTGAAGGCTTTCTTCATTCTTTTCTGATATAGCTGCCCATGACAGATTGCAGCTAATCTCTTTTCTTCAATCAGACTCAGTTGTTCGTATCGGGACCGGACCCATTCTGCTTCACTCAGCTTAACATCCATTAATACCCGTAGGGAGGGTAATTCAACTTCAACAGCTAGGACTGCTTCCATACCATACACAAGCTGAAACGGTGTTGCCCCAATGGATGTTTTGATTGATGTACGGTACCCATGTAAAGCAAATGGTAGCATTTCATGCCAGTCTTTGTAAGTGACTACCATCTTCTGCACAATCTTCTTGATATTCTTATTAGCTGCCTCAACAGCGCCATTAATCTTTGGCCTGTAAGGAGAAGAATTGTGGTGTTGGATCTTGAAGTCCCGGCACAGTTCTGCCATCATTTTATTGTTTAAGTTGGAACCATTGTCAGTAATGATTCGCTCGGGCACTCCATACCGACAGATGATGTCTCTCTTCAGGAATCGGGCTACCACCTTCCTTGTAACATTGGCATAGGAAGCTGCTTCAACCCACTTGGTAAAATAGTCAATAGCAACCAGGATGAACCTGTGGCCGTTTGAAGCAGTCGGTTCAATCTTGCCAATCATATCAATGCCCCACATGGCAAAGGGCCAGGGTGAAGACATCACATTCAGAGGATTCAGAGGCACATGCACTTTATCCGCATAAATCTGGCATTTATGACATTTCCTGGCATAAGCACAAATGTCGGCATCCATTGTGATCCAGTAGTAACCTGATCTTAGCAACTTCTTTGCCATTGCATGCCCTCCGGCATGGGTACCAAAAGATCCTTCGTGCACCTCGTGCATTAACAAGTCTGCTTCTGTTCTATCGACGCATCTGAGCAGTACCATATCAAAGTTTCTCTTGTACAGGGAACCATCAGTATTCAGGAAGAAACTGCCAACAAGCCTTCTCAATGTCTTCTTATCATTGGAAGATGCCCCAGGTGGGTATGTCTGATCCTCCAAGAAGCATTTGATGTCGTGGAACCAAGGCTTATCATCCTTAACAACATCTGCTGCAAATACATACACTGGTCTGTCAAGTCTGGACACTGAAATCTGAGGTACAAAGTTGGCAGCTTGAAGTTTGATCATGGATGAAATGGTGGCAAGAGCATCTGCAAATTGATTCTCGTCCCGAGGGATATACTCAAGCTTAACCGTTGTAAAGAAAGTCAATAACCTCCTTGTATAATCCCTGTAAGGTATCAGATGATCCTGGTGTGTGTACCATTTGCCGTTGGTCTGATTAATTACCAGAGCTGAATCTCCGAATACAGTTAAAGTCTTGATCCTGAGGTCAATGGCTTCCTCAAGACCCATAATACAAGCTTCGTATTCAGCTTCGTTGTTAGTGCAGTTGAAAGTGAGCTTTGCCGAGAAAGGCATGTGAACTCCCTTAGGTGTAATGAGTACCGCACCAACACCACGACCATTCATATTAATAGCCCCGTCGAACATCATAGTCCATTCTTCTTCTGGGTCAGGCCCTTCAGTGTGAACAGGCTCTTCATGATCTTTTGCTTTTATGAACATGATGTCTTCATCAGGGAAGTCAAATCTCATAGGCTGGTAATCATCAATAGGTTGCTCAGCAAGATAATCAGACAGTACATTGCCCTTGATGGCTTTCTGAGACGTGTACTGAATGTCATATTCCGTGAGGATCATTTTCCATCTTGCAACCCGTCCGGTAAGTGATGGCTTCTCGAAAATGTACTTAACTGGATCCATCTTTGATATCAATAAAGTAGTGTGGGTCAACATATACTGCCTTAGTCGGCGAGCAGCCCACGCTAAAGCACAACAAGTTTTCTCGAGCAGTGAATAACGTTGTTCACAGTCGGTAAACTTTTTGCTTAGGTAGTATATTGCATACTCTTTTCGACCAGACTCGTCATGCTGGCCCAACACACACCCCATTGACTCTTTTAATACTGTCAAGTACATGATTAGAGGTCTTCCTTCAACTGGAGGCATAAGGATTGAAGGTTCTTGCAAGTACTCCTTGATTTTTTCAAAAGCCCTCTGGCAGTCTTCATTCCACCTGACCGTTTGTTCTTTTCTTAACAACTTGAACAGAGGTTCACAGGTTGCAGTAAGGTGAGATATGAACCTTGAAATGTAGTTCAATCTACCCAAGAAACCTCGAACTTCTTTTTCTGATTTTGGTGCAGGCATTTCTTGAATGGCTTTGACTTTATCAGGGTCAACTTCAATCCCTTTCTCACATACAATAAATCCCAGCAACTTACCAGATCGCACCCCGAATGTGCACTTGTTGGGGTTCAGCTTCAGTTGGTACTTCCTCAGATGCTTGAATAGCTTCAACAAATTCACCAGGTGGTCTTCTTCTGTGAGGGACTTGGAAATCATGTCATCCACATAACATTCAATTTCTTTATGGATCATGTCGTGGAATAATGTTACCATAGCCCGTTGATAAGTTGCACCAGCATTCTTTAGTCCGAACGGCATCACCTTGTAACAAAACGTGCCCCAGGGTGTGATAAAAGTTGTCTTCTCCATGTCTTCAGGTGACATCTTGATCTGATTGTATCCTGAAAATCCGTCCATGAAGGAGAATACCGAGAATTGAGTCGTATTATCAACCAATACATCAATGTGAGGTAAAGGGGAATCATCTTTCGGGCTGGCTCTGTTTAGATCTCGGTAATCCACACACATCCTCACCTTGCCATCCTTCTTAGGCACAGGTACAATATTAGCAACCCACGGCGGGTAGCTAGTCACATCAAGGAACCCGGCGTCCCACTGCTTTTGTACCTCTTCTTTGATCTTCATTGCCATATCTGGGCGAGTACGACGCAGTTTCTGTTTAACCGGTGGGCAATCTTCTCTTAAAGGCAGCTTGTGCATAACAATATCGGTATCCAACCCTGGCATATCCTGATAAGACCAAGCAAACACATCCACATATTCACGAAGCAGGTCAATCAGTTGCTCTTTCACTGAGTCTTGTAAGCAGGCCCCGATCTTAACCTCTTTCACATCTTCATCCGTACCAAGATTAATCGTTTCAATCTCCTCCTGGTGAGGAGTGATAACCTTCTCCTCTTGCCTTAACAACCTGGCTAACTCTTCAGGAAGCTCATAATCTTCTTCAACCCCTTCATCAGCTTGATTGATTGGATTGTCAAAGTCATACGAAGCCATAGCTGTGCTGTTGTCAGTGTAGTCTGAAGGGCACTCTCTGCAAGGGTTTAGATTGTTTATTTTAGTGATCGGTTTTAATCTTCGTTTAGAAAAAAGTGAAATGAAGTTGTCATTTTGAAAACATTGCCATTTTATTTTTGTACAAAAAGAAAAATGAAAAGTCAGTGAGCGAAAAAGGAGAAAGACTCATTTGCAAAAGATGTCCGATATTCATTGATTGATCTGTTTGCACAAAATTACAAGATGGCCCGATTACAAAATGAGTCTTGTCATCTTGGGCAAGACGCAAGACTTGATGCATGCTTAAAATATACAGGAAATAATAATTACTCTGCAGGAGTAACCCTTATAATTTCCTGGGAAGACCAGTTTGAGATATGGCTCCCCGGGATCCTTGGACGTATCCAGCTCTCCAGGTTGCGCTCATCTTCCGACTCATCTTCCAAGTTGTTCACTGCATCCGGGGTGAGCATTCCCCCGCTGACAAAATTGGGCTTCTTAGCAGCCTCTGATTGATCTTGTTGAGTTGGTTTGAAACCCAACCCAAATTTGTCCTCCTTCTTTTCCACAAACAACAGCTTGCCCCAGCTTTGGGCAGTCCCCTCTTCAACAACCTTCCTGGCTTGTTGATAAGACATCATGGAGGTTCCCAGTACAGCAGATGCTTCATTTATGTTCAGGGCCTCAAACCCCTGGCTCATGGTTTCATGGATTTCTCCATCCATCTCAATGTATTTGTACATAGCCAGATGGCTAACAAAGATGTCCTCTTCACCACAGATGGTGATGATCTAGCCTTCCCACTCGAATTTCAGCTTCTGGTGAAGGGTAGACGTAACAGCGCCAGCGGCATGGATCCACGGTCTACCCAACAAACAGCTGTAGGACGGCTGAATGTCCATCACATAGAAGGTAATTTTAAAAGTCTGCGGGCCAATCATCACAGGCAGATCAATCTCCCCTAGCACTGATCTTTTAGAGCCATCGAAAGCTCTCACCACCAAATTACTCGGACGCAATTCCAAGCCATCATACTCCAGCTTCACTAAGGCTTTCTTTGGTAGAACATTGAGTGAAGACCCAGTGTCCACCAGTACATGGGATAAAACAGCACCCTTGCATTCTAGAGTGATGTGTAAAGCCCTGTTGTGGTTACGTCCCTCAGTTGTTAAATCACCGTTGGTAAAGCCCAGTCCATGGCTGGTGTTGACATTTGCCACCATAGTTTCTAGCTGATTAACAGTGATCTCTTCTGGTACGTATGCTGCGTGCAAGACTTTCAGTAATGCATTCCTGTGAGCTTCAGAACACATCAGCAGGGATAATATGGAGATCTTTGAGGGAGTTTGGTGAAGCTGATCCACCACCTTGTAATCACTTCTCTTTATAATTCTCATAAACTCGTCTACATCTTGTTCGAAAGATGTCTTCTGAGTTTCTTTGATAATTGGTTCTTCGGGTATCACACTCTTCCCCTTTGCTTTTGCAGCAGCTTCTGCTTCGGCATTAGGTCTTTGCAATTGTGAGGCAAACAGGCGTCCGCTTCTGGTGAAGCCTCCGCCTCCCCCAACATTATCAATCTGTGGAGAAGAAGTTGAAGAGTCCAAAGTGATTTTCTCCCTGTTGCAGTAAAGGTCAGAGCCATAATGCCAAGGGATGGCATTACTGCTTTCATATGGAACGGGTCCAGGCACCGTGATGGTAACTGGACTGGCTGCTTCAGAGGAGGGTACTGAAATGGTGTGCGGATCGTAGTAAATGGTGACTGGTGACCTGGCAGGAGATGCCACTGCTTGTTGTTGAAAGTTGTTATTTGGAGGAACATTTGACGGATCATAGTAAATCGTGACTGCTGAGATATCTTCATCAATTTCTGTTGGCGTTGTAGAAGATTCTGCTGAATAAATGGGTGCTGATGTTGTAGAAGAAATGGTTGTTGACATCTGGTTTGCTGAAGTGATGGACGAAGCCATTGTTGATGATATTGATGAATTGGTCGGAATGATTGTTGTTGCAGTTGTAGAAGAATCAGGAATTGTTGTCAAAGGGATTGCTGGATTTGTAGGCGCTGATGTTGTGATCTGAAGTATACCGCTTTTGAGTAGACCATATATGCCGCTTCTCAAGTTATCACACCCGTTGACCGAAATGTTGCAATAACCACAACCGAGCTCACACCCGGGGAACATCTGGCATTCTAGGAGCTGAGCTTTAATTTCTACCAGAGGTGTCCGAATCTGCCCAACATTGGTGATTAAGAAAGATGGCTTGTCTTCCTCAATGGCATTAATTCTTGGTCCTCCATGATTGGGCATGGGATTCTTGTTGACATTTGGAGGGGGTGCGAAGTTGAGGGCTTTGGAATCCACCAGATCGTGCACCTTCATTTGTAAAGCCATGCATTTCTCAGTATTGTGGCCAGGTGCATTGGAGTGAAAAGCACACCGGGCGTTGACATCATAATTTCTTGGAAGATTGGCAGGATCTGGAGGTGCCAATGTCCTTAACTCAACCAAGTTGAGCTTCAGGAGTTGTGGCAACAAGGCAGCATAAGGCATAGGGATATGGTCAATCACCCTATTTTCCTGTGATGGTCTTTGCTGAAAAGGTCTTTGCTGTTGATTGCTGTTGTTGTTGTTGTAGTTTCTCTGTGGCGGATACTGAACTTGTTGTTAATAGTGTGGTTGTTGTTGTGGTTGATATGCTGGTTGCTGAGGAATTGGAGCTGGAATTGTGACAGCTGCTACTGATCTGTGGACATGCTGAGGTCTGCCCCTGTTGGCATAAATGGCATTTGTCTCACCAGTCCTTCTAGGTCCCACAAAAGGCTTCCTGGGATTGCTTGACGAACTTGCACCATTATCAGAAATCTTACCCATCTTCAGAAGGCTTTTAATTCTTTCTCCAGCTATGACTTCGTCAGCGAAGCTGGTGGAAGAAAAGGCAGCTAGCCTATCAATATATGTTCCTTGCAGAGTATTCATGAACATGTCGGCCATTTCTCTTTCCGACATGGGTGGCTGAACAGCAGCAGCAAGCTGTCTCCACCTCTGGGCATATTCTCTGAAGCTTTCTCTGGAGGATTGAGACATTCCCATCAAAAGGGTTCTGTTAGGAGCCATGTCTAGATTGTATTGGTACTGCCTGATGAAAGCTTCAGCTAGGTCCTTCCAGCATCTGATGGTAGCTCTGGTCAAGTGAGAGTACCACTCCCTTGAAGCTCCAGTCAAGCTATCTTCAAAGTAAAACATCCACAGTTTCTCATCCATGGTGTATGCCTTAAGTCTCCCCAGAAAGGATTGTAAGTGAGTTCGTGGACAGGAAGTTCCGTTGTACTTCTCGAAGCACGGGGGTTTAAACTTGTGGGAAATTCTTACCCCATCCACTAACCCCATATCCATGACATCAAAACCTAGGGAATTTTGAGACTCCAGAGATCTCAACTTCTCAGCAATTTCATCAAACCTCCTATCATAAACTTCATCCCCGGCTCCCATCACAGTAAACTGCTCTTCTTGGGGGTCTTCTTGTAAGACTCTTCCTCCAGTAGTATTTCCTTGCACAATACACGGGATGTTGACTTCCGGATGCATATGAGGCCCATATACTGGTGGATTAACATGAGGCTGTCCCCTTTCATTGTTACTTGTTCCTCCAGTTCCCAGAAGAGGTTCTTCCGGGGTTTGTCTTTCCACCAATGCCCTCAGCCTTTCTTGACTTTGAGCCAAGCCATTCATTACCTCCATGAACTGGGTCATTTGGTTTCTCATCTCCAGCCTTTCGTTAACCATCTGGGTTCTGACCTCTGTCAGCTTTTGCTGTACTTGATCCATCTGGATACCAGGAAGATTGTTGCGAGTAGGATATCTGTGCGGACGGTTGAGAGGGAACACCCGGCGGCGAGCAATAATTCCTGAACCACAACAGAGTTAGAAACAAAATAAGGTAAAGACAAACCTACAAAACAAAACAAAAGTCAGTATGCAATGCAGTATGCTTATTTATTTTCCAAGGTATCCGGCTTGGCTCTTGGTTTTGACCTTTCCAGACCCTGAGGAAGATGCTTTGATGTTGCTTTGAGAGAAAGAAAACTTAGTGAAACAAACTAACAAATATATTACAGATGGTGAAACATACATAGTTTGTTTTTACAACATATGCCCCTGAAGGGTCAAAATACAACATAGAAAGGAAAAGTACATAAAATGGAAATAACAACAAGCAAAGAAGTCAAACATCTAATCCAAACTCATCCTCCTTAACCTCCTTCAAAAGTGCTTCAGTTACAGGACCAGCCGGATGCTCTGTAATGTTTCTGATTAGAAGGTTTCTGGTTGCAATAGCAGTGGTCAGCTTCTTGTGCCTGTCTTGGTCCTTTGTCCTCTTCACACCAGCCCTAAACTTCAACTCTGAAATCTCCTTCTGGGCTGCCAGCAAAGCTTCCTGTTGCTTCTTTTCATTAGCCTCCAACTGCTCAATCCTAGCTTGAGTCCTCTTATCTTCTTGAGTGCGAGCTTCAGTAATTCTGACCCACCTATCTTGACTTTCTTTTAGATAAAGATCAGTCCTAGCCTTCTGAAACTGGGCCTCCTTGCAGGCATTCTTCAAAATTTGTTCTCCAGCTCTTGATTTCTTGATGTAGTCTTCTGCTTTCTCAATCTTGGCTAGATGCTCCACCTTAAGCTTTTCTAACCTCTCAATGTCTAGACGACCATCACTCCTCTCCCAGAGGGTCTTCTTCAGAGCTTGAGACAGATTCTCATTCCTCTCTTTCAGTTTCTCAAATTCCTCCAGGCTGACAGTGGTTGGAGGTGGTGCTGTGGATGGTCCAGGTGCATCCTCAATGGTGAAAGGCATCCCAGAAATTTGAGCCCTGGCATGAGACCATTCATAACACTGAGCTGAAGCCACATTATTGCATTTCCCAAGAATGGCCATCCCTTTGGTCTGGATGTTGTCCCAAGCCCAGGATGCTTTTCTGACAACAGCTAGATTAGGCTTTATCTCACAATACAGGGTTTCAGCCAGGTCTTGCACCCTAGGAGGGTGAACCAAAGCATAGCCCAACTGTCTCTTAAACAGCAAAGGATTTTAGTTGATGCAACCATTCACTCCTATCAGAGGTACATTGGGGAACTGTCCACAACTAGTAATTATGTCCCTGCCTTTGGTGCTCTGGGTGCACCATCTGATGTCATCTGAAGTTAAAGCAATAAGTTTCCTAGCCCAATTCTTCTGTTGGTGAGGGTTCAAGAAAGCATCAGTCTTGGGTAAGTGTTTGAGCAGCCAGGTATGAAATAGAGGAGCACAACACCTTACCAACCTCCCTCTCTGCTTCTCATTCCTTTGGTGAACAAAATAATAGAAATCTCCCAGCAAGGTGGGCACTGGGTTCCTCAAAAGGAAGAGATGAATAGCATTCTTGCTGATAAACTTGGGATCATCTGCAAAAAGTATAACCCCATATATACTGAGGGCTAACAATGCACAAACTGCCCTCCATTCTCCCAAGGAGGCCTTCAGGATAGCCTGAGAAGTCAGAAAGTCTAAGTGTAGCCCAGGGATCCCAGCCTTTGTTGTCATGTTCTGCTCAATCAAAATAGGTTCCAAATACAGTGCCTTTGCCACTTCTTCATTGTTGGGAGAAGCCATCTCTGGGTTGAAGGGGATACCACCCCTGACAGGTACTCCAATCAATGATGAAAACTCCTCCAACAGGGGTCCCAACTGAAAATTCTGGAAAGTGAAGCATCTCAAAGGAGGATCATAGAACTGTAGGCAAGTGTGAATCAAACTCCTCTGAGAAGGGTCCAAGTCCACAACCATATCAAGGATGCCTCCATAATGTTCTCTGAATAATGGGATGTGGTCTGGAGTGATAAGTTCCTGGACCTGCCTGATGCCAGCCAGTACAGGCTCAAAGAAATGATATGAAATGTTGCTCTTCTTGGGTGCCATGACTGCTGATGAAGAGCTGAAAACAGATGCTGATGATGAAGACTGGTACTGGAGATGAACCACTGATAGTCTGAGACTGGTGATAAAAGCAGCTGAAGTAGGCAACTGATGAAGATAACTGAAGCAGATAGCTGATGAAACAGGGGTCTATGCAGATGAAGGGGTCAAAACCAAGCCAAAATATAATGTGGATACCTGAAAAACAAATAAACAAATGTTAAATGATGCAAATGATGAGTATGCAAATGATATGCAAAGGTTTGTGATCAAGCTGGATCTGATTACTGCCTTGATATAAAGGGTCCATTTATGTTCAAGAAATCCAGATGGAGGTTCAGAAATCCAGTAACCAAGGTGGGGGACTCAAATAAAGAGTCACATGTCCAGGTTTAAATCACAAGAACTGTCCAAAGTGGAGTATTCTTAAACCAAAACAAGTAACAGGGTATGATGTGGCCAAGGGTTCCTGCAAACCTGTAAACAGCCCAACCCCCTCACAGGTGATGTTCTAAAACAAGGATCCTCAGACTTGGATTAGTTATGAGAAGTGTAAACACTTCTAACCCGGAGGTACATTGTTTACAATAATCATAAAAGATCCTCCTCTAATTCACCTCAGTTTCTGAAGGTCATAATAAAGGTCATCCAGACTTAGCAGGCTTCCCAGATAGCCCTAGCACTACAGGAAATCTGTAGCACAGAGTTCTCAAGAAGAAACCCACATCTGAACCGTGTTTCATATTCCCGCACCAGACCGAAATGGAATGGGAAAGAACATGAACCACTCTAGCCTAGGTGTCACTCAGGTCCCAGGTATAGGACCTTATCTCTCAATGAAACCCCACCCACCAAGACAAAAACCAGATCCAGCCAGATAACAGTATGACAGTATGATGTATATAAAGCTGTAAAGAAAGCAATAAATAACTGTACATGAAGCAGTAAATAAAGCAACTATACAAACACAATTAGCACATAACACCCCAGTAAACACAAATCAAACAAGCGCTAGGAGGAACCCACAAAAAGAACCAGAAGCCCTGGTTACAGTATAAGGGTCCCCAGCAGAGTCGCCAAGCTAGGCATTTTTATCCCGAAGGAAAGGCAATGCTGCATAGACCTAGAAAGATATGGATAAGACGGTTGCGAACCAGAGGGACTGAGAAAGGGGGTTGGTTACAACCTGGGAAGGTATTAGCACCCAGATTGTCCGCCGTACTCGAAGGGATCCACGCTTAAAAGATTTGTGTTTTAAAGGGGTAGTGTCAGTGCTATCTGTCTATCAAAGCTGGAAAGAATGCAAGTGTCAGTGTAAAAGAAGTGTGAAGTGTATAAAAAGAAGTGTCAGTGTAAGAACAAGAGTATAATGCTCAAGACTATGAGGCTTAAAGAATAATGCTGGAAGGAGGGGGAATATACAGAGACTTTTGTTCGATAACTGTTAAGTTATGCCTACGTATCCTCTCGTGCAATGAGGAAGTCAGAACACCGTAGTTTGACCCAAAGAGACTGAAAGATAAATTGACTTGTGAACTGCCTACTTGTCTATGCTCAAGTGTGTGACCTGTCTGGCTCAGATGCAAACTGTCTTACATTAGGGTTTTGTGATCAGGTGAATTTTAGAAGTGATCTGAGATATCTCTGAAGCCTTGAAGCATGCCAAGAGGGTCCATGAGGGGTCTATGGTCTTATTTTATCTCCAAGGATGATTGGGAGTCACAAAATGTCAAAGATTGCACAGAAGTCCAAACAAAGCTAGGGTTTTCCTACACAGATGACCAAGATTAGGGTTTTGGGTTTGAGGCCCTTAATCTCAAATTTTTTGGTCATTCTTGATTCTAATGGTCTTAATGTGTTATAAGGATCATGTGTACCAAATTTGATGAAGGAATTCACTGTGGAAGTCATCTGATCATTGGGTAACGTCTTGAGCAAGTAAAGTCAAAATCAGGGCATGTGAGGCCTCTATCAAGGGTACCAAAGGGTCATCATCATCATTTTGAGCCTCTATGATCTCTATTTGATCATTTAAGTGGTTTGAAGTTCACAAAGTTGAAGAATTTTGAGCCAAATGCAAACTTTCTATTTTTGGAAGTGACTTGTAATGGAAACTTTCCATTTTGGGAAAGATATTCAACCTATTCTTTCATGACCAAAAATGCTTCAAATGAAAAATCCTTGGACATGAAAGTTGTAGATTATGTCTTCCCATTTTCAAAAAGTACAAGAACATGTCTTGATTCATCCTAGAACTCAAGATATGGCCTTTCAAAGTTGGAAAAAGTCCTATAATTTTCAAGTTCATGCCAAAGAGGGATTTTTGCAAAATCAGGTTTCAAGCCTTCAAATGACCTCTAATGCACTCAAATGTATCATAACATGTCAAAGCAACTTCTAAAGATCAGAATTAGCCTTTGTACCAAGCATTTCCATGACTTATTTCTCAAGAAACTTCAAAGTTGCCAAATTGCATAAACCATGAGAACACTTGATCAAGGCCATCCAGCTCTATTCTATTGAACCAAAGGCCATCCTTGATTCAAGTTGAGGCCAGACACCCCTTCAAACAAGCTCTGACCCATGCCATGCTTCAAGTACACGTCCATTGACTTTTTTGCAACTTTTCCCATACCAATTAAGTTGTGCCACCACCCACTTTCTGATCAATCCCATTGGCCTATACTAACATCATGGACTCATTTTCATAACACACATTGGCCTAAATCATCCCACAAGCTAAGATTGCCAAAAATCCCCAAAACCTTCATCTCTTCGAATCTGATCACACAAGCCACAAACTTCAAAACAAACTTCACCAATCATCTCCAAATGGTCCATAGAACACAAAGAACACTTTAAAAAGCCTTGAAACATAGCCAAACAAAAGCACGATTTCTGGTGCAGCAGAACTGAATCTTCAAAACCAAGCCATAAAAACTTCATTCAAGCATTTCAGAAGCACAAGGGGATCAAGTGGAGTGGATTAGCATCAAAGGAAAGGCCAAAAAGCTCCGATTGACAAAGCTCAGTCTTAGGTAGCCATCTCAAAACATTTTTCCAGAAACTCCATTTTAAGTTATAATATGATTCTATATGCCTCCCTGATCATGGTGATATGATTTGTTTTGAAAATGTTTGAGAAACCAGGATGTATGCTTGCTCTGAAACTTTTTGACCTAACCACGTTTTTCTTCGATTCTCCATTTTGATGCAATATAAATGATTTTTGTGGCTTGATTCTTGTTTAAAGTTGTTTGAGGGATGATTCTGGAGAGTTAGGGGGTCTGGGGTAGCCTACGGAGTGAGATAGGGTGCAGGGTTGGCCAGAGAAGATGACCGGAGCTTGCTCCGGTCACCTGAGTTTGATTAGGGTTAAGATTCCTTGTTTAAATGTTAGCCTTTGGATCTTGATTAATTAGTGGGATGGACGCTCAAGATTCATCATTTTCCCTAATCCAATTTTATTTAGTTTTAATTAGGTTTAATTAATATAATATAATTTAATCTGAAGCAATCCTAGCCATCAAAACAAGCGCGCAGTCAACCAATTTCCTTCATGTTTGAATCTGGACCATTGGATTTACATACTTCTCATTTATTTTATTTTATTTTCATTTTATTGCATTTCGTTTGTTCTATTTATTTAAATTATCAAAACATTTTCAAAAAATCTCATTTTCTGCATTTTTGTTTCAAATAATTTTCTTAACCTAAAAACATTTTTTTATTTTAATTTTTGCATTAAAAAGGTATTCTTAAAATATTTAAATGTTTTATTTAATTAATTAATTGAATTTAATTAATTAAATATGCATTTAGGTTTCAAACAATCACCAAAAAAATCATGAAGCATTCTTAAACATTTAGAAACATTTTCAAACTCACCATACAAATTTCTTTTTAGGTTTGATTACATTTTCACAATTTTCTTTGATTTAAGGTTCTTAAATTTCACATTTTTTAACCCTAACTTGAAAAATTCATTTCTGCCTAACCATGATGAGTTTGAACTTGGTTCTTCTTGCATTGTTTCACATATTGCATCTAGTTTCTAGGTTATTTATCTCACATTTTTGCATTGCATTTACAATTTGATTTGCATTTTTCCTTAAGAATCACCCAAAAACCCTAGTTAACTTAAGAAATCCATAACTTTGCTTAGGTTAAGCTTCTGACTTTCTCCTTTGGGGTTTGTTCTTATATGTGATTAGGTTTTGTTTGAGTTCAATTTCAAATTTTTATCATGATGTATACTTCTGTTTTGGTCTTATACATCTCATGTTGCCTTAAAACCCTAATTTTGCATCTTCATTTGCATTCTTCTTTGCATATCATGAACTTGTGAACTTGTCATGCCATTCCATTATTTTGTATGTCATCTTAGACATCTTAGGACATGTTTGAAACATTTCTTGATCATTGTTGCATCATTTTGGTATGCTTTGCATCCATTACATTTCATGAACATCCATGTGTTTTCATGCTTCTAAACATGCTTCCATTGCATCTCATCCTTGTATGATCATTCATATGCATCTTGTATGATTTTGCATCATCTCTGGTTTCGGACTTTGCATCCTTATTCATCTCATTTCTTTGTGCTTTATGTCTTATGCATCCATACTAACATTTCAGGGGCTTATGGTAAGTTAATTGGGATGTGGATTTGCCTTCACATCGCACCTCTTCTCATCTTCTCATTTGCATCCATTAATTATCTTTGGAGTGAACTTGCTTCACTTGTGTTTCTCTTGCTCCTTTCTTTTCTCTTAAGTTACTTATCTTCTTCAGGAAGTAAGTGTAAACACCCCAAATTTGCCCTCATCCATTCACACCATGGCTTGTGATCTTTTCATATGCATAAGTCAATCATAGCATCTCATATTGCATTTTTGCTTCATTGCATTGCTTCTAAGTCATCTGCATCCAGGGTTTGTGATCTGAGCCATCCCTGAGCCATTTGAGCCACTCCAAGGGTCATCAATCACTTCAAAGAGGTCCATGTATGTTCAAACATCATATTATCTCCTCACAAAGTCAAGGAAATCAAAGAATCACAAGAACTGGGAAAGGCATGGAAGCAGAGCCAGGTCTAACTGCACAGATGACCTAGAATTAGGGTTTTGGATTCAAAGGCCATAACTCCAAATTTTTTGGTCATTCTTGTTTCTATTGGTCTCTATATGTCATAAGGATCATGCATATCAATTTTCATGAAGAAATTCCATAGGGAAGGCATCTGATCAAGAGTTGACTTCTTGAGCAAGTCAGTGCAAAATCAGGGCATCTGAGGCCCCCAATGACCCAACCAAAGGGTGTTCTTCATCATTTTGAATGTGTATGATCTTTATTTGATCATAGAAGATGTTAGAAGTTCACAAAATTGAAGAATTTCAAGCCATTTGCAAAGTTGCCTTTTTGGGAAAGTGACTTGTAATGAAAACTTGCCATTTTGGGAAAGTTTTTCAACCCTTTCTTTTTGATTCAAAAATGCTTCAAATGAGAAAACTTTGGTCATGAAATTTGTAGAATGGATCATTCCCTTTTCAAAAAGTACAAGAACTCATTCTAATTCATTTTGGATCAAAAGTTATGGTTTGACAAAGTTGGGAAAAATCACATAATTTCAAGTCTTGCACCAAAGAGGCAAAGTTGCAAAACCCCTTGCCAAGGCAAATTGTGACTTCAATGTGACTTCTATGCATTACACAAACATAAACCAAGGCCTAAAAATCAGAATGCACCAAAGATTTGTCCAATTTCATGACTTGTGCATTAAGAAATTCCAAAGGGGCCAAAAGTTCACAAATTTGCAAAACACTACATAAACTTCACTCAACTTGCTGAATTGTCTCAAAACCAATTCCATGGACATCCTTAATCTCAGCTGAGCCAGGACAAGCCAATGATCCAACTACACCATTGCCCATACCTCAAGTACAACACTTTTGACTTTTTGGCAAAAACACCCATACCAATCACAACAGTCCACCACCCACTCTCTGCCCAATCCAGACCTTACAAACACACTCCAAGGGTTCATTTTCATAACACACACAAGCCTGATCTCTCTCATAAGTCATAGTTCCAAGTTTTCACCTCTTATGCACTTTCCTTCGAATCTGATCATACAAGCATCAAACCTTAAAACCAACTTCACCATTCATTCAAAAAAGCTTCATAGAGCATAAACCACCCTTCACCTTGCCTTGAAACCCCCTGAAACTCAAACACGATTCTCACCCCTCACTGAACGAAAATCCATCAAACTCACAAACCAGCCAAAATAAACTCCAAACAAGCTTTGCAAACACTTGAGGGAGGTCAGTAGAGTTGATTGGAAGCAAGGAACTGGTCAAAAAGCTCTTGGACTGAAAGCTTCAACTCAGGTAGCCACTGAAATTCATTCTTCCAGAAGCTTTGTTTTAAGTTATTAAATGGTTAAGTTTGATCCCCTGAGTTCAATGAACTTTTTATTTTTGAAAATGATGAAGAATTGAGAGTGTATTGCTTGCCTGAAATTTCTGCCATTTTTGAATCTTGCTTCGAATCTTGTTAATGGTGAGAAATAAATTGTTTTTGAGGTCAGGGATGAGTTTAGGGAGGTGAGAGGAAGTGATCTGGAGCTTTAGAGCTCCAGAAATAACCTGGAGAGTGAGTTTGGAATTTTCAGGGAGGAGTGTCACCGGAGAAGACGACCGGAGCTCTTCTCCGGTGACCTGAATGTCATTAGGGCATTAATTGCATTTAGGGTTTAGTTTGAATCTAGGCCTTAGATCTGGTGGACTTTTGTTGACTCCTGCGCATATGAATGGCCTGGATCCTTTCATTAAGCCCTAATCCACGTCATTAGTTTAATTAATTAGGTTTTTATGTTAATTGGGTCAGTTTGAATTACAGTCGTTGGATGACGCGCGCAGTCTTCCCTCCTTCTCCCAGTTTGAATCTCAGCCTCTGGATGTGCATACTTTTCACTTTATTTAATTTTATGTCATTTTCTTTTCATTTTATTTGCACGAATTATTTAAATTAGCTAAAATCATTTAAAAATTATGAAATATTTTGTCAAAGATTTCATTAATTTTCAGAACCCAAAAATATTTTTATTTTATTTTTTGCATTAAAAATTATTTTTAAATCATTTAAATGTTTATTTTTAATTAGTTAATGAAAATTAAATAATTAAAAATGCATTTAGGTATTTAAAAATCACCAAAAAATTCACATTGCATTTAGAAACATTATCAAACCCTCAAACCAAATTTCTTTTTTGTTCTTGATACCTTTTGATCATTTTCATTGGAATTAAATTCATTTTAAGGCAATATTTTTGTGTAAACTTTGAAAATTCCATTCTGCCTAACCCTTGAGAGTTTGATGATGATTCTTCTTGCATTGCATCCTACATAACATGTAGTTTATGGGATAAAATTGGTTTGATTTGATCTTGCATTTTCAATTTGTTTTGCCTTTTTTGTGATGAGGTACCCCAAAACCCTAGTAATCTTAGGAAATTCATAACTTTCACTAGGTTAAGAGTTGGATCCCCTCCTTTGGGCAGTGAGCTTGTATAGGTTTAGTGTATCTTTGATTTCATTTTCAAATTTTTATCATGTCATTTGCTTCTGGTTTTGGATTTTTGCATTGCATGATGCATGTAACCCTAATTTATGCCTTCATTTGCATCCATTTCTCTTTTGCTTGCATCCAATGACTTGCCATGACATTTTGTGCATCCACATGATTCATAATACATCTTAGGACATATTAGAATCATGTTTGATCATTGCATCTTCCATTTGCCATGTTGTATGTCCATTGCATTTCATAACTTTTCATGTACATTCATGGTTCAAAGCATGCTTCATCTGCATCCATATCCTTGTATGATCATTCTCATGTCTTGCCTTGTGTTTGCATCATCTCTTAACATCATTAACATCATGTAAAAGCTTCTGACTTTGGTTTGCATCATGACATTTCATCTCATTTACATTGCATTTCATTTCTTTTGCTAACTTTTCAGGTGGTAAGTTGTTTTGGGAAGTGAATTTGCCTTCACTTCTCACAATCTCTTCTTATCTCTCTTGCATCTTTGCTGCATCTATCTTGTGTATTTGAGTGAGCTTGCTCATTCATGTTAATCTCTTACTTTCTTTCTTCAAGCAACTTGTCTTCTTAAGTGAAGCAAGTTGTTTTGCTTCTCTTTGCTTCTTGCTCCTTTCATCTGCTTCCTTCATGGTGGTTTCTCTGAAGATCTTCTTGCAAACCTTATAAACCCTAGGAATGACCAAGCATGATAACAATTAGGTTTTGATTTAGTCCCCCATTAGCTTTTACCTTTGAGTCTCTTTGAGTCTTCTCTTCTCATCTCTTAATCAGGGACTAAACCCTAAAGGCTTTAAGGCTTTGTGATTAAGCTTATGCCTGCATCCTTCTATTAGGATGGAATGTATAACATTAATCCTAAGTGTTAAACCCTTAATGTGTTTAAATCCTTTAATCAATTCACTTAATAATCATTAAGGCATTAAACTTGTAACTTGGGCCTTGCATTAGGGCTCTAATTCTTCCTTAATTGGTTAAGAAGGACTAACCCTAGTGTTAATGGACAAGTCCTCCTCAAGTTGTCTTACCAACCATAAAACTCACTTCTTAATCCCATCATTAACTAAAATCCACTTTAATAAAGGTTTTGTTTTGTCATGAGGTTAATCCCTAACCATGGATTAAGTTGAGGAGTCTTTCTCAGCTTAAATGTTCTCATCTATTATCCTTCTATTAGGATAGTGTAATGAGTCCATTAAATCCTTGATTATGGCTTAAACTCATTACTTAACACTAAACAAAAACAACAAAAACATCTAAATAAATACAAGTAGGTTAATGATCTTAATCCTACATCATGGTGATTAAGTTTGAGGTGCTTACTTCATACTTAAGGTATTCTCATTACCCCTAATCAGAGGGAAGATGTGACGAGTTTACTAACCCATTGGTTTAGGCTTAAGCTCATTAACTTATGACAAATCCAAAAGCAATAAAAGACTGAAAACACAAAAAACAAACAATAATCGTCTCCTCCGGGATTCCTTTTCTCATCTCATTCACTCACAAACGAGAACTTGCTTCTTCCGTCTAATGCAAGACAGTTTGCACCTGAGCCAGACAGGTCATACACTTGAGCATAGACAAGTAAGCAGTTCACAAGTCAATTTATCTTTCAGTCTCTTTGGGTCGAACTACGGTGTTCTGACTCCCTCATTGCACGAGAGGATACGTAGGCATAACTTAACAGTTATCGAACAAAAGTCTCTGTATATTCCCCTTCCTTTCAGCATCATTCTTTAAGCCTCATTATCTTGAGCTCCTTACTCTTGTTCTTACACTGACACTTCACATATTACACTTCACTTTTCTTTTGCACTGACACTTGCATTCTTTTCCAGCTTTGATACACAAATAGCACTGACACTACCCCTTTTAAACACAAATCTTTCAAGCGTGGATCCCGTCGAGTACGACGGACAATCTGGGTGCTAATACCTTCCCAGGTTGTAACCAACCCCCTTTCTCAGTCTCTTTGGTTCGCAACCGTCTTATCCATACCTTTTCTAGGTCTATGCAGCATTACCTTTCCTCCGGGATAAAAATGCCTAGCTGGCGACTCTTGTCTTTCTGAGTTCACCCCTGTGTGTTCTCATCCCTTTCGCCGACCGTTCGCGTCTGTACCCCTTCTGACCTTTGGGTGTCATTTGGTGGGAGCGACAGCTTGGCGACTCTGCTGGGGACCCTTATACTGTAACCAGGGCTTCTGGTTCCTTTTTGTGGGTTCCTCATATCACTTGTTTGATTTGTGTTTACTGGGGTGTTACGTGCTAATTGTGTTTATATAGTTGCTTTATTTATTGCTTTATGTACAGTTATTTATTGCTTTCTTTACAGTTTTTCATATTTCATACTGTCATTATCATTGCTGGATCTGTTCTTCTGTCTTGGTGGGTGGGGTTTCATTGAGAGTATATGGTCCTATACCTGGGACCTGAGTGACACCTATGCTAGAGTGGTTCATGTTCTTTCCCATTCCATTTCGGTCTGGTGCGGGAATATGAAACACGGTTCAGATGTGGGTTTCTTCTTGAGAACTCTGTGCTACAGATTTCCTGTAGTGCTAGGGCTATCTGGGAAGCCTGCTAAGTCTGGATGACCTTTATTATGACCTTCAGAAACTGGGGTGAATTAGAGGAGGATCTTTTATGGTTATTGTAAACATTGTACCTCCAGGTTAGAAGTGTTTACACTTCTCATAACTGATCCAAGTCTGAGGATCCTTGTTTTAGAACAATACCTGTGAGGGGGTTGGGCTGTTTACAGGTTTGCAGGAACCATTGGCCACATCATACCCTGATACTTTGTTTTGATTAAGAGTACTCCATTTTTGGACAGTTCTTGTGATTTAACCCTGGACATGTGACTCTTTATTTGGGTCCCCCACCTTGGTTACTGGATTTCTGAACCTCCATCTGGACTTCTTGAACATACATGGACTTTATATCAAGACAGATAATCAGATCTAGCTTGATCACAAACCCTTGCATATCATTTGCATACATCATCATTGCATCATTTAACATTTGTTTATTTGTTTTTCAGGGTATCCACATTGTATCTGGCTTGGTTTTGACCCCTTCATCTGCATAGACCTCTGTTTCATCAGTTATCTACTTCAGCTATCTTCATTAGTTGTTTGCTTCAGTTATCTTCATCAGCATCAGCCCATCAGTGGCCCATCTCCAGTACCAGTCTTGATCCTCATCAGCACTTGTCTTCAGTTCTTCATCAGCAGCCATGGCACCCAGGAAGAGCAACATTTCATACCATTTCTTTGAGCCTGTGTTGACTGGTATCAGGCAGGTCCAGTCACTTATCACTCCAGACCACATCCCATTATTCAGAGAGCATTATGGAGGTATCCTGGATATGGTTATGGACTTGGACCCTTCTCAGAGGAGCATGATTCACACTTGCCTACAGTTTTATGACCCTCCTTTGAGATGCTTCACATTCCCAGACTTTCAGTTAGGACCTCTGTTGGAGGAATTTTCATCACTGATTGGAGTGCCTGTCAGGGGTGGGATCCCCTTCAACCCAGAGATGACTTCTCCCAGCAATGGAGAAGTCGCAAAAGCACTGTACTTGGAGCCTACTTTGATTGAGCAGAATATGACGACAAAGGCTGGAATCCCTGGTTTACACTTGGACTTCTTGATTTCTCAGGCCATCCTGAAGGCCTCTTTGGGAGAATGGAGGGCAGTTTGTGCATTGTTAGCCCTCAGCATATATGGGGTTATATTGTTTGCAGATGAGCCCAAGTTTATCAGCAAGAATGCTATTCATCTTTTCCTTCTGAGGAACCCAGTACCCACATTGTTGGGAGACTTCTATTACTCCACTCATCAGAGGAATGAGAAACAAAGGGGAAAGTTGGTGAGATGCTGTGCACCTTTGTTTCACACCTGGCTGCTCAAACACTTGCCTAAGACAGATGCCTTCCTGAATCCTCACCAGCAAAAGAATTGGGCTAAGAGACTTATTGCTTTGTCTTCAGATGACATCAGATGGTGCACCCAGAGCACCAAAGGCAAAGACATTATCACTAGCTGTGGGCAATACCCAAATGTACCTCTGATAGGAGTAAAGGGTTGCATCAACTACAATCGTTTGTTGTTCAAAAGACAACTGGGCTATGCTTTGGTTCATCCTCCTAGAATGCAAGATTTAGCTGAGACCCTGTATTGTGAGATAAAGCCTAATCTAGCTGTTGTCAGACAAGCATCCTGGGCTTGGGACAACATTCAGACAAAAGGGATGGCTATTCTTGGAAGGTGCAATAATGTTGCTTCAGCTCAGTACTATGACTGGTCCCATGCCAAAGCTCAGATTACTGGAATTCCCTTTACCATTGAAGATATACCTGGACCATCCACAGCACAGCCAGCAGCCACTGTCAGCCTGGAAGAGTTTGAAAAGCTGAAGGAAAGGAATGAGAATCTGTCTCAAGCTCTGAAGAAGACTCTGTGGGAAAGGAGTGATGGTCGTCTAGACATTGAGAGGTTGGAAAAGCTTAAGGTGGAGCATCTGGCCAAGATTGAGAAAACAGAAGACTATATCAAGAAAGCAAGGGCTGGGGAGCAAATATTGAAGAATGCTTGTAAAGAGGCCAAGTTTCAGAAGGCTAGGACTGATCTCTATCTGCAAGAAAGTCAGGCTAGGTGGGTTAGGATCACTGAAGCCCGTACCCAAGAAGATCAGAAAACTCAAGCCAGGATTGAGCAGTTAGAGGCTAATGAAAAGAAGCAACAGGAAGCTTTGCTGGCAGCCCAGAAGGAGATTTCAGAGTTGAAGCTCAGGGCTGGTTTGAAGAGGTCAAAGGACCAAGACAGGCACAAGAAGCTGACCACTGCCATTGCCACCAGAAACCTCCTCATCAGAAACATTACAGATCATCCAGCTGGCCCAGTGACTGAGGCACTTCTGAAGGAGGTTAAGGAGGATGAGTTTGGACTTGATGTCTGACTTTTTGATTGTTGTTGTCATTTGATGTACTTTTCTTTTGTTGTATTTTGACCCTTCAAGGGCATGTGTTGTAAAAACAAACTATGTATCGTTCGGTATTCGTAATATATTTTAGTTTGTTTCAATTGTGGGGTTTCTTTTTTCTCAAACAACATCCAAGCATCTCCCTCAGGGTCTGGAAAGGTCAAAACCAAGAACCAAGCCGGATACCTTGGAAAACAAATAAGCATACTGCATTGCATACTAACCTTTTGTTTTGTTTTGTAGGTTTTTGTTATTGGTTTGTTTGTTACTAACTCTGTTGTGGTTCAGGAATTATTGCTCGCCGCCGGGTGTTCCCTCTCAACCGTCCGCACCGGTATCCTACTCGCAGCAACCTTCCTGGTATCCAAATGGATCAAGTACAGCAGGACCTGACAGAGGTCAGAACTCAGATGGCTAACGAAAGAGTGGAGATGAGGAACCAAATGGCCCAATTCATGACTGTAATGACTAACTTGGCCCAAAGTCAAGAGAGGTTAAGGGCATTGGTAGAAAGACAAAACCCCGAGGAACCTCATCCTGGGACTGGAGGAACTAGTAATAACGAGGGAGGTCAGCCTCATGTTAACCCACCAGTGTTTGGACCTCATCTAGATCCAGAGGTCAACATGCCAAGGAATGTACCGGGCAACACTACTGCAGGCAGGATCTTGCAAGAAGATCCTCAAGAGGAGCAGTTTACTGTAATGGGAGTTGGGGATGAATTTTATGATAGGAGGTTTGATGAAATTGCTGAGAAGTTGAGATCTCTGGAGTCTCAAAACTCTTCGGGCTTCGATGTAATGGATATAGGGTTAGTGGATGGGGTAAGGATTCCCCACAAGTTTAAACCCCCGTGCTTCGAGAAGTACAATGGAACTTCCTGTCCACGAACTCACTTACAGTCTTTCCTGGGGAGACTTAAAGCATATACCATGGATGAAAAACTGTGGATGTTTTACTTTGAAGATAGCTTGACTGGAGCTTCAAGAGAGTGGTATTCACACTTGACCAGAGCTACTATCAGATGCTAGAAGGACCTAGCTGAAGCTTTCATCAGGCAGTACCAATACAACCTGGACATGGCCCCTAACAGGACCCTTCTGATGGGAATGTCTCAATCCTCCAGGGAAAGCTTTAGGGAATATGCCCAAAGGTGGAGACAGCTTGCTGCTGCTGTCCAGCCACCCATATCAGAAAGGGAGATGGCCGACATGTTCATGAATACTCTGCAAGGAACCTATATTGATAGGCTAGCTGCCTTTTCTTCCACCAGTTTCGCTGACGTAGTTATAGCTGGGGAAAGGATTGAAAGCCTTTTGAAGATGGGTAAGATTTCTGATAACGGTGCAAGTTCGTCCAGTAATCCCAGGAAGCCTTTTGTGGGACCTAGAAGAACCGGTGAGACAAATGCCGTCCATGCCAACAGGGGCAGACCTCAATATGTTCACAGATCAGTGGCAGCTGTTACAATTCCAGCTCCAATCCCTCAGCAACCAGCATATCAACCACAACAACAACCACATTATCAACAGCAAGTTCAGTATCCGCCGCAAAAAGCCTACAACAACAACAGCAGCAATCAACAACAAAGACCTTTTCAGCAAAGACCGTCACATGCAAATAGGGTGATTGATCCTATCCCTATGCCTTATGCTGCCTTATTGCCACAACTCCTGAAGCTCAATTTGGTTGAGTTAAGGACATTGGCACCACCAGATCCCTCCAATCTTCCAAGGAATTATGATGTCAACGCCAGATGTGTCTTCCATTCTAATGCACCTGGCCATAATACTGAGAAATGCAGGGCTTTGCAAATGAAAGTACAAGATCTGGTGGATTCTAAGGCCCTCAACTTTGCACCCCCTCCAAATGTCAACAAGAATCCCATGCCTAATCATGGAGGGCCAAGAATTAATGCCATTGAGGAAGACAAGCCATCTTTCTTGATAACCAGTGTTGGACAGATTCGAACCCCTCTGGTTGAAATTAAAGCTCAGCTTCTAGAGTGCCAGATGTTCCCCGGGTGTGAGCTCGGTTGTGGGTATTGCAACATAGCAGTCAACGGGTGTGATAACTTGAGAAGCGGCATAGATGGTCTTATCAAAAATGGTATACTTCAGATCTCGACAACGGCGCCTACAAATCCAGCAATTCCTTTGACAACAATTCCTGAGTCTCCTACAACTGCAGCAACGATCATTCCGACCGATTCATCAATATCATCAACAATGGCTCCGTCCATCACTTCAACAAATCAAATGTCAACAACCCTTTCTTCTACAACATCAGCATCCATTTATTCAGCCGAGTCTTCTACAACATCAGCGGAAATTAATGAAGATATCTCAGCAGTCACCATCTACTATGATCCATCAAATGTTCCTCCGAACAACAACTTTCAACAACAAACAGTGGCACCTCCTGCCAGGTCACCACTCACCATTTACTACGACCCGCACACCATTTCAGTACTCTCCTCTACCACAGTCAGTCCAGTTACTATTACGGTGCCTGGACCAGTTCCATATGAAAGCAGTAATGCCATACCTTGGCATTATGGCTCGGATCTCTACTGCAACGGGGAGAAAATCACTTTGGATTCTTCAACCTCTTCTCCACAAATTGATAATGTTGGGGGAGGCGGAGGCTTCACCAGAAGCGGACGCCTTTTTGCCTCACAAGTGCAAAGACCTAATGCCGAAGCAGAAGCTGCTGCCAAAGCAAAAGGAAAGAGTGTGGTATTTGAAGAGCCGGCCACCAAAGAAACTCAGAAGACATCTTTTGAACAAGATGTAGACGAGTTTATGAGAATCATAAAGAGAAGTGATTACAAGGTGGTGGATCAGCTTCATCAAACTCCCTTAAAAATCTCCATATTATCCCTGTTGATGTGTTCTGAAGCTCACAGGAATGCATTACTGAAAGTCCTGCACGCATCATACGTGCCAGAGGAGATCACTGTTAATCAGCTAGAAACTGTGGTGGCAAATGTCAACACCAGTCATGGACTGGGCTTTACCAATGCTGACTTAACAACTGAGGGACGTAACCACAACAAGGCTTTACATATCACCTTGGAATGCAAGGGTGCTGTTCTATCTCATGTACTGGTGGACACTGGGTCATCGCTCAATGTTCTACCAAAGAAAGCCTTGGTGAAGCTGGAGTATGATGGCTTGGCATTGCGTCCGAGTAATTTGGTGGTGAGAGCATTTGATGGCTCTAAAAGATCAGTGCTTGGGGAGATTGATCTGCCTGTGATGATTAGCCCGCAGACTTTTAAAACTACCTTCTATGTGATGGACATTCAGCCGACCTACAGCTGTTTGTTGGGTAGACCCTGGATCCATGCCGCTGGCGCTGTTACGTCTACCCTTCACCAGAAGCTGAAATTCGAGTGGGAAGGCCAGATCATCACCATCTGTGGGGAAGAAGACATCTTTGTTAGCCATCTGGCTACGTACAAGTACATAGAAATGGATGGAGAAATCCATGAAACCATGAGCCAGGGGTTTGAGGCCCTGAATATTAATGAAGCATTTGCTGTACTAGGAACCTCCATGACGTCTTATCAGCAAGCCAGGAAGGTTGTTGAAGAGGGTACTGCCCAAGGCTGGGGCAAGCTGCTGCCCGTGGAAAAGAAGAAAGACAGATTTGGGTTGGGTTACAAACCAACTCAACAAGATCAATCAGAGGCTGCCAAAAAGCCCAACTTTGTCAGTGGGGGGATGCTCACCCCGGATGTTGTGAACAACTTGGAAGATGAGTCGGAAGATGAGCACAACCTGGAGAGCTAGATACGTCCAAGGATCCCGGGGAGCCGTGTCTCAAACTGGTCTTCCCAGGAAATTATAAGGGTTACTCCTGCAGAGTAATTATTATTTCCTGTATTTTTTTAAGCATGCATCAAGTCTTGCATCTTGCCCAAGATGTCAAGACTCATTTTGTAATCGGGCCATCTTGTAATTTTGTGCAAACAGATCAATCAATGAATATAGGACATCTTTTGCAAATGAGTCTTTTTTCCTTTTCCGCTCACTGTTTTCCATTTTTCTTTTTGTACAAAAATAAAAATGGCAATGTTTTCCAAAATGGTAACTTCATTTCACTTTTTCTAAACAAGATTAAAATCGATCACTAAAATGAACAATCTAAACCCTTGCAGAGAGTGTCTTTCAGACTGCACCGACAACAACACAGCTATGGCTTCGTATGACTTTGATAATCCAATCAATCAAGCTGATGAAGGGGTTGAAGAAGATTATGAGCTTCCTGAAGAGCTAGCCAGGTTGTTAAGGCAAGAGGAGAAGGTTATCACTCCTCATCGGGAGGAGGTTGAAACAGTTAATCTTGGTACGGAAGAAGATGTGAAAGAGGTTAAGATCGAGGCCTGCTTACAAGATTCAGTAAAGGAGCAACTGATTGATATGCTTCGGGAGTATGTAGATGTCTTTGCCTGGTCTTATCAGGATATGCCAGGGTTGGATACCGATATTGTCATGCACAAGCTACCACTGAAGGAAGACTGCCCGCCAGTAAAACAGAAGTTGCGCCGTACTCGCCCGGACATGGCAATGAAGATAAAGGAAGAGGTACAAAAGCAATGGGACGCCGGTTTCCTTGCTGTGACTAGCTATCCACCATGGGTGGCTAATATTGTACCAGTGCCTAAGAAGGATGGCAAGGTGAGGATGTGTGTGGACTACCGGGATCTGAACAGAGCTAGCCCAAAGGATGACTTCCCTTTACCTCACATTGATGTATTGGTTGATAATACGGCTCAGTTCTCGGTATTCTCCTTCATGGATGGATTTTCAGGATACAATCAGATCAAGATGTCACCTGAAGACATGGAGAAGACAACTTTTATCACACCCTGGGGCACGTTCTGTTATAAGGTGATGCCATTCGGACTGAAGAATGCTGGTGCCACTTATCAACAGGCTATGGTAACATTGTTCCATGACATGATCCATAAAGAAATTGAATGTTATGTGGATGACATGATTTCCAAGTCGCTCACAGAAGAAGACCACCTGGTGAATCTGCTGAAGTTATTCAAGCGTCTGAGGAAGTACCAACTGAAGTTAAATCCCAACAAGTGCACATTCGGGGTGAGATCTGGTAAGCTGCTGGGATTTATTGTGAGTGAGAAAGGGATTGAAGTTGACCCTGATAAAGTCAAAGCCATTCAAGAAATGCCTGCACCAAAATCAGAAAAAGAAGTTCGGGGGTTTCTAGGTAGATTGAACTACATTTCAAGGTTCATATCTCACCTTACTACAACCTGTGAACCCTTGTTCAAATTGTTAAGAAAAGAACAAATGGTCAGGTGGAACGAAGACTGCCAGAGGGATTTTGACAAAATCAAGGAATACTTACAGGAGCCTCCAATCCTTATGCCACTAGTTGAAGGAAGACCTCTAATCATGTACTTGACAGTATTAGAAGAGTCAATGGGGTGTGTGCTGGGCCAGCATGACGAGTCTGGTCGAAAAGAGTATGCAATATACTACCTAAGCAAAAAGTTTACCGACTGTGAACAACGTTATTCACTGCTCGAGAAAACTTGTTGTGCTTTAGCGTGGGCTGCTCGCCGACTAAGACAGTATATGTTGACCCACACTACCTTGCTGATTTCAAAGATGGATCCAGTTAAGTACATTTTTGAGAAGCCAGCACTTACCGGACGGGTTGCAAGATGGCAAATGATCCTCACAGAATATGACATTCAGTACACATCTCAAAAAGCCATCAAGGGCAGTGTATTGTCTGATTATCTTGCTGAGCAACCTATTGATGATTACCAGCCTATGAGATTTGACTTCCCTGATGAAGACATCATGTTCATAAAAGCAAAAGATCATGAAGAGCCTGTTCACACTGAAGGGCCTGACCCAGGAGAAGAATGGACTATGATGTTTGATGGGGCTGTTAATATGAATGGTCGTGGTGTTGGTGCAGTACTCATTACACCTAAAGGAGTTCACATGCCTTTCTCGACAAAACTCACCTTTAACTGCACTAACAACGAAGCTGAATACGAAGCTTGCATTATGGGTCTTGAGGAAGCCATTGACCTCAGGATCAAGACTTTGACTGTGTTCGGAGATTCAGCTTTGGTAATTAATCAAACCAATGGCAAATGGTACACCCACCAAGATCATCTGATACCTTATCGGGACTATACAAGGAGGTTATTGACTTTCTTCACAACAGTCAAGCTTGAGTATATCCCTCGAGATGAGAATCAGTTTGCGGATGCTCTAGCTACCATTTCATCCATGATCAAAGTTCAAGATGCCAACTTTGTGCCTCGGATTCTAGTGTCCAGACTTGACAGACCAGCATATGTGTTCTCAGCAGATGTTGTTATAGATGATAAGCCTTGGTTCCATGACATTAAATGCTTCTTGGAGGACCAAATATACCCACCTGGGGCATCTTCCAATGATAAGAAGACATTAAGAAGGCTAGCTGGTAGTTTCTTCCTGAATACTAACGGTTCCCTGTACAAGAGAAACTTTGATATGGTACTCCTCAGATGCGTTGATAGGACAGAAGCATACTTGTTAATGCACGAAGTACACGAAGGATATTTTGGTACTCATGCGGGAGGGCATGCAATGGCTAAAAAGTTGCTAAGATCAGGCTATTATTGGATCACAATGGATGCAGATTGTTGTGCTTATGCCAGAAAATGTCATAAATGCCAGATTTATGCGGATAAATTGCATGTGCCTCCGAATCCTTTGAATGTGATGTCTTCACCCTGGCCCTTTGCCATGTGGGGCATTGATATGATCGGCAAGATTGAACCAACTGCTTCAAACGGCCACAGATTCATCCTGGTTGCTATTGACTATTTTACCAAGTGGGTTGAAGCGGCTTCTTATGCAAATGTTACAAGGAAAGTAGTGGCCCGATTTCTGAAGAGAGATATCATCTGTCGGTATGGAGTGCCCGAGCGAATCATTACTGATAATGGTTCCAATTTAAACAACAAAATGATGGCAGAACTGTGTCGGGACTTCAAGATCCAACACCACAATTCTTCTCCTTACAAGCCAAAGATGAATGGCGCTGTTGAGGCAGCTAACAAGAATATCAAGAAGATTGTGCAGAAGATGGTGGTCACCTACAAAGACTGGCACGAAATGCTACCGTTTGCTTTGCATGGTTACCGTACATCAATCAGAACATCCACTGGGGCAACACCGTATCAGCTTGTGTATGGTATGGAGGCAGTCCTACCTGTTGAAGTTGAATTACCCTCCCTGCGGGTATTGATGGATGTTAAACTGAACGAAGCAGAGTGGGTCTGATCCCGATACGAACAACTGAGTCTGATTGAAGAAAAGAGATTGGCTGCAATTTGTCATGGGCAGCTGTATCAGAAAAGAATGAAGAAAGCCTTTGATCAGAAAGTCAAGCTTCGAGAGTACCAAGTAGGAGATCTTGTGCTGAAAAGACTCCTTCCTCCTTATACAGACCAAAGGGGCAAGTGGACTCCGAATTACGAAGGGCCATTCGTAGTAAAGAAAGTTTTTTTTGGTGGAGCACTGATGCTCAGTACTATGGATGGAGAAGATTTCCTGTCCCCTGTGAATTCAGATGCAGTTAAAAAATACTTCGCATAAAGTGACCCGCTGGACATAAAAACAGAATGTAAGTCCAGGAAAAAAGAGGGCATCCCGGCGAGTCAAAAACAGAATAAAAGACTCGGGCAAAAATAAGGGAAAATGAATAAAAAATGTACACCCGCTGAGTTGAAAAGCCGCATTGGACAACTCAGGCAAAAATAGGTATCCCGGTGGATTGAAAACCCGAAAGGACGATCCACGCAAAATAAGGGAATAAGCGAACAACTGCATTCTGAATTCGTCTGTATCACTTACAACCTGGCAAGCTCCGAAAGGTCAAGTATCTGTCAGAATCAGCCTTCCTCAGAAAGCAAGATGAGAAGAACGTCAATGTCATACGAGTCATAGCAAAAAGGGAAAGCTCCTTGAAGCGTCATCAACATTGCCAGCACCTTTTTGTTTCTCAATTTGTAACGATTTCCTCATTTCAGGGGATCTGTTTCTTTGACTGTATCTCGCCAATTCAGGGCACACGAATTAATAAGATCAGATTTCCAGTCATATCTTGTCTCGTACATTTTATTTTTCATTTGCAAAATGTCCGATGTCCTTAAGATATTGATTGCATAAATACAGGTGCTTCCTTTCTAAAAATACGTGCTTACAGGAAATGTATTTTCTCCCGGGAGTGTCTAAACTCTTATGACGGAATCCAGTAAGGGATACCTCGGGAAACTTGTACGTTTCTTTGTCATGCAGGATTGCAGGTATTCAAAGCACGGCATGGGGCATGAAAGTTTCTTCCCCGGTAGGCTGCCAAATCATTGTCTCCTTAGTACACCTTCCAAACAGCCCCAGAGATGCTTTCTCCCCATCAGAGTTGCCAGGCATCACTTCTCCAAAAGTTCCTTCAAAGAGTAGCACCTGAAGGTATTCATTTCCCCAACTGAGTTGTCAAGTATCATCCTCAGCGAGATCCCCACAGGAATCTCTAGGAAGATCTTTCAATGATCTTTCTTCTTCCCCAACCGAGTGCTAGACAGGGAACTATCTCCCCGCAGAGTTTCATCCTCTATCCAGAAGAACAACGCCTGAAGATCTCACAACAGAGTGACGAAAGCTTCTACAAACCCCAGCTAGGTCCCCCATTACCGAGATAGGTCTATCAGTGATCTGTTTCCCCAAGCAAAATCATACGTGTCAGATCTACCAACGATCTCATTCCCAGCCGGGATATCCACTTCAAGCAGATCGACCAGAGATCTCCATGGCTTAGGGATCCGAATCCCGGATCGGTATCTTTTGCATAATCATAACATTCGCATCATATTTCCCACAGAGCGTAGAATTCCGTCTAATACGGAGCATTACGGCAAAAATCAAACATGTTGCATAATCATAAGCCATGTTCTGAATCAAACACTTGTAAATACTGACAATCCATCAACAAGATACAGAATATCTCATACCCCCACCAGAGAGACAAAACATTTCCCTTACGGATGCACACTCCTTTTGGCACTCGTCCGTGTCACCACTCCCCAGTAAAGTCGCCCGAGCATTCTTTACGAACAGACGACTCATATAGTACAGATACTTCTTGACACCCGTCCGTGTCATATCCCCAGCAGAAAGCCAAAGCATCCCCTTTGCACTCACAGATACATATATACACAATTTCTTGACATTCGCCCGTGTCACCTTCCCCAGCATAGTTGCCTAAACACTGTGGAAATCAAATATTTGTTTATAATACACTTTTTTCGACACCCGTCCGTGTCATGCTTTCCCTAGCAAGTTAAACACTCGTCCGAGTTTCGCTCATACTTGTTACTCATTATCTTTTTACTTATACAGATACTCGTCCGTATCTTGTATATACCACTTATATCCCCTCAGATTCGACACTCGTTTGTGTTCTTTGTTAACTAGTTGATACTCGTCCGTATCATCATCTCTGAACATGCGTCAGGCGTTTGTTTCTACCGATACTCGTCCGTATCGTAGTCTTAAGGATGCTCGTCCGCATCTTTAAATCTATACACCGTGCCAAACACTTATGCCCTCTTGAACTTAGACACCCGTCTGTGTCTACCATTCCCCAGAAGAGTCCCAGCAAATCCCATTAAATTATTTCCTTTCTATCTGACATTCGTTCTATGTCATGATACCTTTCGGCAGCCGTACCCTGCCAGGTGATCGTCCTTCACCCTTTTTTGATGATCGTCCTTCATCACCCCCAGTGGAGTCTCTATTCATTAGAACCCCTCCCTATCCGACATTTGTTCTATGTCGTGATATTTTCAGCAGCCGTCCCCTGCTAGGTGATCGTCCTTCACCTTCTGATGATCGTCCTTCATCATTTTATCCGATGGTCGTCCCCATCGTTGATCTTGTTATCTGACATTCGTCCTATGTCATGATAAAACCCGAGATCAGACGTACCCTGCTAGGTGATCGTCCTTCACCTCTTGATGATCGTCCTTCATCATACTCATCCGATGGCCGTCCCCATCGTCGACCTTTTATCCGGCATTCGTCCTATGTCGCGATACTTTTTTTGCAACCGTACCTTGCCAGGTGATCGTCCTTCACCTTAGATGACCGTCCCTCATCTTATCCATTAATCCCCAGAGGGTCTCGTTTCTTTGCCTGGTGGCCGTCCCCATCATGGTCCCTTATATCCCCAGCTTGTCGGCCGTCCCCGTCATTGCTATACTTCCCGCATTATCCCCAGCGTGTCGGTCGTCCCCGTCATTGCTTCATTCCCAACAGTCGTCCTCTGCCCGACGGTCGTCCTCCGTCACCCGCACTTTGTAATATACTTTATTTTCCTTTTACAATCTATATCTCTTTTCTTCTTCATTCCGTGAGTGCAAATTTTGGATTGTCTTTGGTATTCAACCACAAGTTATCTTGTTTGCCTGTTAAGCTGTTGCTTACATTCTACACAGCTAACTCATGCTTGAATAGGGCCAGCTGTAAACACCCCAAATTTGCCCTCATCCATTCACACCATGGCTTGTGATCTTTTCATATGCATAAGTCAATCATAGCATCTCATATTGCATTGTTGCTTCATTGCATTGCTTCTAAGTCATCTGCATCTAGGGTTTGTGATCTGAGCCATCCCTGAGCCATTTGAGCCACTCCAAGGGTCATCAATCACTTCAAAGGGGTCCATGTATGTTCAAACATCATATTATCTCCTCACAAAGTCAAGGAAATCAAAGAATCACAAGAACTGGGAAAGGCATGGAAGCAGAGCCAGGTCTAACTGCACAGATGACCTAGAATTAGGGTTTTGGATTCAAAGGCCATAACTCCAAATTTTTTGGTCATTCTTGTTTCTATTGGTCTCTATATGTCATAAGGATCATGCATATCAATTTTCATGAAGAAATTCCATAGGGAAGGCATCTGATCAAGAATTGACTTCTTGAGCAAGTCAGTGCAAAATCAGGGCATCTGAGGCCCCCAATGACCCAACCAAAGGGTGTTCTTCATCATTTTGAATGTGTATGATCTTTATTTGATCATAGAAGATGTTATAAGTTCACAAAATTGAAGAATTTCAAGCCATTTGCAAAGTTCCCTTTTTGGGAAAGTGACTTGTAATGAAAACTTGCCATTTTGGGAAAGTTTTTCAACCCTTTATTTTTTATTCAAAAATGCTTCAAATGAGAAAACTTTGGTCATGAAATTTGTAGAATGGATCATTCCCTTTTCAAAAAGTACAAGAACTCATTATAATTCATTTTGGATTAAAAGTTATGGTTTGACAAAGTTGGGAAAAATCACATAATTTCAAGTCTTGCACCAAAGAGGCAAAGTTGCAAAACCCCTTGCCAAGGCAAAATGTGACTTCAATGTGACTTCTATGCATTACACAAACATAAACCAAGGCCTAAAAATCAGAATGCACCAAAGATTTGTCCAATTTCATGACTTGTGCATTAAGAAATTCCAAAGGGGCCAAAAGTTCACAAATTTGCAATACACTACATAAACTTCACTCAACTTGCTGAATTGTATCAAAACCAATTCCATGGACATCCTTAATCTCAACTGAGCCAGGACAAGCCAATGAGCCAACTACACCATTGCCCATACCTCAAGTATAACACTTTTGACTTTTTGGCAAAAACACCCATACCAATCACAACAGTCCACCACCCACTCTCTACCCAATCCAGACCTTACAAACATACTCCAAGGGTTCATTTTCATAACACACACAAGCCTGATCTCTCTCATAAGCCATAGTTCCAATTTTTCACCTCTTATGCACTTTCCTTCGAATCTGATCATACAAGCATCAAAACTTAAAACCAACTTCGCCATTCATTCAGAAAAGCTTCATAGAGCATAAACCACCCTTCACCTTGCCTTGAAACCCCCTGAAACTCAAACACGATTCTCACCCCTCACTGAACGGAACTCCATCAAACTCACAAACCAGCCAAAATAAACTCCAAACAAGCTTTGCAAACACTTGAGGGAGGTCAGTAGAGTTGATTGGAAGCAAGGAACTGGTCAAAAAGCTCCTGGACTGAAAGCTTCAACTCAGGTAGCCACTGAAATTCATTCTTCCAGAAGCTTTGTTTTAAGTTATTAAATGGTTAAGTTTGATCCCCTGAGTTCAATGAACTTTTTATTTTTGAAAATGATGAAGAATTGAGAGTGTATTGCTTGCCTGAAATTTCTGCCATTTTTGAATCTTGCTTCGAATCTTGTTAATGGTGAGAAATAAATTGTTTTTGAGGTCAGGAATGAGTTTAGGGAGGTGAGAGGAAGTGATCTGGAGCTTTAGAGCTCCAGAAATAACCTGGGGAGTGAGTTTGGAATTTTCAGGGAGGAGTGTCACCGGAGAAGACGACCGGAGCTCTTCTCCGGTGACATGAATGTCATTAGGGCATTAATTGCGTTTAGGGTTTAGTTTGAATCTGGGCCTTAGATCTGGTGGACTTTTGTTGACTCCCGCGCATATGAATGGCCTGGATCCTTTCATTAAGCCCTAATCCACGTCATTAGTTTAATTAATTAGGTTTTTATGTTAATTGGGTCAGTTTGAATTACAGCCATTGGATGACGCGCGCAGTCTTCCCTCCTTCTCCCAGTTTGAATCTCAGCCTCTGGATGTGCATACTTTTCACTTTATTTAATTTTATGTCATTTTCTTTTCATTTTATTTGCACGAATTATTTAAAATAGCTAAAATCATTTAAAAATTATGAAAATTTTTGTCAAAGATTTCATTAATTTTCAGAACCCAAAAATATTTTTATTTTATTTTTTGCATTAAAAATTATTTTTAAATCATTTAAATGTTTATTTTTAATTAGTTAATGAAAATTAATTAATTAAAAATGCATTTAGGTATTTAAAAATCACCAAAAAATTCACATTGCATTTAGAAACATTATCAAACCCTCAAACCAAATTTCTTTTTTGTTCTTGATGCCTTTTGATCATTTTCATTGGAATTAAATTCATTTTAAGGCAATATTTTTGTGTAAACTTTGAAAAATCCATTATGCCTAACCCTTGAGAGTTTGATGATGATTCTTCTTGCATTGCATCCTACATGACATGTAGTTTATGGGATAAAATTGGTTTGATTTGATCTTGCATTTTCAATTTGTTTTGCATTTTTTGTGATGAGGTACCCCAAAACCCTAGTAATCTTAGGAAATTCATAACTTTCACTAGGTTAAGAGTTGGATCCCCTCCTTTGGGCAGTGAGCTTGTATAGGTTTAGGGTATCTTTGATTGCATTTTCAAATTTTTATCATGTCATTTGCTTCTGGTTTTGGATTTTTGCATTGCATGATGCATGTAACCCTAATTTATGCCTTCCTTTGCATCCATTTCTCTTTTGCTTGCATCCAATGACTTGCCATGACATTTTGTGCATCCACATGATTCATAATACATCTTAGGACATATTAGAATCATGTTTGATCATTGCATCTTCCATTTGCCATGTTGTATTTCCATTGCATTTCATAACTTTTCATGTACATTCATGGTTCAAAGCATGCTTCATCTGCATCCATATCCTTGTATGATCATTCTCATGTCTTGCCTTGTGTTTGCATCATCTCTTAGCATCATTAACATCATGTAAATGCTTCTGACTTTGGTTTGCATCCTGACATTTCATCTCATTTACATTGCATTTCATTTCTTTTGCTAACTTTTCAGGTGGTAAGTTGTTTTGGGAAGTGAATTTGCCTTCACTTCTCACAATCTCTTCTTATCTCTCTTGCATCTTTGCTGCATCTATCTTGTGTATTTGAGTGAGCTGGCTCATTCATGTTCATCTCTTACTTTCTTTCTTCAAGCAACTTGTCTTCTTAAGTGAAGCAAGTTGTTTTGCTTCTCTTTGCTTCTTGCTCCTTTCATCTGCTTCCTTCCTGGTGGTTTCTCTGAAGATCTTGTTGCAAACCTCATAAACCTTAGGAATGACCAAGCATGATAACAATTAGGTTTTGATTTAGTCCCCCATTAGCTTTTACCTTTGAGTCTCTTTGAGTCTTCTCTTCTCATCTCTTAATCAAGGACTAAACCCTAAAGGCTTTAAGGCTTTGTGATTATGCTTATGCCTGCATCCTTCTATTAGGATGGAGTGTATAACTTTAATCCTAAGTGTTAAACCCTTAATGTGTTTAAATCCTTTAATCAATTCACTTAATAATCATTAAGGCATTAAACTTGTAACTTGGGCCTTGCATTAGGGCTCTAATTCTTCCTTAATTGGTTAAGAAGGACTAACCCTAGTGTTAATGGACAAGTCCTCCTCAAGTTGTCTTACCAACCATAAAATCACTTCTTAATCCCATCATTAACTAAAATCCACTTTAATAAAGGTTTTGTTTTGTCATGAGGTTAATCCCTAACCATGGATTAAGTTGAGGAGTCTTTCTCAGCTTAAATGTTCTCATCTATTATCCTTCTATTAGGATAGTGTAATGAGTCCATTAAATCCTTGATTATGGCTTAAACTCATTACTTAACACTAAACAAAAACAACAAAAACATCTAAATAAATACAAGTAGGTTAATGATCTTAATCCTACATCATGGTGATTAAGTTTGAGGTGCTTACTTCATACTTAAGGTATTCTCATGACCCCTAATCAGAGGGAAGATGTGATGAGTTTACTAACCCATTGGTTTAGGCTTAAGCTCATTAACTTATGACAAATCCAAAAGCAATAAAAGACTGAAAACACAAAAAACAAACAATAATCGTCTCCTCCAGGATTCCTTTTCTCATCTCATTCACTCACAAACGAGAACTTGCTTCTTCCGTCTAATGCAAAACAGTTTGCACCTGAGCCAGACAGGTCATACACTTGAGCATAGACAAGTAAGCAGTTCACAAGTCAATTTATCTTTCAATCTCTTTGGGTCGAACTACGGTGTTCTGACTTCCACATTGCACGAGAGGATACGTAGGCATAACTTAACAGTTATCGAACAAAAGTCTCTGTATATTCCCCTTCCTTTCAGCATCATTCTTTAAGCCTCATTATCTTGAGCTCCTTACTCTTGTTCTTACACTGACACTTCACATATTACACTTCACTTTTCTTTTTCACTGACACTTGCATTCTTTTCCAGCTTTGATACACAAATAGCACTGACACTACCCCTTTTAAACACAAATCTTTCAAGCGTGGATCCTGTCAAGTACGACGGACAATCTGGGTGCTAATACCTTCCCAGGTTGTAACCAACCCCCTTTCTCAGTCTCTTTGGTTCGCAACCGTCTTATCCATACCTTTTCTAGGTCTATGCAGCATTACCTTTCCTCCGGGATAAAAATTCCTAGCTGGCGACTCTTGTCTTTCTGAGTTCACCCCTGTGTGCTCTCATCCCTTTCGCCGACCGTTCGCGTATGTACCCCTTATGACCTTTGGGTGTCATTTGGTGGGAGCGACAGTAAGTAACTTAATTCTTTCTCTCCTTCTCTTTTCATCTGCTTCTTCTTCCTTGGTGGCCTTGAAGATCTTTTCTCTTAAGCCTCACAAACCATACAATATCCAAGCATGATAATTTTTAGGGTTATGTATAGTCCCCCTAGCTTTTTACCTTTGAGTCTCCTTGAGTCTCTCTTCTCATCTCTTAATCAGAGGCTAAACTTTTAAAGCTTTAGGACTTTGGAATTAGGGTTATGCATGTATCCTTATCTTAGGATGGAGTGTATAGGTTTAATCCTTATTGTTAAACCTTTAATTTGTTTACACCTCTTTATCAAAACACATTAATAATCACAAAGACTTTATCTTGTAACTTGGGCCTTACATTAGGGTTCTATCTCTTCCTTATGGTTAAGAGGGACTAACCCTAGTGTTTAATGGACAAGTCCCCCTCAAGTTGTCTTACAAACTTAAAACCCACTTCTTAATCTCACCCTTTAATTAAAATCCACTTTAATAAAGGGTTGTTATATAATGAATTTAATCCCTAACCATGGATTAAGTTGAGGTATCTTCCTCAGCATAAGTGTTCTCATCTAACATCCTTCTCTTAGGATGGTGTAATGAGTTCACTAATCCCTGATTAGAGGTTAAACTCATCACTTAACACTAAACAAAAACCCAAAAACACTTAATAATCACAAGTAGGTTAATGATCTTAATCCTATATCATCATGGTAATTAAGTTGAGATACTTATCTCACACTTAAGTAGGCTCATTATCCCTAATCAGGGAGGATATAATGAGTTTACAAACCCTTGATTTAGGGTTAAGCTCATTAACTTATGCAAAACACCAAAAACAATAAAAAACTGAAAACACCACAAATAAACAATAAGCGTCTCCTCCGGGATTCTCTTCTCATCACACTCATTCACAAACGAGAACTCACTTCTTCCCTCTAATGCAAGACAGTTAGCACTCGAGCCAGACGAGTCATACACTTGAGCATAGACAAGCATGCAGTTCACAATCAATTTATTTCCAGTCTCTTTGAGTCAAACTATGGTGTTCCAACTTCCTCATTGCACGAGAGGATACGTAGGCATAACTTAATAGTTATCAACAAAAGTCTCTGTGTCTTCCCCCTCTTTCAGCTTTCTTTTTAAGCCTCAGTTCCTGAGCAATTCACACCTTTTGCACCGACACTTGTACTTTCTTTCCCTAGTTCTTGCACACAGATAACACATACACCTACCCCTTTAAACACAATCTTGTAAGCGTGGATCCAGTCGAGTACGACGGACGATCTGGGTGCAAATACCTTCCCAGGTCGTAACCAATCCCCTTTCTCAGTTTCTCTGGTTTGCAAACGTCTTATCCATATCTTTCTAGGTTTATGCAGCATTACCTTTCCTTCAGGATAAAAATGCCTAGCTGGCAACTTTATTCAACCTCAACCTCCAACATCACCGACCGTTCGCGTCTGCACCGGGGACGTAAGTCTTTTCGGGAGCGACAAATTGTATTCTGACCCACCATGGGAACTGATTGTAATCATAAACTATGTATTTTGGCATTTTGTAATGTTATGGTTTATGTGTTACCTAGATTTTCTCTTGGACTTCGTTCACTTCAGCACTCCATCATTCCCAGAGGTCTGGAAGGTCAAAACCAAAAAACCAAATCGGGATACCCTCTGAAGACAAATAGACATACTGCATTGCATGCTAACCTCATTCTCTTTGTTTTGCAGGTGTTTTTGTTGTTGTTTTCTCACTCTGCTGCTTGTTTCAAGAAATATTGCTTGCAGGAGAGTTTTTCCCGTCAATCGCATCCACTGGTATCCGACCAGAAACAACCTTCTGAGCTTACAAATGGATCAGCTATAGCAAGAACTGGCAGATGTGAGGACTCAGATGACAGATGTGAGGACAGAAGTGAGGACTCAGGTGAATCAATTCATGGTTGTGATGACTGGTCTGGCACAGACCCAAGAAAGATTGAGGGAGTTAGTTGAGCAGCAAACTCCAGAAGATAACCATGCAGGTACTGGAGATACTAGTAACAACACGCGCGATCAGCCGCAAACAAATCCTCCATAGTTTGGGCCCCACATCAACCCTGAAGTCAATGTTATTGGAAATGCCCAGAGAAACACTGGAGATTGTGTTCTACAGGAAGATCCTCAAGGTGAGCAGTTTATAGTGTTAGGTGTTGGGGCTGATGATGTTTATGACCATCGCCTGGACAAGATATCTAAGAAGCTGAGATCCCTGGAATCACAAAATTCTTTAGGGTTTGATGTAATGGATATGGGTTTAGTGGAAGTGTAAACACTCCAAATTTTCCCTCACTCTTTATCACACCATGGCTTGTGATATTTCATGTTTGTTTTAACATAAGCATTACATCTCATATTGCATTTTTATTTCACTACATAGTTCAAGTTCATCTGCATCTAGGGTTTGTGATCTATGCAATCCAAGAATCCATATGAGCCATCCCAAAGGTCTCAAAGCTTTCCAAGAGGGTCCATGTGTGTTCCATCATCATATTATGCTCCTCAAAGTTCATGAAAGTCAAGAGATCACAAGAACTGGCAAAGGCATGGAAGTAGAGCTAGGGTTTTTCACTACACAGATGACCAAAATTAGGGTTTTGGTTTCAGAGGCCTTAACTCTAAATTTTTTGGTCATTCTTGTTTCTAATTTTCTTAATATGTTATAAGGATCATGTGTACCAAGTTTGATGAAGAAATTCATTGTGGAAGTCATTTGTTCACTAGGTAACTTCCTGAGCAAGTTAAGTCAAAATCAGGGCATCTGAGGCCCCCAACAATGGAACCAAGGGGTATTTTCATAAAATTGAAGTTCAATGATCTTTATTTGATCTGAGAAGTGGTTGGAAGTTCACAAGATTGAAGAATTTTGAGCCAATTGCAAACTTGCCATTTTTGGAAATGACTTGAAATGTAAACTTTCCATTTTGGGAAAGATTTTCAACCTCCTCTTTCATGACCAAAAATGCTTCAAATGAAACATTATTGGTAATGAAAGTTGTAGATTAGGTCTTTCCCTTTTCAAAAAGTACAAGAACATGTCTTGATTCATCCTAGAACTCAAGATATGGCCTTTCAAAGTTGGCAAAAATCACATAATTTTCAAGTTCATGTCAAAGAGGGAATTTTGCAATTTCACTTGCCAAGCATTCTAATGACCTCTAATGTGCACAAACACTTCACAACATGTCAAATAAACTTCAAAAGATCAGAATTGGCCTTTGAATCTAGGTTTTTCATGGTTTGTAATCCAAGAAACATCAAAGAGGGAAAGTTGCAAAATCTATGCCATCTCATGATCCAAGCCTTCCAGCTGCATAACTTTGATCCTAGGGCCATCCTTGATGCAAGATGAAGCCAGACACCCCATGAAAACACCTCTTACCCGTGCCATGATTCAAGTACACATAATCTTGACCTTTTGCATTTTTGCCCATACCAATCAAACTATGCCACACCAACTCTCTGAACCAATCAGCATGACTTATGAGAACCTCATGGACCTCAAACAACACAACACACAAGCCTGAAAACCTCTCAACACTCAGATTACCAAAAATCACTTCACACCTTCACCTCTTCGAATTTCATAGCACAACCACTCAAACTTCAAATTTTCTTCACCATTCAACTCAGCATCACCTAAGGAACAAATCCCAACCACTAGAATGGCCTGAAACACACCACAATACAAACACGATTTCTCACTCCTCAGAACTGAAACTCACAAAGGAGACCATTTAAACTCCATTCAAGCTTTCCAGAAGCATCAGAGGGATCGTTTGAGGCATTTTGCACAAAGGAAGAGGTCAGAAAGCTCCAGTTTGCAAAGCTTCAACTCAGGTAGCCATGACGAACTTTTTTTCCAGAACTCTTGTTTTAAGTTTCTAAATGATTCTACATGATTAGCTTATCACCTTGATATGTTTATTTTCAAAAATGTTTGAGAAACAAGCATGTATTGAACTTCTGAAAGTTTTGAATGTTTTTTCGTTTTGCTTCGAATCATGATTTTTGTGAATGATAAATGTTGTTTGATGTTGGATTCTTGTTAAGGGAGGGTAGTAGATCATTTCTAGAGCTTTAGAGCTTTTAATTTGACCTAGGGAAGAAGTTGGAATTTTGATTGGCCGGAGAAGATGACCGGAGCTAGCTCCGGTCACCTGAAAATCATTAAAACCCTAATTAGGGTTAGTTGCCCAGATTGGTTTCCCACCCTTGGATCTTGATTAGGGTAGCGTGCGCACGGTCAGGATTAGTTTACTTAAGTTAATTTGTATTATTTAATTAATTAATGTTATTTAACCCAGTTTGAATCTCAGCCATTAAGATGCGCGCGTGGTCAATTCCCTCCTTCCACAGTTTGAATCTCATCCACTGAATCGGTTGACTTCCCATTTTGTTCATTTTTATTTCATTTATTTTCATTACTTTTGCACAATTATTTTAAAATATCAAAAATCATCACAAAAATATTTCCTTTTGCATTCTGACTTTTAAATATTTTTCTTTATCCAAAAATAAATTTAATTTTAATTTTTGCATTAAAAAAGTATTTTTAAAATATTTAAATGTTATTTTTAATTAATTAAAGTATTTTAATTAATTAAAAATGCATTTAGGTTTCTAAAAATCACCAAAAAAATCATGAACAATTCTAATGCATTTAGAAACATTTCCAAACTCTTCACACAAATTTCTTTTTAGGTTTGATCATAGTTTCCAAATTTTCTTTGAATTAAGGGTCATTGAAATCACATTTTTAAACCCTAACTTTAAAAAATCATTTCTGCCTAACCAAGAAGATTTTGAACTTTATTCTTTCTGCATTGTGTTACATATTGCATGTAGTTTATAGGTCATTTTCCTCATAAATATATCTTGCATTTTCAATTTGATTGGCATTTTACCTTAAGAATCACCCAAAAACCCTAGGAAACTTAGGAAAATCATAACTTTTGATAGGTTAGGCTTCTGACTTTTTCCTTTCGGGTGTGACCTAATATGGGATTAGGGTTTGTTTGAGTTTGATTCCAAATTTTTATCATGCTGATTGCTTTTGTTTTGGTCATTTGCATTTCACATGTTCATAAAACCCTAATATCTCATATTCATTTGCATTCACCTTGCATATTCATCAACACATGAACTTGCCATGACATTTCAAGCATTCATATGACATCTTAGACATATAAGGACATACTTGAACATTGCTTGATCATTTCTTCATTCATTTGCCATGTCTTGCATTCATTTCATTTCATAAACATCCATGTGTTTTCAAGCTTCCAAGCATGCTTTAATGACATCTCATCTTTGTATGATCATTCATATGCACATTGTATGACTTTGAATCATCTCATATGCCATTTGCATTGCATAATCACTTCTGACTTTGGTCTTTGCATCTCATTTCAATTCATTTCTTCATGCTTTATGTCTTATGTATCCATGCTAACTTTTCAGGAACTTTTGGTAAGTTATTTTGGGAGGTGGATTTTCCTTCACCTCTCACTTCTTCTTATCTCTTTCATATGCATCTTAACTTGTCTTTGAAGTGAATTGGATTCACTTATGTTCTATATCTCTCACTTTCTTCCTTTAAGTTACCTATCATTTTGGGAAGTAAGTAACTTATTCTTCTGTTTCCTCCTCCTTTCATCTGCTTCTTCCATTGGTGGCTTCCTTGAAGATCTTTCTCTAAGCCTCACAAACCATAAGATATCCAAGCATGATAATGATTAGGGTTGTGATTAGTCCCCCTTAGATTTTTACCTTTGAGTCTCCTTGAGTCTCTCTTCTCATCTCAATAATCAGAGACTAAACTCTTAAAGTTTTAGGACTTTGGAATTAGGGTTATGCCTGCATCCTTCTCTTAGGATGGAGTGTATAACTTTAATCCTAAGTGTTAAACCTTTAATTTGTTTAAACTTCTTAATCAAATCACTTAATAACAATCAAGACTTTATCTTGTAACTTGGGCCTTACACTAGGGTTCTAATTCTTCCTTATGGTCAAGAAGGACTAACCCTAGTGTTTAATGGACAAGTCCCCCTCAAGTTGTCTTACAAACCATAAAATCCATTTCTTAATCTCATCCCTTAATTAAAATCCACTTAATAAAGGTTCGTTATATAATGAATTTAATCCCTAACCATAGATTAAGTTGAGGTATCTTCCTCAGCTTAAGTGTTCTCATCTATCATCCTTCTGTTAGGATGGTGTAATGAGTCCACTAATCTGGGATTAGAGATTAAACTCATTATTTAACACTAAACAAAAACCCAAAAAAAACATCTTAATAATCACAAGTAGGTTAATGATCTTAATCATACATCATCATGGTAATTAAGTTGAGATGCTTATCTCATACTTAAGTATGCTCATTATCCCTAATCAGGGAGGATATAATGAGTTTGCAAACCCTAGATTTAGGCTTAAGCTCATAATCTTATGAAAAACACCAAAAACAATAAACAACTAAAAACAAAAAAACAAACAATAATCGTCTCCTCCGGGATTCTTTTCTCATCACACTCATTCATAAACGAGAACTTGCTTCTTCCTTCTAATGCAAGAGAGTTAGAACTCGAGCCAGACGAGTCATACACTTGAGCATAGACAAAGCAAGCAGTTCACAATCAATTTATTTTCAGTCTCTTTGAGTCGAACTACGGTGTTCTGACTTCCTCATTGCACGAGAGGATATGTAGGCATAACTTAACTGTTATCGAACAAAATTCTCTTTGTCATCCCCCTCCTTTAGCATTCTTTTCTAAGCCTCAGTTCCTGAGCATTCCCCCTTTTGCACTGACACCTGTGTATTTCTTTACTTTAGCTTTTGCACACAGATAGCACATACCTTACCTCCTTTAAACACAATATTTTAAGCGTGGATCCAGTCGAGTACGAAGGACAATTTGGGTGCTAATACCTTCCCAGTTTGTAACCAACCCCCTTTCTCAGTTTCTCTGGTTCGCAACCGTCTTATCCATCTTTTCCTAGGTTTATGCAGCATTACCTTTCCTTCGGGATAAAAATGCCTAGCTGGCGACACTATTCAGTTCACCTTCATTTTCTCTCTCTTCACCGACCATTCGCGTCTGCATCGGGATGCAAATCTCTGGGAGCGACAGCTTGGCGACTCTGCTGGGGACTTTATCTTGCAACCAGGGTTTCTGGTTCTTTTTGTAGGTTTCTCCTAGCGCCTATTTGATTTGTGTTTATAGGGGTGTTATGTGCTACTTGTGCTTGTTGTTTATTACTTTATTTATTTCTTTCTGTACAGCTTTATTTATTGCTTTAATTTACTGTTTATATGCATTTCATACTGTTATCATCATATCATGTGTGCTGGATCTTCTGTCTATTTTGGTGGCAGGGATTTTGAGTGAATAAGGTTCCATACCGGGAGCCTGGGTAACACATAGGATAGAGTGGCTTCATATTCTTTCCCATTCCATTTCGGTCTGGTGCGGGAATATGAAACACAATTCAGACATGGGTTTCTTCTTGAGAACTCTGTGCTACGGATTTCCTGTAGTACTAGTGCTATCTGGGAAGCCTGCTAAGTCTGGATGACCTTTTATGACCTTCAGCATCTGAGGTGAATTAGAGGAGGAACCTTTATGATTATTGTAAACACTGTACCTCCGGGTTAAAAGTGTTTACACTTCTCATAACTGATCCAAGTCTGAGGATCCTTGTTCTAGAACAACACGTGTGAGGGGGTTGGGATGTTTACAGGTTTGCAGGAACCCTTGGCCTCATCATACCCTGTTACTGGTTTTGTTAAGGTTGCATCATTTTGGAATGTTCTTGTGAAACTCTAGACTTGTGACTCTTTATTTGAGTCCCCCACCTGGTTACTGGTTTTCTAAACCTCCATCCGAACTTATGAACACACATGGACCTTATCAAGGCAGATAATAGATCCAGCACTTGATCACAAATCCTTGCATATCATTCTGCACACATCATTTTGCATCATTTAACATTTGTCTATTTGTTTTACAGGGTATCCACATCTTATCTTTGGTTTGGTTTTGACCTGTTCTACTGCTCAGATTCCTTCAGCTATCTACATCAGCCTTCTTCATCAGTTATCTTTATCAGAGATCCTCTTCAGTATCTTCTCCAGCTATCTTCAGCATTTTTCTCCAGTATTTCTCCTCAGTCTTCTTCATCAGCATCCATTGTCAGCATGGACCCATCCAGGAAGAGCAACATTACTTATCACTTTTTTGAGCCCACCCTGGCAGGCATCAGACAGATTCAGACACTCATCACTCCTGGTCATGTCCCTCTATTCAGGGAACATTATGGTGGCATTATGGACATGATCATGGACATGGATGCATCACAAAGGAGTATGATCCACACTTGTCTTCAGTTCTATGACCCTCCTCTTAGATGTTTCACTTTCCCAGATTTCCAGTTGGGCCCTTTTCTAGAGGAATTTTCCATGTTTTTGGGTGTCCCCATCAAGAGAGGGATTCCTTTCAACCCTGAGATGACTGCTCCCAGGAATGAAGATATAGCTAAGGCTCTATACTTAGAGTCCACCCTCATTGACCAAAATATGACCACCAAGGATGGAATCCCAGGCCTTCATTTGGACTTCTTGGTTACTCAGGCCACCATTCATGCTGCAGCAGAGAAATGGGACACTGTTTGTTCTCTTCTGGCCCTCAGCATATATGGTATCATTTTGTTTGCAGACGAGCCTAGGTTTGTAAGCAAGAATGTTATCAACCTTTTCTTGTTGAAAAATCCAGTCCCTACCTTGCTTGGAGACTTTTACTACTCAGTGCATCAAAGGAATGAGAAGCAAAGGGGAAGATTAGTCAGATGTTGTGCACCTCTCTTCTATTGCTGGTTATTGAGGCACTTACCAAAGTCAGAGGCTTTCTTGAATCCTCATCAATCAAGAAACTGGGCTAAAAGAATGATTGCCCTTACTTCAGAAGACATCAGATGGTGCACTCAGAGCACCAAGGGCAGAGATATCATCACCAACTGTGGGCAGTATCCCAATGTACCCCTGATTGGAGTGAAGGGTTGCATCAACTACAATCCTTTGTTGTTCAAAAGGAAATTAGGGTATGCCTTGGTACATCCACCAAGAGAGCAAGACTTGTCAGAAACCCTTTACTGTGACATTCAGCATAACCTTACCATTGCCAGACAAGCATCCTGGGCTTGGGATAATATTCAAACAAAAGGGACTACTATTCTTGGAAAGTGCAACAACATAGCTTCAGCTCAGTACATTGAGTGGTCGCACATCATAGGACAAATCACTCGTATGCCATTCACCCTGGAGGATGTGCCTGGGCCATCAGCAGTAGAGCCTGCAGCTACAGTCAGTTTAGAGGAGTTTGAAAAGTTGAAGGAAAGGAATACCCAGCTTTCTGAAGCTCTGAAGAAGACCCTCTGGGAGAGGAATGATAGTCTTCTGGACAATGAAAGGTTGGAGAAGCTCCGGATCAAGCATATGACCAAGATTGAGAAGACAAATGATTACATCAGAAAGGCTAGAGCAGGGGAGTTAGTATTAAAGAATGCTTGCAAGGAAGCCAAGATTCAGAAGGCCAGAGTTGAGCATTACTTGGAGGAGAGTCAGGCTAGGTGGATCAGGATCACTGAGGCTCATTTACAGGAAGATCAGAGGACCCAAGCTAGGATAGAGCAGCTGGAAGCCAATGAGAAGAAGAACCAGGAAGCCTTGTTAGCAACACAGAAGGAAATCGCCAAGTTGAAACTCCGGGCGGGGTTGAAGAGATCAAAGGACCAGGACAAGCATAAGAAGTTGACAAGTGCCATTGCCACCAGGAACCTTCTTATCAGGACCATCACAGAGCATCCAGTTGGCCCAATGACTGAGGCTCTCCTGAAAGAAGTCAGAGAGGATGATTATGGATTGGATGTTTGATTTCTTTGTACTTGTACTTCATTTTGATTGTATTTTTTTTGTTGTATTTTGACCCACCATGGAACTTTGTTGTAATCAAACTATGTATCTTTACATTTTGTAATATATGGTTTGTGTTATTTTGTGGGCTTCATCTCTCTCCAATATCATCATTCCTCGAGGTCTGGAAGGTCAAAACCAAAGAACCAAACCGGATACCCTTAGAAGACAAATAGGCATCCTGCATTGCATACTAACCTCATTTCTTTGTTTTGTAGGTATTTATTTTTGTTGTTTCTACCTTTGTTGTGGTGTCAGGAAACATTGCTCGTAGAAGAGTCTTCCCCATCAACATAGTTCACCAGTATCCGACAAGAAACAACCTTCCGGGCTTACAAATAGACCAGGTTCAGCAAGATCTGACTGACGTGAGAACCCAAATGGCCAATGAAAGAACTGAGATGAGGGCCCAAATGAACCAGTTCATGGCAGTGATGACTGGGTTGGCCCAAAGCCAAGAAAGACTGAGAGAGTTGGTCGAGCGGCAAACTCCTGAAGAAAACCACCCGGGTACAGGGGGTACCAGCAACAATGATCATGTGCAACCTCGTGCTGATCCCCCAGAGTTTGGACCTCATCTTAACCCAAACATCAATGCTATAAGGAATACCTTGGGTAACACTAGAGGGCGTGCCTTGCAGGAGGACCCTCAGGAAGAAAAATTTATTGTAGTTGGGCAGGAGATGAAGTCTATGATCGTCGGCTAGACGAGATAGCAGAAAAGCTGAGGTCTCTGGAGTCTCAAAACTCCTTAGGTTTGATGTCATGGATATGGGACTAGTGGAGGGGGTTAGAATTCCTCACAAGTTCAAACCTCCCTGCTTTGAAAGATGCAATGGTACATCCTACCATCGCACCCATCTCCAATCCTTCCTGGGAAGATTAAAAGCCTACACCATGGATGAAAAGCTATGGATGTTCTATTTTGAAGATAGCTTGACAGGGCTCCTAACAGAACACTTCTAGTGGACATGGCTCCTAACAGAACACTTCTAATGGGCATGTCACAGTCTTCCAGGGAAAGCTTTAGAGAGTATGCTCAAAGATGGAGGCAATTACCTGCTTCCGTTCAACCTCCGATGTCAGAAAGGGAAATGGCAGACATGTTTATGAACACCCTCCATGGGACGTACATTGATAGGTTGGCTGCTTTTTCCTCCACTAGCTTTGCTGACGTGGTCATAGCTGGGGAAAGAATTGAGAGCTTATTGAAAATGGGAAAGATTTATGATAACGGCGCCAGTTCAAGCAGTGCAAGGAAACCATTTGTAGGGCCTCGCAGGTCGGGCGAAGAAAACTCCGTACACATGGGCAGAGGAAGACCCCGGTATCTGCCAAGATCAATTACCGCTGTCACTATTCCCACTCCACCTCCTCAATACACTCAACAACCACAAAATTTTCCTTAACAACAATAGTTTCCTCAACAAGGGTCATATAACAACAATAACAACCAACAACAACGCCCTTTCCAGCAAAGGCCATCTCAAGTCAACAGGGTAATTTACCCTATACCAATGCCATATGCCACATTGTTGCCACAACTCCTGAAGCTTAATCTTGTCGAGTTAAGGACTTTGGCTCCACCAGATCCTCAGAACCTTCCGAGAAATTACGACGTCAATGCTAGATGTGCCTTCCATTCTAATGCACCTGGCCATACTACAGAAAAGTGCAGAGCTTTGCACATGAAGGTCCAGGACCTGGTTGATTCAAAGTCCTTAAATTTTGCACCTCCTCCTAATGTCACGAAGAATCCTATGCCCAGCCATGGTAGGCCCAGGATAAATGCAATTGAGGAAGGTCAACCCATAAGCTTAATTGAAGATACTGCAAGCATTCAAACACCTATGGCGGAGGTTAAAGCTCAGCTTTTAAAATGCCAGGTGTTTCCAGGTTGTGAGACCTGTTGTGAATCTTGCAAAGTTTCCGTCAATGGGTGTGCAAGCTTGAGAAGTGGCATCAATGGCCTGATCAAATAAGGTATCCTGCAAATAACAACAACGGCTTCTACAACATCAGCAACTCCTTTTTCAGCAATAACCAATACTCCTCCTACAACTTCAAAGACAATTGTTCCTACAGACTCGTCTACAAAATCAGCAACCACCTCTTCCACCACTTCAACAAACACTAGTTCAATTGCATCCACTTCTACAACTACAACAACCATTATCAACGACGTCTCCACATTCACCATATACTACGACCCTGCAATGGTCCCTGATCCTAACAATAATCAGCAACAATCTCAACAACAATTTCAGCAACAACTAAACTTCAGTCAATCACCATCACCATCAACTAGGAGTCATGTTACTATATTTTATGATCCACAAACAATAACGATTCCTACCTCTGCTGCAGTTAGTCCAGTCACCATCATGGTGTCGGGGCCCATTCCGTATGAAAAAGACAATGATGTACCATGGCACTGTGGTCCAGACCTTTACTGCAACATGGAGAGAGTCTTTCTTGATTCTTCAGTTCATACACCATAGGTGGATAATGTCGGGGGAGGCGGGGGCTTCACCCGAAGCGGACGCCTCTTCACGTCACAAGTTCCAAGAGCTAATACTGAGGCAGAGGCTGCTTCCAAAGCCAAAGGTAAAAATGTGGTGCAGGAAGAGCCAACTTTGAAAGAAGCCCATAAAACATCCTTTGATCAGGATGTGGAGGAATTTATGAGGATAATCAAGAGAAGCGACTACAAGGTTGTGGATCAGCTCCACCAGACCCCTTCCAAGATCTCCATCTTATCCTTCCTGTTGTGTTCCGAAGCTCATCGGGATGCATTACTTAAAGTCTTGCACGCAGCCTACGTGCTGGAGGAGATCATAGTAAATCAGCTTGAGATAGTGGTGTCTAATGTTAATACTAGCAATGGGCTAGGCTTCACCAACGGTGATTTGACAAAGGAAGGTCGTCACCACAACAAAGATTTACACATCACCCTAGAGTGTAAAGGGGTTGCGCTTTCACATGTTATTGTTGACACTGGGTCTTCACTCAATGTCTTGCCAAAGAAAGCCCTTGTCAAGATTGAATATGATGGAATAGCTCTCCGACCAAGCAATTTGGTAGTTAGAGCTTTTGATGGTTCTAAGAGGTCTGTTCTTGGAGAGGTGGAGCTTCCTGTGATAATTGGCTCGCAAGTATTTCAAACTAATTTCTATGTGATGGACATTCAACCGGCCTACAGCTGTTTGTTGGGTCGACCATGGATTCACGCCACAGGCGCAGTTACGTCGACCCTTCACCAGAAATTGAAATATGAGTGGGAAGGGCAAATTATCATAATCTGTGGTGAAGAATATATTTTTGTTAGCCATATGGCCACCTACAAATACATTGAGATGGATAGTGAAATCCACGAGACCATGAGCCAAGGGTTCGAAGCACTGAACATCAATGAGGCGACAACTGAAGTATTTGCTGCATCCCAGGAAGATAGGATGGGTACTTCAATTGTCTCCTATCAACAAGCTTGGAAGGTTGTTGAAGATGGAAACGCCCAAGGCTGGGGCAAGCTGTTACCGGTGGAGAAGAAGGAGGATAGATTCGGTTTGGGTTACAAACCATTCCGACAAGATCAAGCAGAGGCTGCTAAGGAGCCCAAGTTCATAAGTGGGGGGATGCTCACCCCAGATGCTGTCAATAACATGGAAGACGAGGCAGAAAGCGACCTCAACCTGGAGAGCTGGATTCGTCCAAGGATCTCAGGTCACCAAGTCCTTAACTGGTCTTCCCAGGAAAGTATAAGGGTTACTCCTGCAGAGTAATTATTATTTCCTGCTTTTTTCAGCATGCATCAAGTCCTGCATCTTGCCTAAGGTGTCAGTACTCATTTTGTAATAGGGCCATGTTTGTAATTTTGTGCAAATGGAATATCAATGAATATCTGACATCTTTTGCAAACAATTTTCTTCTTCGCTCACTGTCTTTTCATTTTAGTTATTTTTCGCACAAAAAAATAAAATGGCAATGTTTTCAAAATAAATAACTTTTTTTTTTCTGAACAAGATTAAAATTGATCACTAAAATGAACAAATCTCAACCCTTGCAGAAATAATCCTCCAGATTGCACCGACAACAGCACTGCTATGACCTTGTATGACTTCGAAAATCTAATTAATCAAGTTGATGAAGGGGTTGAAGAAGACTATGAGTTGCCTGAAGAGTTAGCCAGGTTGTTGAGGCAAGAAGAGAAAGTGATTACTCCTCATCAGGAGGAGGTTGAAACTGTTAATCTTGGTACCGAGGAGGATTTGAAAGAAGTGAAGATTGGGGCCAGTCTGCAAGCTCCAGTAAAAGAACAGCTTATCAACATGCTTCGAGAATACGTCGATGTCTTTGCTTGGTCCTATCAAGACATGCCAGGTCTAGATATGGATATTGTCATGCACAAGCTACCCTTGAAAGAAGATTGCCCTCCAGTGAAACAGAAGTTGCGCCGCACTCGCCCGAACATGGCCATGAAGATTAAGGAAGAAGTACAAAAACAGTGGGACACCGGTTTCCTTGCTGTAACTAGTTATCTGCAGTGGGTCACTAATATTGTACCCGTGCCAAAGAAGGATGGAAAGGTGCGTATGTGTGTGGATTACCAGGACCTGAACAGAGCTAGCCCGAAGGATGATTTCCCATTACCTCACATTGATGTATTGGTGGACAACACAACTCAGTTCTCGGTATTTTCTTTCATGGATGGATTTTTGGGGTATAATCAGATCAAGATGTCACCCGAAGACATGGAGAAAACAACCTTCATCACACCTTGGGGCACATTTTGTTACAAAGTAATGCCTTTTGGACTAAAGAATGCCGGTGCCACTTATCAACGGGCTATGGTAACGTTATTCCACGATATGATCCACAAAGAAATTGAATGTTACGTGGATGACATGATTGCAGAGTCCCTTCCTGAAGAAGATCATCCGGTAAACCTGATGAAGTTGTTCAAGCGTCTGAGGAAATATCAGCTGAAGTTGAACCCCAACAAATGCACATTCGGGGTACGTTCTGGTAAGTTGCTGGGATTTATCATAAGTGAAAAGGGAACTGAGGTTGATCCCGACAAAGTCAGAGCCATTCAAGAGATGCCTGCACATAGGACTGAAAAAGAAGTTCGAGGGTTCTTAGGTAGATTGAACTACATATCAAGGTTCATATCTCACCTCACTGCAACCTGTGAACCCTTGTTCAAACTGTTAAGAAAGGAACACTCAGTCAGGTGGAACAACGATTGTCAGAAAGCTTTTGACAAGATCAAGGAGTACCTGCAAGAGCCTCCATTTCTTATGCCTCCGATTGAAGGAAGACCTCTGATAATGTACCTGACAGTATTAGAAGGGTCAATGGGGTGTGTGTTGGGCCAGCATGACGAGTCTGGTCGAAGAGAGTATGCAATATACTACCTAAGCAAAACGTTTACCGACTGTGAACAACGTTATTCACTGCTCGAGAAAACTTGATGTGCTTTAGCGTGGGCTGCTCGCCGACTAGGACAGTATATGTTGACTCACACTACCTTGTTGATTTCAAAGATGGACCCCGTCAAGTACATATTTGAGAAGCCAACACTTACCGGAAGGGTTGCATTATGGCAAATGATTCTGACAGAGTATGACATTCAGTACACTTCTCAAAAAGCCATCAAAGGCAGTGTACTGTCTGACTATCTAGCTGAGCAACCCATTGATGATTATCAGCCCATGAGATTTGACTTCCCTGATGAAGACATCATGTACTTAAAAGAAAAAGATTGTGAAGAACCAGTTCACACTGAAGGGCCTGACCCAGAAGAAGAATGGACTATGATGTTTGACGGGGCTGTCAATATGAATGGTCGTGCGGTTGGTGCAGTGCTCATTACCTCTAAAGAAGTTCATATGCCTTTCTTGGCAAAACTCACTTTTGCCTGCACTAACAATGAAGTGGAATACAAAGTATGTATCATGGGTTTTGAGGAAGCCATTGACCTCAGGATCAAGACATTGAATGTATTTGGAGATTCAGATTTGGTAATCAATCAGACCAACGGCAAATGGTACATTCACCAAGAGCATCTGATCCCGTACCGCGACTATACGAGGAGATTATTGACTTTCTTCACAACTGTCAAACTTGAGTACATCCCTCGAGACGAAAATCAGTTTGCGGACGCTTTAGCTACCATTTCCTCCATGATCAAATTACAAACTGCCAATTATGTGCCTCGAATTCTGGTGTCCCAACTAGACCGACCGGCATACGTATTATCTGTGGACACTACTAATGATGACAAGCCTTGGTTCCATGACATCAAAAGCTTCTTAGAGGATCAGACATACCCACCTGGGGCATCATCCAATGATAAGAAGACATTAAGAAGGTTGGCCGATAGTTTCTTCCTTAATACTGATGGTTCATTATACAAGCGAAACTTTGACATGATCCTGCTCAGATATGTTGACAAGAAAGAGGCAGTTTGCTGATGCACGAGGTGCATGAAGGTTCTTTCGGTACCCATGCTGGAGGACATGCAATGGCAAAGAAATTGTTAAGATCAGGTTACTACTAGATCACAATGGATGCAGATTGTTGTGCCTATGCCAGAAAGTGCCATAAATGCCAGATCTACGTAGATAAAGTGCATGTGCCTCCAAATCCGTTGAATGTGATGTCTTCACCTTGGCCCTTTGCCATGTGAGGCATTGACATGATTGGAAAGATTCAACCGACTGCTTCAAATGGTCACAGATTCATCCTAGTAGCCATTGTTACTTCACCAAATGGGTTGAAGCAGCTTCATATGCAAACGTCACCAGACAAGTGGTAGCCAGATTTCTGAAAAGAGAGATCATTTGTCGATATGGGGTTCCCGAGCTAATCATTACTGACAATGGTTCCAATTTGAACAACAAAATGATGGAAGAACTGTGCCTGGACTTCAAAATCCAACATCACAACTCTTCTCTTTATAGGCCAAAGATGAATGGCGTTGTTGAGGCGGTTAACAAAAACATCAAGAAGATTATGCAGAAGATGGTAGTTACTTATAAAGACTGGCATGAAATGCTACCATTTTCCTTGCATGGGTATCAAACCTCAATCAGAACATCTACTGGGGAAACACCTTATCAACTTGTGTATGGTATGGAAGCTGTCCTACCCGTTGAAGTTGAGTTACCTTCCTTATGGGTAATGATGGATGTAAAGCTGGACAAAGCAGAGTGGGTCCGGTCTCGGTACAGTCAACTGAATTTGGTCGAAGAGAAAAGATTAGCTGCAATTTGTCATGGACAGTTATATTAAAAGCGGATGAAGAGAGCCTTCAATCAGAAAGTCAGGCTTCGGGAATACCAAGTGGGAGATCTTGTTCTGAAAAGACTCCTTCCTCCTCATATAGACCACAAGAGCAAATGGACGCCAAATTACGAAGGCCCATTCATAGTAAAGAAAGTTTTCTCTAGTGGAGCACTGATGCTCACCACTATGGATGGCGAGGATTTCTTATCCCCTGTGAATTCAGATGTAGTTAAAAAATACTTCGCGTAAAATGACCCGCTGGACATAAAAACAGAATGTGAGTCCAGGCAAAAATAGGGCATCCCGGCGAGTCAAAAAACAGAATAAAAAGACTCGGGCAAAAATGAGGGAAAATAGAAAAAAGAGTGTACACCCGCTGAGTTGAAAAGTCGCATTGGACAGCTCAGGCAAAAATGGGTATCCCGGTGGATTGAAAACCCGAAAGGGCGATCCACGCAAAAATAGGGAATAAGCGAACAACTGCATTCTGAATTCATCTGTATCACTCACAACATGGCAAGCTTAGAAAGGACAAAGCGTCGGTCAGAATCAGCCTTCTTAAGAAAGCAAGATAAGAAGAACGTCAAGGTCATACAGGTCATAGCAAAGGAAGTTCACTTGAACGTCGTCGTCAACATTGTCAAAACTTTTATTTTCTCAATTTACAGCAATCTCCTCATTTCAGGGGATTTGTTTCTTTGATGGTATTTGCCAATTTAGGGCACCCAAATTAATAAAATCAGAGTTTTCAGTCACACCTTGTTTTGTACATTTTTGTTTCGTTTGCAAAATGTCCAATATTCATAATACAACACTTGCATAAAACAAATAAGCCATTTTTAATAAATGCTTGCAGGAAATGTATTACTTTCAGGAAAGTCTAACTCCTATGATGGAATCCGGTAAGGGATGCCTCGGGATACTTGTGCGTTTACTTTTATCTTAACAGGTTGCAGGTATTCAATACACATCATAGGGCATGACAAGCATTGAATCTCCAACATGTTAATTCCAATAGTTATCTCCTCTCCAAGCAGGACCTCCCAAGAAATACTTGACAGCTCATCCTCAGCAAAGTTAATGGAACTGCCTCCCCACGTAGTTTCCATTCTCTCCCTAGAAGAGCAATGCATGAAACCCATCCCCAACAAAGAGGCTGAAGCTTTCTTCTCCCCAGCTGAGTTCTCCTTACTAATAGATCTACCAATGATCTATTTCCCGAAGCAGAGTTTTCCCTCTGCACAGATCCATCAATGATCTCTTCACCAACCGGGTGATTCCTCCAAGCAGATCAGCCAGAGATCTTCATCCCAGCAGGATCCGAGTCTCGGATCAGTTTCTCCCCTTTGCATAATCATAGCATTTGCATCATATCCACCAAATAAGCGTAGCATTCCGTCTAATATGGAGCATTGCGGAAAAAAATCAAACATTTGCATGATCACAAGCCAGGTTCGAGCCAGTCACCTGCAATTACCATCAATATTTCATCAGCAATATACATCCCTTGCACATAAAATCTAAAACATCCCCTTTTGCACTCTCGAGTATAAATACTTGTTCATAAGATATTCTTTTCGACACCTGTCCGTGTCACCCTATCCCCACAGGTCGCTCGAACACTCTCTGCAAGCAGATACTTGTCCATAACATGTTCTTCTCGACACTCGTCCGTGTCATCTTAATCTCCCCACAGAAAGCCAAGGCATTTCCTTTGCACTCTCAAAATAGATGCGTGTTTACATTTATGCATGTTTGACACTCGTCCATGTCATACCTTCCCCAGCAAGTCAAGCACTCGTCTGTGTCTTGCTCATACCTCACCAAACCAATACTTGTGCATACTTATACAGAAGTCTTTGATACTCGTCTGTATCTTGTTTACATCACTCCTCAATAGATCTGACACTCGTCCATGTTCTTTGTTAATCAGTTGGTACCCTTCCGTATCATCATCTTTGAACACGCGTCAGCGTTTGTTTCTACCGATACTCGTTTGTATCATGGTCCTAAGGATGCTCGTCCGCATCTTTAATCTATACACATCGTCCAATATTTATATCCTTTATTTCTTGAAAGCGTAAACACTCATCTGTGTTTACCATTCCCATGTAAGTCACCAACAAAACAACCTCCTCCTATCCAACATTCGTCCAATGTCATGATACTCTCGGCAGCCGTCCCCTGCCAGGTGATCGTCCTTCACCTTTGGATGAACGTCCCTCATCCTTTTCCCAGTGGAATCTCCATTATTGGAACCTTCTATCCGGCATTCGTCCTATGTCATGATATTTTTAGCATCATTGATCTTGTTGTCCGACATTCGTCCTATGTCGTGATAACCCCCGAGAGTAGTCGTACCCTTCTAGGTGATCGTCCTTCACCTCTTGATGATCGTCCTTCATCATGCTTATCCGATGGTCGTCCCCATTGTCGACCTTTTCTATCCGACATTCGTCCTATGTCGTGATAAAGAGCAGCCGTCCCCTGCTAGGTGATCGTCCTTCACCTTTGATGACCGTCCCTCATCATTATTTAATTTATTCTTTAATCCGATGGTCGCTGTCGCTCCCCAAATTTCCATCCTGGTACAAACGCGAAAGTGGCGCGGAAAAAGAATAGAGTCTCCAGCCAGGCATTTTTATCCCGAAGAAAGGGAATGGTAATGCTGCACAAACCAGAAGAAAGAAGAGGAAGGACACAGGTCCTGCGAACCAAAGAGACTGAGTTCGGGAGTCGGTTACGACCTGGGAAGGTATTAGCACCTAGATCGTCCGCTGTACCCGACGGGATCCACGCTTGCAAAGAAACTGTTTCAAAGGGTGAGGGTATGAAAACTGCAGCAAAAGAAAAGAAAATGGAAAGAAACTGGAAGTGGAAAGAAATGAAATAAGAAACAAAGAGAAAAATGTAGGGAAAATAAAAATTATGCTCGAACGGGCCCTATCCCGCTGCCTACGTACCTCATCAGGATAATGAGGATCAGAGACGCCGTAGTTCCCCTAACCAGGGGTACCAAAAGGAAAATTGCTTATGAATTAAAGGCTTGAACTGCCTATGTCAATGCTCAGGTGTTACAGGCTCGGACGACGAGTGTGTTACCGTCTTGCAAAATGACAAGTAGGAGCAAGTTCGCGGACGGAGCGAATGAGGTGAGAAAAGAATTCCCGAAGGAAAGACGCTTATTGTTTGTTTGTGTTTTTTTATGAAGCTTTTAGGAGTGTGTCACAAGGAAGTGAACTCAAGCTCTTTTCAATGAAATGTGCACTTGTCGCTACATTCCAAGATGGAATAATAGAACAAGCACACTCAAGTAAGGAGAAGATCCCCAAAACTTGAACCCACAAATTAGGGCCTAGGCTCACTAACTTGTTTACTTATTAGGTGTTTTGATTATTTACATGAAGAAGTGTTTTTTATGCTTTTCTTTTATGAAGGAGATACCTTGATCAGACTTGTGCATCACAAGGTAAACTTGTACTATCCCAAGATGGGAAGACTACAAGCATACCTCATGGAATAAGGCTATGGATCAATGCATCACTTCAAAGTTATTAAAGTGTTTTTTTTAAGAGTTATGAGATGAGAAGAGAAGAAGAACCAAAAAAGATCATAAAGGTAAAAGCTAACGGAAAAAATCTAATCCTAATATTCACATGCTCGGATGGTCCTAGGTTAGTGAGGCTCACTATCCTAAAGAAGAAAGAAAGAAGAAGAGAAAGATGAAAGGAGAAACTCCATGGTGGCCTAAGCACACCTCAAGTTAAGAAAGAGGTAGAGAAGATGAGGAATAAGATAAGATGAAGAAGATGAATTGGATGACATAGAAATAGAAATAAGATAAGGAGATGAGAATGTGAAATGGAGATAAGATGAATAATGCACAAACAGAGCCTACACCAGTAGGACTTCCAGATGCAACAGCATGCAATAAGTATAATCAGGCCTCAGTGGTACCTAATGGAGAAGGTCCGTTGCCTCTTCAATATGCGCACAAGAGTTCAGGAATACGCATCAGAAGTCTCAACAAGAAATAAGATCCAGCAGTTAAGCGCAGGTATCAGTCATTAAGTCCAAGCAAATCAGAATATCAAATATAAGCTTCCAGCCTCAAAGTCAATCATTAAAGGGAATAACAACAAGAATTGATCCAAACAATATCAAGGATTAAGCACAGCCTGCATTAAGAAAGCTCACCAGTCCACACAAGATTATAAGTCATAAGATACAGACTAATCATTCTAAAAAAATCAACAAGTAATCATAAATCTAAACCAAAAAACTTTACATGTAATTCTATTAACAAAAAATCTTTATAGGAAATTAATAAGAAAACAAGATTATTAAATAAACTCAAATAAATTAAATAACCAAAATTGACAATAATTGAACCAACTTCTAATTAAATCCTAAACTAAAACCTAATATTAATTAATTAAAAAAAAGTTAACAACTAAAAAAACGCAATAAGAGGAAAGAACAATGGAATAGGGTTGCGCCGGGAAATTGGGGTACCATCAGGAAAATCGTTGGGCCTAGCCCAACATCAACATACAAATGAACTTCTTAAAAAAAAGAAATAAGGATGGCGCTGGAATTCATGGTGCTTGTAGAAATTAACCGGACTTCAAAACACAACCACAACCAATGATAAAATAGGAAAAAGGGTTAGAATATAATAAAATAAAGAAATGGTCAACAAAGATTAAACTGAAAAAAAGTAAAATAAATAAACAAATAAATACTAAAAAAAAATCAGCAAAGGGAGCGTGTATCAAATTCTCAAAAGAACAGAGGAACAAATCCCCTTTGCCATTAGCGACTATGACGAAGAAGTCGCGGATTCCTCTTCGACCTTCAACATGGAAAATCTCAAAACACCGGCGATGCTCTTCTCCCTCCTATAGCCGCAAATCGCGGTGCCAAAGCCTTTTCTCGGTTTCTATCGAAAACGGAGGTCGATTAGCTCCTCTCTGTTGACCTCTCAAGCTTCAATCGAAGAGTTCAAAAGTTTCGGCCGCTGTGATTCCGCTGCTTCCGCTCAAACCCGCGCGGTTCCTCCCTTTGGTTTTCGCCGGCGAAACTCTCGGTGACCTCCTCTTCAAATCAACGGCAACAAAACCCTTGTTTCAGATCGCGTACGATTTCGGCCCGTCATCTTCTATCTCGAGCTCGCGATTTGTTCTGTTTTGCCCGAAATCGCAACATACAAAACTGATGGTTAGTGCTTAACTTCTATTCTCCTTTGAATGTTTCGAAACCTTCATGTTGATCTCAATCTCACTCCGCTTCTTCTATTTCTTTTTTTTGTTTGTTTTTGTTGTTGGTGAAAAGAAGAGGGCCATGGTTGTGTTGAAGGACGCGGGTTGGTGATGAAGAAGAGTGATGGATTGTTATTGATGAGGTTTTGTTGTTTGGTTGGTGGTTGAAAAGAAAGTCGAGGTTGAGGGTTTGAGAGGAGATGGATTTGTATTTGAAGATTGTCTGTGTTTGTTGATTATGGAAGGATTATGGGATGCGGTTTGAGTGAGTTTCAATGGTGGTGGTTACGGTGATGAAAAAGAGTTTGAAGGGTTGAAGATGAAGAGGGGGGATTGTATGGTGTTGCGGTTTTGTTCTGATTATGTGTGGAGGAAAGTTTCGGTTGAAAATTGAATGAAAGGTGAGATTTATGGATGAGTTTTTTTGTTGTTGATGTGTTTCTGTATGTATGTAGATTTAGGGTGGTTGTTTGTGATGGAAGCAGTGATGGTTGATTCACAGGTTTTGAGTGGTTCAGTTATGAGGTTGAGGAGGTTTGATTTGTTGTGGTGTTAGAAGGAGGACTGGAAGATTAAAGGGGGGTTGCGATTTTCATTTGGTTTGAAGAAGAAGATTCTTAGAGTTTTGTGTGCTGAAGAGTGATGAAGTTGAGAGAGGGAGTTGTTGCAAGAAAATGTTGGAGTGGTGGTTATTATTTGTAAATAGCCTGTGTTGCGGTGAAATGGAAGTGGAGGTATGATGTGTTGAAGGTGTATTTGAAGAAGTTGAATGAAGGGAAGGAAGTTGTCGTTGTGAATAACTCAGTGGGTTTATTGTGGCATCGGAGTCATGGTTACTTGCAGATGAAAGGAAGGAAAAGTGTGAGTGAAAGTAACAATTTATGGTTAAGTTATGGTGTCACCGGCTGTTATGATTTGTATAGTTATAGAAGAGAAAAAATGAAAAGAAAATAGAGATATAGAAATGAGTGTTTATGCTTGAAAATGTAGAAGAAGGTAAATGAATCTGGTGGAAAAGACGGTGAGTATGGTTGATGATGAATTGAAGAAAATAGTTGAAAATAATATTTTTTAAGACAGTAGCTTTTGTGATGCGCCGCTCTTATTTTCTTTCCATCTGCAGAATATTCTCTTGGGATCACCAACTTCTATTTATACTCTAGGTCAACATCAATTAACTTCATGGGCCACACAAAGAAATGAAATGGGCCTTTGTAACTCTTATTTATTTTTTTTAAGTTTTTTTTTATAAATGGCTTAATGAAATGAAATTAATTAACATGGTTAATTAATTTGATTTATGGATAGGGGTTATGGTTTGGGCTTGGATTATTGAAATTGGATATGGATGATTGGAATGTGAATTAAATGGATATAAAATGGATATAGAACATGAACTATGAATGAAGTTGTTTATTAAAAATGAAATGGTTAATGGATTTTTTTGGGATAAAATTTGCTTATGGAAATGTGATTATCGAATAAAAATCGGAATGAACTTGAATAAATCCTCCACTAATATTTCCATTGATGCACACCTCAATTTAATCCAAATTCCAACATAAGCCTTTTCCACTTATCTCTGACATAAAGGAATCTTCTGAATCACTGAACCATTTACCATTGAAAAAAATGGTCCTCTGAACTAAACATCCTCTGGACCTCTGACCGGGTAAATAATAAATCAACTCAAATCTGTCTGATTTCTGAAATAAACCTCATACAAACCACTTCTTGATACCCTAGAGAATTTTACACCACAATTTGACTTTGGGCACATACTGGCCTGATAAATAGTCCACTGAAGCAGATAACTTGCAGCTGAGGAAATATCCTGAAACCACTGATTCGGGGAAATAAACCCTAGTCTGGTGACACTAGCATAAGAGAATGATACCACTGATGGCTGGAAGCCAAAGCCTCAAATTTTCCTGATAATCTGCAAAATAGGATGTGAAACCCTAAATCCTCCGATGACCATGATCCCATGTCATATGCACATGATATGAATTCTAAATGTTAATGATCTAATGGAAGATGTGTATGAATGCAAAACAAAAAGTAGACAAAGACAGAAAAAACTAGAGGGCAGATTTAGGGTGTCTACAGCTGCCCCTATTCAATCAGCTGTTAATCCGAAAGGATGAAAGCAACGGTTATCAGACTTTCAAGATAAACAGTGATTGAATACCAAAAAGACCTAGAAATTTGCGCTCTGATGCAGAAAACAAGAAATGGGAAATAAACCCAATCCAATGACGTTTCGACTGAACTGAAAGATGAGCAGACGAGCTCCTTCCAACGAAACCAAAAGTTCTGATGAAACATGAAACGGACGAGTCTTCTAGTGACCTGTGACGCCAGGTGCATAGAGCGGACGAGCCCTTAAGAATCTTCAAAGTAACCTGAGATAGACGAATCTCCTTCACTAATCCTTACGCAGATAAGTGGAATAAGACGGACGAGTCTTCTTCGGATAACCCTTACGCAGGTTCCGGGAATGCATATAAGTCTGCGGGATAGACATGCAACTAGGATGGACGAATCCTCTTCACGAATCCTTACGCAAATAAGTGGAATAAGACGGACGAGTCTTCTTCGGATAACCCTTACGCAGGTTCCGATAATGCATATAAGTCTGTGGGATAGACATGCAACTAGGATGGACGAATCCTCTTCACGAATCCTTACGCAGATAAGTGGAATAAGACGGACGAGTCTTCTTCGGATAACCCTTACGCAGGTTCCGGAAATGGTTTTGACGTTTTAATCCCACCGTCAGGATTTTCAACCTCTTCACGAATCCTTACGCAGATAAGTGGAATAAGACGGACGAGTCATCTTCGGATAACCCTTACGCAGGTTCCGGAAATGGTTTTGACGTTTTAATCCCACCGTCAGGATTTTCAACCTCTTCAATGCGGACGAGCATTTGGAATGATCATCAAAGAAACACGGACGAGTGTCATAAGTCGACGATACGGACGAGTACCGGACGATGATCCAAGAAACACGGACGAGTGCTTCTGATATTGATACGGACGAGTGTCAAAGGATGCGGACGAGCAATCTTCAAAGGAGTAACAAGCACGTACGAGTGCTAAGAGATGCGGTCGAGAATCAAATAAAGATGCGAGTACGGACGAGTACTGGCGACTTTCTTGGGGATATGCCTCAAATAAAGAGGAATCGAAAATAAAATGCACGGACGAGTGCTGCAGGGATGCGGACGAGCACCAAATGAAGATGCGCGTACAGACGAGTTCAGGCAACTTCGCTGGGGAAAAAAACTTCAAAGACTAATAAGCACAGACGAGTGCCGAGAGCTGCGGATGGTCATCAAGTAAAGATGCTAGCACGGACGAGTGCTGAGGAATACCTCAAATAAAGAGGGATCTGCTGAGGAAAAGGCACGGACGAGTGCTGAAAGAGGATGAGCATCAAATAAAGATGCGAGCACAGACGAGTGCTAGTAGATATAGACTCTATTGGGGAAAGCGAACGAGCAATACCACAGAGCTAACACAGAAGAGTGTTGAAAGATGCAGACGAGCAGCAATAAAGCATGATATATCACTGCTGGGGATAACTCTGCTTAGAGATAACACATACGAGTGTTGACAAACGCAGACGAGCGGTAGACAAATGCCTGATTGGCCACCGAGAGTTACAACTCTGCAGGGGAAGATAAGTCTAGAGGTCTGACTACCCATCTCTGACTGAGGTGATATATACCTGACTGTATCATCAAATGACCACCAGTATGGCAACTTTGTTGGGGAATATTTCACTGACGGAGGTGAAAATCAAATATGAACTCTGTGGGGACAGGATCATCTTCAGACTTGGCTGGGAAAGATGCTTCAACAATGCTCTAACTGGGGATAGAATTCTACTAATTCTAAGCTCTGTGGGGAAGTAAGGCCTTCGGCTGCCTACTGGGAAAACTTCATTGTGGAAAGATAATCCGCTTGGGGATGAGAACAATTCAGTTAGCCTTGAAGTTTTGCTGGAGATATCATCTGCTCTACCTCAGCTGGGGATGTCAACCTTCTAGCTTGGCTTAGAAACATATTTGGAAATGCTCTGCTGAGGAGAGACTTTGCTGGAGAATCAAATAAGTCACAATATGCCCCAAGTATAGTATGACGACTGTGTTGGGAAGATATGCCAATGAAAGTTGGACTTTGACTGTATACCAACTCCTCACGAGGAATCCTTGTCGGCTGAAAGAAGATCTTATGCTCGGGAAAGAAATAAACTTCCAATGACCCGCTGGTAAAATAAATACCAGACATTCTCTAAAGATTAACACAGTGTTCAAGCTTCTGAGTTCAACAGTTGCCTACTGATTATCAAGAGTGCACAAGCATCCCTTTACTCTTCCAATTGCCTCAGACTGCACCGTCTATGAAAAGATCGTCTTCAGAGGATTTTACAGAAGACTCGGCATCCAGAATTGCCCCAGTGTCTTCAAACTCTCACAGAAATCAAACGGATCTTGAGATAACTGCCCCAGATTGCGACTTGTAACAATTATGCCCCACACCAGAGAGAAAACAGAAACCATGTGGTATGAAGATGCAATGCAAATGATACAAGATGTAAACGTATGCTCATGATGCTAAGGATATGATGATATAAGCCACGAGAGAAGATGAAACAAGGATGGTCGGGCGTAAGGCCAGGTTGGTAGGGATATCTTTGTTGCCAAGCAATTGGACTTTAAAGGTGAGATACCAGACGAGAACCGGTTTATTGAAGGTAGGCCAACAGACGAGAACTGATGGGCAAAGAATAAGTTGTCAGATGAGAACTGACTCATTAGGTTCATTGTCAAACGAGAATTGACTCTGAAAAAGAATGACTACCAGACGGGAACTGGCGTTCAACAGGCTAAATGAAAAGGTGACCAGACGAAAACTGGTTAAAAGATTCGCCTACCAGACGAGAACTGGTATTTGAAGTTGGTTTGCCAGACGAGAACTGGACTTTGGGTTTGTCTACCAGATGAGGACTAGACGTTGAAATGGTTTGCCAGACGAGAACTGGACTTTGAATGGGTTTGCCAGACGAGAACTGGACTTTGAATTGGTTTGCCAGATGAGAAATGGACTTTGAATTGGTTCGCCAGACGAGGCCCTCTGGATGTGAGACTGATGTTGCGGGGTTATGACCAATGCAAATATGATGCATATGCTTTATATGTGACATGAATAACGTATGCAAATGATTTATGCAATGCTTATGAAAAGCACAAAAACTCCCGAGGATGGGAAGAAAGGTCCTAGTGACAAGGCTTCTGCTGAGAAGGGTGACAAAGGCGGGTAGCATGATTTCCCAATACTCGTCTTGAACTTGGAAATTTCTGATATAACTTGCTCTGTGTAGCTAAAGTTTGCCCCTGGTGGGTGAGTCTCTGAACAGACTGCCATTGATTATCCAATTTCTGGCATGACAGACTTGGATGTTCTCTCGAGGAGAGTTGCACTTAGTGGTACTCTGGAAATGTCCTGCCCCGGTATGAGCGTGGAAGCGACTTGACTCATTCTGACTGAGCACTGGAAGAAATCATTCTTGGTCAACAGAAAATTCAGGTGGCCCGCCCCTGTTTGGTAGATTCAGCTCTGATCAACAGACTCTTGAGTGATGTTCCTTCAATCAACTGATGCTTGGGAACTGCTTTACCTTGAAAAATTCCTTGGTTGACAAAACCATTGAATAACATGCCCCTGATTCATAGGCTAACAAGATGCTATTGATTCTAGTCATCATTGTTGAATGATCAAGTTCCCTCATGATTGCTCTTTGTAGGAACTTCCCTGGTGTCACAAACTGACTTGCAATTAAAACTGTTCATTCACAAATGGTAATTCTAATGCAGTGCACATGCAAGTTTTGAAAATTATTTATTTGAATGTTGTGACAGTGTGTGACGAATGGACGATTAGTCCAAACGTAGTGCTGAGTTAGCAAATCGTTAGGAGTCAGTTTACGCAACCTTGTCGTAGTATGCTTTCAGAATTAAACCTGATTCAATTAGGACTTTCAAGGGTTATAACATGGTCTGGTTCACGGTTTTAGAAAGAATGATTTATAGCTCAAAGTTTATCTGTGCCCACCCATTCTTCTTGATGTTCTCCAGTCCTATATTCAGCTAATTTGTCCTAAGAGCTCGCCTCTCGAAAGGGTTTTGTGATAGTTGAGGAACCAATGACGTTGACGATTTAAGCACCAATGAGGTTTCTTGGAGTAACAGTCGCCCCTATGTCTCTGTGCCTGGTCACACGACTTTGTTCTTATGGAAAAATTTTCTTTTTGATTTTTTTTGTTGTAATCCCTAACTTTTGCCTGGACTGAATCCCTTTTTTTTTTTGAATTTTTTTTCGATTTTAAAGTCCAGCGGGATGCCCTAACTTTTGCCTAAGTCATCTGTTTTCACATTTTTTTTCCGACTTAGCGGGCTTTTATTTCCTTTTTTCTTCTTTTGATTTTCGTTGAACAAATCGTGTGACACTGGTTTGTCTGACTTGCTTGAAAGGGTAATGACTGCCTCATTCCTTTGTTGGTGAGGGATAACCATTGTGGTTTCACATCTCTTGACCTCTTGAGGTGTGATGAATAAAAGGTAATGGATCCTCGGATGCTCACTCCTTTGGAAATTTGAACGCTCGGTCAAATTAACTGATAACTACCCTGCCCCGGGTTGAATGTGAGGGTTTTTTTGTTTAGAAAAGAAACTCCTACTTCAAGGCTCAAAGGGGTTGACGAGGGTCTATCTCCCTTATATCTCCAGTGTTTGGGAATTGAAACAATGCCTGTACATCGTCAGCAAGTTCTACTCTGAAAGCATACCTTCAACAATTATGGGTATTCAGTTGTCATCATCCTCCCTCAAACCTGCTAAACAACAGTGAAATAAATGGGAGGTAAATGGATGCAATTTTTTTTGTTTTCAATGCAAGAAAAGTGAGCGAATGCGACATAATTGATTCAAAAATGCAAGATCACTACATTAACATTACCATTTAAAAAAACAATGCTTAAAAGACAAGTAGCTGCTAACAGGAAAGAAACTACAATGCAAACGATAAAAAGGATACAATGATCACCAACTCTGATGACATTTTGTTGTATAGACCAATGAGATCAGGCGACACTTCTCTGAAGTCCTCGAACCCAACCAGGCGAGAGGTGGACGTGCACAACCAAGCTTCCTTCTGGAAAGGATATGTAGCCCTTGTCGATCAACTGTTGTACTTTGGCCTGAAAAGCTTTGCAATCTTCGGTTGAATGCCCCATTGATCCACCATGATACCCACACTGCTCACGAGGATTGTACTCTGGAGGGTACGGCTCCGGCAACGACTTGAGAGGCTTAGGAACCACCAAGGAGCTCTGAATTAGATGTGGCAATAGTTCACTGTATGCCATGGGAACTGGATGAAGAGGAGCGCTCCTTCTTTCCAGATTGTTGCGAGGCCTAGGCTGGCTCTGAAGTTGATTCTGAGGTCTTCGACCATGAGCTTGCGGATTTGGACGAGGAGGAGTCCAGGACTTCTGATACGGTGCTCTGAGCATTGCCGAATGCCCGTAAGAGTAACCAGACCTAGGAACGGATGATCTCTGAGAAGATGTTGGTCCAGAATATGCAATATTGGCCATGACTGCATTGGTATCATACCCTTCTTCCCCTTGGGAGCTAACAACAGATTCATCTTCACTAGCCGGGATATTCGAAAAGTCTTGGATCTTTCCACTTTAGAGCAGGCTCTCGATGCGTACTCCAACTATCATCACATCAGAGAAGCTTGATGTCCCAATGCTACTCATTCTATCCAAGTACGGACCTTGCAAATTGCCCACGAACAGGTCAACTAATTCTCTGTCTGAAAGTGGTGGTTGCACTTGGGCTGCCAACTCTCTCCACCGTTGTGCATATTCTCTGAAAGATTCACCAGTTCTCTGAGATAGGTTCTGCAAATGCATGCGACTGGGCGCCATGTCCACATTGTACTGGTATTGCTTTACGAAATCTCTGGATAAATCATTCCAAGATCGGATACGACTGCTTTCCAAATCCATATACCAACTTAGGGATGCCCCGCCCAAACTGTCCTGAAAACAGTGAATCATCAGCTTATCGTCGCGGGCATAAGAAGTCATTTTTCTGCAAAACATCACCAAATGACGCTTCGGGCAACTGACACCAGTGTATTTCTCAAACTTCGGAGTCTTGAAATATGGAGGAATGACAAGACCAGGCACCAAACACAGGTTTAGAGCATCAAAACCAAAGGCGTCAGGATCTGCTAAGGCTTTGAGTTGCTCGTCCAACACACGAAACCTTTCAGCAGGATCAAAAGCTTGTGGATCCTTGGTTTTCACAAGAGGGATTGCCCCTTGGAAGTTCGGCATAGGGAAAGCAAAACTCTGATAATCTGTAGAATTAGAAGAAGATGAAGGTCCACCCCGGACAACAGATGGTTCAGGTACACTCTGATTCACGGTCGGGGTCTGTACAGGCTGAGCTTGAGTAAGATTGTTCACTTGCAGAAAATCATCATCAGGAGAAAGACCATACAAAGGATTGGTCATCAAAGTGAAACCAGGTGGAAACTCAACATTCTGACGGTTGTTATCTGACATAGCTACTGACGACTTCAAATCTGACCTTTTATCTCTTGGCACTGCTCAGTCTGGTCTCAAACAACCTTTTTTTCGTCTTCCAACAGTTACCACTTGTTCAAACTGAGTACCGGGAAATCAGCTGGCTGATCATGGACAAAAGAGGAAGGATGAGCTTTCTGGAAAAAGGATATGCAATGCTGATGCAAATGCAATATGCAATATGATGATGCAAAAGATGCAAAGACATGGGATCAACATTCTGGAAACTGCCTGGAATCTGGAATACTGAGCCAAGAATCGAGTGTCTGTAACCACAAGATCTCTGAATAATAACCCAAAATAGTAGCCGAGAACCAAAGGTCAAGAACTTCAGGATCATAGTGACCGGATCAAAACATAGAACTGCACTGGCAATGAGGGTATGTTAAGGTCATGGGTTCCTGCAAACCTGTAAACCCCTCCCAATCTCACTGGTAGGCTCCGGGTCAGACATCACGGACTCTGAAAGCCGAATAGCAATAATACTTTCACCATCTCCGAGAAATGGCTCATGACCAAATCAGGGAATCAGTTTGGCATTATATACTACGCAGGGAGGCCTCAGCTGAGTCCAGGACACAAGGTCATCCTATGCGATCCGCAGGTGGGCCCTCGGATGCGAATGGGTTTGCCACAAAATGTGGGTTGCCACTGTCATCACTAAAGAGGGATGTTTCCACAAGGTTCTCAGTGATCGGTCCCCAGCTGCACATAACTGTCAGGGTTATGTAATGAGAGAGAAAGATCCCCAAATCAAGACATTTCCAAGACAATTGCAACCTGGGTGTGGAACTCACTACTACCCCCATGACAAGATCTCATGAGGCCAAAGTGGAACCACGCTAAGTCCTATGGTGCACTCGAGCCGGGGTACTTGGCTCATATCTCTCAATAACAAGTAACACCCATCCCGCCAAGGAAAACCATTCCATACATTCCAGTATATATACATGATGCATAAAATAAAGACTGTAACTGTAAATAAAGCTGTAAATAAACAACAATAAAATACAACAAGCCACAGCAAACAAACATCACCCATTGAAACAAAAACAAACAAGCGCAAGGAGAGACTCACAGGGGAACCAGAGATTCTGGGTTCGGTCCCCAGCAGAGTCGCCAGCTGTCGCTCCCCAGATTTCCATCCTGGTACAAACGCGAAAGTGGCGCGGAAAAAGAATAGAGTCGCCAGCCAGGCATTTTTATCCCGAAGAAAGGGAATGGTAATGCTGCACAAACCAGAAGAAAGAAGAGGAAGGACACAGGTCCTGCGAACCAAAAAGACTGAGTTCGGGAGTCGGTTACGACCTGGGAAGGTATTAGCACCCAGATCGTCCGCCGTACCCGCCGGGATCCACGCTTGCAAAGAAACTGTTTCAAAGGGTGAGGGTATGAAAACTGCAGCAAAAGAAAAGAAAATGGAAAGAAACTGGAACTGGAAAGAAATGAAATAAGAAACAAAGAGAAAAATGTAGGGAAAATAAAAATTGTGCTCGAACGGGCCCTACCCCGCTGCCTACGTACCTCATCAGGATAATGAGGATCAGAGACGCCGTAGTTCCCCTAACCAGGGGTACCAAAAGGAAAATTGCTTGTGAATTAAAAGCTTGAACTGCCTATGTCAATGCTCAAGTGTTGCAGGCTCGGACGACGAGTGCGTTACCGTCTTGCAAAATGACAAGTAGGAGCAAGTTCGCGGACGGAGCGAATGAGGTGAGAAAAGAATTCCCGAAGGAAAGACGCTTATTGTTTGTTTGTGTTTTTTTATGAAGCTTTTAGGAGTGTGTCACAAGGAAGTGAACTCAAGCTCTTTTCAATGAAATGTGCACTTGTCGCTACATTCCAAGATGGAATAATAGAACAAGCACACTCAAGTAAGGAGAAGATCCCCAAAACTTGAACCCACAAATTAGGGCCTAGGCTCACTAACTTGTTTACTTATTAGGTGTTTTGATTATTTACATGAAGAAGTGTTTTTTATGCTTTTATTTTATGAAGGAGATACCTTGATCAGACTTGTGCATCACAAGGTAAACTTGTATTATCCCAAGATGGGAAGACTACAAGCATACCTCATGGAATAAGGCTATGGATCAATGCATCACTTCAAAGTTATTAAAGTGTTTTTTTTAAGAGTTATGAGATGAGAAGAGAAGAAGAACCAAAAAAGATCATAAAGGTAAAAGCTAACGGAAAAAATCTAATCCTAATATTCACATGCTCGGATGGTCCTAGGTTAGTGAGGCTCACTATCCTAAAGAAGAAAGAAAGAAGAAGAGAAAGATGAAAGGAGAAACTCCATGGTGGCCTAAGCACACCTCAAGTTAAGAAAGAGGTAGAGAAGATGAGGAATAATATAAGATGAAGAAGATGAATTGGATGAAATAGAAATAAGATAAGGAGATGAGAATGCGAAATGGAGATAAGATGAATAATGCACAAACAGAGCCTACACCAGTAGGACTTCCAGATGCAACAGCATGCAATAAGTATAATCAGGCCTCAGTGGTACCTAACGGAGAAGGTCCGTTGCCTCTTCAATATGCGCACAAGAGTTCAGGAATACGCATCAGAAGTCTCAACAAGAAATAAGATCCAGCAGTTAAGCGCAGGTATCAGTCATTAAGTCCAAGCAAATCAGAATATCAAATATAAGCTTCCAGCCTCAAAGTCAATCATTAAAGGGAATAACAACAAGAATTGATCCAAACAATATCAAGGATTAAGCACAGCCTGCATTAAGAAAGCTCACCAGTCCACACAAGATTATAAGTCATAAGATACAGACTAATCATTCTAAAAAAATCAACAAGTAATCATAAATCTAAACCAAAAAACTTTACATGTAATTCTATTAACAAAAAATCTTTATAGGAAAATAATAAGAAAACAAGATTATTAAATAAACTCAAATAAATTAAATAACCAAAATTGACAATAATTGAACCAACTTCTAATTAAATCCTAAACTAAAACCTAATATTAATTAATTAAAAAAAAGTTAACAACTAAAAAAACGCAATAAGAGGAAAGAACAATGGAATGGGGCTGCGCCGGGAAATTGGGGTACCATCAGGAAAATCGTTGGGCCTAGCCCAACATCAACATACAAATGAACTTCTTAAAAAAAAGAAATAAGGATGGCGCTGGAATTCATGGTGCTTGTAGAAATTAACCGGACTTCAAAACACAACCACAACCAATGATAAAATAGGAAAAAGGGTTAGAATATAATAAAATAAAGAAATGGTCAACAAAGATTAAACTGAAAAAAAGTAAAATAAATAAACAAATAAATACTAAAAAAAAAATCAGCAAAGGGAGCGTGTATCAAATTCTCAAAAGAACAGAGGAACAAATCCCCTTTGCCATTAGCGACTTTGACGAAGAAGTCGCGGATTCCTCTTCGACCTTCAACATGGAAAATCTCAAAACACCGGCGATGCTCTTCTCCCTCCTATAGCCGCAAATCGCGGTGCCAAAGCCTTTTCTCGGTTTCTCTCGAAAACGGAGGTCGATTAGCTCCTCTCTGTTGACCTCTCAAGCTTCAATCGAAGAGTTCAAAAGTTTCGGCCGCCGTGATTCCGCTGCTTCCGCTCAAACCCACGCGGTTCCTCCCTTTGGTTTTCGCCGGCGAAACTCTCGGCGACCTCCTCTTCAAATCAACGGCTACAAAACCCTTGTTTCAGATCGCGTACGATTTCGGCCCGTCATCTTCTATCTCGAGCTCGCGATTTGTTCTGTTTTGCCCGAAATCGCAACATACAAAACTGATGGTGAGTGCTTAACTTCTATTCTCCTTTGAATGTTTCAAAACCTTCATGTTGATCTCAATCTCACTCCTCATTTTCTATTTCTTTTTTTGTTTGTTTTTGTTGTTGGTGAAAAGAAGAGGGCCATGGTTGTGTTGAAGGACGCGGGTTGGTGATGAAGCAGAATGATGGATTGTTATTGATGAGGTTTTGTTGTTTGGTTGGTGGTTGAAACGAAAGTCGAGGTTGAGGGTTTGAGAGGAGATGGATTTGTATTTGAAGATTGTCTGTGTTTGTTGATTATGGAAGGATTATGGGATGCGGTTTGAGTGAGTTTCAATGGTGGTGGTTACGGTGATGAAAAAGAGTTTGAAGGGTTGAAGACGAAGAGGGGGGATTGTATGGTGTTGCGGTTTTGTTCTGATTATGTGTGGAGGAGAGTTTCGGTTGAAAATTGAATGAAAGGTGAGATTTATGGAAGAGTTGTTTTGTTGTTGATGTGTTTCTGTATGTATGTAGATTTAGGTGGTTGTTTGTGATGGAAGCAGTGATGGTTGATTCACAGGTTTTGAGTGGTTCGGTTATGAGGTTGAGGAGGTTTGATTTGTTGTGGTGTTAGAAGGAGGACTGGAAGATTAAAGGGGGGTTGCGATTTTCATTTGGTTTGAAGAAGAAGATTCTCAGAGTTTTGTGTGCTGAAGAGTGATGAAGTTGAGAGAGGGAGTTGTTGCAAGAAAATGTTGGAGTGGTGGTTATTATTTGTAAATAGCCTGTGTTGCGGTGAAATGGAAGCGGAGGTATGATGTGTTGAAGGTGTATTTGAAGAAGTTGAATGAAGGGAAGGAAGTTGCCGTTGTGAATAACTCAGTGGGTTTATTGTGGCATCGGAGTCATGGTTACTTGCAGATGAAAGGAAGGAAAAGTGTGAGTGAAAGTGACAATTTATGGTTAAGTTGTGGTGTCACCGGCTGTTATGATTTGTATAGTTATAGAAGAAAAAAATGAAAAGAAAATGGAGATATAGAAATGAGTGTTTATGCTTGAAAATGTAGAAGAAGGTAAATGAATCTGGTGGAAAAGACGGTGAGTATGGTTGATGATGAATTGAAGAAAATAGTTGAAAATAATATTTTTTAAGACAGTAGCTTTTGTGATGCGCCGCTCTTATTTTCTTTCCATCTGCAGAATATTCTCTTGGGATCACCAACTTCTATTTATACTCTAGGTCAACATCAATTAACTTCATGGGCCACACAAAGAAATGAAATGTGCCTTTGTAACTCTTATTTATTTTTTTTAAGTTTTTTTTTATAAATGGCTTAATGAAATGAAATTCATTAACATGGTTAATTAATTTGATTTATGGATAGGGGGTTATGGTTTGGGCTTGGATTATTGAAATTGGATATGGATGATTGGAATGTGAATTAAATGGATATAAAATGGATATAGAACATGAACTATGAATGAAGTTGTTTATTAAAAAAGAAATGGTTAATGGATTTTTTTGGGATAAAATTTGCTTATGGAAATGTGATTATCGAATAAAAATCGGAATGAACTTGAATAAATCCTCCACTAATATTTCCATTGATGCACACCTCAATTTAATCCAAATTCCAACATAAGCCTTTTCCACTTATCTCTGACATAAAGGAATCTTCTGAATCACTGAACCATTCACCATTGAAAAAAATGGTCCTCTGAACTAAACATCCTCTGGACCTCTGACCGGGTAAATAATAAATCAACTCGAATCTGTCTGATTTCTGAAATAAACCTCATACAAACCACTTCTTGATACCCTAGAGAATTTTACACCATAATTTGACTTTGGGCACATACTGGCCTGATAAATAGTCCACTGAAGTAGATAACTTGCAGCTGAGGAAATATCCTAAAACCACTGATTCGGGGAAATAAACCCTAGTCTGGTGACATTAGCATAAGAGAATGATACCACTGATGGCTGGAAGCCAAAGCCTCAAATTTTCCTGATAATCTGCAAAATAGGATGTGAGACCCTAAATCCTCCGATGACCATGATCCCATGTCATATGCACATGATATGAATTCTAAATGTTAATGATCTAATGGAAGATGTGTATGAATGCAAAACAAAAAGTAGACAAAGACAGAAAAAACTAGAGGGAAAATTTAGGGTGTCTACAGTCGTCCCCGTCGTTGTTTACTTTACTTTTCAAGCCTGATGGTCATCCCCATCCATGCTTGTTTAAACCCCCCAGAGAGTCGTATTCCGTTACCCGATGGCCGTTCCCATCATGATCCCTTTATTTCCCCGGCTTGTCGGCTGTCCCCGTCATTGCTTTACTTACCACTTTATCCCCAACAGTCGTCCTCTTCTCGATGGTCATCCTCTATCTCCTTCATTTGATAATCATACTATACTACAATTTATATCCCTTTTCTTCTTATCCCCAGCGAGTGCAAATTTCAGACTGTCTTTGGTATTCAACCACAAGTTATCTTGTTTGTCTGCTAAGCCAGGCGCTTACTGTAACACCCCAAATTTTCCCTCTTCATTTTAAGCATCATATCACATCATATTCATCATGAACATATCATTTTCTTAGCATCATATCATGGAAAGATGAGGCATAACATCCTTCATGTCCTAGCATCAAGCATATGGTCATCTGTGGAGGTTCTTGAGGCACCACAAGCCATGACAAGGGTCCCAATGGTTGTATACAAGTCTTATGGTGAGTCTACACTCCATTTACAAGATTAAGTCCATTGGCAAAAGCTCAGAAGATTGCATGATCATCAGAGATCTCAGGACAAGGCAAAGCTCCTATACAAGGCACCCAAATTAGGGTTTGGGATTCAAGCACCAAGATCTCACAACTTTGGCCATTTCATTTGGGCAAAGTCTTCTATATGTTAATAGGATCCTAGGTTTCAATTTTCATTAGAAAATTCCATGTGGAAGTCAGGCAATGCCTCAGTTGCTTGCAGATGAAGTAAAAAGTCAACTGTGCCCTGAAAAAGTCAACTGTGTGATTTCAAGGGGTCTAACCCAATTTTTTTGGCCAATAGGGGTCCTTACAATGTTATAAGAGGTTTGGAATGATAAAAGTTCAAGAATCATGGAGATTTGAAGGGTTTTGCAAAAATGGTACAAAGTTGGTTTTTGAAGTTTTCCAAATTTGGCAACTTTTGCCCTAATTTTCAAATGGCCTTAACATGATCAAAACTTCTTCAAATGGACCAAAGTCAAACATGAAAGTTGAAGATTAAGGGCTCCCATTTTCTTAGGATTTGTGGATTTTCCTCTAGCCTCTTCGAAAATATCATGTTTCTAGGGCAAATTCCAAATTTCATGCATGCCACCAAATGCAAAATGCTCCAAAGCTTAATTGTGAGACTTGGTATGGGTTCAAACTTGTTTCAAACTTAAAATACATTACATTGTGACCAATTTTCTCCAAATAAAATCACATTTTCGTGCACAATAAGAAAGTTGCTTACAATGAGGATATTTTGCAAAAATCATGGAATAAGTGTGAGGGTTTGATCTAAAGGCCAGGATTGATTACATTTTGATCAAGGGTGGTAAATGCATTGCACATGTGCTGAGAGGCCCAAGGAAGCATGAGCATAGCATGCTTATCTCACATGTTGAAAAAATTGCAAATTCACACAAATCTCATGATTCACTGGTGCCAATCTTTTCATTCTTTCAGCAAGGGTTTATGAGATCACATATAAGCTGCTAGGGTTTCATCAAGCCTCAGATCACTGTCATTCTTTAATTTCCAACTTTATGCACCATTTTCATTTTCACACAAATCTCTTCATTCTCTCACATTCTTCACAAATCTCTTCCACATTCTTGATCAGTGAGTGATATAGATCAAGATTCTACCATTCATTTGAGCTTAAGGCACAGAAATAGAAAGGTGCCATTGAGAAGCAACTTGCTTTGAAACCTCAGATCCAGCTTGTTTTAAGACCTTAGATGCATTTATTTTGCATCTAGGGAGTAAGTGGAGTGATTTGCACGCAGCCTTTGGTTTTCTACCTTACTGAATCAGGATCTACACCTCAGGTATGGATCCAAATCTCATGATCTAAAAATGAAATTGATGCGGTGTTTTGCAATCCTTGATGTTTGCTGATCATGATGCACTCTTTAGATTTGAATTTGATGCTCTGTAGTGAAAGTTATGTGCATTTCAATTTTCATGGTGCAAGTTGTTTTGTTTCGATCCATTCAATTTGTTGAGTTTTAGAGGATTTTGACCTCATTTTTGGAATCAGGGGGGTTGATTTAGTGGATCTGCACCTTTTTGTTCATTTATTTGGTGGTTTGTGTGACTGTCATGAGTTCCAGTGCCGGAGCCCTAGCTCCGGTCACCGGAAACTGCTTGTGTTCATATTTAGGGTTTGTGTGAAGAAGACAAAGCCATAGCCCTTGGATCAGCTCAGCCAACGCCCATGATTCGCACATGTAGCCCTAACCCTCTCCCGTATCATGTGTTCTTTTTTATTTCATTTAAATCCTCCATGTTTCGCACACACCGTAGCTTCCATGCGTCTCACCACTCATAAACAACCATTCTGCCACCTCATTTAATGAGGTCCTCATTTGTGTGCGTCAGATTAATCCATCGCTCCTCATTTTTTTCCATTTATTTTCACAAAATACCACCATAATATTCATAAGCCATCGCTTGGAGTTGGGCCCAGACCCTGCTATCCACACCTCCCTCACACTAAGCCCATTCACTTTGAACTTACAATCACTACTACATGCACCGCCCATCCTTTCCTTTTAATTTCTTTTTCCATTTTATTTTTCTTTTATTCAGTTTAGATTTTAATTTTTTTATAAAATACTTCTGGTTATTAAAAAATTCTAAAAAAAGTAATGAGTCTTCTTTTGAGTCTCTTTTATTTTCTCATATTTTTATTTTATTTTTTTTCCATTGCCACGTGTCCATACTAATCCATTGTTTCAATTAACTTCTTTTGAATCCTCTTTTGACCACACTGCCTTGTCAATTTTCCACACACTTCAATATTTTGAATTTTGATCTCATTCTTATTGCTCTGGATTCTTAAGACATTGTATTTCCCATGTGATTTTTCTCTGGATTTTTAGAATTTTATTTCTTGAGTCTTAGTCCTTTGACTTGTGATGGAAGTTTGTAACCCTAGCCTTGTGTTTAAGCCTCCTCTTGACCTAGTTTTCTTCTGAATTCTTTCAAATCCTCTTGGCCCATTGATATACCATGTTTTAATATTATTTGGTTTAAGTGGTGGAATTTTTAGATGCATGGTTGATTTAATATGGATTTTATCTTGAACCTTGTCCTATTTTGCTTCCTTTGGACCTTTAGCTCTCATATAAGCTTAGAAGGGCACTTGTGCCAACTTCTTCTTCTCATTTGGGGTTCTTTTGGGGTGTGGGTACCTTCCTGGTCCTAGCTTAGGGTTTGTGTCTTTGGAATTTTTGTGTGTGCTTCTTCTTTAAGTCATTTGTTTCCTTAAGTGCTTTCACTTCACATCATTGCTTCTTTCACTCCCATTTGGTAATTGTTTGGTCTTGAACCTCTTTTCTCTTCATCTTGTTGGCTTCTTAAGCCCTTCTTCATCTTGTTTTGGTTCTGGTTGTGAGAATTGTGTTCATATCTTGTGCATTTTGCTTTGCATCTTTCATAAGTGTGCATTTGTTTTCATATGTGTTCATGTTGCATCTTTTGCTTTTAAGCTTCATATCTCATTCTTTTGAGTTGCATTTGCATTGTGCATTTTTCATGTCATTTCACTTCTGATTGTGTGATGTTAGCATGTTATCTTGCTCATTGTGTTTCATTTTTATGCTTGATACTAACCTTGCAGGGGCTGTGGTAAGTGTGAGATGTGGGAATTGAGTTCCACATTTCCAAATCTCATCTTCTCTTCTTATGTTTATTTGAGCTAACTTTTTGTTGTTGGGCTTAGGCCTTGCTCATCCCTTCTTCTATCTTCTTCTTCTTCTTCCTTCTTCATTAGGACAGAAACCTCACTAACCCTTAGGACATCCATGCATGTTAACACTTAGGATTATTTTAGTCCCCCTTTAGAATTTTGCCTTTGTGATCCTTTTGGTTCTTCTTCTCTTATCATCTCATAACTCTTAAAAAACATCTTAATAAGTTTGAAGTGATGTCTTGATCCATAGCCTTATCCCATGAGGTATGCTTGTAGTCTTCCCATCTTGGGATAGTACAAGTTTACTTTGTGATGCACAAGTCTGATCAAGGTATCTTCTTCATAAAAGAAAAGCATAAAAAAACACTTCTTCATTTGTAAATAACCAAAAACACTTAATAACTTAACAAGTTAGTGAGCTTAGGCCCTAATCTTTGGGTTCAAGTTTAGGGGATCTTCTCCTTACTTGAGTGTGCTTGTTCTATTATTCCATCTTGGAATGTAGTGACAAGTGCACATTCCATGGAAAAGAGCTTGAGTTCACTTCCTTGTGACACACTCTAAAAGCTTCATAATAAAAAAAACACAAACAAACAATAAGCGTCTTTCCTTCGGGAATTCTTTTCTCACCTCATTCACTCTTTACGCGAACTTGCTCCTACTTGTCATTTTGCAAGACGGTTACGCACTCGTCGTCCAAGTCTGCAACACCTGAGCAATGGCATAGGCAGTTCAAGCTTTAATTCATAAGCAATTTCCCTTGTTACCCCTAGTTAGGGGAACTACGGCGTCTCTGATCCTCATTATCCTGATGAGGTACGTAGGCAGCGGGGTAGGGCCCGTTCGAGCACAATCTTTATTTTCCCTACATTTTTCCTTTTCATTTCTTATTCATTTCTTTTCTCAATTTCTTTTCCAGTCCATTTCTTTTCTGTTGCAGCAACTTTCATTTCTTCACCCTTTGAATTAGTTTCTTTGCAAGCATGGATCCCGTCGGGTACGGCGGACGATCTGGGTGCTAATACCTTCCCAGGTCGTAACCGACTCCCGAACTCAGTCTCTTTGGTTCGCAGGACTCGTGTCCTTCCTCTTCTTTCTTCTGGTTTGTGCTGCGTTACCATTCCCGTTCCTTCGGGATAAAAATGCCTGGCTGGCGACTCTAACCTTTTCCGTGCCACTTTCGCGTTTGTACCAGGATGGAAATCCGGGGAGCGACAGCTGGCGACTCTGCTGGGGAATGCACACCAGAGAATCTCTGGTTCCCCTGTGAGTCTCTCCTAGCGCTTGTATTGTTTCTGTTTCATTGGGTGATGTTTGTTTGTTGTGGCTTGTTGTATTTTATTGTTGTTTTTTTACAGCTTTATTTACAGTTTTAGTCTTTATTTTCTACATCATGTATATATTCTGGACTGTCTGGACTGGTTTTCTGTTTGGTGGGATGGGTGTTACTTGTTCTTTAGAGAGGAGCTCATTACCACGGCTCGAGTGCACCTTAGGACTTAGAGTGGTTCCACTTTGGCCTCATGAGATCTTGTCATGGGGGTAGTAGTGAGTTCCACACCCAGGTTGCGATTGTCTTGGAAATGTCTTGATTTGGGGATCTTCCTCTCTCATTACATAACCTTGACAGTTATGTGCAGCTGGGGACCGATCATTGAGAACCTTGTGGAAACATCCCTCCTTAGTGATGACAGTGGCAGCCCATATTTTGTGGCAAACCCATTCGCATCCGAGGGCCCACCTGGGGATCACATAGGATGACCTTGTGTCCTGGACTCAGCTGAGGCCTCCCTGCGTAGTATATAATGCCAAACTGATTCCCTGATTTGGTCGTGAGCCATTTCTCGGAGATGGTGACAGTATTATTGCTATTCGGCTTTGAGAGTCCGTGATGTCTGACCCGGAGCCTATTACCAGTGAAATTGGGAGGGGTTTACAGGTGTGCAGGAACCCATGGCCTCAACATACACTCATTTATTCAGTGGTCCTTGTTATGATCTGTGGTCCTATGATTATGATCTTTGGTCCTATGGTTCTATGGTTCTGGAGTTCTGGTTTTCTTGTTCTGGTATTCTTGGTACTGTGGTTCTGAGATCTTCTATCAGAGAGTTGTGATTATCAGAGAGTGTGACTCAGAGGACTTTTGGTTTGTCAGTGATCAGAGGGGCCCTTGTCAGTGATCCAGTTCAGATGGTCCCAGTTGATCATATGCTTGCATTGCATTGCATTTGCATCATTCTTTGCATTAACTGTTTATGTTTCCCATTTTTCAGGTCATTGTTCTTAATCAAGTCCCAGTTCTGTTAATCTTGTCTCCATGGCAGAAATCAGAAGAGTTCCAAGGAAAAAGAATGTACACTATACCTTTCTTCAGCCGGAAGTCAGAGGTGTTCAGAAGTTAGCAGGTCTGATGAATGACCAAGTCTTGGGCAATTTCAAGAAAAGATATGGCCAGATACTGAAGTTTGTAGACAAGCCCACTACAGACCAGAAGGACAGTTTGCATACTTTGTTGCAGTTTTATGATCCTCTACTGCATTGCTTTGTTTTTCCAGGTTACATCTTAGCTCCTACATTGGAAGAGATCTCCAGCATGCTGAATGTTCCAATCAGAGAGACATTGCCATTCTATGGGTCTGAGGTTGTGCTTAAAGATGAAGACATAGCCAAGGTTTGTAGGTTTCCAGCTGCTACAGTCAAGAGGGCTCTGGAAGAGAGTGAAGGCAAAGGACTCCCTTGGAGTATGATCATCCTAGAGGCAAAGAGATATGCTACAGAGGCTAAGTGGAATGACTTTGGTGCTTTGCTTGCACTGATGGTGTATGGGTCCAGCTTGTTCCCAGGAGAGAAGGAGTTTGTCAGCTTAGAGGTGATCTCAATCTTTGCAAAAGGCAATCCAGTGCCTACTTTATTGGGTGACTTCTACTATAGTGTTCATTACAGAAATGAGAAGGGTAGGGGTGGTCCAGTGGTTTGTTGTGCTCCTTTGTTTGCTGAGTGGTTTGCCAGACAGTTACCTAAATCAGGTGCCTTCAAGGAGATGAGGGATGAGTGGAGATGGTCCAGAAGACTGATGGGTTTAACTGTTGAAGATATTGCCTGGGGATATGACAGAGATCTGCTAGGTAAAGAGTTATTGGTCATTTGCGGAAGGTTTGCTGGAGTACCTTTGCTAGGAAGGAAAGGTGTCATCAGTTATTATCCAACATTAGCCAGAAAGCAGTTTGGCTATCCTTTGAAAGATCCTCCACAAATGGAAGAGTTTGCTGAATCTTTGTATTTTCCTGCTGAAGGAAACAAGGAGTTAGTTCAACAAGCAGTCCAAGCCTGGGCTCACAGGATAAGGAAGGGTAAGAAAGACTTCAGCAGAGTTGATCCCAAGACGTATCCACCATATGTTGCATGGTTGCAAAGACATGTAGAATCAGTTCTCATGCCTTTTTCAGTTGAGGCTCCACTTTATCCCAGAGAAGTTCCAAGTCAGAGTAACACAGTCTCCCTTGAAGAGTACAAGAAGCTAGAAGCTCAGCTGCATGAAGTTAGAGTGGAGAATACTGAGATGGTAAGTCTGTACCATCATGCCAACAGGGCCAAGAATGAAGCTGAAGACAAGCTGCAGAAGCTCCAAGCCTCTCTGGAAGACAAAGAGAAGGACTTTGCTGGAACGGAAGCCCACTTCCACAGGTTGGGTCTAATGGAGGCAAAGAGAGAAGCTGAACGCAAAAAGACTTTAAAGACTCTCAAGGATGCTCGTCAATCCATTGTTTGGTTGCAAGGCCAAAGAGAGGAAGAGCAGAAGAAGTTCAGAGAGAAAGAAGAGTTCTTTGAAGTTCAGATGGCCTTCAAGAAGGAGGAGGTGGAGCAAGTCCACACCATCCGGAGGGAAAAGACTCAACAGCTAGCACAAAGCCAGTTAGCCCTGGAGGAAGCAAGGAAAGAGATTGAAGAGCTCAAGCTGAGAGCGGGTGTCAAGAAGAGCAGAGCAGAGGTGGCAAAGCCTGGGTCCTTAGCTTAGTTTATTTTTCCAGACTACCTACAGACTTGTTGTAGGAGTCTTGTTTTTATTTCTTTTGTCTTTTATTTATGTACTGGCTTGTAACCCTTCGGGGATTATTTCTGTTTGTATTCTGACTTTTAGCCGGCAGTGGTTTGTTCATATACAGTATTAATATGCAAGTTATCATTTTGAATGTGCAAGACTCGTTTGTCTGATTACTGCTAATGTCTGAACACTCATCAAAGAGAAAGCTTGAAAGTTAAACACTGAAAGTGACTGTCTGAGAATAGATGCCAGAACTGGGGCATGCAAATGCTTAAAAATTGGGAACATGAACAGTTACATTGCATTGAATATAACCTGTTTGTTTGTTTTGCAGGTAGTGTCTCAGTTGCTAACGTGTTTTGTGTTTCAGGCACTATAGCTCCCCGGAAAGTTCGGGAACAACCAGTAGCACATATATATCCAACAAAGATCAACAGAGAGCGAGTCATGGACCAGATGCAAGCGGACTTAGCTGACCTGAGGCTAAGGATGGACAACTTTATGACCTTGATGGCAGGCATGGGTCAGAACCAAGAGCATCTGCGGGAGATGATAGAGAATGGTCAACCCAGGAACAACACTGCTGCTGCTGATAATCGTAATGGTGCGGGCGCACGTCAGGTTGAAGCTCCTGTAACACAGCCAAGGGTGACTATAATCAATGATGGGTTGAATAATATTCAAATGGATAACCAAGACGAACAGTTCACTCTGCTGGACGAAGCTGAAGGTCAGGGAGCTGAGATGAACAAGAGGTTTGAGGAAATGGCTGAGCAAATCAGAGCTATTCAATCCCAGAGCTCTTTGGGATTTGATATAACAGACTTGGGCTTGGTTCCTGGGGTCAGGATCTCATACAAGTTCAAAGTCCCAACCTTTGAGAAATATAATGGCAATGCATGCCCGAAGACACATCTTCAATCCTTCGTAGGGAGGATCGCTGCTCACACGGATGATGAAAAACTCTGGATGTACTATTTTCAAGACAGCTTGGTTAGAGCTTCTCTGGAATGGTATATGAAGCTTAGCAGAGTTAATATCAAGAGCTGGAAAGACCTAGCAGAAGCTTTTGTGAGACAATATCAATATAATTTGGACATGGCTCCAAACCGCACGCAATTGCAGCACATGGCTCAGACTGCTAAGGAAGGTTTCAAAGAATATGCTCAGAGGTGGCGCCAGCTTGCTGCCAGAGTGCAACCACCGCTGCTAGAGAACGAAATGGCTGACATGTTTATGGGTACTTTGCAGGGTGTGTTTCTTGAAAGGTTGACGTCCAGCTCTGCCACCAAATTCAATGACATTGTTATTGCTGGAGAAAGGGTTGAGACCTTGCTGAAGATGGGGAAGATCCAAGATACAAGTGCTAGTAGCTCGAATGGAGCGAGGAAAGCTTTCAGTGGACCTCCTAGAAGAAGAGAAGGTGAGACAAATGTTGTATTTGACCGAGGCCGGGGCCGTGGTTATAGAAGACCGTATGAGCATGTGGCAGCAGTCACAATTCCTTCTGCTCCAGTACAACAAATGCAACCTCAACATCAACAACAACAGCAACAACAACAACCACAAAGAACGAACTATCAACCGAGACCGTATCAGCCAAGGCAGACTCGCCCGGCTAATAGGGTGATTGAGGCTATCCCTATGACTTATGCTACTTTGCTTCCAAGACTGCTAGATTTGAACCTGATCCAACTGAGGACTTTGGCACCACCACCTCCTGGAGAGCTTCCAGTAGGTTATGACGTCAATGCACGATGCGCTTTCCACTCTGGGGCATCCGGGAACTCGACTGAGAAGTGCAGGGCTTTGCATCACAAAGTTCAAGACCTTATAGAATCTAAAGCAATCAACTTTGCGCCACCGCCGAATGTTAATTCGAACCCTATTCTAAATCATGGAGGGGCAAGAATCAATGCTGTTGAGGGTGGTGACAAGTTGAGTCTTGTGCTGAGTATTGAAGAAGTGAAGACTCCCTTGAAGGCAGTGAAAGAAAGATTGCTAAATGGTCAAGTGTTCCCTGGTTGCAGTGCTGACTGTGAAGAATGTTCAAGTGCTGAGAATGGCTGTGAGAAGCTGAAGATGGGTTTGCAGGGTTTGATTGATGATGGATCCTTACAGTTCAACAAAGTTGGTAATGAAGTAGCTGATGATGTGTCAACAATTACCATTTTCTATGATGAAGCTGACATGCCTGTCAGAAGAGAGCCTGTTACAATCTATGCTCCGGAGATTAGTCCTGTGACTATCACCGTACCTGGGCCTGTTCCATACACAGACGATAAAGCCATTCCTTGGCATTATGGCTCAGATGTTTATGTAGTTGGATAGAAAATTGAGAGCAAGTCTGTTGTTGTGGATCCGACTGTCGAGAACGTCGGAGGAGTTTGAGGCTTCATCCAAGGCAAAAGGAAAGCAGACTGTGACTGATGAATCAACTACTCCTGTGGCTGGGCAGGGTACATTTGAAAAAGAGGTCGAGGAATTCATGCGGATTATCAAAAAGAGTGACTATAAGTTTGTTGATCAGCTGAACCAGACACCTTCCAAGATATCCATCTTATCACTGCTAATGTGTTCTCCCGCACACAGAGAGACCTTACTGAAAGTGATGCAGATGGCCTATGTTCCTCAGGAAATCACTGTCAACCAACTTGAAGCTGTTGTAGGTAGTGTTAATGCAAGCCATGGCCTAGGCTTTACAGACAGAGACCTCACGTCAGAGGGCAGAAACCACAACAAAGCACTACATATAACTATGGAGTGCAAAGGTGATGTGTTGTCGCATGTTCTTGTAGACACAGGCTCTTCCCTGAATGTGCTTCCGAAGAAGGCATTGATGAAGCTTAATGTTGATGGAATAGTCCTGAGACCAAGTGATCTGATTGTTAAATCTTTTGATGGTTCAAGAAGATCAGTTTTTGGAGAGGTTGCCCGTCAAGATAGGCTCTCAAGTTTTCAAAAGTGTTTTCTACGTCATGGACATCCAACCTGCGTATAGCTGCTTGTTGGGTCGCCCATGGATACATACTGCTGGAGCTGTTACTTCAACCCTACATCAGAAGCTTAAATATGTGGTTGACGGCCAGGTTATCACAGTCTATGGAGAGGAGGACATCTTCGTAAGCCATTTGTCAACGTTCAAGTATGTAGAGATGGATGGAGAAATCCATGAAACTTTATGCCAAGCCTTCGAAGCAGTCAACGTCAGCATCTTGACTCCTGTGGAGAAGAGCAGTGAGAAAGAGGGTACATCTATCCACTCCTACAAGTAGGCGAAGGAGGTTGTTCAATCAGGAAGCGCCCAAGGCTGGGGCAAGCTGCTGGAGCTAGAAAAGAAAGATGATAAATTTGGCTTAGGGTATCATCCTGGTGGATCTACTCCAAGTGGTAAGGCAATCACATTTACAAGTGATGGGTTGCTCAACCGCAACCAGATCTGTACAACAAGCCAAGATGGGGACAGTGACGGTGACTGGAACAACTGGATCCACCCATGTGCGCCCGGCGAGGAGCTAACAAATTGGTCTGCTGAAGACATCATACAAGTCACTTGGCTCTCAGAGTAATTATTTTGTTTCCTTTTATTAGCATACTGCATTGTCAAATCCAGCATTCTGCCCAAGATGCTAGGATCCATTGTATTGGGCCACCATGTTTTGTATGCATCTTATTTTTGCTATGAAATAAAAGGACATCTTCAGACAAATTGTGTTCTCTTTCTTTGTTTTAAAAAAATTTTCACAAAAATATAAAAAAAAATGGCAATGTGTTTTTCCTTTTTGTTTTTGTGTTAGCGTCTCTTTTTCAAAATAAGCAGATTCTGAATAAGCACATCATCTGTGCAGTGTTGATCATCTGAATTCCATTAATAACGTTTCTGCTATGACTATGCATGACTTTGACAATCCTGTCTACCAAGCTGATGAAGGGGTTGAGGAAGACTGTGATCTCCCTGAAGAATTGGTCAGATTGTTGAAACAAGAGGAACGAGTTATTCAACCTCATCAAGAAGAAGTTGAGATCATCAACATTGGTAGTGAAGATGTGAAGAAAGAGATTAAAATTGGGGCCAGTTTGCAGGCCAACGTCAAGAAAGAGCTGATCAGTATGCTGAAAGAGTATGTGGATATCTTTGCTTGGTCATATCAAGATATGCCAGGGTTGGATACCGACATCGTTGTGCATAAGCTGCCTCTGAGAAAGGACTGTCCTCCTGTAAAACAGAAATTGAGAAGAACTCGTCCTGACATGGCGATGAAGATTAAAGAAGAGGTTCAAAAGCAATGGGATGCCGGTTTCCTTGCTGTAACTAGTTACCCATCTTGGGTAGCTAATATTGTACCTGTACCAAAGAAGGACGGCAAGGTCCGGATGTGCGTTGACTACCGGGATTTGAATAGAGCAAGCCCAAAAGATGACTTTCCGTTGTCACACATTGATGTGTTGGTGGACAATACTGCTCAATTCTCGGTATTTTCCTTCATGGATGGTTTCTCCGGTTAAAACCAGATTAAGATGGCGCTGGAAGAGATGGAGAAGACAACGTTCATTACCCCGTGGGGTACATTTTGCTATAAGGTCATGCCCTTTGGTTTGAAGAACGCCGAGGCAACTTATCAGCGGGTGATGGTCACATTGTTCCATGACATGATACACAAGGAGATTGAGTGTTATGTGGACGATATGATTGCTAAGTCCCGAGATGAAGAAGAGCATCTGGTCAACCTGAAGAAGTTGTTTGATAGACTGATCAAGTACAAGCTGAGGTTGAATCCAAACACGTGAACTTTCGGAGTGCGTTCCGGGAAACTGCTGGGTTTCATTGTTAGTCAAAGAGGAATTGAGGTAGATCCTGCTAAAGTAAAAGCTATTCAAGATATGCCTGCACCGAAGACAGAAAAAGAAGTGCGCGGGTTTTTAGGGAGGTTGAACTACATTTCTCGGTTCATATCTCATCTAACTGCCACGTGCGAACCAATATTCAAATTACTAAGAAAAGAGCAAACGGTCAGGTGAAACGATGACTGCCAAAGAGCTTTCGACAAAATAAAAGAATATCTGCAGGAACCTCCAATTCTAATGCCTCCAGTGGAAGGAAGACCTTTAATCATGTACTTGACCGTGCTAGAAGGGTCAATGGGGTGTGTGCTAGGCCAACATGACGAGTCTGATCGAAAAGAGTACTCTATTTATTACCTTAGCAAAAAGTTTACCGACTGTGAATCCCGTTACTCACTACTCGAGAAAACTTGTTGCGCTTTGGTATGGGCTGCTCGCCGACTGAGGCAGTACATGTTGACTCATACCACACTACTCATTTCCAAAATGGATCCTGTCAAGTACATCTTTGAGAAACCAGCGTTAACCGGAAGGGTTACTAGGTGGCAGATGATTTTAACTGAATATGACATCCAGTATACTTCTCAGAAAGCCATCAAGGGAAGTGTATTGTCGGATTACCTTGCACAGCAACCTCTTGAAGATGATTATCAGCCAATGAAGTTTGACTTCCCTGATGAGGACATCATGTACCTCAGAGCAAACAATTGCGAGGAACAACTTCCGGAGGAGGGGCCAGACCCCGAATCCAAATGGAAGTTGATGTTTGATGGGGCAGTCAATATCAATGGTCGTGGGGTTGGTGCCGTTCTTATCACGCCTGAAGGTGTTCACTTACCCTTCGCTGCCCGAATCACTTTTTGCTGCACTAACAATGAAGCGGAATACGAGGCATGCATAATGGGAATAGAGGAGGCAATTAATCTTCAGATTAAGAACCTCGATATATTCGGAGATTCAGCCCTCGTCATTAACCAAGTTACCGGCAAGTGGTATACGCATCAAGAGCATCTAATTCCTTACAGGGATTATGCTAGAAAACTGTTGACGTTCTTCACGACAGTTAAACTTCAATACATACCACGTGATGAAAATCAGTTTGTCGACGCATTGGCCACTCTTTCTTCGTCAATCAAAGTATTGTGTTGGAATTATGTGCCCAGAATTGACATATCCAAGCTTGACGCTCCAGCTCATGCCTTCTCTGTAGACGCCGTGTCTGATGAGAAACCTTGGTACTTTGATATCAAGTTATTCCTGGAAAAGCAAGAATACCCAACCGGGGCATCTTCCAATGACAAGAAAACCTTGAGGCGACTTGCTGCTAGCTTCTTCTTGAACATAGATGGGGTTTTATACAAGAGAAACTTCGACATGGTCTTGCTCAGATGCGTGGATAGACACGAAGCAAGCCTGTTGATGCAGGAAGTCCACGAGGGATCTTTCGGCACCCATGCAGGAGGGTATGCTATGGCAAAGAAATTGTTGAGATCAGGGTATTACTGGATGACAATGGATGCAGACTGTTGTTCATTCGCTCGTAAGTGCCACAAATGCCAGATATATGCAGACAAAGTGCATGTTCCTCCAAGCCCGCTCAAAATCATGTCATCTCCTTGGCCCTTTTCTATGTGGGGCATTAACATGATCAGAAAGATAGAGCCAACTGCTTCAAATGGTCATCGCTTCATCCTGGTCGCGATTGATTACTTTACCAAGTGGGTGGAAGCAGCATCTTATGCCAACGTCACTCGTGAAGGGGTGGCAAGATTCCTGAAAAGGGATATCATATGCAGATACGGAGTGCCCGAAAGGATTATTACTGACAATGGTTCTAATCTCAACAACAAGATGATGGCAGACTTGTGTCGAGACTTCAAGATACAACATCACAATTCTTCTCCTTACCGACCAAAGATGAATGGTATGGTAGAAGCAGCAAACAAGAATATCAAGAAGATTGTGCAGAAAATGGTTGTCACTTACAAAGATTGGCATGAGATGTTACCATTTGCTTTGCATGGGTATCGAACGTGAGTCAGGACGTCAACAGGGGCAACTCCCTTCTCTCTGGTGTATGGCATGGAAGCAGTCCTACCTGTTGAAGTAGAGATTCCTTCATTGCGTGTGATGATGGATGTGGAGCTGGATGAGGCTGAATGGGTGCGTGCTTGTTACAATCAGCTATGTCTAATTGAGGAAAAGAGATTAGCGGCTATCTGTCATGGTCAGCTTTATCAAAGGAGAATGAAGCGTGCATTCGACCAACGAGTACGTACTCGAGAGTATCAAGTGGGAGAGCTTGTGTTGAAGAGAATCGTTCCTCCAGGTTCAGATCACAGAGGCAAGTGGACCCCAAACTACGAAGGACCATTCATAGTGAAGAAAGTCTTCTCAGGAGGAGCACTGATGCTCACCACTATGGATGGAGATGACTTCCAGTCCCCTGTTAACTCGGACGCAGTTAAAAAATACTTCGCATAAAGAGACCCGCTAGACACAAAAACAGAATTATAGTCCAGGCAAGAAAAGGGCATCCCGGCGAGCTAAAAACAGAATAAAAAGCTCGGGCAAAAGTTAGGGAAATAATAAATAAAAAATGTACACCCGCTGAGTTGAAAAGCCGCATTGGACAGCTCAGGCAAAAAAGGTTATCCCGGTGGATTGAAAACCCGAAAGGGCGATCCACGCAAAACAAGGGAATAAGCGAACAACTGCGATCCGAGTAATCTGAAACATGTCATCATTTCGTACAACTTGACAATATCGGAAAGATAGGAATCAGTCCCCTCATCTCCTCAGAAAGCCAAAGCAGAACAGAGAGTCTCGAAGACATGCTGGTCATAGCAGAAAGGGAACTCCTTGGAATGCCGTGCCCATTGCCATTAGGATGGTTTCTTTTCTCAATTTTACGGTAGCTACCTCTTTCCAGGTGGTTGCTTCCTGATGTAAATCTTTGCCTATTCAGAGGCCATTCAATAAAAAGAATATTCAGTCAAAAAGCTGTGTGTGTTTATTTTTGTTTGCAAAATGTCCTGAATTTTTGGCAAAAATAGTATTGCATCTAAACATGGTGATAATTTTGAAAAGAAAACTGACATGCAGGGAAACTGTAAACCCTCTTTGAGTGTCGGGTGACGATGGATGAACAGATCATACCATGCAAATCCCCGGGGCACACTTGTGTTTTCTGTTGTTGCAGATTGCAGGATGGTGTCATATTCTCCCAAGCAAATTTACTCTTCCCCAGTAGAGTATCTTCCCCAGTAGAGTATCTCCCCAAGCAGAGATTTCTTTCCCCAGCAGGTATCTGAAGGCCTGACATCTCCAGCAGAGACTTTTCTCCAGCTAAGCCATGGCAGCAGTCCAAGCAGTTTCTTCTTCCCCAGTGGAGTAGCAGTCTATTCTTCCCTAGTGGAGTATGCCCAGTAGGTATCTGAAAGCCTGACATCCACAGAGTTAGAATTGCCAGAATTCGATCCTCGGCAGGGGTCTCAGCCAGAGTTCAGAATCAACAAATGTTCTCCCCAGCTAGGACATTGTTTGATGCATCTTCCCTGCCAAGTCTGAAGATGATTCTGTCCCCACAGAGTTCATATTTGATTTTCACTTCTGTCAGTGAAATATTCCCCAGCAAAGTTGCCATACTGTTGGTCATTTGATGATACAAGCAGGTGTTCATCACCTCAGTCAGAGTGAGGTGTCCAGACCTCTTGACTTGTCTTCCCCTGCAGAGTTGTACCTCTTGCTGCCAATCAGGCGTTTGTTTATTGCTCGTCTACAATCCTCAACACTCGTTTGTGTTATCCCTAAGCAGAGTGTTCCCCAGCAGTGACATATTATTGCTTTGTTTGTTGCTCGTCTGCATCTTTCAACACTCGTCTTTGTTATCACTTTGGTGCTCGTTTGCTTCCCCCAGCAGTGGTCCAGGATTACCTTGATATTGTTTGTCTGCAATTTCCAACACTCGTCTGTGTTTGGTATCCAGTATTTGTTGTTGCTCGTCTGCAGCTCTCAACACTCGTCTGTGTTTGGGCTTATTCACACTTTGTTGATGCTCTTCTGCATTGCCCAACACTCGTCTGTGTTTGATATTTGATACCTGTGATTGCTCGTCTGCATTGCCCAACACTCGTCTGTGTTGTGTTGTCATTATCTGTTTGAAGCTCGTTTGCTTTGCTTGGATACTCGTCTGTATCATCCCCAACACTCGTCTATGTTGTGTTGTTTATTATCATTTTGAAGCTCGTCTGCTTTGCTTGGATACTCGTCTGTATCATCCCTAGCACTCGTCTGTGTTAGCTTATATCTGTGTGAGGGTCTGCTGATTATCCTGTTACCCTTATCTATTGCTATTCCAAATGCTCGTCTGTGTTTGAATGTCTGGTATTCGTCTATACCAGTGGCTGATACTCGTCTGTATCATTTCCTGAAGCACTCGTCTGTGTTTCTCAGATCATCGTCTGATACTCGTCTGTATCATTGACTTTTGGCACTCGTCTGTGTTATCTTAATGGTCATCCAATACTCGTCTGTATTGAAGAGGTTTAAAATCCTGACTGTGGGAATTAATGTCAAAATGATTGTCGGTCCTGGCGTAACAGGTAAATTCGAAGGAGGCTCGTTTGTCTCAGGCACCAATTATTATTGCTGCACCTGGCGTAACAGGTTTGCTCGAAGAAGACTCGTCTGTCTTATACCATATATCCACGGATAATATATGAAGAAGGTTCGTCTACCTTGATTATGCATGTCTATCCCACAGACTTAAATGCATTCTGGTCCTGGCGTAACAGGTGTATCCGAAGGAGACTCGTCTGTCTCAAGTTATTTGTGTTTGAAGTGTTTGAGGACTCGTATGTCCAGCTCCTTGCGTAACAGGATTGTTTGAAGAAGACTCGTCTGTCTTAACATTCTTATCCCAGATATCAGTTTCAACTTGGAAGAAGCTCGTCTGCTTTTTTCTCTCCTTCATATCCCCAGAGCGTCATTTGGTTGGGTTTATTTCCCAGTTTTGCATTCTTCGTCAGAGTGCAAATTTCTGGTCTTCTTGGTATTGTCGCTCCCGACAAATGAAACAGGGTCAGATGAAGGTACAGACGCGAACGGTCGGCGAAGGGAACAGTGAGAACACACAGCCGTGAACTCACTGGGGATGAATAGAGTCGCCAGCTAGGCATTTTTATCCCGGGGGAAAGGCAATGCTGCATAAGCCTAGAAAAAGAAGGATAAGACGGTTGCGAACCAGAGAGACTGAGAAAGGGGGTTGGTTACAACCTGGGAAGGTATTAGCACCCAGATTGTCCGTCGTACTCGACGGGATCCACGCTTAAAGGATTTGTGTTTTAAAGGGGTAGTGTCAGTGCAATCTGTGTGTAAAAGAGCTGGGAAGGATGTACAGGTGTCAGTGTAAGAGAAGTGAAGTGTATAAATGTACAGTGTCAGTGTGAGATCAGGAATGAAATGAATTACTCAAGATCATGAGGCTAAAGAATGAAGCTGAAAGAGGGGGAATATACAGAGACTTTTGTTCGATAACTGTTAAGTTATGCCTACGTATCCTCTCGTGCAATGAGGAAGTCAGAACACCGTAGTTCGACCCAAAGAGACTGAAAGGTGAATTGACTTGTGAACTGCTTGCTTGTCTATGCTCAAGTGTATGATCTGTCTGGCACAGATGCAAACTGTCTTGCATTAGACGGAAGAAGCAAGTTCCCGTTTGTGAGTGAAGATGATGAGAAAAGAATCCCGAAGGAGACGATTATTGTTTGTTTTTTGAGTTTTCAGTCTTTTATTGCTTTTTGAAGTTTGTCATAGGATAATGAGCTTAAGTCTAAACCAATGGGTTAGTAAACTCATCACATCTTCCCTCTGATTAGGGGTAATGAGAATACCTTAAGTGTGAAGTCAGATTCTCACACTTAATCACCTTTGGTGTAGGATTAAGATCATTAACCTACTTGTGATTATTTAGATGTTTTTGGTGTTTTTGTTTAGTGTTGAGTAATGAGGTTAAGCCATAATCAAGGATTAAACAGACTCATTACACCATCCTAAAAGAAGGATAATAGATGAGAATGTTTAAGTTGAGAAAAACTCCTCAACTTAATCCATGATTAGGGATTAAACCCATGACAAAACAAGCCTTTGATTAAGAGGATTTTATTTAATGGTATGATGATGAAGTGTTTTTTATGGTTTGTAAGACAACTTGAGGGGGACTTGTCCATTAACACTAGGGTTAGTCCTTCTTGACCACTTAAGGAAGAATTAGAACCCTAATGCAAGGCCCAAGTTTCAAGTGTAATGTCTTGATATTTATTAGATGAATTGATTAAGAGATTTAAACACCTTAAGGGTTCAAGACTTAGGATTAGAGTTATACACTCCATCCTAAGAGAAGGATGCAGGCATAACCCTAAGCACAAAGTCTTAAAGCCTTTAGGGTTTAGTCCCTGATTATGGGATGAGAAGAGAAGACTCAAGAGAGACACAAAGGTAAAACTAATGGGGGGAGACTAATCAAAACCCTAATTCATTGTCATGCTTGGTTGTTCCTAAGGTTTGTGAGGTTTGCAAGAACAAATCTTCAAAGGAGCCACCAGGAAGCAGATGAACAGGATCAAGAGAAGCAAAATGACTTGCTTCATTCAAGAAGTCAAGTCACTTGAAGAAAGAAAGTGGGAAGGAGAAGAATGAGCAAGCTCAAACTCAAACACAAATAGAAATGCAGCAATGGATGCAAGGGAGATGGAAAGAAGAGTTATGAGAAGTGAAGGCAAATCCACTTCTCAAGTTTACTTACCACCTGAAATGTTAGAAAGAAATGCAATGCAATGCAAGATGAGATGGAATGACATGATGCTAGGCCAAACCAGAAGCATGCACATGATGATTATGATGTTATGAAGTGCTGCAAACATGAGACAAGGCATAGGGATGTTCATACAAAGTCATGGATGCAAATGATGCAAGTTAAGGAACATGAATAAACATGAAATGTCATGAAGCATACAAGGCAAATGGCATGGCAAAGATGTAATGCAATGATCAATGATACTTCACACATGTCTTAAGATGTCAAATGAATCATAAGAATGCACAAAATGCAATGGCAAGTCATGTTATGTAAAGAAATGCAAGAAGGATGCAAGAGAAAGTCCAAATTAGGGTTTATGGATCAAACATCAAACACAAACCAAAAACAGAAGCAAACCCTAAGATAAAAAATGGAAAGTGGTACCCAAAGAAACCCTAGACCTATGATGAATCCCTGCCCAAAGGGGAATTCCCAACTCTCAACCAAACTCAAGATATGATTTTTACAAGTTATTAGGGTTTTTTAGGGTTCTTATCAAAACAAATGCCAATCAATTAGAAAATGCAAGATCAAATCATGGCCTTTTTATTCTTGAAAATACATGTCAAATGGAAAACAATGCAAAAAGAATCAATGTCTCAACCTTCACCAATAGGCAGAAATGAATTTTTAAACTTGTGATCAAGATAATGCACAAAATATGATTTAATTCCATGAAAAATTCTTAGAATGCATCAAGATCAAAAAAGAAATTTGGTTTGAAGGTTGGACAATGTTTCTAAATGTCTTAGAACATTTCATGAATTTTTTTGTAATTTTTAAATACCTAAAAGTATTTTTAATTAATTAATTCTCATTAATCAATTAAAAATAAACTTTTAAATATTTAAAAATACTTTTTTAATGATAAAAAATAAAATAAAAATATTTTTGTGTCATAAAAATTAATAAAACCTCAAAGAAAAAGTTTCATAATTTTTATGATTTTTTAACTATTTTAAAATAAATGTACAATTTAAATGGAAAAGAAATGAATTAAAATTAAAAGAAAATGAAAGTCAACAGAATGGATGGATGAGATTGGTCCTGGATTTAAAAACATTGACTGCGCGCCAGAATGAGAGGCCCAGATTGTTTCTGATTAAATTAACTAAAATATGATTAATTAACCCTAACACGTGGATTAGGGTTAATCAAAGAGATCCTGGCCCTTCCCTTGCGCGCGTAGTCAACAAATTCAACGCATCCTACGGCCAATATTCAAACCAGCATTAATTATGGGATTAAACCCTAATCACACTCAGGTGGCCGGAGAAGACTTCCGGTCGTCTTCTCCGGCCAGAAGCTCACCTGAAAATCTTCAAACTTCCTAAAAACGTAACATAAATGAAATCTAAGACCAGGGAAATGATCCTCTCACTCTCACGAACCAAACCCCTAACCTAAAACAAATTTATCTTTCCTAAATCATCTGAATCGAAGCAAACAATTTCTAGGGTTCGTAAGCTTCAAACACAAATTAAATTCTCAAAACACAACCATTTCAAAAACTAAAAGCATCAGGATGATCAGGAGAGCATAAAGAACAAGTTTGTAACAAGAAAAATCATTTCTGGAAAAATTAATTTCGAGCTACCTGAGATTTGCAACTTTCAATTTAGGAACTTTCAGGCCTCCTCCTTCAGTGCAAGCTGCTCCTCTTGGTCCTACAAAGGTGCTTGAATGCTCAAAATGAGTTTGTGTTGGCTGGAGAAAGAGATTCGAATGCTCCTGCTTCAGTTCAGTCAAAAATGGCAGATGAGATTCTGGCACTTTCAGGTCATGGTGATGGGGTGTTTAAGGTCCAGATGATGTGTATAGATGATCTGTGGTGTTGGTTTGTGTGTTGGAGACTTATGGAGAGAGATTCGATAGAATCTGCAGCTTGAGGTGAATGATGGCAATGGAGTTTTCAGGCTTGTTTTAGGCTTATGCTTGGGGTGTTTCTTGTCTATGAGGTGTGGTGAGTTGAGTGATGATGAGAGTTTGAGTGTTTGAAGACTGTGGAAAGAATTTCGAAGGAACTTGCAATGAGGTGAGTTTTTGTGAATGTGATGAATGTGTGTGTTTTTGCCTTGGTTCTCCTGTGTTATGGCCAGCAAACTGATTCAATAAACAATTGCAAGTGGCTGGTGGATGTGACCTGGCCTGCAGAGATAGGTGTGGCTACTTTTGCTCAAAGTCCACTTTTGTGTAAGATAGGGCATGGCTCAAGTTTAGGCAAGTACAAGTTGGGTTCTGGTGCAGCATGGTGAGTGTGAGAGGCTGGCTTGACTCAAGGATCAATGCAGCAAGTTGGTGAAAAGGTCATGAGTGTTTTGCAACTTGGTTAGCTTTATGGATTTTCATGAGAAAAGTCAAGTTACATGAACCTAACCATGAGCAAACTTGATCCAAATCTGATTTTTGTGACTTAGAGGATGTTTACATAATGGTTTGACATGAATTAGAGGCTACATTTGACTTTGGTTCAAGACTTTGCAAAATTTCCTTTTTGTGCATAACTTGAAAATCAATGATTTTTGCTAACTTTGCAAGGCCATAACTTTTGATCCATGAAGAGTTTGATCATGTTCTTGTACTTTTTGAAAAGGGAAAGATGAGATCTACAACTTTCATGACCAAAGTTTTTCCATTTGAAGCCTTTTTGGATCAAGAATCAAGGCTTGAAAATTGGCCTAAAATGAGGCATTCTTGAAAAGTCAACTATGCCCCAAAAAGTCAACTTTTGCAAAAACCCTAAATTCTTGGTTTTATGAACTTCAAACTTCTTCCATGATCAAATAAAGATCATATACACTCAAAATGATGAAGATCACCCATAGGTTGGGTCATTGGGGGCCTCAGATGCCCTGATTTTGCACTGACTTGTCTGAAAAGTCAACTCTTGATCAGATGACTTCCCCATGGAATTTCTTCATGAAAATTGATATGCATATTCCCTATACCATATAGAGACCAATGGAAACAAGAATGACCAAAAAATTTGAGATTATGGCCTCTGAAACCAAAACCCTAATTTTAGGTCAACTGTGCAGTTCAAACTGGCTCTGCACCCACTCAAACCCTAGTTCTTGTGATTCCTCTGCAATTTTGACTCTGTGAGGATGTGACATGATACAAGAACACACATGGACCCTTCTGAGATGACTGGTGGCCTTTGGAGTGGCTCAAGAAGCTTTGGGATTGCTCAAATCACAAACCCTAGGTGCAGATGCCTTAGAAACTATGCAGTGAATCAAAAATGGGATGTGAGATGATATGATTGTGTTTATGCATATGAGGATGATCACAAGCCATGGTGTGAATGGGTGAGGGCAAATTTGGGGTGTTTACAGCTGCCCCTATTCAAACATGAGTTAGCTGTGCGGGTTGTAAGCGACGGCTTAACAAGCAAACAAGATAACTTGTGGTTGAATACCAAAGACAGTCCAAAATTTGCACTCACAGAATGAAGAAGAAAAGGGATATAGATTGTAAAGGAAAATAAAGTATATTGTAAAGTGTGGGCGACGGAGGACGACCGTCGAGCAGAGAAAAACTGCTGTGTAAAGTGATATGTGAAGCAAAGCGATGACGGGGACGGCCGACATGCTGGTAAAGTGCAGGAAATAAAGCAATGACGGGGACGGCCGACATGCTGGGGATAAAAAGTAAAGCTAAGACGGGGACGGCCGACTAGCTGGGGAAAATAGGATATTATGATGGGGACGGCCATCAAGATAAAGCTGCAAAGTTCTCTGGGGATTAATGAAACATGACGGGGACGGCCATCAAGTTCATAAAGGTCAAGTAACCAACGATGGGGACGGCCATCGGGCTAAAAGGAAAAGGGACCACGACGGGGACGGCCATCGGGTTAAAGAATAAATGAAATAAACAGATGATGGGGTACGGCCATCAAAGGTAAAGGACGATCACCTAGCAGGGGACGGCTGCTCTGTTGGGAATAAAAGAAAAATGATGGGGACGGCCATCAAAGGTGGAGGACGACCACCTGGCAGGGTACGGCTGCCGAAAATATCAACGATGGGGACGGCCATCGGATAGAAAAGGTCAACGATGGGGACGGCCATCGGACGAGCATGATGGAGGACGACCATCAAGAAGTGGAGGACGACCACTCAGCAGGGGACGGCTGCTCTCAGGGCTTATCATGGCATAGGACGAATGTCAGATAACCAAAATCAACAATGGGGACGACCATTGGATAAAATGATGAAGGACGATCATCAAGAGGTGGAGAACGACCACCTAGCAGGGGACGGCTGCTAAAATCAACGATGGGGACGGCCATCGGATGAGCATGATGGAGGACGACCATCAAGAAGTGGAGGACGACCACTCAACAGGGTACGGCTGCTCTCAGGGTTTATCATGACATAGGACGAATGTTAGATAAGAAGGAAAGATTTGCTTTGTTGGCGGTCTACTGGGGAGATAGTAAACACGGACGAGCGTTTACATCCAAGAAACAAAAGGTATAAGTGTTTGGTATTGTGTATAGATTAAAGATGCGGACGAGCATCCTTAAGACCATGATACAGACGAGTATCACGTAGAAACAAACTGACACATGCTCAGAGATGATGATACGGACGAGTATCAACTGGTTAACAAAGAACACGGACGAGTGTTGCATCTGAAGGGACTCTTCTGGGGAATAGTAGACACAGACGAGTATCTATATTCAAGAAGACATAAGTGTTTGACATGGTGTATGGATCAAAGATGCGGACGAGCATCCTTAAGACTATGATACGGACGAGTATCATGTAGAACAAACATTAGACGCAATGCTCTGAGATGATGGTACGGACGAGTACCAACTGGTTAACAAAGAACAAGGACTACTGTCGAATCTATGGGGATATGGGCGGTGATGTATACAAGATACAGACGAGCATCTGCATAAGTGTACCAATGAGTAGCGAGTGTATATATAATGTATTGATGAGTGTCTACCTGCTGGGGAGAATGACACGGACGGGTGCCAAGGGAGAAAAGTATAATATTAATAAGCATATGGGTTGCAAAAGTGTAAGCGACTGTGCTGGGGACATGACACGGACGGGTGTCAAGAAAGTGCATATATAAGTATATGTGAGTGCAGAGAGGATGTCTTCGGCTTTCTGCTGGTGACATGACTCGGACGGGTGTCCTGAAGTATCCGTAATACGGGTGATTTTGTTTGTAAAGTGTATTCAAGCAACCTGTTTGGGGAAGTGATGACACGGACGGGTGTCAGAAATATATACTGGTGTTTGGTGATTGGAGAGGCAACTGCTTTTGCTGGGACTCTGGTGGGGATTTTTGTACAATGATGATGAACGGTTTGTTATTCACAAGTGACAATTCAGAACATGGCTTATGATTATGCTATGCGTTTGATTTTTGCCGTAATGCTCCGTATTAGACGGAATGCCACGCTCTGAGGGGGTATTATGATGCAGATGCTATGATTATGCAAGGAGGCACAGATCCGGGATTCAGATCCCGTTGCAGCGAAGATCTCTGGTTGATCTGCTTGAAGTGAACATCCCAGCTGGGGATGAGATCATTGGTAGATCTAATGATGTATCTGCTTGGGGATATAGGTCACTGATTGACATATCCTTATAATACGGGACCCAGCTGGGGTTTGTAGAAGCTTTCTTCACTCTGTTGTGCTCTCCTATGCGCTGCTCTTCTGGACAGAGGCTGAAGATTCTGTGGGGAGATGATTCCCTGACTCCTGTACTCAAATGAGGATGAAATGACAACTCGGCTGGGGAATTATGAGAGGCAAATCAGCTGGGGAGAGCAACAAGTGGCAACTCAGCTGGGGATAGAGCATTTCGGATGCCGAGATTGAGCGTATGTTGATTTGGCAACTTTGCTGGGGAAGTGGGCACTCTCCAGTGCCACGTGGAAGATAGACCGAGTTGATAATGATTCGCCAACTTGCTGAGACGTAACCTGCATGCTCCAGGTTGCGTTCTGGATACCTGCAATCCTGCAACGATAAGGAAACGTACAAAAGGTCCCGAGGTATCCCTTACTGGATTCCGTCATAGGAGATAAGTACCTTCGAGAGTAAGTATATTCCCTGTGAGCATGTGTTTTTATTTTTAGAGAAAGGCATCTGTACTTATGCGATTGTATTTTTAGAGATGTCAGACAACTCTTTGCAAAACATAAATGTAAAAACGAAACATGACCGAAAATCTGATTTTATTAATTCATGTGCCCTGAATTGGCAAGATACAGTCAAAGAAACATATCTCCTGAAATGAAGAGACTGTTACAAATTGAGAAACAAAATGCTGGCGATGCTGACGACGCTTTCAAGGAGCTTCCTCTTCCGCTATGACTCGTATGACAATGACGTTCTTCTCGTCTTGCTTTCTGAAAAGGCTGATTCTGATTGAAGCTTGATCCTTTGAAGCTTACCAAGTTGCAAGTGATACAGACGAATTCAGAATGCAGTTGTTCGCTTATTCCCTTATTTTGCATGGATCGCCCTTTCGGGTTTTCAATCCATCGGGATACCCATTTTTGCCTGAGCTGTCCAATGCGGCTTTTCAACTCAGCGGGTGTACATTTTTTCATTCATTTTCCCTTACTTTTGCCCGAGTCTTTTATTCTGTTTTTGACTCGCCGGGATGCCCTATTTTTTCCTGGACTTACATTCTGTTTTTTATGTCCAGCGGGTCATTTTATGCGAAGTATTTTTTAACTGCATCTGAATTCACAGGGGACGGGAAATCTTCACCATCCATGGTGCTGAGCATCAGCGCTCCACCAGAGAAAACTTTCTTTACAACAAACGGTCCTTCATAGTTTGGAGTCCATTTGCCCCTGTGGTCTGTATGAGGAGGGAGGATTCTTTTCAACACAAGATCCCCTACTTGGTATTCTCGATGCCTGACTTTCTGATCGAAGGCCTTCTTCATTCTCTTCTGATATAACTGCCCATGGCAGATTGCAGCCAACCTTTTCTCTTCGATCAGACTCAGTTGTTCGTATCGGGCCCGAACCCATTCTGCTTCACTCAGTTTAACATCCATCAATACCCGTAGAGAGGGTAGTTCAACTTCAACAGGTAGGACTGCTTCCATACCATACACAAGCTGATACGGCGTTGCCCCAGTGGATGTTCTGATTGACGTGCGGTACCCATGCAAGGCAAATGGTAGCATCTCGTGCCAGTCTTTGTATGTGACTACCATCTTCTGCACAATCTTCTTGATATTCTTATTTGCCGCCTCGACAGCGCCGTTCATCTTTGGCCTGTAAGGAGAAGAATTGTGATGTTGGATCTTGAAGTCCCGACATAATTCAGCCATCATTTTGTTGTTGAGATTGGAACCATTATCAGTAATGATTCGCTCGGGCACTCCATATCTACAGATGATATCTCTTTTCAAAAATCGCGCTACCACTTGCCTGGTAACATTTGCATATGAGGCTGCTTCGACCCACTTTGTGAAATAGTCGATGGCGACCAGGATGAATCTGTGGCCATTTGAAGCAGTTGGCTCAATCTTACCAATCATATCGATGCCCCACATGGCAAAGGGCCAGGGTGAAGACATTATGTTCAAAGGATTGGGAGGTACATGCACTTTATCTGCGTAGATCTGGCATTTATGACATTTCCTGGCATAGGCACAACAGTCTGCATCCATTGTGATCCAGTAATAGCCTGATCTTAACAGCTTCTTAGCCATTGCATGCCCTCCAGCATGGGTACCGAAAGAGCCTTCATGCACTTCATGCATCAGTAGATCTGCTTCCGTCTTGTCAACACATCTGAGGAGTACCATATCAAAGTTCCTCTTGTATAAAGATCCATCAGCGTTCAGAAAGAAACTTCCAGCAAGCCTTCTTAAAGTCTTCTTACCATTGGAAGATGCCCCAGGTGGGTATGTTTGATCCTCCAAGAAGCATTTGATGTCGTGGAACCAAGGCTTATCATCTTCAGCAATATCTACTGCAAATACATATGCTGGTCTATCAAGTCTTGATACTGAAATCTGAGGTACGAAGTTAGTAGCTTGAACTTTGATCATGGACGAAATGGTAGCAAGAGCATCCGCAAACTGATTCTCGTCCCGAGGGATATACTCAAGTTTGACTGTTGTGAAGAAAGTCAATAATCTTCTCGTATAATCCCTGTAAGGTATCAGATGATCTTGGTGGGTGTACCATTTTCCGTTGGTCTGATTGATTACCAAAGCTGAATCTCCGAATACGGTCAATGTCTTGATCCTGAGGTCAATGGCTTCCTCAAGACCCATAATGCAAGCTTCGTATTCAGCTTCGTTGTTAGTGCAGTTGAAAGTGAGTTTTGCCGAGAAAGGCATGTGAACTCCTTTGGGTGTAATGAGTACTGCGCCAACACCACGGCCATTCATGTTAACAGCCCCATCAAACATCATGGTCCATTCTTCCTCCGGGTCGGGCCCTTCAGTGTGAATAGGCTCTTCATGATTTCTTGATTTAATGAACATGATGTCTTCATCAGGGAAGTCAAACCTCATTGGCTGGTAATCATCAATGGGTTGCTCAGCAAGATATTCAGATAGTACACTGCCCTTGATGGCTTTCTGGGATGTGTACTGTATATCATATTCTGTGAGAATCATTTGCCATCTTGCAACCCGTCCGGTAAGAGCTGGCTTCTCGAAAATGTACTTGACTGGATCCATCTTGGATATTAATAAAGTAGTGTGGGTCAACATATACTGTCTCAGTCGGCGAGCAGCCCACGCTAAAGCACAGCAAGTTTTCTCGAGCAGTGAATAACGTTGTTCACAGTCGGTAAACTTTTTGCTTAGGTAGTAAATTGCATACTCTTTTCGACCAGACTCGTCATGCTGGCCCAACACACACCCCATTGACTCTTCTAATACTGTCAAGTACATAATCAGAGGTCTTCCTTCAACTGGCGGCATGAGGATTGGAGGTTCTTGTAAATACTCCTTGATCTTGTCAAAAGCCTTCTGGCAGTCTTCGTTCCATCTGACCGTTTGTTCCTTTCTCAACAACTTGAACAAGGGTTCGCAGGTTGCTGTGAGGTGAGATATGAACCTTGAGATGTAGTTCAATCTACCTAGGAACCCTCGAACTTCTTTCTCAGTTTTCGGTGCAGGCATCTCTTGAATAGCTTTGACTTTATCAGGGTCCACCTCAATCCCTTTCTCGCTTACAATAAATCCCAGCAGCTTACCGGATCGCACCCCGAATGTGCATTTGTTGGGGTTCAACTTCAGTTGATACTTCCTCAGACGCTTGAATAATTTGAGCAGATTCACCAGGTGATCTTCCTCTGTAAGGGACTTGGCGATCATATCATCCACATAACACTCGATTTCCTTATGGATCATATCGTGGAATAATGTCACCATAGCCCGTTGATATGTGGCACCAGCATTCTTCAGTCCGAATGGCATCACCTTGTAACAGAACGTGCCCCAAGGTGTAATGAATGTTGTCTTCTCCATGTCTTCAAGTGACATTTTGATCTGATTGTACCCTGAAAATCCGTCCATGAAGGAGAATACCGAGAACTGAGCCGTGTTATCCACCAATACATCAATGTGAGGTAATGGGAAATCATCTTTCGGACTGGCTCTGTTCAGATCCCGGTAGTCAACGCACATCCTTACTTTGCCGTCCTTTTTAGGCACAGGTACTATGTTAGCAACCCACGGCGGATAGCTAGTTACAGCAAGGAACCCGGCGTCCCATTGCTTTTGTACCTCTTCCTTGATTTTCATAGCCATGTCTGGGCGAGTTCGGCGCAGTTTCTGTTTGACCGGTGGGCACTCTTCTCTCAAAGGCAGCTTGTACACAACAATATCGGTATCCAACCCTGGCATGTCTTGGTACGACCAAGCAAACACATCTACATACTCTTGAAGCAGGTCAATCAGTTGCTTCTTCACTGAGTCTTGCAGGCAGGCCCCGATCTTGACTTCTTTCACGTCTTCCTCTGTACCAAGATTAATCACCTCAATCTCCTCCTGATGAGGAGTGATAAACTTTTCCTCCTGTCTCAACAACCTGGCTAGCTCTTCAGGAAGCTCATATTCTTCATCAACCCCTTCATCAGCTTGATTGATTGGATTGTCAAAGTCATACGATGTCATAGCCGTGCTGTTGTCGGTGCGGTCAGGAAGGCACTCTCTGCAAGGTTTAAGTTTGTTCATTTTAGTGATTGATTTTAATCTTGCTTTAGAAAAAAGTGAAATGAAGTTATCATTTTGAAAACACCGCCATTTATTTTTGTACAAAAAGAAAAATGGGAAAACAGTGAGCAGAAAAGAAAAAGACTTGTTTGCAAAAAGATGTCTGATATTTCATTAATTTAATCTTGTTTGCACAAAAGTACAGATGGCCCTGGTTACAAAATGAGTCTTGTCATCTTGGGCAAGACGCAAGACTTGGATGCATGCTATATAAAAATACAGGAAATAATAATTACTCTGCTCGAGTAACACTTATAATTTCCTGGGAAGACCAGTTCGAGACACTGCTCCCCGGGATCTTCGGACGAATCCAATTCTCCAGGTTGCGCTCCTCTTCCAGCTCGTCTTCCAGACAGTTGATAGCATCGGGGGTAAGCATCCCCCCACTCACAAAATTGGGCTCTTTCGTAGCCGCTGTTTGATCTTGTTGAGTTGGTCTGTAACCCAACCCAAATCTGTCTTCTTTCTTCTCTACCGATAGCAATTTGCCCCAGCCTTGGGCAGTTCCTTCCTCAACAACCTTCCGGGCTTGTTGGTAAGATGACATTGGAGTACCAGATACAGCAGATGCTTCATTCACATTCAAAGCTTCAAACCCCTGGCTCATTGTTTCATGGATCTCCCCGTCCATTTCAATGTACTTATAGGTTGCCAGGTGGCTGACAAAAATGTCCTCCTCTCCGCAGATTGTGACAACTTGGCCTTCCCACTCAAATTTTAACTTTTGGTGAAGGGTAGACGTTATTGCGCCAGCGGCGTGAATCCAGGGTCTACCCAACAAACAGCTGTAGGCGGGCTGAATGTCCATCACATAAAAGATAGTTTTAAAGGTCTGCGGGCCAATTGTCACGGGCAGCTCAATCTCTCCCAGAACCGATCTCTTCGAGCCATCAAAAGCTCTAACCACCAGGTTGCTGGGTCTCAATGCCAGTCCATCATATTCAAGCTTCACCAGAGCCTTCTTTGGTAAGACATTCAGGGATGATCCTGTGTCCACCAGCACATGTGAAAGGACAGCTCCTTTGCATTCCATGGTTATGTGCAAGGCTTTGTTGTGATTGCGGCCATCCACTGTCAGGTCAGAATTGGTAAACCCTAGCCCATTGCTAGCAGTAACATTTCCAACAACGGTTTCCAATTGGTTGACAGTAATCTCCTCGGGCACGTAAGCTGCGTGCAGGACTTTCAGTAGTGCATTCCGATGGGCTTCGGAGCACATAAGCAGTGAGAGGATGGAGATTTTGGACGGCGTCTGGTGAAGTTGATCCACAACTTTGTAATCACTCTTTTTGATGATCCGCATAAACTCATCAACTTCCTGATCAAATGGAGTTTTCAGGGCTTCTTTGACAGCTTGATCTTCCTGCACCGGGCTCTTTCCTTTTGCCTTAGCGGCAGCTTCTGCTTCGGCAGCAGGTCTTTGAATTGGTGAAGCAAAGAGACGTCCGCTTCGAGTGAAGCCTCCGCCTCCGCCCACATTATCAATTTGTGGTGCAGGTGTTGATGTTTCAAGAGTGATTCTCTTTCCCTCGCAATACAAGTCAGAGCCATAGTGCCAAGGGATGGCCCTATCGCTTTCATATGGTACAGGTCCAGGCACCGTGACGGTAACTGGACTGATTGCTGCTGCTGAAGGGACTGTTATTGTTTGTGGATCATAAAAGATTGTAACTGGTGCTCTAGTGGGAGCAGCACCTTCTGAATGGTAGGCGGAATTATTTTCTGGATCGTAGAATATGGTAACTGTGGAGACATCTTCATGATTGTTTACTGGAGTTGTAGGAGGTTCTGTTGGAAGGACTGTTGTTGTTGTTGATGGAGAGTCGAAATGGAATGAAGCTGAAGTTGTAGCAGGAGAAACTGTTGAAAACTGATCATTCGGAAGGACAGGTGAAGCACTTGTTGATGTTGCTGATGAATTGTCGGGAACAATAGTTGTTGCATTTGTAGGAGGTTCTGAAACCATTGTTGATGAAGTTGCCGGATTTGTCGGGAATGATGTAGTGATCTGGAGCAGGCCACTCTGAATAAGGCTGTTAATGCCATTCCTCAAGTCTTCACACCCATTCCATGAAATATTGCAGTAGGGACATCCTAGTTCACACCCCGGAAATATATTGTTTTCACGGAGCTGAGCTTTGATTTCCACCAATGGTGTCCTGATCTGATCCACACTAGTTATCAAATAAGACTGTTGGTCTTCTTCAATAGCATTAATTCGAGGACCACCATGGTGTGGCATTGGATTTTTGTTGACATTGGGCGGAGGTGCAAAATTCAGAGCCTTGGAGTCTACCAAGTCTTGTACCTTCATATGCAGAGCCCTGCATTTTTCTGTACTGTGACCAGGTGCGTTTGAATGAAAAGCACACCTAGCATTGGAGTCATAATTCCTTGGTAGACTGTTGGGATCCGGAGGTGCCAACGTTCTTAGCTCGACCAGGTTGAGTTTCAGAAGTTGTGGCAGCAAGGCAGCATACGGCATTGGGATCGGGTCGATCACTCTGTTAGCTTGGGATGGCCTTTGTTGGAATGGCCTTTGTTGATTGTCGTTGCTATTGTTGTTGTTGTAGTTGTTTCTTGGAGGATATTGATTCTGATGATACTGAGGTTGTTGTTGGAAATTTTGTTGAGGAGGTTGATAGACCGGCTGAGGATGAGCTGGAGCAGGGATTGTGACTGCTGCTATTGTCCTTGGAACATATTGGGGCCTACCCCTGTTGGTGTGAATGGCATTGGTCTCGCCAGTTCTTCTCGGGCCTGCAAAAGGCTTTCTTGTACTGCTGGACGAACTTGCACCATTATCAGATATTTTGCCCATTTTCAACAGGCTTTCAATTCTCTCCCCAGCTATGACAACATCTGCGAAGCTGGTGGAAGAGAAAGCGGCCAACCTGTCAATATACGTTCCCTGGAGAGTGTTCATAAACATGTCTGCCATTTCTCTCTCAGACATAGGTGGTTGAACAGCAGCAGCCAGTTGCCTCCACCTTTGGGCATACTCTCGGAAACTCTCCCTCGAAGACTGTGACATTCCCATTAGGAGGGTCCTGTTGGGTGCCATATCTAGATTATACTGATACTGTCTGATGAAGGCCTCTGCCAGGTCCTTCCAGCATCTCACAGCTGCTCTCGTCAGATGGGAATACCATTCCCTAGAAGCTCCAGTCAAGCTATCTTCGAAGTAGAACATCCACAATTTCTCGTCCATGGTGTAAGCTTTTAATCTTCCAAGAAAAGATTGCAGATGGGTTCGAGGACAAGAAGTCCCATTATACTTTTCAAAACATGGAGGCTTGAACTTGTGGGGAATCCTAACCCCGTCTACTAAGCCCATATCCATGACGTCAAAACCCAAAGAATTTTGAGATTCTAAAGACCTTAACTTCTCAGCTATTTCATCCAATCTCCTATCATAAGCATCCTCTCCAGCGCCCATTACTGTAAATTGGTCCTCCTGAGGATCCTCTTGAAGCACTCTGGCTGCGGTGGCTGTTCCTTGAACATTTGCAGGGATGTTAACCTCAGGATGTAGATGTGGACCAAACACAGGGGGATTCACATGTGGTTGCACCCTTTCATTATTACTGGTGCCTGCAGTTCCTACATGAGGCTCCTCTTGATTTTGCCTCTCCACCATAGCTCTCAGTCTCTCCTGGCTCTGAGCCATGTTGTTCATAACCTCCATGAACTGCGTCATCTGTGTTCTCATCTCCAATCTTTCATTGGCTAGCTGATTTCTGACATCAGCAAGATCTTGTTGAACTTGATCCATCTGAATTCCCGGAAGGTTGATTCTAGTTGGATACCTGTGTGGCCTGTTGAGAGGAAACACCCGGCGGCGAGCAATAATTCCTGAGCATCACAACAGAGGTTAGCAACAACAAAACAAAAACCTACAAAACAAAGGGGTTAGCATGCAATGCAGTTATGCTTATTTGCTCTCAAGGTATCCGGTTTGGTCTTCAGTTTTGACCCTTCCAGACCCTTGAAGGTGATGCTGTTGAAGTTGCTTTTGATGTGAACCCAGATAGAAACTAACACAAATATATTACAAAGGTGAAATAATACAATTTGTTCATTTTTACAACACAAACCCCCAAAGGGGCCAAAATACATCACAAAAAGCAAAAGTACATGGAAAAGGAACAACAACAAGCAAATGATCAAACTCCAAGGCCAAACTCATCCTCTCGAACTTCCTTGAGAAGTGCTTCGGTCACAGGATCAGCCGGACGCTCCGTGAGACCTCTGATGAGAAGGTTTCTTGTTGCAACAGCTGCAGTCAATTTCTTATTCTGACTTTGGTCCTTAGACCTCTTCACTCCAGCTCTGATTTCTAGCTCTGATATTTCCTTCTGGGCTGCTGCCAGGGCTTTTTCCATCTGCTCCATTTTGTCTTGAGCTCTCTTGTCTTCTAGAGTACGGGCCTCAGTGATCCGGACCCACCTGGCCTGACTCTCTCTCAAATACAAGTCTGTTCTTGCTCTCTGAAACTGGGCTTCTTTACAAGCATTCTTCAGAATCTGCTCACCAGCTTTAGACTTGTTGATATATTCTCCAGACTTCTCAATCTTGATCAAGTGTTCCAACCTCAACTTCTCCAATCTTTCAATCTCCCTCACACCTTCACTTCTCTCCCGGAGGGTCTTCTGTAAGGCTTGAGATAACCTCTCATTCCTCTCCTTCAGGCTTTCAAACTCTTCCAGACTGATAGTAGCAGGGGGTGGTGCTGAAGATGACTCAGGCATGTCTTCTATGGTAAAGGGCAATCCAGAGAATTGGGCCCTGGCATAAGACCATTCATGATATTGGGCTGAGGCCACATTATTGCACTTCCCCAGAATGGTGATTCCCTTGGTTTGAACATGATCCCAAGCCCAGGCAGCCTGCCTAACAACAGTCAAACTGATCTTGTTCTCACAGTAGAGGGTCTCCACCAAATCTTGTTCCCTAGGAGTATGAACCAGTGCATAGCCTAACTGCCTTTTGAACAGCAGAGGGTTGTAATTGATACTTCCCTTAACTCCTACCAAAGGCACATTGGGAAAGTGTCCACAGCTTGTGATAACATCTCTGCCCTTGGTGCTCTGAGTGCACCATCTGATGTCTGCTGAAGTGAGAGTAGTGAGCCTCTTAGCCCAGTTGCTTTGCTGATGAGGATTTAGGAATGCATCTGTCCTGGGCAGATGCCTGAGAAGCCAAGCATGGAATAGTGGAGCACAACACCTTACTAACTTACCCCTCTGCTTCTCATTCCTCTGATGCACTGAGTAGTAAAGATCTCCTAACAAGGTTGGCACTGGGTTCCTCAGGATGAACAGGTGAATTGCATTCTTGCTGATGAATCGAGGCTCATCTGCAAACAACACAATTCCATATACACTTAAGGCCAACAATGCACAAACAGCTTTCCACTCCCCCAGGGAGGCCTTCAAACTAGCTTGAGAAATCAGGAAGTCCAGATGAAATCCAAGGATCCCGGCTTTAGAGGTCAGGTGTTGTTCAATCAATACAGGTTCTAGGTGCAAAGCTTTTGCTACCTCTCCATTGCTAGGAAAGACCATTTCAGGATTGAAAGGAATTTCTCTCTTGATAGGCAAGCCAACCAATGCTGAGTATTCTTCTAAAAGAGGTCCCAACTGAAAGTCTTTAAAGGTGAAACACCTCAATGGGGGGTCATAGAACTGAATGCAGGTATGGATTAGGCTTCTCTGAGATGGGTCCATATCCATAACCAAGTCAAGTATATCCCCATAATGCTCTCTGAACAGAGGTATGTGCTCTGGAGTGATCAGGGTTTGGATCCTCCTGATGTCTGATAAGTCTGGTTGGAAGAAATGGTAAGTGATGTTGCTTTTCTTTGGGGCCATGAGTGCTGAGGACTGAGTAGAATAAGTGCTGATGAAGATGCTGAGAAGTGAGCCACTGGCTGGCTAGTGCAAGTAACTGAAGTATATGGCTGACAAGCTGAAGCAAGATGCTGGTGGAGATAGGTCAAAACTGCAGATGGGGTCAAAACCAAAACCAGATGAGAAATGGATACCCTGAAACACAAATAAGCACATGTTAATATGATGCAATGAGTATGTATGCAAATGAAATGCAAGGGTTTGTGACTGAGCTGGATCTGATTAACTGCCTTGGTCTAGATCCATGTGTGTTCAAGAATTCCAGATGGAGGTCTATAAATCCAGTAACCAAGGTAGGGGACTCAAATAAAGAGCCACATGTCCAGGGTTTTAGAATCACAAGAACTATCCAACATGGAGCATTCTTAACAAAGTCAAAATAACAGGGTATTCTGAGGTCAAGGTACCTGCAAACCTGTAAACAGCCCAACCCCCTCACAGGTGGTGATCTAGAACAAGGATCCTCAGACTTGGATCAGTTATGAGAAGTGTAAACACTTCTAACCCGGAGGTACAGTGTTTACAATAACCATAACAATTCCTCCTCTAATTCACCTCAGTTTCTGAAGGTCAAGCTAAAAGGTCATCCAGACTTAGCAGGCTTCCCAGATCCCCCTAGCATTGCAGGAAATCCGCAACACAGAGTTCTCAAGAAGAAACCCATATCTGAACCGTGTTTCATATTCCCGCACCAGACCGAAATGGAATGGGAAAGAATATGATTCACTCTATCCTAGGTGTCACTCAGGTCCCAGGTGTAGGACCTTAACTCTCAATGAAATACCCACCCACCAAAAAACAAGGAAACCAGATCCAGCCAGCAACAGTGACAGTATGATATATACAAATGCAATAAAGAAAGCGGTAAATAAAGCTGTACAGAAAGCAATAAATAAAGCAAATATACAAACACAAATAACACATAACACCCCAATAAACACAAATCAATCAAGCGCTAGGAGGAACCCACAAAAAGAACCAGAAGCCCTGGTTGCAGTATAAGGATCCCCAGCAGAGTCGCCAAGCTGTCGCTCCCGACAAATGAAACAGGGTCAGATGAAGGTACAGACGCGAACGGTCGGCGAAGGGAACAGTGAGAACACACAGCCGTGAACTCACTGGGGATGAATAGAGTCGCCAGCTAGGCATTTTTATCCCGGGGGAAAGGCAATGCTGCATAAGCCTAGAAAAAGAAGGATAAGACGGTTGCGAACCAGAGAGACTGAGAAAGGGGGTTGGTTACAACCTGGGAAGGTATTAGCACCCAGATTGTCCGTCGTACTCGACGGGATCCACGCTTAAAGGATTTGTGTTTTAAAGGGGTAGTGTCAGTGCAATCTGTGTGTAAAAGAGCTGGGAAGGATGTACAGGTGTCAGTGTAAGAGAAGTGAAGTGTATAAATGTACAGTGTCAGTGTGAGATCAGGAATGAAATGAATTACTCAAGATCATGAGGCTAAAGAATGAAGCTGAAAGAGGGGGAATATACAGAGACTTTTGTTCGATAACTGTTAAGTTATGCCTACGTATCCTCTCGTGCAATGAGGAAGTCAGAACACCGTAGTTCGACCCAAAGAGACTGAAAGGTGAATTGACTTGTGAACTGCTTGCTTGTCTATGCTCAAGTGTATGATCTGTCTGGCACAGATGCAAACTGTCTTGCATTAGACGGAAGAAGCAAGTTCCCGTTTGTGAGTGAAGATGATGAGAAAAGAATCCCGAAGGAGACGATTATTGTTTGTTTTTTGAGTTTTCAGTCTTTTATTGCTTTTTGAAGTTTGTCATAGGATAATGAGCTTAAGTCTAAACCAATGGGTTAGTAAACTCATCACATCTTCCCTCTGATTAGGGGTAATGAGAATACCTTAAGTGTGAAGTCAGATTCTCACACTTAATCACCTTTGGTGTAGGATTAAGATCATTAACCTACTTGTGATTATTTAGATGTTTTTGGTGTTTTTGTTTAGTGTTGAGTAATGAGGTTAAGCCATAATCAAGGATTAAACAGACTCATTACACCATCCTAAAAGAAGGATAATAGATGAGAATGTTTAAGTTGAGAAAAACTCCTCAACTTAATCCATGATTAGGGATTAAACCCATGACAAAACAAGCCTTTGATTAAGAGGATTTTATTTAATGGTATGATGATGAAGTGTTTTTTATGGTTTGTAAGACAACTTGAGGGGGACTTGTCCATTAACACTAGGGTTAGTCCTTCTTGACCACTTAAGGAAGAATTAGAACCCTAATGCAAGGCCCAAGTTTCAAGTGTAATGTCTTGATATTTATTAGATGAATTGATTAAGAGATTTAAACACCTTAAGGGTTCAAGACTTAGGATTAGAGTTATACACTCCATCCTAAGAGAAGGATGCAGGCATAACCCTAAGCACAAAGTCTTAAAGCCTTTAGGGTTTAGTCCCTGATTATGGGATGAGAAGAGAAGACTCAAGAGAGACACAAAGGTAAAACTAATGGGGGGAGACTAATCAAAACCCTAATTCATTGTCATGCTTGGTTGTTCCTAAGGTTTGTGAGGTTTGCAAGAACAAATCTTCAAAGGAGCCACCAGGAAGCAGATGAACAGGATCAAGAGAAGCAAAATGACTTGCTTCATTCAAGAAGTCAAGTCACTTGAAGAAAGAAAGTGGGAAGGAGAAGAATGAGCAAGCTCAAACTCAAACACAAATAGAAATGCAGCAATGGATGCAAGGGAGATGGAAAGAAGAGTTATGAGAAGTGAAGGCAAATCCACTTCTCAAGTTTACTTACCACCTGAAATGTTAGAAAGAAATGCAATGCAATGCAAGATGAGATGGAATGACATGATGCTAGGCCAAACCAGAAGCATGCACATGATGATTATGATGTTATGAAGTGCTGCAAACATGAGACAAGGCATAGGGATGTTCATACAAAGTCATGGATGCAAATGATGCAAGTTAAGGAACATGAATAAACATGAAATGTCATGAAGCATACAAGGCAAATGGCATGGCAAAGATGTAATGCAATGATCAATGATACTTCACACATGTCTTAAGATGTCAAATGAATCATAAGAATGCACAAAATGCAATGGCAAGTCATGTTATGTAAAGAAATGCAAGAAGGATGCAAGAGAAAGTCCAAATTAGGGTTTATGGATCAAACATCAAACACAAACCAAAAACAGAAGCAAACCCTAAGATAAAAAATGGAAAGTGGTACCCAAAGAAACCCTAGACCTATGATGAATCCCTGCCCAAAGGGGAATTCCCAACTCTCAACCAAACTCAAGATATGATTTTTACAAGTTATTAGGGTTTTTTAGGGTTCTTATCAAAACAAATGCCAATCAATTAGAAAATGCAAGATCAAATCATGGCCTTTTTATTCTTGAAAATACATGTCAAATGGAAAACAATGCAAAAAGAATCAATGTCTCAACCTTCACCAATAGGCAGAAATGAATTTTTAAACTTGTGATCAAGATAATGCACAAAATATGATTTAATTCCATGAAAAATTCTTAGAATGCATCAAGATCAAAAAAGAAATTTGGTTTGAAGGTTGGACAATGTTTCTAAATGTCTTAGAACATTTCATGAATTTTTTTGTAATTTTTAAATACCTAAAAGTATTTTTAATTAATTAATTCTCATTAATCAATTAAAAATAAACTTTTAAATATTTAAAAATACCTTTTTAATGATAAAAAATAAAATAAAAATATTTTTGTGTCATAAAAATTAATAAAACCTCAAAGAAAAAGTTTCATAATTTTTATGATTTTTTAACTATTTTAAAATAAATGTACAATTTAAATGGAAAAGAAATGAATTAAAATTAAAAGAAAATGAAAGTCAACAGAATGGATGGATGAGATTGGTCCTGGATTTAAAAACATTGACTGCGCGCCAGAATGAGAGGCCCAGATTGTTTCTGATTAAATTAACTAAAATATGATTAATTAACCCTAACACGTGGATTAGGGTTAATCAAAGAGATCCTGGCCCTTCCCTTGCGCGCGTAGTCAACAAATTCAACGCATCCTACGGCCAATATTCAAACCAGCATTAATTATGGGATTAAACCCTAATCACACTCAGGTGGCCGGAGAAGACTTCCGGTCGTCTTCTCCGGCCAGAAGCTCACCTGAAAATCTTCAAACTTCCTAAAAACGTAACATAAATGAAATCTAAGACCAGGGAAATGATCCTCTCACTCTCACGAACCAAACCCCTAACCTAAAACAAATTTATCTTTCCTAAATCATCTGAATCGAAGCAAACAATTTCTAGGGTTCGTAAGCTTCAAACACAAATTAAATTCTCAAAACACAACCATTTCAAAAACTAAAAGCATCAGGATGATCAGGAGAGCATAAAGAACAAGTTTGTAACAAGAAAAATCATTTCTGGAAAAATTAATTTCGAGCTACCTGAGATTTGCAACTTTCAATTTAGGAACTTTCAGGCCTCCTCCTTCAGTGCAAGCTGCTCCTCTTGGTCCTACAAAGGTGCTTGAATGCTCAAAATGAGTTTGTGTTGGCTGGAGAAAGAGATTCGAATGCTCCTGCTTCAGTTCAGTCAAAAATGGCAGATGAGATTCTGGCACTTTCAGGTCATGGTGATGGGGTGTTTAAGGTCCAGATGATGTGTATAGATGATCTGTGGTGTTGGTTTGTGTGTTGGAGACTTATGGAGAGAGATTCGATAGAATCTGCAGCTTGAGGTGAATGATGGCAATGGAGTTTTCAGGCTTGTTTTAGGCTTATGCTTGGGGTGTTTCTTGTCTATGAGGTGTGGTGAGTTGAGTGATGATGAGAGTTTGAGTGTTTGAAGACTGTGGAAAGAATTTCGAAGGAACTTGCAATGAGGTGAGTTTTTGTGAATGTGATGAATGTGTGTGTTTTTGCCTTGGTTCTCCTGTGTTATGGCCAGCAAACTGATTCAATAAACAATTGCAAGTGGCTGGTGGATGTGACCTGGCCTGCAGAGATAGGTGTGGCTACTTTTGCTCAAAGTCCACTTTTGTGTAAGATAGGGCATGGCTCAAGTTTAGGCAAGTACAAGTTGGGTTCTGGTGCAGCATGGTGAGTGTGAGAGGCTGGCTTGACTCAAGGATCAATGCAGCAAGTTGGTGAAAAGGTCATGAGTGTTTTGCAACTTGGTTAGCTTTATGGATTTTCATGAGAAAAGTCAAGTTACATGAACCTAACCATGAGCAAACTTGATCCAAATCTGATTTTTGTGACTTAGAGGATGTTTACATAATGGTTTGACATGAATTAGAGGCTACATTTGACTTTGGTTCAAGACTTTGCAAAATTTCCTTTTTGTGCATAACTTGAAAATCAATGATTTTTGCTAACTTTGCAAGGCCATAACTTTTGATCCATGAAGAGTTTGATCATGTTCTTGTACTTTTTGAAAAGGGAAAGATGAGATCTACAACTTTCATGACCAAAGTTTTTCCATTTGAAGCCTTTTTGGATCAAGAATCAAGGCTTGAAAATTGGCCTAAAATGAGGCATTCTTGAAAAGTCAACTATGCCCCAAAAAGTCAACTTTTGCAAAAACCCTAAATTCTTGGTTTTATGAACTTCAAACTTCTTCCATGATCAAATAAAGATCATATACACTCAAAATGATGAAGATCACCCATAGGTTGGGTCATTGGGGGCCTCAGATGCCCTGATTTTGCACTGACTTGTCTGAAAAGTCAACTCTTGATCAGATGACTTCCCCATGGAATTTCTTCATGAAAATTGATATGCATATTCCCTATACCATATAGAGACCAATGGAAACAAGAATGACCAAAAAATTTGAGATTATGGCCTCTGAAACCAAAACCCTAATTTTAGGTCAACTGTGCAGTTCAAACTGGCTCTGCACCCACTCAAACCCTAGTTCTTGTGATTCCTCTGCAATTTTGACTCTGTGAGGATGTGACATGATACAAGAACACACATGGACCCTTCTGAGATGACTGGTGGCCTTTGGAGTGGCTCAAGAAGCTTTGGGATTGCTCAAATCACAAACCCTAGGTGCAGATGCCTTAGAAACTATGCAGTGAATCAAAAATGGGATGTGAGATGATATGATTGTGTTTATGCATATGAGGATGATCACAAGCCATGGTGTGAATGGGTGAGGGCAAATTTGGGGTGTTTACAGGTATTCAACCACAGTTTATCTTGAACGGTCGATAGCCCGTGCTACCGTCCTTTTCAGATTAACTGATGATTGAATAGGGGAAGCTGTAACACCCCAAATTTGCCCTCTTCATTTTAAGCATCATATCATATCATATTCATCATGAACATATCATTTTCTTAGCATCATATCATGGAAAGATGAGGCATAACATCCTTCATGTCCTAGCATCAAGCATATGGTCATCTGTGGAGGTTCTTGAGGCACCACAAGCCATAACAAGGGTCCCAATGGTTGTATACAAGTCTTATGGTGATTCTACACTCCATTTACAAGATTAAGTCCATTGGCAAAAGCTCAGAAGATTGCATGATCATCAGAGATCTCAGGACAAGGCAAAGCTCCTATACAAGGCACCCAAATTAGGGTTTGGGATTCAAGCACCAAGATCTCACAACTTTGGCCATTTCATTTGGGAAAAGTCTTCTATATGTTAAGAGGATCATAGGTGTCAATTTTCATGAGAAAATTCCATGTGGAAGTCAGGCAATGCCTCAGTTGCTTGCAGATGAAGTAAAAAGTCAATTATGCCCTGAAAAAGTCAACTGTGTGATTTCAAGGGGTCTAACCCAAATTTTTTGGCCAAGAGGGGTCCTTAAAATGTTATAAGAGGTTTGGAATGATCAAAGTTCAAGAATCATGGAGATTTGAAGGGTTTTGCAAAAATGGTACAAAGTTGGTTTTTGAAGTTTTCCAAATTTGGCAACTTTTGCCCTAATTTTCAAATGGCCTTAACATGATCAAAAATTCTTCAAATGGACCAAAGTAAAACATGAAAGTTGAAGCGTAATGGCTCCCATTTTCAAAAAGTACAAGTACATTTTCATAGGATTTGTGGATTTTCCTCTAGCCTCTTCGAAAATATCATGTTTCTAGGGCAAATTCCAAATTTCATGCATGCCACCAAATGCAAAATGCGCCAAAGCTTAATTGTGAGACTTGGTATGGGTTCAAACTTTTTTCAAACTTAAAATACATTACATTGTGACCAATTTGCTCCAAATAAAATCACATTTTCGTGCACAATAAGAAAGTTTCTTACAAAGAGGATATTTTGCAAAAATCATGGAATAAGTGTGAGGGTTTGATCTAAAGGCCAGGATTGATTACATTTTGATCAAGGGTGGTAAATGCATTGCACATGTGATTAGAGGCCCAAGGAAGCATGAGCATAGCATGCTTATCTCACATGTTGCAAAAATTGCAAATTCACACAAATCTCATGATTCACTGGTGCCAATCTTTTCATTCTTTCAGCAAGGGTTTATGAGATCACATATAAGCTGCTAGGGTTTCATCAAGCCTCAGATCTCTCTCATTCTTTCATTTCCAACTTTGTGCACCATTTGCATTTTCACACAAATCTCTTCATTCTCTCACATTCTTCACAAATCTCTTCCACATTCTTGATCAGTGAGTGATATAGATCAAGATTCTACCATTCATTTGAGCTTAAGGCACAGAAATAGACAGGTTCCATTGAGAAGCAACTTGCTTTGAAACCTCAGATCCAGCTTGTTTCAAGACCTTAGATGCATTTATTTTGCATCTAGGGAGTAAGTGGAGTGATTTGCACGCAGCCTTTGGTTTTCTACCTTACTGAATCAGGATCTACACCTCAGGTATGGATCCAAATCTCATGATCTAAAAATGAAATTGATGTGGTGTTTTACAATCCTTGATGTTTGCTGATCATGCTGCACTCTTTAGATTTGAATTTGATGCTCTGTAGTGAAAGTTATGTGCATTTCAATTTTCATGGTGCAAGTTGTTTTGTTTCGATCCATTCAATTCGTTGAGTTTTAGAGGATTTTGACCTCATTTTTGGAATCAGGGGGGTTGATTTAGTGGATCTGCACCTTTTTGTTCATTTATTTGGTGGTTTGTGTGACTGTCATGAGTTCCGGTGCCGGAGCCCTAGCTCCGGTCACCGGAAACTGCTTGTGTTCATATTTAGGGTTTGTGTGAAGAAGACAAAGCCATAGCCCTTGGATCAGCTCAGCCAACGCCCAGGATTCGCACACGTAGCCCTAACCCTCTCCCGTATCATGTGTTCTTTTTTATTTCATTTAAATCCTCCATGTTTCACACACACCGTAGCTTCCATGCGTCTCACCACTCATAAACAACCATTCTGCCACCTCATTTAATGAGGTCCTCATCTGTGTGCGTCAGATTAATCCATCGCTCCTCATTTTTTTCCATTTATTTTCACAAAATACCACCATAATATTCATAAGCCATCGCTTGGAGTTGGGCCCAGACCCTTCTATCCACACCTCCCTCACACTAAGCCCATTCACTTTGAACTTACAATCACTACTACATGCACCTCCCATCCTTTCCTTTTAATTTCTCTTTCAGTTTTATTTTTCTTTTATTCAGTTTAGATTTTAATTTTTTATAAAATACTTCTGTTTATTAAAAAATTCTAAAAAAAATCATGAATCTTCTTTTGAGTCTCTTTTATTTTCTCATATTTTTATTTTATTTTATTTTCATTGCCACGTGTCCATACTAATCCATTGTTTCAATTAACTTCTTTTGAATCCTCTTTTGACCACACTGCCTTGTCAATTTTCCACACACTTCAATATTTTGAATTATGATCTCATTCTTGTTGCTCTGGATTCTTAAGACATTGTATTTCCCATGTGATTTTTCTCTGGATTTTTAGAATTTTATTTCTTGAGTCTTAGTCCTTTGACTTGTGATGGAAGTTTGTAACCCTATCCTTGTGTTTAAGCCTCCTCTTGACCTAGTTTGCTTCTGAATTCTTTCAAATCCTCTTGGCCCATTAATATACCATGTTTGAAGATCATTTGGTTTAAGTGGTGGAACTTTTAGATGCTTGGTTGATTTAATGTGGATTTTATCTTGAACCTTGTCCTATTTTGCTTCCTTTGGACCTTTAGCTCTCATATAAGCTTAGAAGGGCACTTGTGCCAACTTCTTCTTCTCATTTGGGGTTCTTTTGGGGTGTGGGTACCTTCCTGGTCCTAGCTTAGGGTTTGTGTCTTTGGAATTTTTGTGTGTGCTTCTTCTTTAAGTCATTTGTTTCCTTAAGTGCTTTCACTTCACATCATTGCTTCTTTCACTCCCATTTGGTAATTGTTTGGTCTTGTACCTCTTTTCTCTTCATCTTGTTGGCTTATTAAGCCCTTCTTCATCTTGTTTTGGTTCTGGTTGTTAGCATTGTGTTCATATCTTGTGCATTTTGCTTTGCATCTTTCATAAGTGTGCATTTGTTTTCATATGTGTTCATGTTGCATCTTTTGCTTTTAAGCTTCATATCTCATTCTTTTGAGTTGCATTTGCATTGTGCATTTTTTCATGTCATTTCACTTCTGATTGTGTGATGTTAGCATGTTATCTTGCTCATTGTGTTTCATTTGTATGCTTGATACTAACCTTGCAGGGGTTGTGGTAAGTGTGAGATGTGGGAATTGAGTTCCACATTTCCAAATCTCATCTTCTCTTCTTATGTTTATTTGAGCTAACTTTTTGTTGTTGGGCTTAGGCCTTGCTCATCCCTTCTTCTATCTTCTTCTTCTTCTTCCTTCTTCATTAGGACAAAAACCTCACTAACCCTTAGGACATCCATGCATGTTAACACTTAGGATTATTTTAGTCCCCCTTTAGAATTTTGCCTTTGTGATCCTTTTGGTTCTTCTTCTCTTCTCATCTCATAACTCTTAAAAAACATCTTAATAAGTTTGAAGTGATGTCTTGATCCATAGCCTTATCCCATGAGGTATGCTTGTAGTCTTCCCATCTTGGGATAGTACAAGTTTACTTTGTGATGCACAAGTCTGATCAAGGTATCTTCTTCATAAAAGAAAAGCATAAAAAAACACTTCTTCATTTGTAAATAACCAAAAACACTTAATAACTTAACAAGTTAGTGAGCTTAGGCCCTAATCTTTGGGTTCAAGTTTAGGGGATCTTCTCCTTACTTGAGTGTGCTTGTTCTATTATTCCATCTTGGAATGTAGTGACAAGTGCACATTCCATGGAAAAGAGCTTGAGTTCACTTCCTTGTGACACACTCTAAAAGCTTCATAATAAAAAAATAAAAACAAACAATAAGCGTCTTTCCTTCGGGAATTCTTTTCTCACCTCATTCACTCCTTACGCGAACTTGCTCCTACTTGTCATTTTGCAAGACGGTTACGCACTCGTTGTCCGAGTCTGCAACACCTGAGCAATGGCATAGGCATTTCAAGCTTTAATTCACAAGCAATTTCCCTTGTTAGCCCTAGTTAGGGGAACTACGGCGTCTCTGATCCTCATTATCCTGATGAGGTACGTAGGCAGCGGGGTAGGGCCCGTTCGAGCACAATCTTTATTTTCCCTACATTTTTCCTTTTCATTTCTTATTCATTTCTTTTCTCAATTTCTTTTCCAGTCCATTTCTTTTCTGTTGCAGCAACTTTCATTTCTTCACCCTTTGAATTAGTTTCTTTACAAGCGTGGATCCCGTCGGGTACGGCGAACGATCTGGGTGCTAATACCTTCCCAGGTCGTAACCGACTCCCGAACTCAGTCTCTTTGGTTCACAGGTCCCGTGTCCTTCCTCTTCTTTCTTCTGGTTTGTGCAGCGTTACCTGTCCCGTTCCTTCGGGATAAAAATGCCTGGCTGGCGACTCTAACCTTTTCCGCGCCACTTTCGCGTTTGTACCAGGATGGAAATCCGGGGAGCGACACTTACACCCTGCACAGCTAACTCACGCTTGAATAGGGGCAGCTGTAAACACCCCAAATTTGCCCTCACTCTTTATCACACCATGGCTTGTGATCTTTCATGTTTGTTTTAACATAAGCATTACATCTCATATTGCATTTTTGTTTCACTGCATAGTTCAAGTTCATCTGCATCCAGGGTTTGTGATCTGAGCAATCCAAGAATCCATCTGAGCCATTCCAAAGGTCTCAAAGCTTTCCAAGAGGGTCCATGTGTGTTCCATCATCATATTATGCTCCTCAAAGTTCATGAAAGTCAAGAGATCACAAGAACTGGCAAAGGCATGGAAGCAGAGCTAGGGTTTTTCACTGCACAAATGACCAAAATTAGGGTTTTGGTTTCAGAGGCCTTAAATCCAAATTTTTTGGTCATTCTTGTTTCTAATGTTCTTAATATGTTATAAGGATCATGTGTACCAAGTTTGATGAAGAAATTCATTGTGGAAGTCATCTGTTCACTGGGTAACTTCCCGAGCAAGTTAAGTCAAAATCAGGGCATCTGAGGCCCTCAACAATGGAACCAAGGGGTATTTTCATCAAATTGAAGTTCAATGATCTTTATTTGATTTAAGAAGTGGTTGGAAGTTCACAAGATTGAAGAATTTTGAGCCAATTGCAAACTTGCCATTTTTGGAAATGACTTGAAATGCACACTTTCCATTTTGGGAAAGATTTTCAAACTCCTCTTTCATGACCAAAAATGCTTCAAATGAAACTTTATTGGTCATGAAAGTTGTAGATTAGGTCTTTCCCTTTTAAAAAAGTACAAGAACATGTCTTGATTCATCCTAGAACTCAAGATATGGCCTTTCAAAGTTGGCAAAAATACATAATTTTCAAGTTCATGTCAAAGAGGGAATTTTGCAATTTCACTTGCCAAGCATTCTAATGACCTCTAATGTGCACAAACACTTCACAACTTGTCAAATAAACTTCAAAAGATCAGAATTGGCCTTTGAATCTAGGGTTTTCATGGTTTGTGATCCAAGAAACATCAAAGAGGGAAAGTTGCAAAATCTATGCCATCTCATGATCCAAGCCTTCCAGCTGCATAACTTTGATCCTAGGGCCATCCTTGATGCAAGTTGAAGCCAGACACCCCATGAAAACACCTCTGACCCGTGCCATGCTTCAAGTACACATAATCTTGACTTTTTGCATTTTTGCCCATACCAATCAAACTATGCCACACCAACTCTCTGAACCAATCAACATGACTTATGAGAACCTCATGGTCAAACAACACAACACACAAGCTTGAAAACCTCTCAACACTCATATTGCCAAAAATCATTTCACACCTTCACCTCTTTGAATTTCATAGCACAGCCACTCAAACTTCAAATTTTCTTCACCGTTCAACTCAGCATCACCTAAGGAACAAATCCCAACCACTAGAATGGCCTGAAACACACCACAACACAAACACGATTTCTCACTCCTCAGAACTGAAACTCACAAAGGATACCATTTAAACTCCATTCAAGCTTTCTAGAAGCATCAGAGGGATCATTCGAGGCATTTTGCACAAAGGAAGAGGTCAGAAAGCTCCAGTTTGCAAAGCTTCAACTCAGGTAGCCATGATGAACTTTTTTTTCCAGAACTCTTATTTTAAGTTTCTAAATGATTTTACATGATTAGCTGATCACCCTGATATGTTTATTTTCAAAAATGGTTGAGAAACAAGCATGTATTGAACTTCTGAATGTTTTGAATGTTTTTCCGTTTTGCTTCGAATCATGATTTTTGTGAATGATAAATGTTGTTTGATGATGGATTCTTGTTAAGGGAGGGTAGTAGATCATTTCTGGAGCTTTAGAGCTTTTAATTTGACCTAGGGAAGAAGTTCGAATTTTGATTGGCCGGAGAAGATGACCTGAGCTAGCTCCGGTCACCTGAAAATCATTAAAACCTTAATTAGGGTTAGTTGCCCAGATTGGTTTCCCACCCTTGCATCTTGATTACGTTAGCGTGCGTACGATCAACATTAGTTCACTTAAGTTAATTCTGATGCGCGCATGGTCAATTCCCTCCTTCCCCAGTTTGAATCTCATCCACAGGATCAGTTGACTTCCCATTTTGTTCATTTTTATTTCATTTATTTTCATTACTTTTGCACAATTATTTTAAAATATCAAACATCATCACAAAAATATTTCCTTTTGCATTCTGACTTTAAATATTTTTCTTAATCCAAAAATAATTTTTATTTTATTTTTTGCATTAAATAAGTTTTTTTAAAAAAATTTAAATTTTATTTTTAATTAATTAAAGTATTTTAATTAATTAAAAATGCATTTAGGTTTCTAAAAATCACCAAAAAAATCATGAACCATTCCAATGCATTTAGAAACATTTCCAAACTCTTCACACAAATTTCTTTTTAGGTTTGATCATAGTTTTCAAATTTTCTTTAAATTAAGGGTCATTAAAATCACATTTTTAAACCCTAACTTTAAAAAATCATTTCTGCCTAACCAAGAAGAGTTTGAACTTGATTCTTTCTGAATTGTGTTACATATTGCATGTAGTTTATAGGTCATTTTCCTCATAAATTTATCTTGCATTTTCAATTTGATTGGAATTTTCCCTTAAGAATCACCCAAAAACCCTAGGAAACTTAGGAAAATCATAACTTTTGATAGGTTAGGCTTCTGACTTTCTCCTATGGGGTGTGACCTAATATAGGATTAGGGTTTATTTGAGTTTGATTCCAAATTTTTATCATGCTTATTGCTTCTGTTTTGGTCATTTGCATTTCACATGTTCATAAAACCCTAATATCTCATGTTCATTTGCATTCACCTTGAATATTCATCATCACATGAACTTGCCATGACATTTCAAGCATTCATATGACATCTTAGACATATTAGGACATACTTGAACATTTCTTGATCATTTCTTCATTCATTTTCCAGGTCTTGCATTCATTTCATTTCATAAACATCCATGTGTTTTCAAGCTTCCAAGCATGCTTTCATGACATCTCATCTTTGTATGATCATTCATATGCACATTGTATGACTTTGCATCATCTCATATGCCATTTTCATTGCATAATCACTTCTGACTTTGGTCTTTGCATCTCATTTCAATTCATTTCTTCATGCTTTATGTTTTATGCATCCATGCTAACTTTTCAGGAACTTTTGGTAAGTTATTTTGGGAGGTGGATTTGCCTTCACCTTTCACTTCTTCTTATCACTTTCATATGCATCTTAACTTGTCTTTGAAGTGAATTGGATTCACTTATGTTCTATATCTCTCACTTTCTTCCTTTAAGTTACCTATCTTCTTAGGAAGTAAGTAACTTATTCTTCTGCTTCCTCCTGCTTTCATCTGCTTCTTCCATTGGTGGCTTCCTTGAAGATATTTCTCTAAGCCTCACAAAACATAGGATATCCAAGCATGATAATGATTAGGGTTGTTATTAGTCCCCCTTAGTTTTTTACCTTTGAGTCTCCTTGAGTCTCTCTTCTCATCTCAATAATCAGAGACTAAACTCTTAAAGTTTTAGGACTTTGGAATTAGGGTTATGCATGCATCCTTCTCTTAGGATGGAGTGTATAACTTTAATCCTAAGTGTTAAACCTTTAATTTGTTTAAACTTCTTAATCAAATCACTTAATAACCATCAATACTTTATCTTGTAACTTGGGCCTTACACTAGGGTTCTAATTCTTCCTTATGGTCAAGAAGGACTAACCCCAGTGTTTAATGGACAAGTCCCCCTCAAGTTGTCTTACAAACCATAAAATCAATTTCTTAATCTCGTCCCTTAATTAAAATCCACTTAATAAAGGTTTGTTATATAATGAATTTAATCCCTAACCATAGATTAAGTTGAGGTATCTTCCTCAGCTTAAGTGTTCTCATCTATCATCCTTCTATTAGGATGGTGTAATGAGTCCACTAATCTGTGATTAGAGATTAAACTCATTATTTAACACTAAACAGAAACCCAAAAAAAATATCTTAATAATCACAAGTAGGTTAATGATCTTAATCCTGCATCATCATGGTAATTAAGTTGAGATGTTTATCTCATACTTAAGTATGCTCATTATCCCTAATCAGGGAGAATATAATGAGTTTGCAAACCCTTGATTTAGGCTTAAGCTCATAATCCTATACAAAACACCAAAAACAATAAAAAATTGAAAACACAAAAACAAAAAATAATCGTCTCCTCTGGGATTCTTTTCTCATCACACTCATTCATAAACGAGAACTTGCTTCTTCCGTCTAATGCAAGACAGTTAGCACTCGAGCCAGACGAGTCATACACTTGAGCATAGACAAGCAAGCAGTTCACAATCAATTTATTTTCAGTCTCTTTGAGTCGAACTACGGTGTTCTGAATTCCTCATTGCACGAGAGGATACGTAGGCATAACTTAACTGTTATCGAACAAAAGTCTCTTTGTCATCCCCCTCCTTCAACATTCTTTTCTAAGCCTCAGTTCCTGAGCATTCACCCTTTTGCACTGACACCTGTGTATTTTTTTTCTTTAGCTTTTGTACACAGATAGCACATACCCTACCCCCTTTAAACACAATATTTTAAGCATGGATCCCGTCGAGTACGACGGACAATCTGGGTGCTAATACCTTCCCAGGTTGTAACCAACCCCTTTTCTCAGTTTCTCTGGTTCGCAACCGTCTTATCCATCTTTTCCTAGGTTTATGCAGCATTACCTTTCCTTCGGGATAAAAATGCCTAGCTGGCGACTCTATTCAGTTCACCTTCATTTTCTCTCTCTTCGCCGACCGTTCGCGTCTGCACCGGGATGCAAATCTCTGGGAGCGACAGGAAGGAGTCAGGATTCCTCACAAGTTCAAACCTCCTTACTTTGAAAAGTAAAATGGTACCTCCTGTCCTCGTACCCATCTTAAATCTTTTCTGGGGAGATTGAAAGCTTATACCATGGATGAAAAACTGTGGATGTTTGATGCGTGTTTTTCGCAAGTGTACGAATCACGTCAAAGTAATATAAAAGATTATCGAATCCACAGAGACCAAGTGTCAATCTATCAAACCTGTTGTTATGGTGTGTATCTAAGGCAACTATTTTTAAGGGTTTTAATAAGGGTGCAATGGTAAATAAAATTATAATTTTAAATAATAAATAAAGACAGGCTCGAATGTAATTCACGTAATCAATGATAATCCAGTACTTGTTAGTGGAACTACTTATGGGCAATGTTTTCTCCTTTGAAAAGAACTAATTTAACAGGAACTGTCGCTTTCGCGTATTCAGAACCGAGTTGTACTCTCTAATCAACCCCTCCTATTGTCACGGATAAAAAGGTGCGTACTGCGTTAGAGTAGTAAACCTATTTTTAAGAAATATAGTATCTTAACTAAGTTGAAAAGTATTTTAACCTGGACTTCTTAGCAAAAAGAGGTTCTTGCGAACCAGAGTTTAAACTTCCTAACGCGTCCGAAAATCGTTTTAAAATCTCTTTTCTTTTTAATCTAAAATCTCCTAATGAACTATACAAAGCGCTTTTGGCTGTTTTTGAAATAGTTAAAAACAATTACTTGAATTGAAAGATAAAATAGCCCTTAGGTGTTTCCACGAACAATTATACTGATTACTGGTTTAATTACGATCCTTACATTCTAACCTTTATGGAATTAGTTAGACATGATAAAGTAAATATTCTTTTTATAGTTTTTCATATAAGTAATTTAAAGCGAGTGCGGATAATAAACAAAGTAAAAGTGCGAGTGCAGGAAATAAACAAAGTAAATGTGCGAGTGCAGGAAATAAACAACGTAAATGTGCGAGTGCAGGAAATAAACAAGATAAATGTGCGAGTGCAGGAAATAAACAAGATAAATGTGCGAGTGCAGGAAATAAATAAAAGTAAATTACGAACTTGAATTAAAATGGCGGCAGGATTAACTTCCTCCAGAGTGCTCCAAAACTCGAACCACAGACAGATTACAGACTCGATCACTCGATTGCAGAGGCACCCCGATGTGGAATGGCAACTGCTTTATAACTGATATATGCCTAGAGAATTCTAATTCTGGATGAAGAAAAACGAAAATCTAAGGTCCTATTTATAGGAGAAACTGAAAGCATGAAATGACCGGGACGCCCCTCCACTAAAAAGTGGAGGTTATGAAATTTTGCCTTGTGGCGCCCGCCACAAGGTCATGGCGCCCGCCATGGTCCCTACAGGGGATTGGAGAGTGGGGATCGTGGGTCTTGGAGGTTGAGGAGTGGTCTTGAGACGTGGCCACGTCATGGCTAACCCCATGGCGCCCGCCACGGTGGGTGCCGTAAGTGCAAAATGCTGAATTTCTAGGTTTTCGTCCGTTTTCACTCCTTTTTCGCTCCTTTTCCCGATTCCAGCTCCGATTATTATAAAAACCTGAAAACATAAGAAAACAAAGCAATAACAAAGCAAAACAACAATAAAAGCTAAGAATGCATGCGAAATCGGAGTCAGAAATACGGTGAATTTTAGTGTGATCAAATTCTCCCACACTTAAACCTTTGCTTGTCCTCAAGCAAACATTAAAGCTTAAGAAAAATATGGTGTCAACACTTGTCTTTGGGCTAAAGGGATTCTAAGTTCAAGTCAGGATGCAGTGACAGATACTAACTAAGTGAACCAAGGGTACCATAGTAACACAAACACAAACTTCAATCCTATATTAACCACTCCATATCATCCCACGATACCTAGGCCTATCTTCTCATCTTTTTGTGTCCTTTTCATTCAGGCGCAATCACATTAAGCCCGTTATCCGTACATGCTTCATAGTAGAGTGACCGGTTAGTGATTCTGATCCATAACATAAGGTTTCTGGCACATAAGCATGTGTAAACCTGTTTTTATTTCGCCTAAATGTAGCTGTGGGGGATCGGATCGTAATCCGCCCTACCAAGTTCAGTGCCAGATACCTCTGAACCAACTAACAATAGGTGACTTGCAATTTTTTCTTCTTTTTGTGGCAAATTTTTCTCTTCTCTTTTTTTCGGTTTAAATGACTTTGTGAGGGTCACCTATACCAGAGTTTGCCTTTTTTTTTTTTTTTTTTTTTTTTTTTTTCTTTTTTTTTTTTTTTATTAGCACTGGATCATTCACTTATATTCATCGACCCCCTACGTAGAGCATGCTTAAGCCGGAGCTGACTGCTAAGATAAACTACTTAGGACAATTTTTTAAAATGATAGTAAAGGCCAAGGTGGTGGGGTTTAGGAGTGATTCCTATATTCAAGAGGTCTATGGTGCTAAAATGGTGCTGATGTTTCAAAAAGTTGACCTAAGTCACCACATCCTAATCTAAACCTGTCTCAAAGCCCAAAAAACATGTGGAACAACATTGTTTTCTTTTTAAAATTTTTCTGGTAAGGCTAAGGAAATGGGAAAAAATGAAGATGAACTAAAAAGACACTATACTGGTGACTCGTCAGACTCATGCATTATCTAAGAAAAATAAATTACTGAAAAGGGAAATAACTGAAAGGAAATTAACTAAAAAGGGAAATGACAGAAAGCAATAAAATCCCCTCCCACACTTAAATCGAACATTGTCCCCAATGTTTCGAAATAAGATAAGGGGGGTAACCTGGAAAAGACTACTGAGGAGGGGCACTGGTGCCTTCGCCGTCCTGATGTGATGGTCTGGAACGACGGGATCTACTACGATGCTGGTCCCTCCGGTCGAGTCGTGCTGATAAAGCAGCCTGAGCACTCCGGACCTCTCGAAGGTTACCCAAGATGGAACCCTGAGTAGCCTCTACAAGCTGGTAGTGTCGGCTGTTGAACTCTCTCTGACGGTTCTGCTCTAATGAGATATCGTTCAAGGTACGGCAGACGTTGCTATAAGCACGATCCGAAACCAATCGCGATTGTTGCATGAAGCTCATGTTGTCCGTCAGCTGTTGTGAAATAGTAGAGAGAAGGCCATCATGCCTTTCTTCTCTAGCTGTCATATCACGCCACATCTCCTCGGTGACAAAGAATCCAGGAGCAGTACCTGCAACAGGGTTAGAGGAAGATGGTGCAGTGTGTGACTGTGAAGGACGATGGGGGGACATGTGAGGGATGGGAGACTGCTCTCTCCGATCATACTCATCATCAGTGTCATATGCCTCCCCATCGGGAATATTAGGAGGAAGTGGACCCAAAACACGTGGAGCATTAAGATCATAGGTCCAGTTCCTTTCATCACGTACATCAGTACGTCTACTGCATGGTAAAGCAACAGATGGGATAGCTACCCCATGAACCATCAACTCATAACCACCTTCTCTCCTCGTTCGGCACAATTTCATATCCTTCAGAAATTTTAAATTAATTGTGCGAGGAGGTAGTGGTTCAAGTGTAGCTATCTCATTGTTCAGGCCAAGAGCCCGAGCAATAGACGTAACAAGCCCTCCAAAAACAATAGCGTTTTCTTCTTCTTTTCAAGGCTTGAGGCTTGCATATATTTTTTTGTGAAGACAAAAATGAAATTATTTTTGTCTTATATTTTTTTTCTTTGCACGACAAAAAATAAAAATGATTAAAGAAACAAAAGAAAAAGAAAAAAGTTAACATTAGTGCATAATATGTATATATATAAGGAATTCAAAATGCATGAAAATATAAAAGCTGCAGTAAAGTAAAATATGTCTGGAAATGCGATAAATAAAATACTAGGGTAATGCTGTCAGGGTAGAATGAGTCATGTGGTAGGCGTCTTTTCCTGGCTTGATCCACGAATCTCAGCTATCTCCCTCCGAAGCTCTTCAATCGCCTGATGTAGAGCATCGGTCTCTGAGGCATGAGTGAGATCAGAAACCTGCATCTGTAACTCTAAGTCTGCCACTTCCTGCTTGAGCAGGGCAGTCTCCTTGCGGAGCTCATAAATCTGTGTTTGTAGGTCAGGTGGCTGCAGAGACATATTGTTAGACATAACAGTGATTTGGGGAGTAAGAGGTGTAGGAGTGTACTCAGCGGCGGGAGGCGATTTCGGCTCTTCGACAGTCTCTCCATAACCCTCTAGAGCATAACTCCAATTTTCAGGATCATGGACACTGGTCATCAGCTGATCTGGTAATGTAAAGTAGTGTATCGCTTCGCCGTCGATCAGCAATCTAAACATGTTGGGCTCAAAAGAAGCCCTCCTCATCAGTCCTCTATCAAGACAAAAATCAATATCCAGGGTGGTGTAGCAGCAGAAGGTCCTGAGGTGCAATAACTTGCGAGACAGACCCAATGCAGTAGCAATCTGTGTAACAATCCCACCGACATGGATGATGCCTACGGATGATCTGGCAACACTAGCCAAGCCCTTTAACAGAAAGTTGCCACAAGCAACAGGGCGAGACTGAGTCGCACAAAACAGTAGGAAAATCTCCTCTTCACTTAGCAGTGTCTCTGTATCTGGAAAACCTAGGAAAGAATGTGCTAGAATCATCTGGAAGTACCTCAATGCAGGGTTGTGGATTACCTGAGAAAACTGGGTAGAAGGATCTTGGCTCCCTCCGCCGGATATTTTAGTCCAAAACTTTTCCACTTCTCCGCTCATAAAATACCCCATCGGTGTATCTGGAATAGCATCAGGAGTAGTCTGGAAACCTAGCAAATCACCAAACTCTCTGTGAGAGAATGAGTAGTCAATCCCGAACAACCTGAAAACAGCGAGTCCATCGGGTCCAGCCCAAGGGTCATAATGAAACGAGCTGAGGAACTCAAGAGTCAAGTTCCTATAAGTGTTGTTCCTGTAGTCAAACTGTTCCCACTGGAGTTGATGGCATAAGAATCTGACGCTTGGCTCTATCCCCAAGGCATCCATGCAGTCATGGTCAGGGTACCTGGTAGGAGCCATAGGGCGTCTCATGTGAACATAGTAACGCTCTCTCTGTGCATCATCTCTAAAGGCCACGTGCATGTCATCAGGGTTCTGCATTCTGTACAAGGTTAGCAAACAAGTCCTGAAAGCACATAAAACATTCAATCGTTAGTCCTGACATAATAATAATAATATAAACAAAATAAAGTAAAAGTAAAAAATAAAAAGTACAAAAATAAGAAAAACCATGGGTTGCCTCCCATGCAGCGCTTGTTTAACGTCATTAGCTCGACGACCGATAATTAAACATCATTGGAAGGATATGGTGGATCACTCAGAGTATGGCAGGTGTATGTTGTTGGAATCTCACCTCCTTCGTAGGGCTTCAACCTCTGTCCATTGACGATGAATGGTTTACATGTCGGGTTCTTGATTTCAATAGCACCGGATCTCAGGATCTTAGATACTTCGAAAGGGCCAGTCCATCTCGAACGGAGTTTACCTGGAAATAGTCGTAACCTATAATCGAACAGGAGAACAGGATCGCCTATCTTGAAGTCTCTTCTTATGATTCTTTTGTCATGCCAAGCTTTTGTTCTTTCTTTGTATATGATGGCATTTTCGTAGGCAGATTGTCTGAGCTCTTCTAATTTGTGGATGTCAAGGATACGTTTCTCACCAGCTGTCAAGTAATCCAGATTCAAAGTTTTGATGGCCCAATAGGCCTTATGCTCCAACTCAAAAGGTAAGTGACATGATTTTCCATAGACCAGTTGATAAGGGGTTGTTCCTATAGGAGTTTTGAAAGCGGTTCTATAGGCCCATAATGCTTCTTGAAGTTTCTGTGACCAATCCTTTCTAGATATAGAGACAGTCTTCTCGAGGATTTGTTTTATCTCCCTATTAGATACTTCCACTTGTCCATTGGTCTGTGGGTGGTATGGTGTTGCTACTCTATGCTTAACTCCATACTTGCTTAAAAGTTTATCAAATATTCTCGATATGAAGTGTGATCCTCCATCACTTATGACTAAACGGGGGGTTCCAAACCTGGGAAATATATAATTTTTGAATAATTTGATGACTACTCTGGTGTCGTTTGTGGGTGCGGCGATAGCTTCAATCCATTTAGACACGTAGTCAACTGCTACTAAGATGTACTGATTTCCAAAAGATGGTGGGAACGGTCCCATAAAGTCTATACCCCATACGTCGAAGAGTTCTACTTCTTGGATATTTCTTAACGGCATTTCATTACGTCTTGAAATATTTCCTGTGCGTTGGCATCTATCACACTTGACAATGAAAGCATGGACATCACGCCACATAGTAGGCCAGAATAGGCCAGCTTGAAGAATCTTGGCGTAGGTCTTAGATGTGCTTGCATGTCCACCATAGGGTGCAGAGTGACAATGCTCAATTATATTATTTACCTCTTCTTCTGGAACACAACGGCGGAAAATGCCATCTTTACCTCTCTTGAAAAGAAACGGTTCGTCCCAATAGAAGTTTCTCACATCACTATAGAACTTCTTCTTCCGGTGGTAGTTTAGATCAGGGGGTATGATGTCAGCGGCTAGATAATTAACAAAGTCTGCATACCAAGGTACATCACTTATGGCTAAGGATTTTTGAAAATACTCATGAGGGTCTGGGTTATCTTCTTCAATGGTTTCTAGTTGGGCTATCAGTCTATCATAGGCAAAATCGTCATTTATGGGAACTGGATCAGGTTTCAGGTATTCTAGCCTAGATAGGTGATCAGCTACCACATTATCAGTGCCTTTCTTATCACGGATATCCAAATCAAACTCTTGCAGTAATAGAATCCATCGAAGTAACCTAGGCTTGGCATCCTTTTTGCTTAGTAAGTAACGAATGGCAGCATGGTCGGTGTAAACTATAATCTTGGCTCCTACTAGATAAGATCTAAATTTGTCTATCGCAAAAACTACAGCTAGGAGCTCTTTTTCGGTTGTTGCGTAGTTGAGCTGTGCAGCGTCTAGGGTTCTACTGGCATAATAAATCACATGTAACTTCTTATCTTTTCTTTGACCTAGAACGGCTCCAACAGCGTAATCACTGGCGTCACACATTATCTCAAACGGTTCTGACCAATCAGGGGGTTTCATTATAGGTGCTGAAATCAGAGCTTGCTTTAGGAGATTAAATGCTTCAGTACATTTTTCATCGAAGATAAATTCAGCATCTTTCATCAAAAGACCAGTTAAGGGTTTTGTTATTTTGGAGAAATCCTTGATAAAACGTCGGTAAAATCCGGCATGTCCAAGAAAACTTCTTATCTCCCTGATAGTCTTCGGCGGTTTTAGATTCTCTATGACTTCTATTTTTGCTTTATCTACCTCTATACCTTTTTCGGAAACTACATGTCCTAAAACAATCCCTTCGGTGACCATGAAATGACATTTTTCCCAATTTAGCACAAGGTTTACCTCCACACATCTCTCCAGGATTTTCTCAAGGTTGACAAGACAATTTTTGAAATCTGATCCACAAACTGAGAAATCGTCCATAAATACTTCCATAATTCCATCTAAATAATCAGCAAAGATAGACATCATGCAGCTTTGGAAAGTCGCAGGAGCATTACAAGGTCCAAAAGGCATTCTTCTATAGGCAAAAGTTCCAACTGGGCATGTAAAGGTAGTTTTTTCTTGATCTTCGGGGTGAATAGGTATTTGGAAGAATCCGGAATATCCATCTAAGTAACAAAAGTAAGAGTGTCTGGCTAGGCGCTCCAACATTTGGTCTATGAATGGTAATGGGAAATGGTCCTTCCTAGTTGCTTTATTTAATTTTCTATAGTCTATGCACATACGCCAACCTCCATCGGTTCTTTTTGCTACGGGTTCGCCCTTCTCGTTTTGCACGACTGTGATGCCTCCCTTTTTAGGTACTACATGCACAGGACTCACCCATTTACTGTCCGAGATCTGATATATTATACCTGCCTCTAGTAACTTAAGAACTTCAGTCTTAACTACAGTACTCATTATAGGATTTATTCTTCGTTGGTGTTCTCTGGAAGGTTTTGAATCTTCTTCAAGCAAAATCCGATGCATGCATACGGATGGGCTTATTCCTTTTAGATCAGAGATCTTATATCCTAAGGCTGAGGGGTACCTACGTAAAACTTCTAATAATTGATCGGTTTCTTTTTGGTTTAAGGTAGCACTGACTATAACTGGATGATTCATATCTTCATCGAGAAATTCATATCTCAGGTTTTTAGGCAGTTCCTTAAGTTTTACGGTCGGTTTCATAGGGCAAGGCATAGGATCTGGGGTAAGAGATAAACATTCGTGAAGGTTATCATCAATGTAGGGTGTTTTATAATTGTCATCTTCCAAAATAAGGGTTGATGGCAATTTTATAGATTCATTTTCTTCTTTTTGTTCTAATTCCCTAATGCATTCTTCGATGATATCTAAGGCATAACAGGAATCTCCTATCACAGGTGCCATAAGAAATTTTGACAATATAAATTCTATCTTCTCTTCACCTACCTCAAAAGTTAGTTTTCCTTTTTTAACATCTATTACGGCTCCAGCAGTCGATAAGAACGGTCTACCTAGGAGTATTGGTATGTCGTCATCTTCTTTAATGTCCATGACAACAAAATCAGTAGGTATAAACAACTGACCTACCCTAACAGGGACGTCTTCAAGTATGCCTATAGGGTATTTAACGGATCTATCGGCTAATTGAAGTGACATCTTAGTAGGTTGTAATTCTCCTAAGTTTAATCTCTCACAAACTGCTAAAGGCATTAAGCTCACACTAGCTCCTAGGTCTAGAAAAGCTTTTTCGATGACATGATTCCCCAAAATACAAGGAATGGAAAAATTTCCGGGATCTTTATCTTTCTTTGCTAACCTATCTTCGGAAATAGAATTACATTCCACGGGTTTCGGATCTTCAAGTCTACGTTTATTTGTAAGTATGTCTTTGAGAAACTTAGCATAAGAAGGTATTTGGGTGATGGCTTCTGTAAAGGGGATTTCTACGTGAAGTTTTTCTATAACCTTAACGAATTTTTGATATTGATTATCTATTTGGGTTTTCTTTAATATTTGAGGGTAAGGTATTGGTGGTTTGTATGGCGGTGGTGGTACATAGGTTTTATTTTTAGGTTCTTCTCCTTTTTCTTGACTTTCCGGGGTTTCAGGCTTCTCTGGTTCCTTTTCCTCATTCCTCTCAGAAGTTTCGGGATCACTTAATCTAGGGTTTAAAGGTTCCTTATAAGCGGTTCCACTTCGTAGAGTAATGGCATTAGCTTGCCCTTTCGGGTTCTGTTGAGGTTGTCCAGGGAACTGTCCTCCAGGTGTAGTCTGTGGGGCTTGGTTTAACGCTACCTGAGAGATCTGGGTTTCAAGCATCTTATTATGAGTAATGATTTGATCAACCTTGGTTCCTAACTGGGTAATTAGTTCGTTAACATGGACGCTTTGGTTCATGAACTCTTTGTTCTTCTGTTTTTGAGCAACGATGAAATCTTTTACAATTTCCTCAAAGCTCGGGTTTGGTGGTACAGGTTGCATAGGTTGATTTGTTCTAGGAGCTTGGTAACCTTGTTGTCTCGGAGGTGCGGTATTTTGGATAGGGTTATTATTTTTGTAGGAGAAGTTTGGGTGATTCCTCCATCCAGGGTTATATGTGTTTGAAAATGGGTTCCCTTGGGTATAGTTCACTTGCTCGGTGTTGGTTTCATTCAACAGATTGCATTCGGCGGATTGGTGTCCTTGCGTTCCACATATCTCACAATTCGGCGAAACTGCGGCTACAGTATTCGGAGTTGTACACATATGTTCGACTCTTAGGGCCAACGCGTCCATTTTAGCCTGCATCATGTCTATAGAGCTTAGCTCATGTATTCCTCCTTGGGCTTCCCTCTTTTCCACTGTCGCTCGTTCTACTCCCCATGATTGATGGTTTTGGGCCATATCCTCGATAAGGGCACTAGCTTCAGGGTAAGGTTTGTTCATCAGTGCGCCACCAGCGGCAGCGTCGATGGTCATTTTAGTGTTATAAAGAAGTCCATTATAGAAGGTTTGGATGATTAGCCAATTCTCTAAGCCATGGTGTGGGCATGCTCTTAATAGTTCTTTATATCTCTCCCAGGCTTCGAACAACGACTCTCCTTGGTGCTGGGTAAATCTAGTTATTAGGTTTCGAAGAAGAGCGGTCTTACTCGGGGGAAAATATCTAGCAAGGAAAACTTTCCTAAGGTCATCCCAAGTGGTTATTGAATTGGGTGGAAGGGAATCTAACCATGATAGAGCTTTATCTCTGAGGGAAAAGGGAAATAATCTTAAGCGTATTGCCTCAGGAGAAGCTCCATTGGTTTTAAAGGTGTCTGCTAACTGAAGAAAGTTTTTTAAATGTTGGTTCGGGTTATCAGTAGCGAGACCTGAGAATTGTCTCTGTTGCACTAATTGCAGCAGGGATGGTTTAAGTTCAAAATTATTGGCTGGGATAGCGGGGTTTACTATACTGGAACTAGGTTCCTCGTTTGATGGTTGGGCGAAGTCCTTAAGAGGTCTTCGGTTTTGTTCTTCGGCCATAGCTATCCTATTCCTATGGAAAAATAAACGTGCGCGAGCGTAACGTTCAGGTTCAGCTAGAGGGTCTACTAAACTTCCGGCACTGCGAGTCTTTCGCATTGACCGGTGGGTAACAACCTTAGTCTAAACGGTATAACTACAGGGTAATGAAATTTGACGATATTGGTCCCCGGCAACGGCGCCAAAAACTTGATGCGTGTTTTTCGCAAGTGTACGAATCACGTCAAAGTAATATAAAAGATTATCGAATCCATAGAGACCAAGTGTCAATCTATCAAACCTGTTGTTATGGTGTGTATCTAAGGCAACTATTTTTAAGGGTTTTAATAAGGGTGCAATGGTAAATAAAATTATAATTTTAAATAATAAATAAAGACAGGCTCGAATGTAATTCACGTAATCAATGATAATCCAGTACTTGTTAGTGGAACTACTTATGGGCAATGTTTTCTCCTTTGAAAAGAACTAATTTAACAGGAACTGTCGCTTTCGCGTATTCAGAACCGAGTTGTACTCTCTAATCAACCCCTCCTATTGTCACGGATAAAAAGGTGCGTACTGCGTTAGAGTAGTAAACCTATTTTTAAGAAATATAGTATCTTAACTAAGTTGAAAAGTATTTTAACCTGGACTTCTTAGCAAAAAGAGGTTCTTGCGAACCAGAGTTTAAACTTCCTAACGCGTCCGAAAATCGTTTTAAAATCTCTTTTCTTTTTAATCTAAAATCTCCTAATGAACTATACAAAGCGCTTTTGGCTGTTTTTGAAATAGTTAAAAACAATTACTTGAATTGAAAGATAAAATAGCCCTTAGGTGTTTCCACGAACAATTATACTGATTACTGGTTTAATTACGATCCTTACATTCTAACCTTTATGGAATTAGTTAGACATGATAAAGTAAATATTCTTTTTATAGTTTTTCATATAAGTAATTTAAAGCGAGTGCGGATAATAAACAAAGTAAAAGTGCGAGTGCAGGAAATAAACAAAGTAAATGTGCGAGTGCAGGAAATAAACAACGTAAATGTGCGAGTGCAGGAAATAAACAAGATAAATGTGCGAGTGCAGGAAATAAACAAGATAAATGTGCGAGTGCAGGAAATAAATAAAAGTAAATTACGAACTTGAATTAAAATGGCGGCAGGATTAACTTCCTCCAGAGTGCTCCAAAACTCGAACCACAGACAGATTACAGACTCGATCACTCGATTGCAGAGGCACCCCGATGTGGAATGGCAACTGCTTTATAACTGATATATGCCTAGAGAATTCTAATTCTGGATGAAGAAAAACGAAAATCTAAGGTCCTATTTATAGGAGAAACTGAAAGCATGAAATGACCGGGACGCCCCTCCACTAAAAAGTGGAGGTTATGAAATTTTGCCTTGTGGCGCCCGCCACAAGGTCATGGCGCCCGCCATGGTCCCTACAGGGGATTGGAGAGTGGGGATCGTGGGTCTTGGAGGTTGAGGAGTGGTCTTGAGACGTGGCCACGTCATGGCTAACCCCATGGCGCCCGCCACGGTGGGTGCCGTAAGTGCAAAATGCTGAATTTCTAGGTTTTCGTCCGTTTTCACTCCTTTTTCGCTCCTTTTCCCGATTCCAGCTCCGATTATTATAAAAACCTGAAAACATAAGAAAACAAAGCAATAACAAAGCAAAACAACAATAAAAGCTAAGAATGCATGCGAAATCGGAGTCAGAAATACGGTGAATTTTAGTGTGATCAATGTTCTACTTTAAAGACAGTTTGACCGAGGCATCCCGTGAGTGGTATTCTCACCTATCAAGGGCCACTATTAGAAATTGGAAATACTTTGTTGAGGCTTTTATACGCCAATATCAGTACAACCTAGATATGGCTCCCAATAGGACCCTCCTGATGGGTATGTCTCAATCTTCAAGATAAAGTTTCTGTGAATACGCTCAAAGGTAGAGACAACTTGCTGCTGCCATCCAGCCACCTATGTTTGAAAGGGAAATGTCTGACATGTTTATGAATACATTGCCAGGTACTTACATTGATCGACTTGCTGCTTTCTCTTCTACCATTTTTGCTGATGTGGTTATAGCTAGTGAGAGAATTGAAAGTCTTTTGAAGATAGGTAAGATCTCTGACAACGATGCTAGTTCTAGAAATGCCAGGAAACCCTTCTCAGGACCTAGAAGAACAGGTGAAACCAACTCAATACACATGGGAAGAGGTAGGCCCCAATACATGCAAAGATCAGTAGCTGCTATCACCATTCCCACTCCAGCACCTCAGCAACAACACTTCCCTCAGCAACAACAGTACCATCAGCAACAATAGTTCCCACAACAACAGAAATCTTATAACAACAATAACAATCAACAACAACATTTGTTCCACCAAAGGACTTCACAAATCAACAGGGTTATCGATCCCATCTCGATGCCCTTTGCAGCTCTACTTCCACAGTTATTGAAGCTTAACCTAATTGAATTGAGAATCTTGACACCACCAGATCCTTTGAATCTTCCAAGGAACTATGATGTCAACGCCAGATGTGCCTTTCACTCCAATGCACCTGGCCATACAACAGATAAATGTAGGGCATTGCACATGAAAGTCCAAGATTTGATTGATTCCAAAGCTTTGAACTTTGCACCTCCGCCAAATGTCACAAATAATCCAATACGGAATCACGGTGTACCAAGGATCAATGTCATTGAAAAAGACCAACCAGCAATTTTGATTGATGACATTGCAAACATTCAAACACCATTGGCCGAAGTAAAAGCTCAACTTTTGAAGTGCCAAGTGTTCCCGGGTTGTGAGGCCCATTGTAAAGCTTGCAAGATTTCTGCCAACGGTTGTGCAAATCTAAAGATTGGTATCAGTAATCTTATCAAAGAAGGCATCCTAGAAATCACTTCAACAATTCCAACTCCTACAACTTCAACAAACATCTCTCCTATAACACCAGCAAACACCATTTCAGAGGTATCTCCTACAACATCAGCAGACACCATTTCAGAGGTATCTCCTACAACATCAGCAAACAATATTCCAACGGAGTCTACTATAACAACAGCAACCATCAATGACGACATCGCAACGATCACCATTTATTATGATCCAACAACAATTCATGTCCCGGATTCTTTCAACAACTTTCAGCAACATCAACATCAACAACTCCCTGCACCTGTGTCACCTGCAATCAGACCTCCTATCACAATCTATTATGATCTACAGACTGTCACAACTCCTTTTTCCGCAGCAATCAATTCGGTTACCATCACGGTGCCTGGACCAGTTCCCTCTGATAGCAGCAGTGTCGTGCCTTGGCACTATGGCTCAGATCTATATTGCAACGGGAAGAAATTCACTCTTGATTCTTCAACTTCTACACCACAGATTGATAATGTAGGGGGGAGGCGGAGGCTTCACTCGAAGCGGACTTCTCTTTGCCTCACAGTTCCCAAGAGTTAATGCTAAAGCAGAAGCTTGTAAACACCCCAGATTTGCCCCCACTCATTTCACCATGGCTTGTGATCCTTTCATTAGCATAAGTTCAATCATATCATCATATTACATTTTTGCTTCACTGCATTGATTCTAAATCATCTACATCTAGGGTTTGTGATTTGAGCAATCCCTGGGCTATCTGAGCCACTCCAAAGGTCTTCAATCATCCCAAGGGGGTCCATGTATGTTCAAGCATCATATTATATCCTCCCAAGATCAAGAAAGTCAGAAAATCACAAGAACTGAGAAAGGCATGGAAGCAGAGCCAATTTAACTGCACAGATGACCTAAAATTAGGGTTTTGGTTTCAGAGGCCATAACTCCAAATTTTTTGCTCATTCTTGTTTCTATTGGTCATTATATGCTATAAGGATCGTACATACCAATTTTCATGAAGAAATTCAATGGGGAAGGCATCTGATCAATGGATGACTTCTTGGGCAAGTCAGTGCAAAATCAGGGTATCTGAGGCCCCCAATCACCCAACCAAAGGGTTTTCTCCATCATTTTGGGTGTATATGATCTTTATTTGATCTTAGAAGAAGTTAGAAGTTCACAAAATTGAAGAATTTCAAGCCATTTGCAAAGTTGCCATTTTGGGAAAGTGACTTATAATGCAAACTTGCCATTTTGGGAAAGTTTTTCAACCTCCTCTTTTTGATTCAAAAATGCTTCAAATGAAAACTTCTTGGTCATGAAAGTTGTAGATTGGATCATTCCCTTTTCAAAAAGTACAAGAACTTGATCTAATTCATCATAGAACTCAAGTTATGGCTTGTCAAAGTTGGGAAAAATTACATAAATTTCACTTTTACACCAAAGAGGGAAACTTGCAAATTCTCATGCCAAGCATTTTTGTGACTTCAAACACACTTCTACATGTCTTAACATCATAATGCATTGCCTAAGGATCAGAATTGGCCCAAGAATCATTTCATCCCATGCCTTGAACATCAAGAAATTCAAAAGGGGCCAAACTTCATGAAAATTGCAAAAGGGCGCATAATCTTCCACAAGCTTGTTGAATCACCTCAATTTCGAATCTATGGCTCTCCTTGATCTATGTTGAGCCAGGACAAGCCAAAAGCCAGCTGCAAAACCAGCCCATACCTCAAGTACAAAACTTTTGACATTTTGGCAACTTGCCCATACCAATCAACATAGGCCAGCACACACTCTCTGACCTATCACAGTTTATTATGTGGATCAAAACCAAGCCAAAGCACACAAGATTGCACCCTAACACTTGAGAATCATCAGCATACACAAAATCCCCAAAATTTGCAAAAGCCTTCGAAACTCATAGCTCAACCATCAAACCTCCAAGCTTTTTCCACCATTCAACTCCATAAACATCACTGATCATTCCCCACCATTCACTTTGCCTTAAAACACCCAGAATCAAAAATACGATTTTGACATTTCATGAACTGAACTTCTGCCAACTTCCTTTTGAGGCCATTTAAACTCCAACCAAGCATCACAAGCTCTTGAGGGGAGTCATTAGAGTGGATTTGAAGCAAAGACCTGGCCAGAAAGTACCAAAAGTGAAAGCTCCAGTTCAGGTGAGCTCAAGAACTTTTTTCCATAACCTTCATTTTATGTTATAGAATGATTCTATGTGTTCCCCTGATTGCCATGACGTGTTTGGTTTCGAAAATAGTTGAGAAATAAGCATTTCATAAGCTTCTGAAAGTTTTGAGATGTTTTCCGTTTTGCTTTGATTCATGTTTTTGATGATGAATAAATGAATTTTGATGGCTGATTCTTGTTGGGGTTGATGTGAGGATCATTTCTGGAGAGTTTTAGGGCCTGGGGTTGCGTATTGAGTGAGATAGCTTGGGAGGGTAGCCGGAGAAGATGACCGGAACACTGTTCCGGTCACCTGAAAGTGTTTAGGGTTCAAATTAGGGCTTAATGACGTAATTAGTGTAGTTTGAATCTCAGCCATCCAGATGCACGCGCTGGTCAATTCCCTCCCTTTTTATTTGAATCTGGTCCACTGGATCATCATACTTTCATTTTAATTCATTTAATTATCATTTTAATTGCATTTCTTTCTACATTTTATTAAAAATAGCAAAACACTTCTAAAAAATTTCATTTTTTCCATCATGGCTTAAAATATTTTTCTCATTCTGAAAATATTTTTTTTTTTGCATAAATTTCGTATTTTTAAAATATTTAAATGTTTATTTTAATTAATTAATGAGAATTAATTAATTAAAATACCATTTAAGTTTCTAAAAATCACCAAAAAAATCATATTGCATTTTGATACATTTAGAAACATTATCAAACCCTTCACACTAATTTATTTTTGGTTCTTGACCTATTTTGACATTTTTATTTGGATTAAAGATTCTTAAAAGTCAATATATTTGCCCTAACTTAGAAAAATCCTTTCTACCTAACCATGAAGGGTTTGATGATGGTTCTTTTTGCATTGCATTCCTCATATCATTTAGTTTCTAGGGTAAAATTGGTTTGAATTCATCTTTCATTTTCAATTTGTTTTGCATTTATCATTGAGAGGTACCTTAAAACCCTAGCAAAATTGAGAAAATCATAACTTCCATTAGGTTAAGATTTAGGTCTCCTCCTTTGGGCAGTGAACTTATATAGGGTTAGGGTTCCTTTGATACTATTTTCAATTTTTTATCATGTCATTTGCTTCTGGTTTTGAATTTTGTATTGCATGTTATGTATAAACCCTAATTTTTTCCTTCATTTGCATTCATTCTTCATATGCTTGCATACATGAACTTGCCATGACATTTTGTGCATTCACATGACATATAAAACATCTTAGGACACATTAGAATCATGTTTGATCATTGCATCATTCATTTGCCATGCTTTTGCTTTCATTACATGTCATATGTTTCCATGAGCTTTCATGCTTACTTTCATATCTCATTTGCACATTCATTGCTTGTATGATCATCCACACTTCATGACATATATCTACATCAACTCTTAGCATCATTTGCATCTTAATTTGCTTCTGACTTTGGTTTTCATCTTTGCATTTTATCTCATTCTCATTTCCTTTCATTCCTTGTTGCTAACTTTTCAGGTGGTAAGTGTAGGAGAAGTGAATTTGCCTTCACTTCTCATAATCTCCTCTCTTTTGTGCATCATTGCTGCATTTTTTATTTGCATTAGAGTGAGCTTGCTCATTCATGCTCCCTCCCCTCTTTCTTTCTTCAAGCAACTTATCTTCTTAAGTGAAGTAAGTTGTCTTGCTTCTTCTGTTTCATCCTCCTTTCATCTGCTTCTTCCTTGGTGGCTTTTCTCTTGAAGATCTTTTGCAAGCCTCATAAACCCTAGGAACACCCAAGCATGATCACAGTTAGGGTTTGATTAGTCCCCCATTTAGTTTTACCTTTGTGTCATCTTTGTGTCTTCTCTTCTCATCTCATAATCAAGGACTAAACCTTAAAGGTTTTAAGGCTTTGTGATTAAGCTTATGCCTGCATCCTTCTATTAGGATGGAGTGTATAACTTTAATCCTAAGTGTTAAACCCTTAATGTGTTTAAATCCTCTAATCAATCCATCTAATAATCACTAAGACATCAAGCTTGTAACTTGGGCCTTGCATTAGGGTTCTAATTCTTCCTTAACTGGTTAAGAATGACTAACCCTAGTGTTAATGGACAAGTCCCCCTCAAGTTGTCTTACAAACACTAAAATTCACTTCTTAATCCTACCATTAACTAAACTCCATTTAATAAAGGTTTTGTTTTGTCATGAGGTTAATCCCTAATCATGGATTAAGTTGAGGAGCCTTCCTCAGCTTAAATGTTCCCATCTATTATCCTTCTATTAGGATGGTGTAATGGGTCCATTAAATCCTTGATTATGGCTTAAACTCATTACTTAACACTAAACAAAAACTCAAAAACATCTAAATAATTACAAGTAGGTTAATGATCTTAACCCTACATCATGGTGATTAAGTGTGAGGTGTTTACTTCATACTTAAGGTATTCTCATTACCCCTAATCAGAGGGAGGATGTGATGAGTTTACTAACCTTTGGTTTAGGCTTAAGCTCATTTTCTTATGATGAACTTCAAAAATCAATAAAAGATTGAAAACCCAAAAACAAACAATAATCGTCTCCTCCGGGATTCTTTTCTCACCTCATTCATTCATAAACAAGAACTTGCTTCTTCCGTCTAATGCAAGACAGTTTGCACCTGAGCCAGACAGGTCATACACCTGAGCATAGATAAATAAGCAGTTCACAAGTCAATTTATCTTCCAGTCTCTTTGAGTCTAACTACGGTGTTCTGACTTCCTCATTGCATGAGAGGATACGTAGGCATAACTTAACAGTTATCGAACAAAATTCTATGTATATTCCCCCTCTTCCAGCATTATTCTTTAAGCTTCATAGTCTTGAGCTACATATTCTTTCCTTACACTGACACTCTTTCATTTCACTTCACACTTCTCTCCAGCATTAACACTTGTATTCTTTTCTAGCTTTTGCACACATTTTAGCATTGACACTACCCCTTTTAAACACAAATCTTTCAAGCGTGGATCCCGTCGAGTATGGCGGACAATCTGGGTGCTAATACCTTCCCAGGTTGTAACCAACCCCCTTTCTCAGTTTCTCTGGTTCGCAACCGTCTTATCCATCTTTTCTTAGGTTTATGCAGCATTACCTTTCCTTCAGGATAAAAATGCCTAGCTGGCGACTCTTTCACTTCTTCTCTTTCGCCGACCATTCGCGTCTGTAACCCTCTTGACCGGGTGTCATTTGGTGGGAGCGACAGCTTGGCGACTCTGCTGGGGAATCTTATATTGCAACCAGGGCTTCTGGTTCTTTTTGTGGGTTCCTCCTAGCGCTTGTTTGATTTGTGTTTGCTTGGGTGTTATGTGCTATGTGTGTTTATTTATTTTGCTTTATTTATTGCTTTATGTATAGCTTTATTTATTGCTTTCTTTACAGTTTTACATATTTCATACTGTCATTATCATTACTGGATCTGGTTTCTGTTTTGGTGGGTGGGGTTCCATTGAGAGTTTAAGGTCCTATACCTGGGACCTGAGTGACACCTAGGCTAGAGTGGTTCATGTTCTTTCCCATTCCATTTCGGTCTGGTGCGGGAATATGAAACACGGTTCAGATGTGGGTTTCTTCTTGAGAACTCTGTGCTACAGATTTCCTGTAGTGCTAGGGCTATCTGGGAAGCCTGCTAAGTCTGGATGACCTTCAGAAACTGAGGTGAATTAGAGGAGGATCTTTTATGGTTATTTTAAACACTGTACCTCCGGGTTAGAAGTGTTTACACTTCTCATAAACTAATCCAAGTCTGAGGATCCTTGTTCTAGAACACTACCTATGGGGGGGTTGGGCTGTTTACAGGTTTGCAGGAACCCTTAGCCACATCATACCCTGTTACTGTATTGTTTAAGAGTACCTCATTTTGGACAGTTCTTGTGATTAACCCCGGACATGTGACTCTTTATTTGAGTCTTCCACCCTGGTTACTGGATTTCTGAACCCTCATCTGGACCTTTGAACATACATGGACTTATATCAAGACAGATAATCAGATCCAGCCTGATCACAAACCCTTGCATATCATTTGCATATATCATCATAGCATCATTTAACATTTGTTTATTTGCTTTTCAGGGTGTCCATATCATATCTGGTTTGGTTTTGACCCCTTCTTCTACATAGACCTCTGCTTCAACTGTCTTCATCAGCTATCTGCTTCAGCTATCTTCATCCTCACCAGCACCAGTCTGTCAGTGGTCCACCTTCAGCATCTCAGTCTGTGAATCTTCATCAGCACTTATCTTCAGTTTCTTCAGTAGCACTCATGGCTACTCCCAAGAAGAGCAACATATCCTACCACTTCTTTGAGCCCGTGTTGACTGGTATCAGGCAGGTCCAGTCACTTATCACACCTGACCATATCCCACTATTTAGAGAACACCATGGAGGTATCCTGGATATGGTTATGGACCTTGACCCTTCTCAGAGGAGCATGATCCACACATGCTTGCAGTTTTATGACCCTCCTTTGAGATGTTTCACATTTCCAGACTTCCAGCTAGGGCCTCTACTGGAAGAGTTTTCTTCATTGATTGGAGTACCTGTCAGGGGTGGAATCCCTTTCAACCCAGAGATGCCAGCTCCTAGAAATGAAGAGATATCAAAGGCACTGTACCTGGAGCCTGCCTTGATTGAGCAAAATATGACAACAAAAGCTGGGATCCCTGGTTTGCATTTGGACTTCTTGATTTCTCAAGCCATCTTGAAGGCTTCATTAGGAGAGTGGAGGGCAGTCTGTGCACTATTAGCCCTCAGAATATATGGGGTTATATTGTTTGCAAATGAGCCTAAATTTGTCAGCAAGAATGCCATCCATCTGTTTCTTCTGAAGACCCCAGTACCTACACTGCTAGGAGACTTTTACTACTCCATCCATCAGAGGAATGAGAAACAAAGGGGGAAGTTGGTGAGATGTTGTGCTCCTTTGTTTTACACTTGGCTGCTCAGACACCTGCCTAAGTCGGATACTTTCTTGAACCCTCACCAGCAGAAGAATTGGGCCAGGAGGTTCATTGCCTTGACTTCAGATGATATTAGATTGTACACCCAGAGCACCAAGGGCAAGGACATTATCACCAGTTGTGGACAATACCCTAATGTGCCTCTGATAGGAGTAAAGGGTTGCATCAACTATAACCCTTTACTGTTTAATAGACAGTTGGGCTATGCCTTGGTTCACCCTCCCAGAGGATAAGATATAGCTGAGACCCTGTATTGTGAGGTAAAACCTAATTTAGCTGTTGTCAGAAAAGCATCCTGGGCTTGGGACAACATCCAGACAAAAGGAGTGGCTATTCTTGGAAGGTGTAATAATGTTGCTTCAGCTCAATACTATGACTGGTCCCGTACTAGAGCTCAGATTACCAGAATTCCTTTCATCTTGGAAGACATACCTGGGCCATCTACAGTACAGACAGCAGCAACTGTCAGCCTAGAAGAATTTGAGAAGCTGAAGGAAAGGAATGAGAACTTATCTCAAACCTTAAAGAAGACTCTCTGGGAAAGAAGTGATGGTCGTCTGGATATTGAGAGATTGGAGAAGCTTAGGGTGGAGCATCTTACCAAAATTGAGAAGACAGAGGACTACATCAGGAAAGCAAGAGCAGGGGAACAAATATTGAAGAATGCTTGTAAAGAGGCCAAAATTCAGAAGGCTAGGACTGAGCTCTATCTGCAAGAGAGTCAGGCTAGGTGGGTCAGAATCACTGAGGCCCGTACACAAGAAGACCAGAAGACTCAAGCCAAGATTGAACAGCTAGAGGCCAATGAGAAGAAGCAGCAGGAAGCTTTGTTGGCAGCCCAGAAGGAGATTTCAGAGTTGAAACTTAGGGAAGGATTGAAGAGGTCAAAGGACCAGGACAAGCATAAGAGGCTGACCACTTCCATTGCTACCAGGAGCCTCCTCATTAGGACCATTACAGAGCACCCAGCTGGTCCAGTGACTGAGGCACTCCTGAAGGAGGTCAGAGAAGATGAATTTGGGCTGGATGTCTAATTCTTTGTTTGTTGTGTGTTTCCATTTGATGTACTTTTCCTTTTATTGTATTTTGACCCTCCATGGGCATGTGTTGTAAAACAAACTATGTATTATTCCCCATTTGTAATATATTTCAGTTTGTTTTCATTTGGGCTTTTCTCTCAACAACATCAAGCATCTTCCTCGAGGTCTGGAAAGGTCAAAACCAAGAACCAAACCGGATACCTTGGAAAACAAATAAGCATAGTGCATTGCATACTAACCTTGTTTTTATTTTGTAGGTTTTATTATTATCTTTGTTTCTAACTTTGTTGATTCACTTCAGGAAACATTGCTCGTCGCCGAGTGTTCCCTGTCAACCGCACGCACCGGTACCCGACTCGTAACAACCTTCCCGGCATTCAAATGGAACAAGTACAACAGGACCTGACTGAGGTCAGAAATCAGATGACCAATGAGAGATTGGAGATGAGAAATCAGATGTCTCAGTTCATGGCAGTGATGACTGGCCTAGCCCAGAGCCAGGAAAGGTTAAGAGAGCTGGTGGAAAGACAAACTCCTGAGGAGCCTCATCTTGGAACAGGAGGAACTAGTAACAATGAACGGGGCCAGCCTCGTATTGACCCACCAGTATTTGGACCTCATCTGGATCCAGAAGTTAACATCTCGAGAAATGTGCAAGGTAATACTGCTGGGGGGAGAATCTTGCAAGAGGATCCCCGAGAAGAACAGTTTACTGTTATGGGGGCTGGAGATGAAGTATATGACAGGAGATTGGACGAAATTGATGAGAAGTTAAGATCTTTGGAGTCTCAAAATTCTTTGGGCTTCGATGTGATGGACATGGGGCTAGTGGATGGGGTGAGAATTCCCCACAAATTCAAACCCCCATGCTTTGAAAAGTACAATGGTACCTCCTGTCCTCGCACTCACCTGCAGTCTTTCTTGGGAAGGATAAAAGCGTATACCATGGATGAAAAGTTGTGGATGTTCTACTTTGAAGACAGTCTGACTGGAGATTCGAGAGAATGGTATTCACACTTGACCAGAGCTACCATTAGATGCTGGAAGGACATAGCTGAAGCTTTCATCAGACAATATCAGTACAACCTGGACATGGCTCCCAATAGAACTCTTCTAATGGGCATGTCACAATCTTCTAGAGAGAGCTTCAGGGAATATGCCCAAAGGTGGAGACAGCTTGCTGCTGCTGTCCAACCACCCATGTCAGAGAGGGAAATGGCTGACATGTTCATGAATACATTGCAAGGGACCTATATTGATAGATTGGCTGCCTTCTCCTCTACCAGTTTTACTGATGTGGTCATAGCTGGTGTGAGGATTGAAAGCCTCTTAAAGATGGGAAAAATTTCCGACAGTGGTGCAAGTTCATCCAGCAATCCCAGAAAGCCTTTTGTGGGACCCCGAAGGGCCGGTGAAACAAATTCCGTTCATGCAAGTAGGGGCAGGCCTCAGTATGTTCACCGGTCAGTAGCAACAGTTACCATTCCAGCTCCGATCCCTCAACAATCAGCATATCCTCAACAGCAACAACCACAGTATCAACAACAAGTTCATTATCCGCAACAAAGGTCGTACAACAACAACAATAACCAACAACAGCGTCCTTTCCAGCAAAGGCCATCACAGGCGAACAGAGTAATTGACCCAATTCCAATGCCGTATGCTGCACTCTTGCCACAACACCTGAAGCTCAACCTAGTTGAGTTAAGGACATTGGCACCTCCGGATCCCACCAATATGCCAAAGAACTATGATGCAAATGCCAGGTGTGCATTCCACTCAAACACACTGGGGCATAATACTGAAAAATGCAGGGCCCTACAGATGAAAGTCCAGGATCTGGTGGACTCAAAAGCTCTCAACTTTGCACCTCCTCCAAATGTCACGAGAAATCCAATGCCCAGTCACAACGGGCCTAGGATTAATGCTATTGAGGAAGGCAAACCATCCACATTGATTACTAGTGTTGCACAGATCCGAACACCTCTAGTTGAGATCAAAGCTCAGCTGTTAGAATGCCAAGTGCTCCCCGGATGTGAGCTTGGCTGTGGATATTGCAATATTACCGTCAATGGGTGTGAAAGGCTGAGAAACGGCATAGACGGTCTTATTAAGGATGGTATCCTTCCGATTACAACAATAGCTCCAACAATCCCTTCGCCAACAATCACAGATACTCCTACAATGTCAGCAATCATTGTTCCAACGGATTCTACTACAACTCCAACAACTGCTCAATCAATCACTTCAACGGATGCAAGTTCAGTCACCATTCCTGCTACAACTTCAACGCCCATCCCGTCAACAGTGCCTTCTATAACATCAGCAGCAATTAATGAAAGTGTCTCAACGGTTACGATTTACTACGATCCCGCAAATGTTCTTACCAACAATTCACAACAAAATACCATTCCTGTCAGGGCTCCAGTTACCATATACTATGATCCACACACCATTGTGGTCCCTTTAGCAGCTGCTATCAGTCCGGTCACTATCACAGTGCCTGGGCCAGTTCCTTACGAGAGCAATAATGCCATCCCCTGGCATTATGGCTCAGATCTATACTGCGAGGGGCAGAAAATCACTTTAGAATCTTCAACTTCTTCACCTCAGATAGACAATGTGGGGGGAGTCGGAGGCTTCACTAGAAGCGGACGTCTCTTTGCCTCGCAAATTCCAAGACCCATTGTTGAAGCAGAAGCTGCTGCCAAGGCAAAAGGGAAGAGCCTGGTGCAAGAAGAACAAGTTGCTAAAGAAGCTTTGAAGACTCCTTTTGATCAAGAGGTGGATGAATTCATGAGAATCATAAAGAAAAGTGATTACAAGGTGGTAGACCAGCTTCACCAAACACCTTCCAAAATCTCCATACTATCATTACTAATGTGCTCTGAGGCTCATCGGAACGCGCTATTAAAAGTCCTGCACGCAGCTTATGTGCCGGAGGAGATTACCGTCAATCAGTTAGAGGTTGTGGTTGGAAATGTCAACGCTAATCATGGACTAGGATTTACCAATGCTGATCTGACAATGGAAGGTCACAATCCCAACAAGGCTTTGCACATTACCTTGGAGTGTAAGGGTGCAGTTCTTTCTCACGTATTGGTGGACACAGGGTCATCGCTCAACGTCCTACCCAAGAAAGCCCTTGTGAAGCTGGAGTATGATGGATTGGTACTACGCCCAAGCAATTTGGTAGTGAGAGCCTTTGACGGTTCTAAAAGATCAGTTCTGGGAGAGATAGAGTTACCAATAATGATTGGCCCACATGTTTTCAAAACGACCTTCTTTGTGGTGGATATACAGCCTGCCTACAGCTGTCTATTGGGTAGACCATGGATACACGCCGCTGGCGCCGTGACATCAACCTTTCACCAGAAGTTAAAATTCGAGTGGGAAGGCCAAGTCATTACTATTTGTGGGGAGGAGGACATTTTTGTTAGCCAGCTGGATACCTTCAAATACATTGAAATGGATGGGGAGATCCATGAAACCATGAGTCAAGGGTTTGAAGCCCTGAACATCAATGAAACATCTGTTGTGCTAGGGACTTCCATCACATCATATCAGCAAGCCCGGAAGGTTGTTGAGGAAGGTACCGCCCAAGGCTGGGGCAAGTTACTGCCCGTGGAGAAGAAGGAGGACCGATTCGGGTTGGGTTACAAACCAACTCGACAAGATCAACCAGAGGCTGCAAAGGAGCCCACGTTTGTCAGCGGGCGGATGCTCACCCCGGATGATGTGAATAGTTTGGAAGATGAGTCGGAAGACGAGCGCAACCTGGAAAGCTGGATACGTCCAAGGATCCTGGGGAGCCATGTCTCAAACTGGTCTTCCCAGGAAATTATAAGAGTTACTCCCGTAGAGTAATTATTATTTCCTGTTTTTAAAGCATGCATCAAGTCCGGCATCTTGCCCAAGATGTCAGGATTCATTTTGTAATCGGGCCATCTTGTATTTTGTGCAAAGATCAATTAATGAATATCAGGACATCTTTTGCAAATGAGTCTTTTTTTTCTTTCTCCGCTCACTGTCTTTCATTTTTTTATTTTTTGTACAAAAATAAAATGGCATTGTTTTTAAAATAATAACTTCATTTTCACTTTTTTCTAAAACAAGATAAAACTGATCACTAAAATGAACAAATCTAAACCCTTGCAGAGAGTGCCCTCCAGACTGCACCGACAACAACACTGCTATGACTTCGTATGACTTTGACAATCCGATTAATCAAGTCGATGAAGGGGTTGTAGAAGATTATGAGCTACCTGAAGAGCTAGCCAGGTTGTTGAGACAAGAGGAGAAGGTTATCACTCCTCATTAGGAGGAAGTTGAGACGGTTAATCTTGGTACAGAAGAAGACTTGAAAGAGGTTAAGATCGGGGCCTGCCTGCAAGATTCGGTGAAAGAGCAACTTATTGACATGCTTCGGGAGTATGTGGATGTTTTTGCTTGGTCTTATCAGGATATGCCAGGGTTGGACACCGACATTGTTATGCACAAGCTGCCTCTGAAAGAAGACTGTCCGCCAGTAAAACAGAAGTTGCACCGTACTCGCCCAGATATGGCAATGAAGATAAAAGAAGAGGTACAAAAACAGTGGGACGCCGGTTTCCTTGCTGTGACTAGTTACCCGCCGTGGGTCGCTAACATTGTACATGTGCCTAAGAAGGATGGCAAGGTGAGGATGTGTGTGGATTACCGGGACCTGAACAGAGCCAGCCCGAAAGATGACTTCCCTTTGCCTCACATTGATGTATTGGTCGACAATACGGCTCAGTTCTCGGTGTTTTCCTTCATGGATGGATTTTCGGAATATAATCAGATCAAAATGTCACCTGAAGACATGGAGAAGACAACTTTCATCACACCCTGGGGCACATTCTGTTATAAGGTAATGCCATTCGGACTGAAGAATGCTGGTGCCACCTATCAACGGGCTATGGTAACATTATTCCATGACATGATCCACAAGGAAATTGAGTGTTATGTGGATGACATGATTGCCAAGTCCCTCACAGAAGAAGACCACCTGGTGAATCTGTTGAAGTTATTCAAGCGTATGAGGAAGTACCAACTGAAGTTAAACCCCAACAAATGCACATTCGGGGTGCGATCCGGTAAGCTGTTGGGATTTATTGTAAGTGAGAAAGGGATTGAAGTTGACCCTGACAAAGTCAAAGCCATTCAAGAAATGCCTGCACCGAGGACTGAAAAAGAAGTTCGGGGGTTCTTAGGTAGATTGAACTACATCTCCAGGTTCATATCTCACATTACAGCAACCTGTGAGCCTTTGTTCAAGTTGTTAAGAAAAGAACAAACGGTCAGGTGGAATGAAGACTGCCAAAGGGCTTTTGACAAAATCAAGGAATATTTACAAGAGCCTCCGATCCTTATGCCTCCAGTTGAAGGAAGACCTCTAATCATGTACTTGACAGTATTAGAAGAGTCAATGGGGTGTGTGCTGGGCCAACATGACGAGTCTGGTCGAAAAGAGTATGCAATATACTACCTAAGCAAAAAGTTTACTGACTGTGAACAACGTTATTCACTGCTCGAGAAGACTTGCTGTGCTTTAGCGTGGGCTGCTCGCCGACTGAGACAATATATGTTGACCCACACTACTTTATTGATATCCAAGATGGATCCAGTTAAGTACATTTCTGAGAAGCCAGCACTTACCGTACGGGTTGCAAGATGGCAAATGATCCTCACGAAATATGATATTCAATACACCTCTCAGAAAGCCATCAAAGGCAGTGTATTGTCTGATTATCTTGCTGAGCAACCCATTGATGATTACCAGCCTATGAGATTTGACTTCCCTGATGAAGACATCATGTTCATAAAAGCAAAAGATCATGAAGAGCCTGTTCACACTGAAGGGCCTGACCCAGAAGAAGAATGGACAATGATGTTTGATGGGGCTGTTAATATGAATGGTCGTGGTGTTGGTGCAGTACTTGTTACACCTAAAGGAGTTCGCATGCCTTTCTCGGCAAAACTCACCTTTAACTGCACTAACAACGAAGCTGAATACGAAGCCTGTATTATGGGTCTTGAGGAAGCCATTGACCTCAGGATCAAGACTTTAACTGTGTTCGGGGATTCAACTTTGGTAATCAATCAAACCAATGGCAAATGGTATACTCACCAGGATCTTCTGATACCTTACCGGGACTATACAAGGAGGTTGCTTACTTTCTTCACAACAGTCAAACTTGAGTATATCCCTCGAGATGAAAATCAGTTTGCAGATGCTCTGGCTACCATTTCATCCATGATCAAAGTTCAAGCTGCCAACTTTGTGCCTCGAATTTCAATATCCAGACTTGATAGACCAGCATATGTATTCTCAGTAGACATTGCTAAGGATGATAAGCCTGGGTTCTATGACATCAAATGCTTCTTGGAGGATCAAACATACCCACCTGGGGAATCATCCAATGATAAGAAGACATTGAGAAGGCTAGCTGGTAGTTTCTTTCTGAATGCTGATGGCTCCTTATACAAGAGAAACTTTGATATGGTACTCCTCCGATGTGTTGATAAGACAGAAGCAGACTTGTTGATGCACGAGGTGCACGAAGGATCTTTTGGTACCCATGCGGGAGGGCATGCTATGGCTAAGAAGTTGTTGAGATCAGGCTACTACTGGATCACAATGGATGCAGATTGTTGTGCTTATGCCAGAAAATGTCATAAATGCCAGATTTATGCGGATAAAGTACAAGTGCCTCCCAATCCTTTGAATGTGATGTCTTCACCTTGGCCCTTTGCTATGTGGGGCATTGATATGATTGGGAAGATCGAGCCGACCGCTTCAAATGGCCACAGATTCATCCTGGTTGCCATTGACTATTTTACCAAGTGGGTTGAAGCAGCTTCATATGCAAACGTTACCAGGCAAGTGGTAGCCCGATTTCTAAAGAGAGACATCATTTGTCGGTATAGAGTGCCCGAGCGAATCATTACTGATAATGGTTCCAACTTGAACAACAAAATGATGGCAGAACTATGCCGGGACTTCAAGATCCAACACCACAACTCTTCTCCTTACAGGCCAAAGATGAATGGTGCTGTAGAGGCAGCTAACAAGAATATCAAGAAGATTGTGCAGAAGATGGTGGTCACCTACAAAGACTGGCATGAAATGCTACCATTTGCCTTGCATGGGTACCGTACCTCAATTAGAACATCCACTGGGGCAACACCGTATCAGCTTGTGTATGGTATGGAGGCAGTCCTACCTGTTGAAGTTGAATGACCCTCCTTACGGGTACTAATGGATGTCAAGCTGAATGAAGCAGAGTGGGTCCGATCCCGGTACGAACAATTGAGTCTGATCGAAGAGAAGAAGTTAGCTGCAATTTGTCATGGGCAGCTGTATCAGAAAAGAATGAAGAAAGCCTTCGATCAGAAAGTCAGGCTTCAGGAATACCAAGTAGGAGATCTTGTGTTGAAAAGACTCCTCCCTCCTCATACAGACTATAGGGGCAAATGGACTCCGAATTATGATGGTCCATTCATAGTAAAGAAAGTTTTCTCTGGTGGAGCACTGATGGTCAGTACTATGGATGGTGAAGATTTCCTGTCCCCTGTGAATTCAGATGCAGTTAAAAAATACTTCGTATAAAATGACCCGCTGGACATAAAAACAGAATGTGAGTCCAGGAAAAAATAGGGCATCCCGGCGAGTCAAAAGCCGCATTGTACACCCGCTGAGTTGAAAAGCCGCATTGGACAACTCAGGCAAAAATGGGTATCTCGGTGGATTGAAAACCCGAAAGGGCGATCCACGCAAAATAAGGGAATAAGCGAACAACTGCATTCTGAATTCATCTGTATCACCCACAACATGGCAAGCTTCGAAAGGTTCGAGCGTCGGTCAGAATCAGCCTTCTTTAAAAGCAATATGAGAAGAACGTCAATGTTGTACAAGTCATAGAAAAAGGGAAGCACTGAAGCGTCATCAACATTGCCAGCATCTTTTTTTTCTCGATTTGTAACAATCTCCTCATTTCAGGGGATCCGTTTCTTTGACTGTACTCGCCAATTCAGGGCACCCCAAATCAATAAAATCAGATTTTCAATCGCACTTTGCCTTGAACATTTTCCATTTTTATTTGCAAAAAATGTCCGATATCCTTGATATAATGGTTGCATGAATACAGATGCGCCTTTTCTAAATTACATGCTTACAGGAAATATATTTGCTCCCGGGAGTGTCTGAACTCTTATGATAGAATCCAGTAAGGGATACCTCGGGGTACTTGTACGTTTCTTTGCCAATGCAGGATTGCAGGTGTTCAAAGCGCAACGCGGGGCATGAGGCTTCCCCCCAGCAAGCTATCAAATCATTATTTCCTCAACACGTCTTCCAAGCAGCATCAGAAGGGGCTCATTTCCCCAACTAATTTCACCATCCTCAGCAGGATCCCCACAGAAATCGTTAGGAAGATCGTTCGGTGATCGTTCCTCCCCAGCCAAGTGTCTGGCAGGGAATCATCTCCCCGCAGAGTCTCAACCTCTATCCAGAAGAACAATGTCTGAAGATCTCACAACAAAGTGACGAAAGCTTCCACAGACCCCAGCTGGGCCCCGCATCATTAAGAGAGGACTGTCAATGACCTATTTTCCCCAAGCAGAATCATATATATTAGATCAGCCAATGACCTCATCCCCCAGCTGGGATTTTCTTTCAAGCAGATCAGCCAGAGATCTCCACAAGCAATGGGATCCAAATCCCGGATCGGTATCTATGCATAAACATAGCATTCGCATCATATTTTCCCCAGAGCGTAGCATTCCGTCTAATACGGAGCATTACGGCAAAAATCAAACATATTGCATAATCACAAGCCATGTTTGAATCAGTCACTTGTAAATACCGACAATATCACATCAACAATATACAAAATACCTCTCAAATTCCCCAGCAGAAAGCCGAAGCGTCCCCTTTGCACTCACAAAAACATATTAAAACACTCTCCTGACACCCGTCTGTGTCACCTATCCCCAGCACGGTTGCCCAAACCCCTTGCTTATTATACTTCCTCCGACACCCGTCCGTGTCGTCTTATCCCACAGATCTTCAGAATATCTTTTGCACTCTTAACACTTCCTTTTATGATACTCGTCTGCATCATACTCTCCCCAGCAAGGTGAACACTCGTCTGTGTTTCACTCATACTTTTTACTCATACAGGTACTCGTCCGTATCTTGTATACACCTCTCATTTCCCTTCAGAGTCAACACTCGTCCGTGTTCTTTGTTAACCAGTTGATACTCGTCCGTATCATCATCTCTGAACATGCGTCAGCGTTTGCTTTTACCGATACTTGTCTGTATCATAGTCTTAAGGATGCTCGTCCGCATCTTTAATCTATACGCGTTGTCAAACACTTATCCACTTTTTCTTTCTTGAATTTATACACTCGTCTATGTCTACCATTCCCCAGGAGAGTCTCCAGCAGATCCCAATGAATTATCTCCTTTTTTATCTGACATTCATCCTATGTCGTGATATTTTTAGCAGCCGTCCCCTGCTATGTGATCGTCCTTCATCATTCCCCCAGCGGAGTCTCCACTATTGGAACCCTCTTCTATCCGACATTCGTCCTATGTTGTGATATTTTTAGCAGCCGTCCCCTGCTAGGTGATCGTCTTTCACCTATTGATGATTGTCCCTCATCATTTTATCCAATGGCTGTCCCCATCGTTGATCCTGTTATCTGACATTCTTCCTATGTCATGATAAACCCCGAGAGCAGCTGTACCCTGCTAGGTGATCGTCCTTCACCTCTTGATGATCGTCCTCCATCATGCTTATCTGATGGCCGTCCCCATCGTCGACCTTCTCTATCTGGCATTTGTCCTATGTCGCGATATTTTCGGCAGCCGTCCCCTGCTAGGTGATCGTCCTTCACCTTTGATTTCATTAACCTGATGGTCGTCCCCATCATTGCCTTTACCTTTAATCCCCGGAGAGTCTTATTTCATTAACCTGATGGTCGTCCCCATCATGATCCCTGTATTTCCCTAGCATGTCGGTCGTCCCCGTCATTGCTTTATCCCCAGCAGTCGCCCTCTGCTCGACGGTCATCGCCCGCATTTTATAATCATACTTTACTTCCTTTTATAATCTATATCCCTTTTCTTCTTCATTCAGTGAGTGCAAATCTTGGACTGTCTTCGGTATTCAACCACAAGTTATCTTGTTTGTCTGTTAAGCCGTCGCTTACATCCTACACAACTAACTCATGTTTGAATAGGGGCAACTGTAAACACCCCAGATTTGCCCTCACTCATTTCACCATGGCTTGTGATCCTTTCATTAGCATAAGTTCAATCATATCATCATATTACATTTTTGCTTCACTGCATTGATTCTAAATCATCTGCATCTAGGGTTTGTGATTTGAGCAATCCCTGAGCTATCTGAGCCACTCCAAAGGTCTTCAATCATCACAAGGGGGTCCATGTATGTTCAAGCATCATATTATATCCTCCCAAGATCAAGAAAGTCAGAAAATCACAAGAACTGAGAAAGGCATGGAAGCAGAGTCAGGTTTAACTGCACAGATGACCTAAAATTAGGGTTTTGGTTTCAGAGGCCATAACTCCAAATTTTTTGCTCATTCTTGTTTCTATTGGTCATTATATGCTATAAGGATCATACATACCAATTTTCATGAAGAAATTCAATGGGGAAGGCATTTGATCAATGGATGACTTCTTGGGCATGTCAGTGCAAAATCAGGGTATCTGAGGCCCCCAATCACCCAACCAAAGGGTTTTCTCCATAATTTTGGGTGTAGATGATCTTTATTTGATCTTAGAAGAAGTTAGAAGTTCACAAAATTGAAGAATTTCAAGCCATTTGCAAAGTTGCCATTTTGGGAAAGTGACTTATAATGCAAACTTGCCATTTTGGGAAAGTTTTTCAACCTCCTCTTTTTGATTCAAAAATGCTTCAAATGAAAAATTTTTGGTAATGAAAGTTGTAGATTGGATCATTCCCTTTTCAAAAAGTACAAGAACTTGATCTAATTCATCATAGAACTCAAGTTATGGCTTGTCAAAGTTGGGAAAAATCACATAAATTTCACTTTTACACCAAAGAGGTGTAAACACCCCAAATTTGCCCTCACCCATTTCACCATGGCTTGTGATCATTCTCATATGCATAAGCACAATCATATCATCCCACATCTCATTTTTTATTCACTGCATAGTTTATAAGTCATTTGCACCTAGGGTTTGTGATCTGAGCAATCTCAGGGCTTCTTGAGCCACTCCAAAGGCAACCAATCACTTCAAAGGGATCCATATGTGTTCAAGCATCATAGTACACCCTCTCAAAGTCAAAAATGCAAAAGAATCACAAGAACTAGGGTTTGAGTGGATGCAGAGCCAGGATTGACTGCACAGTTGACCTAAAATTAGGGTTTTGGTTTCAGAGGCCATAACCCCAAATTTTTTGGTCATTCTTGTTTCCATTGGTCTCTATATGGTATAGGGAGTATGCATATCAATTTTCATGAACAAATTCCATGGGGAAGTCATCTGATCAAGGGTTGACTTTTCAGACAAGTCAGTGTAAAATCAGGGCATCTGAGGCCCCCAATGACCCAACCAATGGGTGATCTTCATCATTTTGAGTGTATATGGTCTTTATTTGATCATGGAAGAAGATTGAAGTTCACAAAAATCAAGAATTTAGGGTTTTTGCAAATGTTGACTTTTTGGGCATAGTTGACTTTTCAAGAATGCATCATTTTAGGTCATTTTTCAAGCCTTGATTCTTGATCCAGAAATGCTTCAAATGAAAAAACTTTGGTCATGAAAGTTGTAGATCTCATCTTTCCCTTTTCAAAAAGTACAAGAACATGATCAAACTCTTTTTGGATCAAAAGTTATGGTGTGACAAAGTTGGCTAAAATCATTGATTTTCAAGGCATGCCCTAAGTGAGAATTTTGCAAAATCATGGACCAAGGCCAATTGCAACCTCTAATTCATTCCAAACCAGTATGCAAACATTCTATAAGTCATAAAATTCAGATTTGAACCAAGAATGCCCATGGTTATGGTTCATGTAACAAGACTTTTCACATGTGAACCAAAGAGTTACAACTTGCAAAATCTTCATGATCACTTCCTACAACTTGCTGCATTGGTTACTACACTTTGCTAGCCTCTCACCTCACCTTGCTGCACCAGAACCAGCCCATGTACTTGCCTAGATCATGAGCCATACTTCTCTTACACATTATTTGACTTTTTGCAAAAGGTGACTTACCAATCAATAAAGCACATGTCCAATCATCTGACCAATGAGAGAGAGTTATGTGGACAAAGGGCAAGCCATTCCATACATCTAGCAAGGCTGAAAACACTTCATTGATCACATTCACAAAATCACCTCATCTTGCAAGTTGCTTCGAATCTTCCTACACAGCTTGCAAACACAAAAACCATCTTCACCATTCAACTCACCATACTTCATAGACCTAAAACCACCAAAGCTCAAGCCTAAAACAAGCCTGACCTGAGCTTCACCATTCCTCACCTTCCAAACCAGAACTCATCGAATCCCTTCATCCAGCCATCAAACACCTCATCTTTCTTCACCAACAAGTCAAGCATACCACAAGGAGTCAAAACCACCCCTCACAATGGCCTGAAGCTGCCTATTTCACCATAGCCATTTCCAACTGAGCTGAAGCAGAAACTGGTCAAACTCATTATCCAGCCATCATAAACTCTTCTTGAGCATTCAAACATCATCTGGGGACCAAGTGGAGTGGTTTGCACTGAAGGAGGTGGCCAGAAAGTCATCAAGTTGAAAGCTTCGAATCTCAGGTAGTTTGAAAAATATTTTTCCAGAAATCATTTTTCATGTTATAAACTTGTTCTATGTGCTTCACTGATCATCCTGATGTCATTGGTTTCGAAAATGGCTTTGAAATGAGCATTTAATTTCTCTCTGAAACTTGCGTGCCCTAGTTCTTATCTTCTTCAATTCAGCTTAGTTAGGAAAAAGAAATTTGTTTTGAGAGAGGGGTTTGATTCGTGAGGGGTTGGAGAACATTTCCCATTTTTTAGTTTTCATTTTTGATACGATTTGAGGGAGTTTGGAGATTTCCAGGTGAGTTGCTGGCCGGAGAAGACGACCGGAAGTCTTCTCCGGCCGCCTGAGTGATTAGCCCTAATCTCAGGTCATTAATGCCAGTTTGAATGAGGAGCGTTGGATGCGTTGAAATGTTTGACTTGCCGCGCGTGTAAACGGTCCAGATTTGTCATTAAGCCCTAATCTTCATTATTCATTTAATTAATTGGGTTTAAGCCAGTTTAAACGTGGGCCACAGGATCTGGCGCGTAGTCAATGACCCCCAGCCCAGTTTGTATCTCATCCGTCCATTCCTTTGACTTTCATTTTTATTTATTTTTATTCCCTTTTATTTTCAATTAACTTGCACAATTATTTTAAAATAGCAAAAAATTCCTAAAAATTATGAAACTTTTTCCTTAGAGTTTTATTAATTTTCATGACGCAAAAATATTTTTATTTTATTTTTTATCATTAAAAAAGTATTTTTAAGTATTTAAAAGATTATTTTTAATTGATTAATGGGAATTAATTAATTAAAAATACTTTTAGGTATTTAAAAATTACAAAAAAATTCATGAGATGTTCTAAGGTATTTAGAAACATTGTCCAACCTTCAAACCAAATTTATTTTTTTGATCTTGATGCATTTTAAGAATTTTTCATTGAATTAAATCATATTTTGTGCATTGTTTTGATCATAAGTTCAAAAATTCATTTCTGCCTATCTAAGAAGGTTTGGACATTGATTCTTTTTGTGTTGCATTCTATTTGGCATGTAGTTTTTGAGATAAAATGGTCATGATTTGATCTTGCATTTTCCAATTGTTTGGCATTTCTTTTGTTAAGAACCCTAAAAAACCCTAATAACTTAGAAAAATCATAACTTGAGATTGGTTAAGGGTTGGGACCTCCCCTTTGGACATTGGTTTAGTGTAGGGTTAGGGTTTCTTTGAGTGGCATTTTCCATTTTTTATCTTAGGGTTTGTTTCTGTTTTTGGGTTTTGTTTGATGTTTGATTCATGAACCCTAATTTGGGCTTTCATTTGCATTCCTCTTGCATTCTCTTGCATAACATGACTTGTCTTTGCATTTTATGCATGCTTGTGTTTCATTTGACATCTTAAGACATGTAGGAAGCATGTTTGATCATTGCATCGCATATTTGCCATGTCATTTACCTTGTATGCTTCATAACTTTTCATGTTCATTCATGCTCTTTAGCTTGCATCATTTGCATCCATGAACTTGTATGAACATATCCATGCCTTGCCTCGTGTTTGCAGCATCTCTATAGCATCATTGTCATCATCAACATGCTTCTGGTTTTGCTTAGCATCATGCCATTTCATCCCATCTTGCATTGCATTGCATTTCTTTCTAACATTTCAGGTGGTAAGTAAACTTGGGAAGTGAATTTGCCTTCACTTCTCATAACTTTTCTTTTCATCTCTCTTGCATCCATTGCTGCATTCCTATATGTGTTTGAGATTGAGCTTGCTCATTCTTGTCCTTCCTACTTTCTTTCTCCAAGTGACTTGACTTCTTAAATGAAGCAAGTTACTTTGCTTCTCTTGATCCTGTTCATCTGCTTCCTGGTGGTTCCATTGAAGATCTTCTTGGTGAAACCTCACAAACCTTAGGAACAACCAAGCATGACAATGAATTAGGGTTTTGATTAGTCTCCCCTCATAGTTTTACCTTTGTGTCTCTCTTTGAGTCCTCTCTTCTCACCTCATAATCAAGGACTAAACCCTAAAGGCTTTAAGGCTTTGTGATTAAGCTTATGCCTGCATCCTTCTCTTAGGAGGGAGTGTATAACTTTAATCCTAAGTGTTAAACCCTTAATGTGTTTAACTCCTCTAATCAATTCACCTAATAATCATCAAGACATTACACTTGTAACTTGGGCCTTGCATTAGGGTTCTAATTCTTCCTTAATTGGTTAAGAAGGACTAACCCTAGTGTTAATGGACAAGTCCCCCTCAAGTTGTCTTACAAATCATAAAATCCACTTCATCATCATATCATTAATAAAATCCACTTAATCAAAGGCTTGTTTTGTCATGAGCTTAATCCCTAATCATGGATTAAGTTGAGGAGCTTTCCTCAGCTTAAACATTCTCATCTATTATCCTTCTATTAGGATGGTGTAATGAGTTTGTTAAATCCCTGATTATGGCTTAATCTCATTACTTAACACTAAACAAAAACACCAAAAACATCTAAATAATCACAAGTAGGTTAATGATCTTAACTCTACATCAAAAGGTGATTAAGTGTGAGAATCTGACTTCATACTTAAGGTATTCTCATTACCCCTAATCAGAGGGAAGATGTGATGAGTTTACTAACCCATTGGTTTAGGCTTAAGCTCATTAACTTATGACAAACTTTCAAAAGCAATAAAAGACTGAAAACTCAAAAACAAACAATAATCGTCTCCTTCGGGATTCTTCTCTCATCACCTTCACTCATAAACGAGAACTCGCTTCTTCCGTCTAATGCAAGACAGTTTGCATCTGTGCCAGACAGATCATTACACTTGAGCATAGGCTAGCAAGCAGTTCACAAGTCAATTCATCTTTCAGCCTCTTTGAGTCGAACTACGGTGTTCTGACTTCCTCATTGCACGAGAGGATACGTAGGCATAACTTAACAGTTATCGAACAAAAGTCTCTATACATCCCCCCTCCTTCCAGCATCATTCCCTTAGCCTCATGATCTTGAGCATCTCACTTTCATTCTTACACTGACACTTCTCTTATACACTTCACTTATATACCTTGCACTGACACCTGTACATCTCTTTCCAGCTATTTTATACACAGATTGCACTGACACTACCCCTTTAATACACAAATCTTTTAAGTGTGGATCCCGTCGAGTACGACGGACAATCTGGGTGCTAATACCTTCCCAGGTTGTAACCAACCCCCTTTCTCAGTCTCTCTGGTTCGCAACCGTCTTATCCGTTTCTTTCTAGGTCTATGCAGCATTACCCTTCCTTCGGGATAAAAATGCCTAGCTGGCGACTCTATTCATCTCCAGTGAGTTCACGGCTGTGTGTTCTCATTGTCCCTTTCGCCGACCGTTCGCGTCTGTACCTTCATATGATCCAGTTTCATTTGTCGGGAGCGACAGCTTGGCGACTCTGCTGGGGACTCTTATATTGCAACCAGGGCTTCTGGTTCTTTTTGTGGGTTCCTCCTAGCGCTTGTTTGATTTGTGTTTACTGGGGTGTTATGTGCTTATTTATGTTTGTATATTTGTATTTATCTTGATTTTATGTACAGTTTGCTTTACTGCTTTTCTTTAGTGCATTTGTATATATCATACTGTCATGTTGCTGGCTGGATCTGTTGTTTGCTTTGGTGGGTGGGGTTCTATTGAGAGTTAAGGTCCTATACCTGGGACCTGAGTGACACCTAGGCTAGAGTGAATCATATTCTTTCCCATTCCATTTCGGTCTGGTGCGGGAATATGAAACACGGTTCAGATATGGGTTTCTTTTTGAGAACTCTGTGTTGCAGATTTCCTGCAATGCTAGGGCTATCTGGGAAGCCTGCTAAGTCTGGATGACCTTTAGTATTGACCTTCAGAAACTGAGGTGAATTAGAGGAGGAACTTTTATGGTTATTGTAAACACTGTACCTCCGGGTTAGAAGTGTTTACACTTCTCATAACTGATCCAAGTCTAAGGATCCTTGTTTTAGAACACCACCCGTGAGGGGGTTGGGCTGTTTACAGGTTTGCAGGTACCTTGACCTCAGAATACCCTGTTACTTTGTTTTGATTAAGAATACTCCATGTTGGACAGTTCTTGTTATTCTAAAACCCTGGACATGTGACTCTTTATTTGAGTCCCCCACCCTGGTTACCGGATTTATAGACCTCCATCTAGAATTCTTGAACACATTTGGACCTATATCAGAGTTTTGATCAGATCCAGCTCAGTCACAAACCCTTGCATTTCATTTGCATACATACTCATTGCATCATATTAACATTTGCTTATTTGTGTTTCAGGGTATCCATTTTCATCTGGTTTTGGTTTTGACCCCACCTTCAGTTTTGACCTGCCTTCATCAGCACTTGCTACCAGCTATCTATTCCAGCCAATCAGTGGCCCTTCTCTTCAGTATCTTCATCAACATTTGTCATCATGGCTCCAAAGAAAAGCAACATCACCTATCACTTCTTCCAGCCAGACTTATCAGACATCAGGAGGATCCAAACCCTGATCACTCCAGATCACATACCCTTGTTCAGGGAGAGTTATGGAGATATACTGGACATGGTTATGGATCTGGACCCTTCACAGAGGAGCCTCATCCACACCTGCATTCAGTTTTATGATCCTCCACTGAGATGTTTTACTTTTCAAAACTTTCAGTTGGGCCCCTTATTGGAAGAGTACTCCTCATTAGTTGGTATGCCTATCAGGAGAGAAATTCCTTTCAACCCTGAGATGGTCTTTCCTGCTAATGGAGAAGTAGCAAAGGCTTTGCATCTGGAACCTGTTTTGGTTGAGCAGCATATGACCTCTAAAGCTGGGATCCCTGGTTTTCATCTGGACTTCTTAACCTCTCAAGCTATCCTGAAAGCTTCCCTGGGGGAGTGGAAAGCTGTTTGTGCTTTGTTGGCCCTAAGTGTATATGGAATTGTGTTGTTTGCAGATGAGCCTCGATTCATTAGCAAGAATGCAATCCATCTGTTCATTCTGAAGAACCCAGTGCCAACTTTATTGGGGGATCTTTACTATTCAGTGCATCAGAGGAATGAAAAGCAGAGGGGGAGGTTAGTGAGGTTTTGTGCTCCATTGTTTCACACTTGGCTTCTCAGGCATCTACCCAGGACAGATGCATTCCTAAACCCTCATCAGCAGAGCAACTGGGCTAAGAGACTCACTGTTCTAACTTCAGCAGATATCAGATGGTGCACTCAGAGCACCAAGGGCAGGGATATCATCACCAGCTGTGGACATTTTCCCAATGTGCCTTTAATAGGAGTTAAGGGAAGTATCAATTACAACCCTCTGCTATTCAGGAGGCAATTAGGCTATGCACTGGTCCACACTCCAAGGGCACAGGACTTGGTGGAGACCCTTTATTGTGAGAACAAGATTAGTTTGGCTGTTGTTAGGCAGGCTGCCTGGGCCTGGGATAATGTTCAAACCAAGGGAGTCACCATCCTGGGGAAGTGTAATAATGTGGCATCAGCACAATATTATGAGTGGTCCCGTGCCAGGGCCCAATTCTCTGGAATGCCCTTTACCATAGAAGACATGCCTGAGTCATCTTCAGCACCACCCCCTGCCACTATCAGTTTGGAAGAGTTTGAGAGCTTGAAGGAAAGGAATGAGAAGTTAACTCAAGCTTTGCAGAAGACCCTCCGGGAGAGGATTGAAGGTATGAGGGAAATTGAGAGATTGGAGAAGTTGAGAGTAGAGCATCTGACTAAGATTGAGAAGTCTGGGGATTATATCAACAAGTCTAAGGCTGGAGAGCAAATTCTGAAGAATGCTTGCAAAGAAGCCCAGTTCCAGAGAGCAAGGACAGACTTGTACTTGAAGGAGAGTCAAGCCCGGTGGGTCAGGATCACCGAGGCCCGTACCCTGGAAGACAAGAGAGTTCAAGACAAGATGGAGCAACTGGAAGCTAGTGCAAAAGAACAGCAAGAAGCCCTGGCAGCAGCCCAGAGGGAAATATCAGAATTGAAGATCAAAGCAGGGGTGAAGAGGTCCAAGGACCAAACTCAGCACAAAAAGCTAACAGCAGCTGTTACGACCCGGAATCTCCTCATCAGGAATCTCACGGAGCGTCCGGCTGATCCTGTGACCGAAGCACTTCTCAAGGAAGTTCGTGAGGATGAGTTTGGTCTTGGTGTTTGACCATTTGTTTGTTGTTGCTTTCTTTCCATGTACTTTTATTTTGTACTGTATTTTGACCCCTTAGTGGGCTTGTGTTGTAAAATGAACAAGTTGTATTATTTCACCTTATGTAATATATTCATGTTAGTTTATTTCGGAAGCAACATTCAGCAGCATCTTCAAGGGTCTGGAAGGGTCAAAACTGAAGGCCAAGCCGGATACCTTGAGAACAAATGAGCATGACTGCATTGCATACTAACCCTTTTGTTTGTTTTGTAGGTTTTTGTTTTGTTGTTACTAACCTCTGTTGTGAACCTCAGGAATTATTGCTCGCCGCCGGGTATTTCCCCTCAACAGGCCACACAGGTACCCAACTAGAAACAATCTTCCGGGCATCCAGATGGACCAGATGCAGCAGGACCTTACGGAGGTCAGAAACCAGATGGCCAACGAAAGGTTGGAGATGAGAACTCAGATAACACAGTTCATGGAAGTAATGAACAACTTAGCTCAAAGCCAGGAGAGGCTCAGAGCTTTGGTAGAAGGGAGGAATCAATAGGAACCCCATGTGGGAACTGCTGGCACAAGTAACAACGAGAGGGTCCAACCTCATGTCAATCCCCCAGTTTTTGGACCCCATCTCCATCCAGAGGCCAACATCCCTGTCAATATACAAGGGACTGCCACAGCAGGGAGGATACTACAGGAAGACCCTCAAGAAGACCAGTTCACAGTAATGGGTGCTGGGGAAGAGGCTTATGATAGAAGATTGGATGAAATAGCTGAGAAGTTGAGGTCCTTAGAATCTCAAAACTCTTTGGGCTTCGACGTTATGGACATGGGTTTGGTAGACGGGGTCAGGATCCCCCATAAGTTCAAGCCTCCTTGTTTCGAAAAGTATAATGGGACTTCATGCCCCCGGACTCATCTACAATCATTTCTGGGAAGGCTGAAGGCCTATACAATGGATGAGAAATTGTGGATGTTCTATTTTGAAGATAGCTTGACTGGAGCGTCGAGAGAATGGTACTCTCACTTGACAAGGGCAACTATTAGGTGCTGGAAGGACCTGGAAGAGGCCTTCATCAGACAGTATCAGTATAATCTAGACATGGCACCCAACAGGACCCTTCTAATGGGAATGTCACAGTCTTCAAGGGAGAGTTTTCGAGAATACGCCCAGAGATGGAGGCAACTGGCTGCTGCTGTTCAACCACCTATGTCTGAGCGGGAAATGGCAGATATGTTCATGAACACCCTTCAGGGAACATATATTGACAGGTTGGCTGCTTTCTCTTCCACTAGCTTTGCAGATGTTGTCATAGCCGGGGAGAGAATTGAAAGCTTGTTAAAATTGGGAAAGATCTCAGACAACGGTGCAAGCTCGTCCAGTAGTACAAGAAAGCCTTTTGCAGGCCCGAGAAGAACTGGCGAGACCAATGCCATCCACACCAACAGGGGCAGGCCCCAATACGCTCAAAGGTCAATAGCAGCAGTCACCATCCCTGCTCCAGCTCATCCTCAGCCGGTCTATCAACCTCCTCAGCAAAACTATCAACCACAACCTCAGTACCATCAGCAAAATCAGTATCCTCCAAGGAATTACAACAACAGCAACACCAACAACAACAGTCAACAAAGGCCATTCCAGCAGAGGCCATCTCAAGCTAACAGAGTGATTGATCCGATCCCCATACCATATGCTACTTTGCTGCCACAACTTCTGAAACTCAACCTGGTTGAGCTAAGAACGTTGGCACCTCCGGATCCCAACAGTCTACCAAGGAACTGTGACTCCAATGCTAGGTGTGCTTTTCATTCAAACGCACCTGGCCACAGTACAGAAAAATGCAGGGCTCTGCATATGAAGGTACAAGACCTGGTAGACTCCAAGGCTCTGAATTTTGCACCACCACCCAATGTCAATAAGAACCCGATGCCAAACCACGGTGGTCCTAGAATTAACGCTATTGAAGAAGACAAGCCGTCTTATTTAATAACCAGTGTGGGACAGATCAGGACACCATTGGTAGAAATCAAAGCTCAGCTCTTGGAATGTCAAATGTTCCCGGGGTGTGAGTTAGGCTGTGCTTACTGCAATATCTCCGTAAATGGGTGCGATAATTTGAGGAGTGGCATAGATGGCCTTATTCAGAGTGGCCAACTTCAGATCACCACATCATTTCCAACAAATCCAGCAATATCGTCAGCAACGGTTTCAGAACCTCCTACAACTGCAGCAACTATTGTTCCTGACAATTCTTCGGTTTCATCAACAAGTACCTCATCAATCATCTCAACTGATCAGCTTTCGACAAATTTTCCTGCTTCAACTTCAGCTTCACTCCATTTCGAAGCTCCTACCGTAACAACACCCGTACTTCCAACAATGTCTCCTACGACTCCAGCAATCAATCATGAAGATGTCTCTACCGTCACAATATTTTATGATCCTGAAAACAACTCTGCCTACCATTCAGAAAGTGCTGCTCCCACCAGAGCACCAGTTACAATCTTTTACGATCCACAAACAGTTACAGTCCCTTCAGCAGCAACAATCAGTCCAGTCACTGTCACGGTGCCTGGACCAGTACCATATGAAAGCAATAGGGCCATCCCTTGGCACTATGGCTCAGACGTGTACTGCGAGGGAAAAAGAATCACTCTGGAAGCATCAACACCTGCACCACAAATTGACAATGTGGGGGGAGGCGGAGGCTTCACCCGAAGCGGACGTCTCTTCGCCCCACAAATTCAAAGGCCTACAGCCGAAGCAGAAGCTGCTGCTAAGGCAAAAGGAAAGAGCCCTGTGCAGGAAGATCAAGCTGTTAAAGAAGCCTTGAAGACACCGTTCGATCAAGAAGTTGATGAGTTTATGAGAATCATCAAAAAGAGTGATTACAAAATTGTGGATCAGCTTCACCAAACGCCATCCAAAATCTCTATCCTCTCACTGCTGATGTGTTCCGAAGCTCATCGGAATGCATTACTCAAAGTCTTGCACGCAGCTTACGTGCCTGAAGAGATTACTGTCAACCAGTTGGAAACCGTGGTTGGAAATGTTACTGCTAGCAATGGGCTAGGGTTCACCAATACTGACTTGACAGCAGATGGCCGCAACCACAACAAAGCCTTGCACATAACCATGGAATGCAAAGGAGCTGTCCTTTCTCATGTGCTGGTAGACACAGGGTCGTCCCTTAATGTCTTACCAAAGAAGGCTCTGGTGAAGTTAGAATATGATGGTTTGGCATTGAGACCCAGCAACCTGGTGGTAAGAGCCTTTGATGGTTCTAAGAGATCGGTTCTGGGAGAGATTGAGCTACCTGTGACAATTGGCCCACAGACCTTTAAAACTATCTTTTATGTGATGGACATTCAGCCCGCCTACAGCTGTTTGTTGGGTAGACCCTGGATTCACGCCGCCGGCGCAATAACGTCTACCCTTCACCAAAAGTTAAAATATGAGTGGGAAGGCCAAGTTGTCACAATCTGTGGGGAGGAGGACATTTTTGTCAGCCACCTGGCAACCTATAAGTACATTGAAATGGATGGGGAGATCCATGAAACAATGAGCCAGGGGTTTGAAGCTTTGAATGTGAATGAAGCATCTGCTGTATCTGGTACTCCAATGTCATCATACCAACAAGCCCGGAAGGTTGTTGAGGAAGGAACTGCCCTAGGTTGGGGCAAAGTTTTAGCTGTGGAGGAGAAGAAAGACAAATTTGGGTTGGGTTACAGACCAACTCAACATCAAGCAAAGGCTGCTAGAGAGCCTGGTTTTGTCAGTGGGGGGATGCTTACCCCTGATGCTATCAACTGTCTGGAAGACGAGCTGGAAGAGGAGCGCAACCTGGAAAGCTGGATTCGTCCAAAGATCCCGGGGAGCAGTATCTCGAACTGGTCTTCCCAGGAAATTATAAGAGTTACTCATACAGAGTAATTATTATTTCCTGTATTTTATAAGCATGCATCAAAGTCTTGCATCTTGCCCAAGATGACAAGACTCATTTTGTAATCGGGCCATCTGTACTTTTTTGTGCAAACAAGATCAATTAATGAAATATCAGACATCTTTTTGCAAACGCGTCTTTTTCTTTTCGTCCACTGTTTTTCCATTTTTCTTTTTTGTACAAAAAATAAATGGCAGTGTTTTCAAAATGACAATTTCCTTTCACTTTTCTAAATAAGACTAAAATCAGATCACTAAAATGAACAACTTAACCCTTGCAGAGAGCGCCTTCCAGACAGCACTGACAACAGCACGGCAATGACTTCGTATGACTTTGACAATCCAATCAATCAAGCTGATGAAGGGGTTGAAGAAGAATATGAGCTTCCTGAAGAGCTAGCCAGGTTGTTGAGACAGGAGGAAAAGGTTATTACTCCTCACCAGGAGGAGGTTGAAGTGATTAATCTTGGTACAGAGGAAGACGTGAAAGAGGTTAAAATCGGGGCCTGCCTGCAAGACTCAGTGAAGAAGCAACTGATAGACCTGCTTCAGGAGTATGTGGATGTGTTTGCTTGGTCGTATCAAGACATGCCAGGGTTGGATACCGACATTGTGGTGCACAAGCTGCCTTTGAGAGAAGAGTGCCCACCGGTCAAACAGAAACTGCGCCGTACTCGTCCAGACATGGCTATGAAAATCAAGGAGGAGGTACAAAAGCAATGGGACGCCGGGTTCCTTGCTGTAACTAGCTACCCGCCGTGGGTTGCTAATATAGTACCTGTGCCTAAGAAGGACGGCAAAGTGAGAATGTGTGTTGATTACCGGGATCTGAACAGAGCTAGCCCGAAAGATGATTTCCCTCTACCTCACATTGATGTATTGGTGGATAATACGGCTCAGTTCTCGGTATTCTCCTTCATGGATGGATTTTCAGGATACAACCAGATTAAGATGTCACCTGAAGACATGGAGAAGACAACATTCATTACACCCTGGGGCACATTCTGCTACAAGGTAATGCCATTTGGGCTCAAGAATGCCGGTGCAACGTATCAACGGGCTATGGTAACATTGTTCCACGATATGATCCACAAAGAAATAGAATGTTATGTGGATGATATGATTGCCAAGTCCCTTACTGAAGAAGATCATCTGGTGAATCTACTCAAGTTGTTTAAGCGTCTGAGAAAGTACCAACTGAAGTTGAACCCCAACAAATGCACATTCGGGGTGAGATCTGGTAAGCTGCTGGGTTTTATTGTAAGCGAGAAAGGGATTGAAGTGGACCCTGATAAAGTCAAAGCCATCCAAGAGATGCCTGCACCGAAAACTGAGAAGGAAGTTCGAGGGTTCTTAGGTCGATTGAACTACATTTCAAGGTTCATATCTCACCTCGAAGCAACCTGTGAACCCTTGTTCAAGCTGCTAAGGAAAGAGCAAACGGTCAGGTGGAATGAAGATTGCCAGAAGGCTTTTGACAAGATCAAGGAATATCTGCAAGAACCTCCAATCCTTATGCCTCCAGTTGAAGGAAGACCTCTGATAATGTACCTGACAGTATTAGAAGAGTCAATGGGGTGTGTGCTGGGCCAGCATGACGAGTCTGGTCGAAAAGATTATGCAATATACTACCTAAGCAAAAAGTTTACCGACTGTGAACAACGATATTCACTGCTCGAGAAAACTTGTTGTGCTTTAGCGTGGGCTGCTCGCCGACTGAGACAGTATATGTTGACCCACACTACTTTATTGATATCCAAGATGGACCCAGTCAAGTACATATTTGAGAAGCCAGCTCTTACCGGACGGGTTGCAAGATGGCAAATGATTCTCACAGAATACGACATCCAGTACACATCTCAAAAAGCCATCAAGGGCAGTGTACTATCTGAATATCTTGCTGAGCAACCCATTGATGACTACCAGCCAATGAGGTTTGACTTCCCTGATGAAGACATCATGTTCATTAAAACAAAAGGGCATGAAGAGCCTATTCACACTGAAGGGCCTGACCCGGAGGAAGAATGGATTATGATGTTCGATGGGGCTGTTAACATGAATGGCCATGGTGTTGGTGCAGTACTTATTACACCCAAAGGGGTTCACATGCCTTTCTCGGCAAAACTCACTTTCAACTGCACTAACAACGAAGCTGAATACGAAGCTTGCATTATGGGTCTTGAGGAAGCCATTGACCTCAGGATCAAGACATTGACCGTATTCGGAGATTCAGCTTTGGTAGTCAATCAGACCAACGGGAAATGGTATACACACCAGGATCATCTGATACCTTACAGGGATTATACAAGAAGGTTATTGACTTTCTTCACAACAGTCAAACTTGAGTATATCCCTCGGGATGAGAATCAGTTTGCAGATGCCTTGGCTACCATTTCGTCCATGATCAAAGTTCAAGCTGCTAACTTTGTACCTCAGATTTCAGTATCGAGACTTGACAGACCAGCATATGTGTTCGCAGCAGATGTCGTCAAGGATGATAAGCCTTGGTTCCACGACATTAAGTGCTTCTTGGAGGATCAAACATACCCACCTGGGGCATCTTCCAATGATAAGAAGACTTTGAGAAGGCTTGCTGGAAGTTTCTTTCTGAACACTGATGGGTCTTTATACAAGAGGAACTTTGATATGGTACTCCTCAGATGTGTTGACAAGACGGAAGCAGATTTGTTGATGCATGAAGTGCATGAAGGCTCTTTTGGTACCCATGCTGGAGGACATGCGATGGCTAAGAAATTGCTAAGATCAGGTTATTACTGGATCACAATGGATGCAGACTGTTGTGCCTATGCCAGGAAATGCCACAAATGCCAGATCTACGCAGATAAAGTGCATGTGCCTCCCAACCCTTTGAACATCATGTCTTCACCATGGCCCTTTGCCATGTGGGGCATTGATATGATTGGCAAGATTGAGCCGACTGCTTCAAACGGCCACAGATTCATCCTGGTCGCCATTGACTATTTCACCAAGTGGGTTGAAGCAGCCTCATATGCAAACGTCACAAGGCAAGTGGTAGCCAGATTTCTGAAGAGAGATATCATCTGTCGATATGGAGTGCCCGAGCGAATCATTACTGATAATGGTTCCAATCTCAACAACAAAATGATGGCAGAGCTGTGCCGGGACTTCAAGATTCAACATCACAATTCTTCTCCTTACAGACCAAAGATGAATGGTGTTGTTGAGGCGGCAAATAAGAATATCAAGAAGATTGTGCAGAAGATGGTAGTCACCTACAAAGACTGGCACGAAATGCTACCATTTGCCTTGCATGGGTACCGCACGTCAATCAGAACATCCACTGGGGCAACACCGTACCAGCTTGTGTATGGTATGGAAGCAGTCCTACCAGTTGAAGTTGAATTACCTTCCTTGCGAGTCTTGATGGATGTCAAACTGAGTGAAGCAGAATGGGTTAGGTCCCGATACGAGCAACTGAGTCTGATTGAAGAGAAGAGATTGGCTGCAATCTGTCATGGGCAGTTGTATCAAGAAAGAATGAAGAAAGCCTTCGATCAGAAAGTCAGGCATCGAGAGTACCAAGTGGGAGATCTTGTGCTGAAAAGAATCCTCCCTCCTCATACAGACCACAGGGGCAAATGGACTCCAAACTATGAAGGACCATTTGTGGTAAAGAAAGTTTTCTCCGGTGGAGCACTGATGCTCAGCACCATGGATGGTGAAGATTTCCCGTCCCCTGTGAATTCAGATGCAGTTAAAAAATACTTCGCATAAAAATGACCCGCTGGACATAAAAACAGAATGTGAGTCCAGGCAAAAATAGGGCATCCCGGCGAGTCAAAAACAGAATAAAAGACTCGGGCAAAAATAAGGGAAATAAATGAAAAATGTACACCCGCTGAGTTAAAAAGCCGCATTGGACAACTCAGGCAAAAATGGGTATCCCGATGGATTGAAAACCCGAAAGGGCGATCCATGCAAAATAAGGGAATAAGCGAACAACTGCGTTCTGAATTCGTCCGTATTGTCAAGCGACTTGGAAAACTCCAAAGGACCAAGCTCCGATCAGAATCAACCTTCTTCAGAAAGCAAGACGAGAAGAACGTCATTGTCATACGAGTCATAGCAGAAGAGGGAGCTTCTCAAAGCGTCATCAACACTGCCAGCACCTTGTTTCTCAATTTGTAACAGTCTCCTCATTTCAGGAGATATGTTTCTTTGACTGTATCTTGCCAATTCAGGGCACATGAATTAATAAAATCAGATTTTCAGTCATGTCTCGTTTTGTACATTTTCATTTTTTGCAAAGAATGTCGGATATCTTAAAAGAAAAAACTGATTGCATAAGAGTACAGATGATTGTCACTAAAAAAATAGAAACACATGCTTGCAGGGAATATACTTACTCTCGAAGGTACTTAACTCCTATGACGGGATCCAGTAAAGGATACCTCGGAACCTTTTGTGCGTTTCCTTATCTTTGCAGGATTGCAGGTATCCAGAACGCAACCTGGGGCATGCAAGTTACGTCTCAGCAAGCTAGCGAATCATTATCAACTCGGTCTATCTTCCGCGTGGCACCGGAAGGTGCCCACTTCCCCAGCAAAGTTGCCAAATCAACATACACTCAATCTCAGCATCTGAAATGCTCTATCCCCAGCTGAGTTGCCTCTTGTTGCTATCCCCAGCTGAGTTGCCTCTCACAATTCCCCAGCCGAGTTGCCATTTCATCCTCAGTTGAGTACAGGAGTCAGGGAATCATCTCCCTACAGAGTTCCAGCCTCTATCCAGAAGAGCAACGCAGGAAAGGATCACAACAGAGTGAAGAAAGCTTCTACAAACCCCAGCTGGGTCCCGTATTATAAGGATATGTCAACCAGTGGCCTATATCCCCAAATGGATACATCTCACCAGATCTACCAATGATCTCATCCCCAGCTGGGAGGTCCTTTTCAAACAGATCGACCAGAGATCTTCGCAGCAACGGGATCCGAATCCCGGTTGGATATCCTTGCATAATCATAGCATTCGCATCACACTATCCCCTCAGAGCGTAGCATTCCGTCTAATACGGAGCATTACGGCAAAAATCAAACGCATAGCATAATCATAAGCCATGTTCTGAATTAACACTTGTGGATAATGACCGTTCATCATCATTGTACAGAAATCCTCACCAGAGTCCCAGCAAAAAAACAGTTGCCTCATATTCACAAATACCAGCATATTTCCTTTTGATACCCGTCCGTATCATCACTCCCCAGTAAAGTCGTCTGAACACTCTTTATAACAAAAGCACCCGCATTACAGATACTTCATGACACCCGTCCGTATCATATTACCAGCAGAAAGCCAAAGACGTCCTCTTTGCACCCACACATACTTATATACGCTTTCCTGACACCCGTCCATGTCATATCCCCAGCGCAGTCGCCTAGACTTTGTATAGCAGATACTTGTTCATATTACACTCTTCTCTCTTGGCACCCGTCCGTGTCATTCTCCCCAGCAGTTAAAACACTTATCTATACATACTCACTACTCACGATACACTTATACAGATGCTCGTCCGTATCTTGTATACACCATCACTTATCTCCCCACAGATTCGACAATAGTCCTTGTTCTTTGTTAACCAGTTGGTACTCGTCCGTATCATCATCTCAGAACATTGCGTCTAATGTTTGTTTCTACATGATACTCGTCCGTATCATAGTCTTAAGGATGCTCGTCCGCATCTTTAATCCATACACTGTGTCAAACACTTTTGTCTTCTTGAATGTAGACACTCGTCCGTGTCTACTATTCCCCAGAAGAGTCCTTTCAGATTCAACACTCGTCCGTGTTCTTTGTTAACCCGTTGATACTCGTCCGTATCATCATCTCTGAACATGTGTCAGTTTGTTTCTACGTGATACTCGTCCGTATCATAGTCTAAGGATGCTCGTCCGCATCTTTAATCTATACACAATACCAAACACTTATACTTTCCTTTCTTGGTTGTGAACGCTCGTCCGTGTTCATTATATCCCCAGTGGATCGCCAACAAAGCATTTTCCTTTTATCTGACACTCGTCCTGTGTTATGATAAACCTCGAGAGCAGCCGTACCCTGCTGAGTGGTCGCCCTCCACTTCTTGATGGTCGTCCTCCATCATGCTCGTCCGATGGCCGTCCCCATCGTTGATCTTTTTAGCAGCCGTCCCCTGCTAGGTGGTCGTCCTCCACCTTGTGATGATCGTCCTTCATCATTTTATCCAATGGCCGTCCCCATTGTTGATTTTGGTTATCCGACACTCGTCCTGTGTTGTGATAAATCTTGAGAGCAGCCGTCCCCTGCTGAGTGGTCGTCCTCCACTTCTTGATGGTCGTCCTCCATCATGCTCGTCCGATGGCCGTCCCCATCGTTGACCTTTGCTATCCGATGGCCGTCCCCATCGTTGATATTTTCGGCAGCCGTACCCTGCCAGGTGGTCGTCCTCCACCTTTGATGGCCGTCCCCATCATACTTCCTTTATTCTCCAACAGAGCAGCCGTCCCCTGCTAGGTGATCGTCCTTCACCTTTGATGGCCGTACCCCATCATCTGTTTATTTCATTTATTCTTTAACCCGATGGCCGTCCCCGTCGTGGTCCCTTTTCCTTTTAGCCCGATGGCCGTCCCCATCGTTGGTTACTTTACCTTTGTGAACTTGATGGCCGTCCCCGTCATGTTTCATCAATCCCCCAGAAAATTTTACAGCTTTATCTTGATGGCCGTCCCCATCACGATTTTATTTTTCCCAGCTAGTCGGCCGTCCCCGTCTTGGCTTTACCTTTTATCCCCAGCATGTCGGCCGTCCCCGTCATTGCTATTTACCCAGCAGTCGTCCTCTGCTCGACGGTCGTCCTCCGTCGCCCACACTTTACAATATACTTTATTTTCTATATCCCTTTTCTTCTTCATTCTGTGAGTGCAAATTTTGGACTATCTTTGGTATTCAACCACAAGTTATCTTGTTTGCCTGATAAGCCGTCGCTTACATCCTGCACAGCTAACTCATGTTTGAATAGGGGCAGCTGTAAACACCCCAAATTTGCCCTCACCCATTTCACCATGGCTTGTGATCATTCTCATATGCATAAGCACAATCATATCATCCCACATCTCATTTTTGATTCACTGCATAGTTTATAAGTCATTTGCACCTAGGGTTTGTGATCTGAGCAATCTCAGGGCTTCTTGAGCCACTCCAAAGGCAACCAATCACTTCAAAGGGATCCATATGTGTTCAAGCATCATAGTACACCCTCTCAAAGTCAAAAATGCAAAAGAATCACAAGAACTAGGGTTTGAGTGGATGCAGAGCCAGGATTGACTGCACAGTTGACCTAAAATTAGGGTTTTGGTTTCAGAGGCCATAACCCCAAATTTTTTGGTCATTCTTGTTTCCATTGGTCTCTATATGGTATAGGGAGTATGCATATCAATTTTCATGAACAAATTCCATGGGGAAGTCATCTGATCAAGGGTTGACTTTTCAGACAAGTCAGTGTAAAATCAGGGCATCTGAGGCCCCCAATGACCCAACCAATGGGTGATCTTCATCATTTTGAGTGTATATGGTCTTTATTTGATCATGGAAGAAGATTGAAGTTCACAAAAATCAAGAATTTAGGGTTTTTGCAAATGTTGACTTTTTGGGCATAGTTGACTTTTCAAGAATGCATCATTTTAGGTCATTTTTCAAGCCTTGATTCTTGATCCAGAAATGCTTCAAATGAAAAAACTTTGGTCATGAAAGTTGTAGATCTCATCTTTCCCTTTTCAAAAAGTACAAGAACATGATCAAACTCTTTTTGGATCAAAAGTTATGGTGTGACAAAGTTGGCTAAAATCATTGATTTTCAAGGCATGCCCTAAGTGAGAATTTTGCAAAATCATGGACCAAGGCCAATTGCAACCTCTAATTCATTCCAAACCAGTATGCAAACATTCTCTAAGTCATAAAATTCAGATTTGAACCAAGAATGCCCATGGTTATGGTTCATGTAACAAGACTTTTCACATGTGAACCAAAGAGTTACAACTTGCAAAATCTTCATGATCACTTCCTACAACTTGCTGCATTGGTTACTACACTTTGCTAGCCTCTCACCTCACCTTGCTGCACCAGAACCAGCC